>OZ018332.1:35162150-36362150 GCA_963969495.1 Ceratothoa steindachneri
TGCTTTTTCCACGTTCTTTAGCATCTTCCAGTAAGGGCCCATAGCAAGATCGAGGCTATTTTCTGCTTTCATGAATTTTAAGGCCACCTCCCCAAAAATTGTCCGCGGATAGTTGAAGGTGCGGATGACGAAGCGCGACGCGAATAGCCGAGGGTCGAATATATATATATATATATATATATATATATATATATATATATATATATATATATATATATACTATATATATATATATATATATATATATATATATATATATATATATATATATATATATATATATATATATATATATATATCTGAAGCTCAGGTATATTATTGGGACAATGAGGCACGACTGCGTAGGGCGAAGAATTTAATTTTGAGTTTTCAGTTTTCCATTAAAGACAGTAAATGGCAAGCTGAGTATGATTAACCTTTGAAATGAAATGAAAGTGAGAGTAGGTGAAAAGGATACAGATCGCTAAACTAATCTGGAAAAAAAAAGTTAAAAGCATACCAGTTGACCTAAAGAGTCAATGAACCTACATCCAAACGTTCGATATGAATCGCGGTGTTTGCATGTTTTTGTGCTATCCCATCGTTCCTATCTCATGTGTCCTGTATTTGGCTCGAGGAGTGGATGGAGCTAAAATAATAATAAAAGAGAAATAGAAGGAAGTGAGGGATTTGCAGAGAGTGGCAAGTTTGCTTGGAAGTCACACTAATATCTAGCACCTCAGCTATATTTAAAGTTCCATATAAGTATTAAGGGTAAAGTGTTTATGGTTGTTTTTGTGTTTAAAAATGGGCGGTGTTTAGGCGTTCAAACCTTTTGCTAGCATTTTTTTCTGTTATTGCTAGTAAGCGATAGTTCTCGTATTTTCTCTTTAGTTTGTAATGCTTTTTTTTTTGGATGTTATTTTAACATACTATAATATTTTACAGTTCATGTAGTGTATGTTGTTTTAACTTACTGAATTCTTTCTTTCTATTTGTTTTTATCTTTCAGGTAGGAATGAAAGTAAAGTTTGATTTCAGGGTATATATTAAAAAAAAAGAAAAAATATGGAAATAGTTGATCATAAAAATAACCTCAATTACTTTCCAGTATCTAATTCCATCTTGTAAAACGGCACGTTTGTAAACCTCTTAACGTTTGATGCAAAATATGAATACAGCTCATTTATAACTTCTTTTCTTGATGTTAATCTAAGACCATCTAAATGGTTCCGCAATCCCATAAACAAGTAGCAATCAGATATAACAAGGTTAGGAGAATATGGAGGTTGAAGCAACATTTCCCACCCGAGTTCCTCAAAGAGATCTTTTGTCACTCGAGCTGTGTGTGTGAGGATGCACACTATTGTGATGGAAGATGACACTTCTTCTGTTGACTAAGGTTCGTAATGGACAATTCCTTCAATATCCAATCATACACCCAGCATGATCTTTTTGGGGTGAAGTCTTCCTCTTCGATGTCGAGAAATTCTGCTCCTTCGACTGGTCCACGAACGGTGGCGTTTAACGTTATGAATAAAGAATCCACTTCTAATCACCAGTAACAAACCTGCCCCAAAATGGTGCCTGAAGGTGTCGTGGAAGCAATGACACACGCCAATCAACACGATGTTCCAGATTCGCCGCGGGGCCCATTTTCCAATGACTGTCCCCTTCCAATCCTTTTCAGTTAGCGTAGGTCAGTCGCATGGGTTATGTTAAATTGTTCTGCGAGTTCCCTTGAAGTTGTAGCAAGATTTGCTATGTAAACAGTTTCTATTCCCTTGGGAACCAAGTTTTTTATGACTTACTTTTGGTACATCTTTTAGACCGAAATCCCCACTTCGGAAACGCGAAAAACACCTTCTGCAACTTCTTTCATTTACTACATCAGTTCCATAATTGCTCCGAATAGATTTTTTCATCGTACATGCATTGGCACTTTTATGAAACTCAATGAGTACATCTATAGCAATGCCTCTGGGCATTGCTTATAATAAAAACCTCCTGGGAAACTTAAATATATATATATATCATCATTTATTATGTATAAAATTCAATTCTTTTGTCATTTAAATAATTCATGCAATCCTTTAACTTTTTTAATTTAATCATTCATTTATTTTACTCCTACTTTGTCAATTTACTTTTCCAATTAATTTACTTCAACTTTTGTAAATTAAATCATTTTATGTTAAACTTAATAATTAATTAATTCATTTATTTTACTTGCCAATTCAATTAACGTATACTGTTCCAAACAACATCTCTTAAATTTCACACAAAAACAAACAAACACGTTCCCAGCTCAATCAAAAGAGCACGCTAATCTGCCATTCCACTCGCTGCTATCTTCGTATAAAGGTCGGTAACCATTCCTTCTACAATTATTCATTTACTTAGTTAATTCCATTTTCTCTCACAATTCTTTGCAAACGACCATACGAGAGTAGATCCTAATTATATTTAATTCTCATTGCAGCCCCAATTCAGTCCATTATAGATACTCTAAATTATGACATAGATACTACCTAGATACTACATTACTAGATATATAATACATTATTTACTTTACATCAAAGATACTCTAAATTACTACATAGATACGATGGAAATACTGCCCGCCTGCAGGAAGATCTTGGGAAGATTGGGGAGTGGTCGGACACGTGGCAAATGCCTTTTGATGTGGGGAAATGCAAAGTAATGCATATCGGCCACAGAAACCCCCAATCTCAGTATATCCTTAAGGGCACTGCTCTTGAATCTTGTGACACTGAGAAGGACTTGGGCGTAACTATTACTAGCGACCTCAAGTTCTCGAAACAGTGCATCGAGGCAGAGAAGAAAGCCCAAAGGATGTTGAGCTACATAAAGCGCCAGTTTGGATACCGTAACAAGGAGACAGTACTTTGTCTGTACAACTCCCTCGTTCGGCCGCACCTGGAGTATGCCAACCAATTTTGGAGTCCTTCGTTTCGAAAGGATATCGCAAGGTTGGAACGCGTACAAGCCAGGGCAACCAAACTGATTCACTCTATCCGACATAAAAGTTATGAAGATAGACTAAGGGAATTAGATCTGTTCTCGCTGGAAACCCGTAGACTGCGTGGTCAGCTCATCGAAGTTTTCAAAATACTTCGAGGGTTCGACAATGTTTACTACCGGGATATTTTCACACTGAGTGAGAACAGAACGCGCAATCATGGCTTCAAAGTTGAACTGAAGCGTTACAACCGCAATCTGTGTGGAAATTTTTTCACTTACAGTATCTGCGATAAGTGGAACGCACTTCCAGTGGAAGTTGTCAACAGTGAATTTATTGACCAGTTCAAGTCAAGACTAGACAAAGTCTTGAAAAGTGGCCGTTTAGGGACGCAAAGCAATTGAGCAGCCATGTGCCTGCTCGATTTCTAGTCCAAAGGTACCCTCTTTGAATGGACCGTAAGGTCTCCTAGGGTACTTCCTTTCCTTGTTACTCCTTGTTACCTAGATACTACATTACTACATATATACTACATTATTTACTCTACATCAAAGATACTCTAAATTACTACATAGATACTACCTATATACTACATTATTTGCTCTATATCAAAGATACTCTAAATTATTTACTATATTATATTTACTCTATTATTCACTCTATATTGTTTCACCATATTATTCACCATATTTACTTAACCTACTTATCTCATTGTACATTCGTTGATTTTATGAATATATATTTATATTTGTGTAATTGTCTTTCTTAACGCCCAAGTCATTATTCCAAAATTTATTTCGCTGTCACCTTTAGGCCTAAAGCTAACGGCAGACATCTTTGATCAAACCAAAATTATAGTCATGGTTTTCGAAACGCTATCTAGGCTGATTTATTAACCGAAGATAAATCACATTGATAACCATACACTATAAAATTGGTGCCCAAAGTTTAGTAATCTCCTTGCATTCAATAAATAAGTTTAAACGTTAAAATAATTCTGACTCCACGCGTCAATTTCGTTCCCAAGCCTCGCTTGAGCAATTTTTGATTCACGTGTTCATTTTTGTTATATCGCGTGTAATCTTTAACATCATCCTTTCAATTATCATAATTCATGTCAATTTTAATTTAATATTATCCCCTATATTCAACGAGTGGACAATTTCCTTTATTTCCCAATTATTTTTAATTTCTTCATATTCCTGTGCTCGTGACCAATTTACGAACAAACACACGTGCACACAGCCGCAGCTACTTCTCACGTAAACACCTTCATTCAACTAACACAAATATACATTAAACAGTGTCTATAATGGACCAGACACATCATCTAAGGACATCAGTTAGCGGCCAACCTCATCATGACCAACCGTCTGCGCATAGACAACCACATGCGTACCTCTCTCTTCCCGTGTATGATCCTGCAAACCCAATTGCATGGTTGGAAGTCTCACCCCTCCTCCTTAAACCACAAAACATCACTGAGGAGGAGAAAGTATCAGCAATCATCCAGCGGTTACCCCTAATTACCTTTATTCAGTTCAGGGAAGTGTTACTTAACGGGGAACAGGCTGATGTTTTAGACCGCCTGAATGAGGCTTTTCTCAATACATATGGTAGTTCCCAAATTGATGACCTGAGAGAGCTCCTGAATACTCAGGAAATGGGAGATAAGAGTCCTTTTTCCTTTTTATCTCATCTGGATATCAGGGTAAAAGGTGTTCACATCGATCTTTTTAACCCTCTCATCACCGAAATCTTCAAAAGAGGAGTTCCCGAGGGCATTAGGCCATTAATCCTAAGCTCGAACCCCACGAGCATTGATGAGATTGCTGCAGCCGCAGATAAATTGTATAAAAGTCCTTATGTGAATTGGGGCAACGGACAAACCAACGGCACAATTAACAATGCTTCAATTTCGCAGGTTCGAGGCACGTCGAGCTCCTCTGACGAACGGGCCGAGCATTCAAGGGTTCTATCTTCCCTATCGAGAGACCTTGAGGCTTGTATACGGAGGATGGAAGCCGACATCCAGCGGTTAAAGCTGCAGCGTGAACCACAGAGCGAGCCCGGACACGGGTTTGGCGATCGAAGGCGCAGGTCCCGCTCTGGTTAACGAAAGAGAAACCAACGAGGGCATCCCGATGCAAGAGGTGAGAGACAGCAAAATTTTTACCCTCGTTCTTCCAACTTTTCTCACTATTTTCTACACCATCAGTGCCTATGCTGGTATCATCAAAGGTACGGGCACAACGTTGTACACTGTACACAGCCTTGTTGCCACAGTTATGCTTCTTCACATACTGCGCCAAGTAGTCTCCTCCCGAAGCATAACTTTTCCATTTCCTCTCATCCAACTCGGTGGTGCTGGTATCATAACAAATATAAGGCACAAGCCGCAAAATGTTTACAGCCTTGCATATATTTACAACTAGTAACTCCACCTAATCTCAACTCTCCACTCCTTGCGCATCAATCTTCATCTCAAAACACCTCTAATCTTCACTTTTCATCACCAAACTCTCCAAATCCTCAATCAAATCTTAATTCCTCAAATTCTCCAGTTTTCTCACTTCACCCAACTCAACCACTTTATTAAAATCCTCAAACTTCAAATTCTGGCATTCCTCTCACTCCAGTCTCTCAATTACATCCTTTAAACTAACATCTCAAGGGATTAACAATTGACAAACGGGTCAACATCTACCACCTGCACCTCACTTCACTTATTCAGGTAGGTCCTCACTTTTGCATTTTGACCCACACTCAATCCTCAATTCATATCGTGATCATTTCATTCAGCACTCATACAGTGCTACGTTGTCAATTCTTTCGCACTCACATAGGGCTCTGACAACGCCATTACATTCAGTACTCATATAGTGCTCTGGAAACACGCCATAAACCCATTCAGCACTCGCATAGTGCCCTGGCAACACGCCATTAATTCTCTCGCACTCACATAGTGCTCTGACAACACGTGATCAATCTCCGCACTCGCATAGTGCTCTGGCAACGCGCTATAAATCCTCTCGCACTCGCATAGTGCTCTGGCTGCACGCTATTGCATTCAGCACTCACATAGTGCTCTGGCATCACGCCATAAATTCTCTCGCGCTTACATAGTGCTCTGACAACGCATCATCAATCCTCGCACTCGCATAGTGCTCAGGCAACACGCCATTACATTCAGTACTCACATAGTGCTCTGGAAACACGCCATTACATTCAGTACTAATATAGTGCTCTTGCAACACGCCTGAAACCTACTTATACCGAAAATGTTCATCTAGAACCCCAATCACCTCATTCTCCTCCTACTATACCCCTTTATGGTACAGTAATCCCCAAAACAACCTAAACCCCACCTTTTTAACTACTGCCTCTCCAACTCCACCTTCCGGTTTGCTGCCTCATCCTCCTTTGTTGCAGAAACCCTCGTCGGCAGAAGTGGTTAGTCAGGAACAAATCTCTCGCCCACTAGGCACTCCGTCAGTGGTCAACGGGACTCAAGACTCCCACATCCCGCTTGACGCCATCTCGGAAGGAACCAGCAAGCGGATCACCTTCGCTCCGTCAACCTTTTCTCCTGCCAGTGCCTCGTTCAACGCTAATGGCACTGCCACAGCAAATATGTGTCCTCGTACCCGCAGCCAAACCAATGGCACTGTCACACGCTCCGGTCGCGTCGTCAGGAGGCCTCGTCGGTACTCGGACTTATAATCTCAGAATAGTAAAAGGGGGGGAGGGTAACCATGTTAGAGGGGGAGTATTATAGCAATGCCTCTGGGCATTCCTATAATAAAAACCTCCTGGGAAACTTATATATATATATATATATATATATATATATATATATATATATATATATATATATATATATATATATATATATATATATATATATATATATACGTAGGTGAGTCAAAAAGTTCTCAGACAAATGCCAGATTATTGAAATGTTCGATTTTGTACAAGTAAATACAGGGTCAAACACGACTTTCATGTTTTCTGAACAATTCCTACAAAATTCGTCATTCAATTTGTCGAGACTCTTTGTATTAGATGTGCTTCAAAAAGGTTACTTTTTTGAACCCATAAAATGGCAAATTTTGAGATAAGAGCGAACATTAAATTCCTGACTAAACTTGATTGGAAGCCTGTTAAGATTATTGACGCTCTACAACAGGTTTATGGTGACTCTTCGCCATGTAGAGCGGTAGTTTACGACTGGATTAAGCGCTTCAAGGGGGGCAGAGAAGAAGTTAAAGATGATCCACGTGAAGGGAGACCCTCCACCTCCATTAACCCAGAAAATGTCGAGCTTGTGAGGAATCTAGTGGATAAAGATCGCCGTATTACTATTGATGAAGTTGCCAATGCATGTGAAATCTCTCATGGCTCAGCATTTGGAATTCTAACTGAAAATCTTGGCCTGAGCAAGCTTTCAGCACGTTGGGTCCCAAAAGCGTTGCGAGAAGACCAGCTGAATCATAGGGCCAACCTTTCTTTGGCTATTTTGACCAAGATTGAAGCAAACGAGGATAGTTTTTTTGAGCGCCTCGTAACGGGAGATGAAACTTGGGTGTATCAGTTTGATCCTGAAAGTAAAAATCAATCAAAAGAGTGGCACCCAAGGGGGGCAGCAGGGCCTATCAAGTTCAAGACAGAGAGGTCCGTTAAGAAGATAATGGCTACAGTTTTTTGGGATTCGGAGGGAATTATTTTAATAGACTTCTTAGAAGGACAAAAAACTGTTACATCCAGCTATTACGAAGGAGTTTTAAGGAAGCTGAAAACTTCAATAGCCAAAAAACGACGAGGAAAGCTCCACAAGCAAATCTTGTTCCACCATGACAATGCCCCTGCACATTCGTCCAAAGCTGTGAGATCTCAGCTACGGGAATTTCGATGGGAAACTCTTGCTCATCCCCCTTATAGCCCTGATTTAGCACCCTCTGACTTTTTTCTGTTTCCAAATTTAAAGGGACACCTAAAAGGAACCCGGTTTCAATCATTAGATGAAGCAAAAAAGCAGGTCATTACTTGGTGCCAGAGACAACCCCGTGAATTCTACAAAGATGGTCTTTACCGTTGGATTCATAGATTAAGAAAGTGTATAGATGTTAATGGAGCTTATGTAGAAAAATGATTACAGTATTATTACAAATAAAAATTTTATGCCATTTATCTGAGAACTTTTTGACTCCCCCTCGTATATATCATTTATTATGTATAAAATACATTCAATTATTTTTCCAATAGTCATGGAAACGAAGCCCCCGGTCTACATCGTGGTATTTGGAGTGGTCCATAGTGAAGGCCACGCTATACTCTCGTTTATCTTCTCGGGTGACCTGAGTCTCGATAAGAAATGTTACATCAACTCCCGACAGGAGTTGTTGCTGCTCTGGATCCAGGAGGTGGGCGCTGGAAGGCAGTACGTGTGCTACACAATCAGTAGGATCCAGTCTTGGTTGTCAGACAATCCCTTTGACCACATTACCCCGAATATCTGACCTCTCAATTCCCTAGACTGCAACCCCTTGGACTAATTATGTGTGGGGCGTGGTTGAGAAAGAGGTCAACTGGTATCTGTAGACTATTTAGGTAGAACTTAGGTCCAAGATAGTGGATCTGCAGCAGGTTCCGACTTTCAGTGAATCAAACGAATACTAAAACCCTTCAAGTCTTTACAATGTAACTTTGAAAAATATATGTGTATAAATGAACGGTGTTATTTTGTTATATATTGAAGTTTAGCGACAAATTACCCACCTCAAACTAACTAAAACTATATATATATATATATATATATATATATATATATATATATATATATATATATATATATATATATATATATATATATATATATCCATATGGAGCTCGGCCGTGAAGCCTGCATTTAATATTGAGGATAAATCCGAGAGCAACGAGAAACGGATGCAGCATCTTTTAATTTTTCACAACGTTTCGAAAACTACAAGTTTTCATCTTCAGGATAGAATAAGTTTACAAAGGTAATACATATGAAGGAAACTTGAAAGGGCCAACAAGACATTATTTTATATATCAAACACTACAAACCTACACTCAATGAAGATTTAAGTGCAATATCATTATTAATTAAATAATTTTACCTACACTTTGTTAGTTGGTTTGCTTTTTAACAAACCAAGCGTCATTGTAACCTATAAATACTAGCCCCTTGTTAAACCCACCATTCACTCTCTAGGATGGATCCACTTTAGTAAGTAGCAAAATTTACCGTTTTTATATTAAATGTTTTTTTAACTCTTACAATCTTTACGAAATTAAAAAGAAAGTTTAAATTTACTATCTTTAAATAATGCCAGGTCAATTTCTCTTATAGTTTTTAATTAATTTCTGTAATAGACCTTAAATTTATTAACTAATTTTTGAGTCAGTTTTAAAGCAAATTTAACTGTTGCCAAGTCATATTTAAAAACAAAAAAATTAAAACTCATAGTACATTTTAATGATATTTTATAATTGGTCACCTTTTAAAATAATGTCTTGTTGGCCCTTTTAAGTTTTCTTCATATGTATTAACTTTGTAAACTTATTCTAGCCTGAAGATGAAAACTTGTAGTTTTCGAAACGTTGTGAAAAATTAAAAGATGCTGCATCTGTTTCTCGTGGCTCTGTGATTTATCCTAAATATTATATATATATATATATATATATATATATATATATATATATATATATATATATATATATATATATATATCATGAGCGCGAGAGAATGATGAAATAAATCCAACTTCACCGCAGGAAAAAGAAAACAGAATAATTTTTCTTCGGAAATAAAATATTTCCGAAGAAAAATTATTCCGTTTTCTCTTTCCTGCGGTGAAGTTGGAGATATATATATATATATATATATATATATATATATATATATATATATATATATATATATATATATATATATATATATACAAAAAAGTACAGTAACGTACGTGTAACTATAGGGATAAAACCACAGTAATAGGACTAATTTTATATGTGAAACCAGGTTTCGACGGAAACATCCGTCATTGTTAGTCGCTGGTGGACAAGTGAAATACAGAAGTTGCTTAACGTACAATCACACAAATCAGTGGGGCTAAGTTGGATGGTGCGGGACTGTAGCGGCATTTTTGAGAAGCGGAAGTAGGAATTTCTTGCTTATTAAGGTATTAGTGTAGATAGAGGAGAGTAGGAAAGGGAGAAAAGAAAAAATAATAGCGTAGACGAGTTGCGAACAGCTTCCCGCGTTGCTGGACCACTGTTAGCCAACGGCGAATCCACTCAGCCATTCTGATTCTCAAAAAAGACTCATTCAAACGAAGCTTTTAAGCCGCTCGCCTGCACTTCTCGTACGCTATACTAGAAACAGAAAAAAATAAAAATATGGAATTATAACGTTGTAGCAACGAATCTTTCGAGACAAAGACACGACGGAGTAGCAATTGCGATCAAAAAGGAACTAGACTATAAGACTCACCAAGGAATAACGGAATCCTATGCAGCAGTAGAAATAAAATTAGAACTAACTAGTCTTATAATAGCCACGCGGTACCAACCCCCAAGAAGAGACGGATTACCAATTGCCAACTTCACTAAGCTTTTTAATAACAGGAACCCACTCATATTTATGAGAGACTTGAACGCACACTGTGCGGAAAATGGATATAGAACAAACAACAAGCGGGCAGGCATTTGAAACGATGCTGGATAGGAGAATGCTCCAAAGACTGGGGCCAGATTTTCCCACATACATGTATATACATAACAGAACAACAAGTAAGCCAGATATCTGCCTTGCAAACTTTAACTTGCCATTTAATTTTCACTTGGAATCGTTGACATACTGGTCAGCGACCACATAGCTACACTACCTTCCATTAACCAGACTCACATACAGAAGCCAGATAAGAAATGGAAAGCCTATTACCAGGCAGACTGGACAAAGTACAAAGAAGTTTTAAAGGAATATGAACCAAGGACTTTCATCGAGGCAACTATAGAAGAAATCGACGAGGGACTTAGAGAAATTAGGAGTACGCTGATTAGAGCAGACGAAAAAGCAGTTCCAAAAAGAGTTTTTAGAACGATCCAAAACTTCAGATTGTCACAGGAAATGATAAATAAAAATACGGAAATAAGACTTATCTCTAAACAAATACAGAGAGAAGGAATTAGTAGAGATCTATACAACCAACTTAGAAGAAATAAAAGAGAATTAACGCTAATGATAAGCGATAAGTAACAAGAATATTGGAACGACTAGGTCAGGAAGTTAGATGTCGAAGAATCCCCAAAGAAATTTTGGAAATGGGTAGATAGAATGAAGGAAAAACCGGCAAAGGAGAAGATCAAGATTAAAGATGAGAGAGGGATACTAATTGAGAACGAAAGCGAGATAGAAATAGTTTTTAAAGAATACTGGAGAAACGTTTTTAGAATCAGCAAAGATTGAAAATGAAAATTTCGACACTGATTTTGAGAACGTAATTCTCAGAGAACTCAACCAGACAACGGCCATGAGTCAACACTATGATTCGGTTGACATAACGAGAGATAACAATGAGGGAAATGATGCTAAATTATCCGTACAAGAGCTAAAGGATAGCATAAACAGCTTCAAACAAAAGGCGCCGGGAGTCTCAGGACTCACAAAGAAAAACTACACAGAAGCGACCAATAATATCTTGGAGGGATTAAAGAACCTATTCAATGCCTGTCTTAATACAGGCTACTGCCCTAAAGAGCTAAAGTAGCAAAAATGATTTTTTATCCCAAAGCCAGGAAATCTGCACACATGGTTGAAAACTATAGACCAATATCTCTGCTTGACTTCATCGGGAAACTATATGAAAAGATTTTAAAGAAGAAACTCGATCAACATCTGGTGGAGAACGGCCTGTACAATGAGTGACAATTTGGATTCCGGAAGAACAGGAGCACGGATATGGCGCTCTGTTAAATTATGGAGAAAATAGCCAAGGTCAAAGGCGAAAAGAGGAGTGTGGACAAAGTATGTAGAGACGTGTCCAAAGCGTTCGACAAAGTATGGCAGAAAGGCATATAATATAAGATACTTCGGCTCGGATTCAGCAGTCAGCTGGAAAGGTTACTATGCAACTATGTAGCTGACAGATACGCGTATATAGACATGGGTAATCACCAAGGGGAACCCTTTAAGCTGGAGGCTGGAGTTCCCCAGGGCGGTTGCCTAAGTCCGTTATTATACGCTGTATATACAGCGGACATCCCCCCTCCAATGATGGAGGGATGTATGAACATACAATTTGCGGATGATATCATCCAAGTTGTCGTGTCTCCATACAGGCCCGCTTAATTTCAAGCAAGAGTGAGGGCAGAAGAAATTCGAAGAATTAACGAATACGAACGCAGATGGAAAATCAGTACGAACAGATACAAATTTAAAATAGTTCCTATATACAGAAGAAAAGTAGCAGACATCAACGTGGACAATGTAAGATGTGGATACAGTAATGACTGTAAAGTAATAGGTTTAACAATAACGAAATCCGGTTACACGAAACACGTAGCCGAAAGAATACAGAAAGCAAAGAGAGGACTAGTACTCCTGTATAAATTAAGAAATTTAAGTCAAGAGAATGAAAAAGAAGATTTACAATGCGATTATCCAACCAACACTGATCTATCCAGCAATCGCAATGTGTACATCGTCAAGAACTAAACTGCTCGAACTACAAAGAGTCCAGAACAAAGCAATGTACCTAGTGACAAATACAAGAAGGGCAGAGATGAGAAGGATAGAAGAAGTACACAAAGGAGCCAATGTTGAGCCCTTAAACAAGATAATCATGATGGGAGCAAAAGGAGTCATCGAGAGAACACATGACGAAATTGGAAACGAACTTTCAACCTAAATAGAACAAGGAATAGACTGGAGGCCTCACCGACTCTTCCCAAGCAGGGCGATGCTCGGAAATGAAGACGAAGAAGAAGAAGAAGACATCTACACGTAGCAGAAAGGATACATCACCGGATGTGACAACAGATATAGAGATGCGGCAAAGCGACAAAGGTAAGGGTAACAAAAACCCTTCAGGAACAGAAAATGTGAAAGCGAAAAAGATAAAATGGAAAACATACATAAAAGAATAGGCAGTTAGAATACAACATAACATGCGAGAAAAAAACAAATTCTACTTAAAAACAAACACACACTAATAACGGTTTGAACGCCAACTATAAGTACTAGATAGCATAAACGGAAAGCACAGACACCTGTATAGCGTACGAGAAGTGCAGGCGAGCGGCTTAAAAGCTTCGTTTGAATGAGTCTTTTTTGAGAATCAGGATGGCCGAGTGGATTCGCCGCTGGTTAACAGTGGTCCAGCGACGCGGGAAGCTGTTCGCAACTCGCCTACGCTATTATTTTTTCTTTGCCCCCTTTCCTACTCTCCTCTATCTACAATAGTGCCCAGACCAGGGAGGGAGAGCGTTAGTCCTTGGATAACATTTCCAAACGGACTCTCTTCATTTCTTCAAAATACGCTCCGCTTCTAGGAGGGGGGTTGTATAGCGTACGAGAAGTGCAGACGAGCGGCTTAAAAGCTTCGTTTGAATGAGTCTTTTTTGAGACTCAGGATGGCCGAGTGGATTCGCCGCTGGCTAACAGTGGTCCAGCTCGCAACTCGCCTAAGCTATTATTTTTTCTTTGCCCCCTTTCCTACTCTCCTCTATCTGCACCTGGATCTCAAGTACTTATTCTATAACTAGAATCCAAACTTCTAACTAATTAAAATGGACAGAGATTAGCTTGACCTCCAAGCATTTTGCGGTTCGCCGCACGCCGCTAAATTCTTTTCATTCCTCACTAACTTTTGGTTACTGTCTTTCTTAACGGGCTCTACAAATATACGTGGGTGGGTGATACACATCGTGGTATTAGTACCACGTATTAGATGTAGTGTCAAGACCACCGAGGTCATATGTTTGGTCTTCTACTAGTTTCTTGCTATACTATCGCTCCCTTTTCTCTTCCTCTCTCTGTCTTCTTCCTCTTTCCCCTGTTACCCTCTCATCGGTGCCGCAAGGCGCAGGGAGCTACAAGGAAAGGAAGTACCCTAGGAGACCTTACGGTCCATTCAAAGAGGGTACCTTTGGGCTAACAGTTGAGCAGGCACAGTTCTGCACAACGACTTAAGTGCCCAAACGGCCACTTTTCAAGACTTTGTCCAGTCTTGAATTAAACTGATCAACATAATTGCTGTTGACAACTTCCACTGGAAGTGCGTTCCAGCTACCGCAGATGCTGGATGTGAAAAATTTACCACACAGATCACGGTTGTAACGTTTCAGTTCAAGTTTGTAGCCGTGATTTCTCGTTCTGCCCTCACTAAGTTGGAAAATATCCGTGTAGTCTACATTATCGAAGCCTCGAAGTATTTTAAACACTTTGATAAGCTGATCACGCAGTCTCCGGGTTTCCAACGAGAACAGATCTAATTCCCTTAATCTATCATCGTAACTTTTGTGTCTGATAGAGAAAATCAGTTTGGTTGCCCTGGCTTACACACGTTCCAATCTAGCAATATCCTTTCGAAACGAAGGACTCCAAAATTGTACGGCATACTCCAGGTGTGGTCGGACATGTGAGTTGTACAAACACAGTACAATCTCCTTGTTCCGATATCCAAACTGGCGCTTTATGTAGCCTAGCATCCTTTGGGCCTTTTTCTCCGCCTCAATGCACTGTTTCGAGAACTTGAGGTCACTAGTGATTGTTACACCCAAGTCCTTCTCAGTGTCGGTAGATTCAATAGCAGTGCCCTTAAGGATAGGGAAAAGGGGAAATAGGAGGAATCCGGGCTCTCTTGCCCCTTCTCCTCACTTCTGGTCCCGACAGTGGGCCAGAAGAGAGGAGATGGGGTGGGATAGCTCTGGACGCACTAGCCTTTTACACTCTCTCACACCTTTTATTCTGTTCTGTCCTGTTCAGCTCACTTTATGTTCATACTCGTATGTCATATCTTACTCACAATATTGATTGGAATTCTGCTCAAATCATCTGTCATAATAACGATACAATTTCCCGAAATATCATTGAATCAACCTTTATTAGTAAATTCCCAAATTTTAATTTAGGTCCTGGCTTATATATAACTGATGGTAATTTTTAAAATTATATTCACAATGTACTGTCGAAACTTTTAATTTGAGACTTAATATTTATATTAATCTTAATAAACAATTTAATTTTATTTTGTGTGCATCTATGTAGACTTATGTTTTTGTCTGTATTTATTTCCATTTAAGTCAAGTCTTTAGAATATTTGTACTTATTTTGCCTTGGTTGTTAGATCCTGATCTCTGGGGTTAATCTCTCGTTAAGATTCTCTCCTTCCTCAATTGCCTAGGCGGTATTTTAATCCGCTTGTCAACCTTTAATCTTTTGAATTCACCTGTTTTAATGATCTTATTTTGTATTTATCTTCGCTCCTCCTGAGGTTTCCATTTCATATTAATTCATTTTGTTGATTGTTTTTTTCTTTTTGTGGGCGTTCCCTCTCCTTTGTATCATCCTTATAAATATTACAATTTTCTTTACTTCTGTTATTCCTTGATAAAGAACTCGAAATAAAGTTCGAAAGTACTTGGAATCCTCGTATTATTATTCCCTGTGGGCTTTGTTGCATATATATATATATATATATATATATATATATATATATATATATATATATATATATATATATATATATATATATATATATATATATATATATATATATATATATATATATATAATATTATGGTAAGATTAACCACTAACTTGGAGGGTGAATTTCCGGTTTGTTCGAACGGTGATTGGTCCATTTCTCTCGGTTGGAACGTAGCGATAAAACTCTGTGTTGTTATGGTACCATTTTAGGGAATAGAGGCGCGTGTCACGTAGGCCGAACGTACAGGTCACAATCGCTGAGCCGCCCACAAATGCATATTCCGGCACGGTCAGGTCACGGAGCAGGTCAACTGATGCTTCTGAAACAGAAAATAAAGCCTTGAAAGAACTTCAAGGTTTTTTTTTTTTCTTAGATATAAATTTTCATTTCAAGTCAAAATTATTTCAAGGTAATGTTTATTTCGATGTTATTCATTTGTAACTATTTTAAAAGTTATTTTGTATAAAATTAAAAGAATATTGTTTCATTGTGGCCCTAAATTATCTTCGAAGCGTTCATCACATCACATTCACTACATTATATCTACATACGAGTATGTATTAACACTAGGCCACACTTTACACATTCGTTTAAAATCAAGCCTTTCTTTCAAACATCTCAAGTTAATTTACTCGTTTGACAAATGCATTGAATCGCATTACATGCAGGCGCGTATCCAGGGAAGGGAGGGAGGGGGGGTGGTAAGAGGCTGCACCCCCCCCCCCCTAAGTTCAAACCTCTTTATGTTTATATATATATTTTTAAAGCCATACTTATATTCTGCTCTACAGAAAGAGTTATGTAATGATATATCTAACCAGGCAATGGATTCGCCACTTCTCCCTACGGGGGGAGCTTGCGCTTCGCTACTAAGATTAAAATTTAAAATCTTTAAAAAAGCAGCCATGGTTAAATTTTTATAAATTTTCTGAACTTCGCCAATTATAATCATTTATAAAGGAATTCGAAACTATTCCTCCCCCTTCCTTTCAAAATATCACGTTGCTAAAATATAGTTATAGAAGAAGAAGATATATAAAAATAAATTTTCTGAACTTCACCATTTGTAATTCTTTGAGTTTTTAAAAAATTCACAAAATTTCGATACTTATATTTATTTCTGAACTTCACCATTTTGTTTTTTGATATTATAAAAGAATTATTAGAAATAACTTTGATAAAAAACATAAGTCATAACCAAACTAAGATAAAATTATTATTCAAATACTCAAAAAAATCCCCTTCTTAAATTATAGAGTTAGTGATGATGATGATGATGAAAACAGTTTTTTCAACATATGCGATTGAATGTACCTTGTATGATCCATGTCAAAAAAAAAGGTAAATCTCAAAAATAATGATTAAATTCAGTTTTATTCATTAATTGACGTCCAAAAACTACAATTCATAATTTTCTGATCTTTGGACCCACATTCGGATCTGAGAGGATTCGTGCTCACTCCGTTAAGAGACGCTCTTATTAGGAATGCTGTGTAAGATAACCATTATTAATGTCTAATGCCCTTTTCTCAGACTCCTCAGAGGAAAAAAATCAGGTTAGCCCCACTTCCCCCAAGCTTTTATCCTGGATCCGCCACTGATCACATGTGATTCATTGACTCATGAACAATAGGCCCATTTACCTAACTACCTCGCTTCCTAAAACGGCGGGGGGGGGGGGAAGGTACTTTTCTTCTTTTATTTTATTTAAGGACAACCTCAGACTCTCGCTAATTATTTGGTATAAATTATATTTAAATTAAATAATGCTATTAATTTGGTTTAAGGGTAGTATTATTTGAATAATCTTGGCTCGAATGTAATCTTTATTATGTTTTCACGAGAAGGTGACCATCGATTGTATACGGGCGTGTTTTCGGTTAGGTCCGCTTGGAGCGCTGCACTCAACCGGCGTCACTAGTAGGGGGGCGTCTGGTACCGTGTTCTATTACCAGTGAGAGCAACTGCCAATTACGACATATGTGGGTACGGTCTGACTAGTGCGCACCGTCAGTTCATTCAATTGCGTTATCAAACACACCACTCTTCCATGCATCGAACGCGTCGAAGAGGTTTCTATTCCAAACTACTGCGAAAATCCTTTGAGCAAAGGAGGGTTACAAATGGTCGCTGGTTGGTGGCAAAATACAGAGCTAGATTTCTTCCTGACCAAAATCCCCCAGCGACGACTGGTCCAAAATTCTGGGGCACAACGAAAATTCCATCGGCGACAATTTCACTCAATAAATTCCCTCGCAGGAAAATTCCACCCAGACACATTCCACTCAAATTCACCCACGAAAATGTTCAACCAAGGAGCTCTTTTTTTAAGTGCTTAGGTTAGATGGTAAATGAGAAAAGGGGAAAGGTCGAGTCCGAATTGAAATGTTCTTTGTTAGGTTAAGTTAAATGTGAAGGCTCCAAAGTTTTTCCATCTCGTATACTTCACATTTGGTTAGATTAGATTAAATTCTTTGGGTTTCCTTTTTTCTCTTTGTAAGAAACATATTTTCGGCCTGAGGATTTTCCATTTAACCTGCTTTCGTCTATCTGCTTTCTTGCCTGTTTATATATCACGTGTCTAAATGCCTTATTCAGTGTTTGATTTGTAGTAGGCACTTATGAGTGTCTGAAGAATTCTATTAGCCCCCGTTGGTACTCCTGGGATGCATTTATGAACCCCTACTTAGAGTTAGGATGAGCGATGGCGAAGATGCACATTTTCATACATTGGTTCAAGGGTAGTATTCACTAGATCTTGGATATCTTCCTCTCTGGTTGGGTAAGTGGGGTTCCTTTAGAAGTTACGCATATTTTCGAAATAAGAGTGTGTTAAGGGGCATCCTTTTCTGCACAGAGAGTAAAGGACCAGCGTCCCATACAGAATATCCTTCATCTTCTTGCCTCACCTTTTTAACTAACTTCCATGCTTTTAAGTAAATATTTTAATATTGTGAGTGTTTGTGTATTTGTACATATTAACGGTGTGTTAATTTTGGCTCATTACGGGATTCAGGCGAAGGTTTAGTTTCATTATTTAGTAGTGGTGTCTCCATTTATCGTCAAATATTTTTATGTTGCAGGAAATTTTTGTTTTCTTGCACGTACTTTTCAAATCCCTCATCCTTCTTTCAGACTACAACGAACAGACTCTTTTAGAATTCTTTCTTTTGTTCAACCTTTGTAACACCTTAGTTTCCAAATATTCAAATTGTCAATTTATCCAAACCTAAAACTACCTACCAATAAGCGAGAGAACTCGAGCCTCAAATCATCTCAAAATATCTATGTAGAAGGCATTTAACTTTTCCAAAACAATCAATCTGAATATCGCCTACTCCAAAGGCCTTTCAGACATCAGTAACGACGAGCTGCTCTGACAACAGGGAAGTACGATAACAACATCTTTTGAGAAAAACAAAAACCAGGAAATTGTTAACGAAGCCCGAATTCCCACGACACAAACTCTAATAGTTTTGTGTAGGATGTGGCTATACCATTGTACTTCAAGTAACGAAATTAAATAGAAAATTGCATTGGAATTAGTGCAATTTTTACAGGGTGGTACAGTGATTTACAAAGGTTTTATCCGTGGGCAAAAGAGTGCGTCTTTCTGTTGCATTTGAGCGCCACCCCGGCGACCTTCTCTTCCGGCCATTTGTTCCACCAAAACATCCCCAAAAACTTCGAACTCGGTAACACAATTAGCCCACTCCCACGTCACCCATCGGTGCAGTACAGTTTTCGACTCTGACCTTTTTGTGCGGGACTACGCAACTGGCGTCCACTTCCTAATGGACAAAGACTCGATAGCGGCCATTGGTCAGGCATCTCCAGTAGGTACCCCATACCCCAATTACATCATCTCTCCAATGAAGTTTGGGTGAACAGATTCATGTAGAGTGTAAACTTTTTTCGCTCATTCTCACTCGGTCCAACGTTTTGAGGACTCTTTCTAATCAAAGATTTACTTCATCCCTTTCTGGATAAGGTCTATCTGTAAAGCATTTCGGTGATCCATGATTAAAAAATCCGTATCTCAATGAATCTTTGCAGGCCAGCTTGATCAAGCCTGTTCATGGATTTGACTCAGTAAATGCCATGGACAATCTTTAAGCTTCATACTCTACAATTCATCTACAATACGCAAAATCTCTTGCCTAGCTTCGTTCCTTAGCTTCTCATCTTGTATCCGATTATGCAATTAATGATACGGCTAAAGATTACATTCCAACAATTGGTCCATTCGTGTGTTAACTGCAATGACCCCCACAGATCCCTATTTTCCTGTCCTATTCGTCGCAAAATGAGAGCAGATAAACGTAGGACCATCAAATCATCTCATTCGAGGTCCTCGTCTACAAATCAAGCACGCAAGTTTGGCTTGCGTCTCTTCGCCTAATCCTCCTCAATCATATATCTCATTTTTGCTTTTATGAAAGAGTTAGAGCGTTCTGGATGATTCTTACCAGTACTAAATGATTTATTAAGATTTAACGGATTACCGAACTTCAGTAGGGGTAATATCCACCCTTCTTCTCCTAGCACGGAAGCTCACTTCTCAACAAAAATCGCATTTTATAATCTTCGGCCTTCTACAACGAACCATCAAGCTTTAGTTAGCTATTTACCAAACAATTCCGATTCTGAAAATCTGAAGATCATTAAGGAATAATTTACAAGGATACCAAAAGTACCTATTATCAGGCCATCCTTCGCACTCTTGGATTCTCCATCGCATCTTGTCAGGCTTTCGAGGAATTTTGTCTAATATGAATTTTACCGGGTGAAAAGTGATCCCGGTTTGTTGCGAAGGACGTTCTTCAGTCTAATAACGGCGATACGTGTATTCAGTCTGCTTAACGAGAATAGGTATCATCAGTCAATTGAAAGATCCCTGTTTCAGATGGATTAAAACTATCTAAAGGATCTTGGTTAGGTTAGAGCCTTCTCATAAAGATATTTTACCCCTCTTCCCTACGTTCGGAACTGGATGGTGTTTGCGAGGTGTATTCTTTCACACTACAACATTGAATTAATATGTGCATTCAGTCCACCCTATTGATCCACTCACTTTCCGTCGTACACGGAACATGATGGGGTTGTACACGAAAATACAGCGTCTATATAGATCACAACAGCTCTTGTTTCATCCATGGCTGATCTCGCGGGTGTCTATGCAAAAGAAAAGGGCGGAGAGGAAGGGTTCTAAGTCAGAGTTTTCTGTCTTCGGTTTAGGCACACTTGAAGGACCCAACCTCATCGGTTGGGAGGTAGGACGCAAACATTCTGCTGGAACTGTTTTGGCTCCTAGATTGTATATCGCTCTTGATCAAATACCTATGTCTAGAAGGTGATACCTTTCCGGTACCAGGACGGCTTAGGTTGCTATCTTTAACTCCCGAGGCTTAGGTGGTACCTGCAAAGTTGTGAGATTTTGGATTTTTGGAAGAAGGTCGTTCATGCATAATAACGCCTGAAATTTGATTTATGGTTCGTCTTTATTGCGTGCACATATGTGCGTTTGTTTCTACCTGTATATTGGTGCGGTTAAAATGGCAATGTTGCAGCTAGCTAAGCTCTTCCTAAGCTCTCTGAAGAAGCTCCTCTTACAATCACCGCATCTCATTATAATGATTCTAGCGCGCGCGCATGTATGTGGGTGTCCCTCTGTGCATTTTTTAAAAAAATGTGAAATTATTTCCTTGCACACGAATTTTGAATGTGTTGTGAAATAAAAAAAAAGTTCTCTCGCACACTCTTCATTTTGTGAGTGAAGCGAACAAGCGACACTGGCTTAGCAAAAACGCC
This sequence comes from Ceratothoa steindachneri, assembly GCA_963969495.1. Taxonomy (NCBI): domain Eukaryota; kingdom Metazoa; phylum Arthropoda; class Malacostraca; order Isopoda; family Cymothoidae; genus Ceratothoa; species Ceratothoa steindachneri. Next base: position 35,183,658 of record OZ018332.1, read on the forward strand.
TGTAGGGAGGATTTTTACTAGTAATTATAATTGGGACATTGCAAAAAATAATTCACGTGTATATTTATATGAAATGAATAACTCACAAAGTAGCGCGTGAGGTTCGCAATGAATGCAATGTCCCGCAGGAAAAATGAAAAGGTGCCTTCAAGTACTTTCGAACTTTATTCAGTTCATTCTCAAGGATAACTTGAGAATAAAGTTCGAAAGTACTTGGAAGCACCTTTTCATTTTTTCTTGCGGGACATTGCGTATATTTATATGTATAAGCTGAAAGCCGTTGAATTGTATATTGCGGACGCGATGCCCTCATTGGTTGTCGCACACTCAAGTTAAATCAACCATTAAAATAACCACGTTTCGGAAGTATGGTTCTCGTACATACCCCTATCCGTCGATTGTTGCAGCTTGGGGCACTACGGAACTAGAGAAGAATTGTGCCCATTCTTCTCTGTCCCACGACGATACCCACGCGACTGGGGGCGCCCATGTTCGCAAGAGGGTAAAAGCAGACCTAATTATTTACTGAACTAAGCCATTGTTATAATTCATTGAGTTGTAATTAAATGAGTTCATAACTAACCTGTGTTTCGTTCTGTAAGTTTGAATATTAAATGAAATTAAAACAGATAATGTATCATAATGTACGATAATGTATATAATGCATGAAGATGAAGATCTTGCAGTTCCTCTACTGACTGGACTCCTTGGTTTCTGAAACCAACATTATGCCACTTACAGTGGGGTGAAATAAGTATTCGTACACCATTAAAATTAAATTTTAATAGACTTCCAACCCATCAAACTTCATGAAATTTACACAATGGATTAATATTAAGGTAAAGTTTAAAGTTCTGTGCACAAAAAGGCATGAAACAGAATTGATATTCAGTAAAATTGAAATTAATGAAAACACGGATGAAAAAAGTATTCGTACGGAAACATAAATCTAACGAAATTAATTTTAAAAGTACATAGAGAAAAATACTATTAGCTGTGACGGTGCAATGAAGCTTCTAGAGGGTTTTAACAAGAGCTCGGGAAAGATTGGAATGCCATTCAACAGTCGACCTTCCCGCAGTAAAGACGTTATCGTGAGGAAGAATAAAGAACTATCCAATGACAAGAAAAAGGCGCTCCTGACACTTCAGTTGGATGGGTTGAGCTACCGGAAGATACTCGTATCTAGCAGTCAAAAATACCTTTCAGCGCCATTGGCTCTGTCATTCTGGTGAAAAAAAAAGGTGGGAACCATTAAAAAACTTCATGATTTTATGTCTAGCAGGCCAAGGAAGACACCGTTGCTGCTGAAGGAAGACAGCTGCATGATTGAAGTTCGCACGTGAGCATTTGGAGAACCCTACCGAGTTCTGGGATAATATCTATGGTCAGACGAGACAAAAATAGAATTGTTTGGCCGTAACGATGGCCGTCCTGTCTTGAAGAAAGACGGCAGTGCCTACGACCCTAAGAACTCCATCGCTACCGTGACGTTTGGGGGAGGTAGCATCATGGTGTGGGGGTGTTTCTCATTTAAGGGCAGCGCCAATATCCTCATCATATATGGGACCATGATTTCGGCAATCTACAGAAACATTTTCGAAGAAAATCTGTTCGTTTCTGTAGAGAACTTAGACTTGGAGAGGGATGGACCTTTCAACACGATAATAATTCAAAGCATACTGCGAAACTACTCGCGAATAGCTCCGTGAAGACAATGTAAGTGTTCTAGAGTGGTCAAGTCAGTCACCAAATTGGAACCCAATAGAAAACGTGTGGCGAAAATTGAAGAGCAAGATTCATTTGAGGGGTCCCAAGAACATCAAAGAATTGAAGGCAATTTGCGTAGAAGAATGGGCCGAAATAACACAAGAGTGTTGCAGCGAACTAGTGAAGAACTACAGGAAACGATTGATGGCGATGAAAGACAACAATGGCTCTGCAACTAAGTATTAATCACCAAATATCGATTTGTCTGAATACTTTTTTCACCTGTTTTCATTAATTTCAATTTTACTGAATATCAATTCTGTTTCATGCCTTTTTGTGCACAGAACTTTAAACTTTACCTCAAATTTCATGAAGTTTCATGGGTTGGAAGTCTAATAAAATTAAATTTTAATGGTGTACGAATACTTATTTCCCCCCACTGTATATTGGTTGGTTGTAACTTAATAAATTATAACAATAATTTATTTTCTTTGTATACTTATGTTCTGTAATTGTTTATTCTAGTGAATTAGCCGAACTTTGGAACCTTCCTTTACATTTGGGCTACTTCAGCCCTGTTCCGACCTATAAGGAAAGAAGCAAATCTCAAGTTTGATTACCTATTCAAACTTTTTTTCGCTATTATTAGTATCATTAATCGACAGTGCTGCCTTATCATAAACCAAAATGTTTATAATTTTATTCAACCTAATTTTAACAAATTTACACAAATATTTTTCACTACTTGTTATGGCAGGCGATTCTATTAGAACACCGGTCATTTTTTTACATATAAAATTAAGAAATAAAAATATTACAGATACCAAATACAAAAATAATAATTTACTCTTATTAACGAAAGATCTAATTTCATTGACAATCTTTTCGAAAGATTTAAGAGTTGCCATGTCGTGAAAACTAGGAAATTTGTACATACATACCCAGTAAGGGGTGCGAGGAGATTGGGGTCGAGAGTTATTTAGGACTTAGATATATTTGGACGTTAATTAGATTTGAGTTAATGTCGTTTTCATGTTCTAAATATAAGGTGGGGAAGGAGGATCTACATCAATCAGCTACGGTTCGTTTGTCATCTCCGCCATAAAATTTTCTCCTCAGTCTATAAATAGCTGCTTCCGACTCTAAAGCGGAGTGAGGCGAATACTTCAGCATTCCTATCTATTTTATGAGGGGCGGGGGTGTTAGGTATATTTTTTACGGATTGAGAAGAGGGGAAATGATTTTGTTGTTTTTATTATGGATTGATAAAGACGAAGACCTAATTCAGAGAAATGGTGGAATTCTTATCTTATTTATCTACCTCTTACTATTATTCATTGGCCCTCCACTCCACCAACATATTCTCCTACCTCACCATATGAGAGTGTCAGATGTATATTCAACCACGCTGCAGCTACCATCTGGAGAATTGCGTACCCTTCTTGCCTGAAACACCCGCATGTGGCGATGCGATGATATCTCTCCCATACATTTACACTTCATTCCTAACCACTTTCGTGACAGATCACTCCATACAAAGTTTATATCGGAGATGCCCTCGTTGGTTTTCGCTCCTTAGTTTTAATTACAAAAGGTGTTCCTAATCTTAGTCAGGTTAACTAATAGTTAACCACTGTGCGGTAGGAATTAATCGAAGGAACCAAGGTCCGTCTACCTTTCAGTCATTTTGAACCTCAGTACATCGAAGACACACGAGGCTGAGGCGATTCGTACTAAATATTAAAACGCAGGTCATAAACAACTTACGTATGCCTAAAGCGATGGCAAATAAGATAAGTCTATGTAGCTCCATTTGGGAGGGCAAACTCCCTATCCTACAATATATATGTATCCGAGTTTCAAGATTGGTTTGGTAAAAACTCTAAATTCAGTTCAATCACTCGTACACATTTCGTATCTCTTAATTTGGACGTCCACTTTTGGAAAATGTCTTTAGGTTTGACTCAAATCGAAAATTATCCATTTTAAACTGAACGAAACTAGTGAATGAAATCACAACCGAACGAATGCGAGGGAGACACTGAAATTGAAATTCACCACGCAAAAACCAGCATTAGTATATGTCAAACAAGCTGCTTCACATATACCGAGTGAGTCAAAAGTAGCGCCCCATTTCTCTTTTTACGGCTGTCAGATTCTATCTGCGAAGTCTTGTTATTCATATTTGTTTTAAAGATTATTAATTTTCTTATTTAATTATTTTTGTAGGTTATTTATTGTTGAGAGTTCAGAAAGTTACCGAATTTTCACCAAATTGATCATGAAATACCTATGAACAAGTTGTGGCCGTGAAATATTCCTACGAATGGAAACGAATCGATGGTGGCTCGCCTTTGGCGATATCATTCCACTCAAGGGAAGAAACACGCAACTGATGTAAGAGAAATGTGAAGCGACAAAGTCGGTAGCACTGAAAAGAAATCCGGTCCTCAGAAAAAGTCAACGAATGCAACTAAGGCTGAAAATGCCTTCAGGAGATTGCAACAAACTCTGCAAATTCAACTCGACGTTTGTCTGCAGAGTTTGGAAGTCAGCTAATAAGATTTTATTCATATCCCTCCCCCCTCCCCCCCAATGTAAGCTTTACATTCCCCGCTTACTCCATTCCTTTCTAAAGTGCTGAAATTTCGACAGTTAAACGTAAACACCCAAATAAATTCTTGAAAATTGCCCATTTTTCCGTAACAAGGTCTGCTGACCAAAGTCGCGTGCTCTCATTTATTCTGAGTTATGACCTAATGACCTTCAGAATTTTCAATATTTCCTGGATTTACCTCGGAAGGACCTCGGCAATTATATCACTCGAAATAGAATGTAAAACAACATAAGGGTTTCAAATTGCGTTAGAATCGGCCGAATAAGTATGATGTTATTTCCCAAACAAAATAATTTCCTGGCTAACCTTGAGAGGACTTTGGCAATTATATTATTCAAAAGCGAATGTAAAATAACATTAGAGTTTCAAATTTAATTAGAATCAGCCAAATAGTTATGATGTTATTGTCAAAACAAAATAATTCTCGAGTTAACCTTCAGAGGACCTTGGTGATTATATCACTCGAAATAGAATGTAAAACAACATGAGGGTTTCAAATTTCGTTAGAATCAGCCGAATAGTTAGAATATTATTACCAAAACAAAAAAAGAAAAGAACGGGGACCGACCGAAATAGTGAGATATAGAGTCGCACGCGACTAAAAACAGCGATAGTTCAAAGTATTAAGCTCCTGTTTTTAAGAGATTTTTTTTTATCCTCTAGAAACGGGTGACTGAAACTTGGTTTTCCGTGTTGGCCCCTTAAGCAGCCGGCTGTGCCATTTATTGCTTTACACTAACTGCATATATATATATATATATATATATATATATATATATATATATATATATATATATATATATATATATATATATATATATATATATATATATATATATATATATATATATATATATATATATATATATATATATATATATATATATATATATATATATATATATATATACATATATATAAAAGTTATAAAATTGGGTGATATATAAAATGGAAGAGGAGATTTGGGGGGTTTATTGTGGTACAAAAGTTACTTCACATTTTTATTGTGTATCTTTAATACGTATATAAAGAATATAATAACAATAATACCGACTAATTATTAACCCAGAATGGCTAGATACAGCCAAGAACAGCGAGCAAGAATTGTTACTGCGCAGAGGGACTTTAGAACAGCATTTAATCAACGAAACAGTCCCATGACGCATTGCATTCTTGCAATGGTATCAAGGTTCAGAGAATCCCGGTCTACAGGTGATAAAGAACGCTCTGGTAGACCGAGATCGGTGCGAAATGCAGGTGTCATTCAGCGTGTGTTAACCAGTCTTCAACAACAGCCACAAACGTCAACTAGGATACGTTCCAGTCAACTAGGAATTTCTCGAACATCATTGCAACGCATCCTAACAAAAGAATTGAAACATCATCCATACAAAATTCAAATAACTCAACAATTAAATATTGGAGACGATCAAAAAAGAATAAACTTTTCGCCCGCGTTTTTGGGACTAACAAATGATCCGACTTTTACCTCGCACCTAATCATGTCCGATGAAGCCCATTTTCACATTACTGGATACGTTAATAAACAAAATTGCAGATTCTGGTGTGCTGAAAACCCCATGATAATTCACGAGCAGCCTCTTCATGCACAGAAAGTTACGGTCCGGTGCGGCATAACCAGTTCGAGAATCATTGGTCCCTACTTCTTCGAGGATACTGACGAAAAAACAGTGACAGAGTGACAGTAACATGGGACACTTACAGAGAAATGATACAAGATTATTTATTGCCAGAACTGGAAGATTTGGATATGCACGATAGGTGGTTTCAACAAGATGGGGCGACACCACACACAGAGAGAGAAACCATGACAACACTAAAAGCAGCCATCCCTGGTCGGTTAATTTCACGTTTAGGTGACGTTTCTTGGGCACCACAATCACCTAATTTTACCCCTCCAGATTTTTTCCTTTAGGGATGCCCTAAAGAAAAGGTATACGTAAATAAACCTAATAATTTTCAAGAATTGAAACAAAACATCATTGAAGAAATCGACAAAATCACTCCTGATGTTTGGGAAAATGTCATGGAAAATATAGTACAAAGAATCCGTCTTTGTTTTAACAATAATGGAGAACATTTGAAGGATATTATATTTAAATAATAAAAATCCAAGATCTTCTTCGTCATTTTATATATCACCCACTTTTATAACTTAATTAGTTTTTGTGTTATTATTTTTTTAAAAATGTGAAGTAACTTTTGGGACCCCCGTTATATATATATATATATATATATATATATATATATATATATATATATATATATATATATATATATATATATATATATCTCTTCTGAGCGAAATAATTTACACTGTTTAGACATTTAAAAATCGTACATTCATATACTAACGTTGATCCTTTGTTTAAAGATTATACTAAAAACGTCATAAAAGGCTGATATCAAAAAAGGGGAAAAAAGGGGGGAGGGTTCCTATAGGAATATCTTGTTAATGAGATTTTTATGTGTCTTAACCATTTAATCCATTAATAGGTTTTAAAGTCCTTTGGGTAGCCATCTGTTGGCCATTAAGCCTTGGTCTCTGTTCATCGGATTAAGATAGCTTCTATAATGTGAAGGCGGGTGCGGTAAGTTCTCCGGGTTTTTTGTTGTTGTTTCTTTTTCTCTTGATAGGTGGCTTCCGTGTTACATTAAATACGAAATTTTGATAAGGATGTGATTGTCATTACAATGTATTTATTCGAAGAATGAAGCTTACAATCTTCATGCGGGACATGCCAAACCATGGGCCTTCTGCGGGTAATCATGCCTAGACTTAATTTGGATCTTCCCATTTCTACGAGTAAATTTATCGATCTAGTTGAATTATGTCTCTCTGACAATGAGTTTCGAGTAAATAATGAGTTTTATAGATAAATATTTGGCCTTAGCATGGGAAATAGTTTATCTCCGATATTAGCATGTCTCATCATGGAATATTTTGAGACTGAACTCCTTCCCACAATTTCTCCCCCTTAACTTTATATGGTTAAGGTACATTGATGATGTATTTTCTGTATGGCCTAATGGCCATGATTTTGATATCTTTTTTAATAATTTGAATAATTTGCATGTCTCCATCAAATTTAAATATGAATGGGAATATGATAATAGATTACCCTTTTTAGATGTCCTCATTAATAAAGATCACCATGAATTAAAACTTGACGTGTATAGGAAACCAACCCACTCGAATGCCTATATACATTATTTTTCGTTTCACGATAATACTGTTAAAAAATCGGTAATTTCTAATCTTTTCCTTAGAGCATATAAAATATGTCATCCTTCCTATTTAGATGAGGAAATTGTCATTATCAGGACCATTTTTTCTAATTTGTATTACCCCGATTGGTTCATATCGTCTGCCCATTTTGCAGCTAGGAAAACATTCTATGGTAATAAGCCTTCCGACACTAATGACTTCAACAAATGTATAACATTGCCATTTAATAATAAATTAAATAGTTTAAAGGACATATTTGGAAAAGCGAGTATTAATCTAGCCTTTAAATATAATAATTCCTTAAACCAATTGATGATTGCCAGGAAACCCAAAGAACATCATAACATAGGAGTATATGCAATACCATGCAACGATTGCCATAAAGTTTATATAGGGGAAACGGGGAGAAATCTAGACAAGAGATTATACGAACACAAAAGAGATATTAGAGTGGGCAGCGAAAGCAGTGGAATATTTTGCCATGTTAGAGACTTGAATCATTCGATCGATTTCAATGGAAGTAAAATGGTATTTAAATTGGCTAACTATGTTAAGAGAAGAATCGTAGAATCGAGCTTGATATCATCAGTTCCTAATTTAAATCTATCTGAGGGTCAATTTTCTTTTAATCCTGTAATACGAAAGCAAATAAATAAAATAGTGAAATGTCAGCCCTTCAGTATGTTTAGGCTACCCCCCCCCTGATTAGCCACAAGTAGGGGATTGGGGTAAAAAAGAGGGGATCTTTCACGACCTGACCCCGTGTTATGTATGTAAGCACTTTTCTAATATTTTCTATCCAGTGTCAGTTGAAAAACGGTGTGAGATACACCGAAACTGTTCTGAATTAAATTGTCTTCGGAGAATGTGGTTTAATTCCTCATCTTTTCTTGCGATATTGCATTAATTTTCATCATATATATATATATATATATATATATATATATATATATATATATATATATATATATATATATATATATATATATATATATATATATATATATCAGGAATATGAAGATATATGCGATGGTTACGAACATTTAATTTTCCGGACGTTTCGGTCATTAACGATGACCATCATCAGCGAATTCTGAACACAAAGAATTATTTTTATAAGAATATCTAAACACAGCAATAACCCCCCCCCCCAAAAAAAAAACAAAAAAAAAACAAACAAACAAACAAAAAACAAAAAAAACAGGAAAAGAATCGAAAATGATAACCGAAAGCAAGAAGTTAAAATGAAATATATAATCCTAAACCGTCGAAAGCAAAGGGGTGAAAATCTATTAATAAGAATTTGATTAATATCGTAAAAAATAACTAAATTAAATAATAATAATCCCACGAGTTTAAAATATGCATAATAAACATGAATTAAATTCTTATTGGAATACAAAAATTATAAACTATAGCAATAAAATCGAAAGCAAAGGATGAAGAGATCGATTAATAAGAGTGACAAAAAAGGATTAAATAATCCCATAAGCAGCAAATTTGAGTAATAAACATGATCAAGCATTAAGCGGAATACAAGAAATTCACTATAAACCACAGCATGAAAGAATTATAAGGGAAGGGCGAACAATCCAAAATAAGTTAGATCAGGGGGTATGTAATCGAAGAGGATATTAATAGATTGAGCGAAGCAAGTAATTCAATAAAGTTAAAATTTAAGTGATTGAACGGTCAATAAATATGAGTAAACTAACGCACGAGAGTTTAAATATTAAATAAGCAATAATGGAGGGTCCGAAGCGGACAACTAAAACATTAAATTAAGGAAAAGTCATCTGTAAACTAGATCATTTGGATATAAACGGGACAAACTAAAATAAAAATAAAAATTTCTCTGCACGAGCATTATTAACCTAATTTCGTTGTAGCTGGGAGTATCAACTGATATTACGGACAGAATTAGGCAGAAAGAAAACTATTAAGGGTGATGTGGTTGGTTGTACGTTTGTCTATATAGTGAATAATTTGAGGGATGATGAATAATCATTGAGTTCCGGGTTTATTTGTTTAATGTAAAGTGATTCAAGAATTTTTAAATCCAGAGAAGAGGAGGCAGAAGAGAGTATACTAAAGGAATCAGGGTCAAGTGGGTGGTTATGTTTTAGTGAATGTTCTCGTATAGAGGAGTGTTCGGGGTTGGAGATAGGGATGTTTGTTCTATATGATACTCCGATATGCTTAGTGATCTTACATCTTAATTGTAGACTTGTTTGGCCTACATAGCGACTTTGGTAGGTCGCACAAGTGAATTCATAAATAATGGAGGAACGCAGGCATAATAGGAGCGATTCTTTATGTCGAAGGAAACTATAAACACCAATAGGATTAGAATTAATTAGGAGAAACTTGCATTGGGGAAAGTATTTATTAAGAGTCGAGAGTAAAGCTTTGTTGAATTTGGTGTTATCAAGTTGGAGATAAAGCAGTTTTAAGAATATTTTTTGTTTTGTTTAGGGACATTTATTTGTTGGGTTTTGCGAGAGAACCTTTTAGATAAGTGCTCCAATGCAAGGTGAGCTCTATAAATCTTGGACATCTAAATTACTTTTGCAATAAAGGTTTCATCTTCATTAACTTTAGTCATACAAAATTAAAGAAACTTTAGTCGCCTATCTTGATTTCCATCATGCAAACTCTGAAGCACACGTGGGATGTAAGGTCTCATATTTAGCTTCTTCAACATTCTCCGAACACTTCTATTACTGATCCAAACCTTGAAAAAAGACGCCTACTGGATTTTTGACGAGGACCCAACAATGATTCTTATAGTTCATCGGACTTTTATACACTTGTTGCAGAAACTGGACTGCCTGATCCCCGAGGATCACGTACACTCCCTCGTTTCAAATATTCCATCTAATCTTATGATGTTTCGGCTTTGCGCGTGCGGGATGTTAAATTCTGCTGAAAATAATCGAGTAGCTTCAGCACCATTTTTATTATTTTGGTAATGAAGCTGAAAGGCTCTCAGTCACTGTTCTTTTGTTAATCACATGGCCATAACAAATTTCTGAAATAAATAAAGAAAAGATACATTATAATATATGTATAAATTATTTAATCTAAAATATATAAATTTATGACATAAAAACCAATAAGAAATGGGAGTTACTTCTTTTGCATCCATATATATATATATATATATATATATATATATATATATATATATATATATATATATATATATGTTTATGTTTTTCTTGTTTTGTTTTCTCTGTTTTCTTTTTGTTTCGTCTTTTAATTCGCCTTTATATATTGGATGGTGCTAGCTTCATATTTCATTACACAATTCAAATTCAGAATGGCTGCTGTGACAGCTGAAACTAGTTCTGTGCTTTAAAATAAATTTAGATTCATATATTGTGGTTTTTTACTCTTGTGCATATATATATATATATATATATATATATATATATATATATATATATATATATATATATATATATATATATATATATATATATATGCACAAGAGTAAAAAACCACAATATATGAATCTAAATTTATTTTAAAGCACAGAACTAGTTTCAGCTGTCACAGCAGCCATTCTGAATTTGAATTGTGTAATGAAATATGAAGCTAGCACCATCCAATATATAAAGGCGAATTAAAAGACGAAACAAAAAGAAAACAGAGAAAACAAAACAAGAAAAACATAAACATTTGGTGTGGTTCCGGAGCGAATTAAAAGCCTAAACAAAATGAAGCCAGATGAAGCAAACCACAAAAAATATATATTAGGCGTAGTACCGGGGCAAAGATTGAACATAATGAAATCAGGGAAAACAAACTAATAAGTATTAGCGTGAAACCGGGAGCAAAAATGCTTAGATGGTTCTGGTGGTTAATAAATAAGTTTGGCAACATAATTCGAGATATATTTGTTAAATTTGTATCGACTTTGTTGATGAGTATTGATTCAGCAATTTTCCTGGCAACATAATCCTTTGATTTATAAATAATTTTTGAATGGTTGAAGTCAATCTTATGGTCGTAATTTTGCATGTACACAAAGAGACTTGAAGAATTTGCACATCTCCTTATATCAGCTCGATGTTCTTTTATTCTCTTGTTGAAATGATCAGACTCACCAATATATGATAAGTTGCAATTCTGGCAGCGTATAAGATATACGCCGGCATCTTAGTTGGTAGGATGCAGTTTGGTCAACGATTTGTTAATGGTATTTGGATATTTAAAGGTAATATTTATGTCATTTTGGTTCGCATACGATCTTAAGGGAGCTAAGGCTGGCGTATATGGGAAACTAATACATTTTTAATTCATTCTTTTGGGGTGTGGAGATGGCATAAAAATATTTTCGCCCTTAGAATGGCATTTATTTATAAAGTAAATTAGTTATTTTTATTCAATGAAATTGCAGATGAGGTGGCTAATTTCATCTTAAAGAAAAAAATGGGTCGAATATTTTGTAGGCTCAGAGAAAAGGGGAAAAAAGGACGGATGTCTTAATAGATTTACTATACAATGAGAATAAATGTATGTAACTATTTGAATTTGTAAGTTCTCTATAGACCGAGCACTGTTTCTGATTATTTGAGCGGTGGACTTTTAGGTCCAGAAACGATAAGTATTTGTTCTCTTCCTATTCTACTTTGAATTTTATCGAGGGGTGTAACAAATTCAGATTGTTGAATGGATTCTGAGGAGGAGAGACGTTTCGTATTTTTCCATAAATAGATTGCATAGGATGGGGGAAAGAGGGTTACCCATGCTTATGCCATATTTTTGGCGGAAAAACTTGTCTTCAGCTGAAAATAAATAATCTGTTACACATAAGTGAAACAATTTAATAATTTCTTAGAGAGGTAAAGGTAGGTTAATATTTAGATTGGAAAGGAATCTCGATGATACATAAAACATCAAGCGCTTCAGAATAAGGTTTATCATTACTCTTTTGCATTGCTATATATCACGTTAATGCCATGTTTTCTAATATATATATATATATATATATATATATATATATATATATATATATATATATATATATATATATATATATATATATATTTAACACTAAACGCTGACTAAGTCTGTGGAAGCATGGAACTCAATACGCCGTTATCTCACAGAATTTCTCTGGTCAAGACAGATCAACGCAGCTGTGTTTAATTTGGGGTGCTTTATCACCGTGTTTCCCCCAGTCCCCCCCCCCCTCCCCGCTTGGTGGCAGCCGTGTCCATCTTCTCCTTCTTGGAGTAGAAGCGAATCTCTCTTATTTTCTGTTCACCTCGTCGATGCACCAAATTATCAAGGTTCATGTTTGCTTAAGCCGCGTCCGATATCCCCTTGGAACGCCCTCGCGCGCAACCCTCTTTCGACCATGGCTGTTGCTCCTATTTAAGGTGATGTCTGCAAAGCCTCAGCAAATAGAGAGAACCTGAGTTTCTTGTCGACCAGACCCTAGTATCTGTCTCCCGTGAAGTGGTCCCCTCGCCCTTCTAATCTCGTCAGTAGATCATCTTCGTGCAATCCGCCTTGATCAGAAGAAGATTACGGAAACCCGTTATACCCCGGAAGATTTTCCTGGGTTTCTCTCGTCTCACTACCTCGGTTGAGACTTTTTGCCGTCCCGCAGACGAATCTCGATTTCGTGGTTACTTCTCCCTGGAGTCGAGGTAATCTCAACCCCCTTCGGAGTCTCTCTGGCCACCTTCGCATCAAGACCACATCGACGAAGACCTAACCATTGGTCTTCCACATCCCAAGTTCATCCTCTAAATGTAACCAGGAAATCTTTCCTCGTAAGTCCCACCTCTTCGTTCCCAGTCCAAAGAAGAATTCGCCATTTGGTGCAACGCCAATAGACTTAGTAAATCTTTCATTCAATCCAACTTATTGGATCACATATATTTTCTCGGAACTAGTTTCCTTAATTTTTGCTTGTCATAATATTCTTTTGTCGTACTGATTATTATTTAGATTTTCATATTCACTGTGCCCTTGTTCTTATTATTTATATTAAAGTTTTATTTTTTAGAGGTGTTTATCTTTCGAATAACCTTTGAGATGAACCCGGCAAACGTATTCCCTTTTGAAGAGCCAACCTATAATATCGCACTCTAAGTAGAAGGTCCTTATCTTCTTCCCAATTCAATTGTACCCTAGCGGAGTGCCGATAGTGGCTGTCTGGCGTACAGTAGTGTGTACCTTTAGAAACCTTTTAGTCACACGCCTTCGTCTCTCGACAAAGTATTACAATAAACATATCTCAGGAATATGATTGTTTACTAGACCAAAAGTTACATATCTACTTAATACATGCTTAAATGTCGGCGAAGCTTAAGTCGGTTACTGAATATCGCTCCGTCTCTTTACTCTACATATATTTCATACAAGAACAAAGAAACGTAGATTTTCGTTCTTGTATACTCGTATACATATGAAATCATATATAAATTAAGTATTTAATCATAGCGAGATTTTTGTAAGGACAAGACAAATTTGAATATGCTGTACTTTGACACTAAGTTCGCACAGCAATAATCAAGTTGAGATTTCGTCTTTACCTGATATTCATTACATGTAAATTATGGAACGTTTACGTACGTCCAGTATAGGACGACCTTTTTCCCCGAAGAGGGAACTCAGAAGGGACAGATCTTCATCCAAAATCTGCTCATACACATGAGCCTTTAGAGCACCTTCAATTTTAAAAGTTCCCTGGGACCAGCGTTATGAAAACCACCCACACATACCACCGGTAATCCTGTAACTATGTATGTCCTCGAGTACCCCCCTCTCTCAACTTCTCTCTTTGTCTGCATACATTTGGTCAAATTGCTGTGAAAATTACCCTGTAATAATATAAGCAATGATACATGAAATCCCTCATTTTATTCTTAGAAGAAATAAATACATATACGTAGATACATTAATTTACCTATTGAATGATGGCATAATTTGTATTTAGTGGGGAAGGGGGGAGTGACAACATAAAAAAAGCTAAAGAAACCCGATTTGCCCCCAAGTCATGACCTAACGTAAGCTATCCTAACCTAATCTAGCGACAAATTATAGGAAATAAATTTGGTTGCCCAAACCGGCCTGAATTATGTTTTCTTCATAAATCTGCGCTAACTAATTCAATGGTTTGGGGGGGGGGACAGCTTATCCATATATACACGTACACACACCATACATACGCATGGTGGTTTGACTATTGTGTAACGCTAGCATATGTGTATATCTAAAACATAAGAAATTTTAGTGAAACCTAGATAAATTAAATGCAATTTGCTAATCGCATAACTTATATAGCAATGCCTCTGGGCATTCCTATAATAAAAACCTCCTGGGAAACTTAATATATATATATATCAATTATTAGGTAAAATTCATATCATGCAATCCTTTAACTTTGTAAATTTAATCGTTCAATTATTTTACTTAACTTTATCAATTTAATCGTTTAATTATTTTACTTAACTTTTGTAAATTAAATCATATTTTATGTACAACTTAATAATTAATTCATTTAAGTACTTGTCAATTCATTTAACGTACTACTCGACCTTCTGGAACAATATTCTTTCCCATTCGACTCTCACCATTCTTCGTATAAAGGTCGGTAATCATTCCTTCTACAAATAGTCATTTACCTCCAAACAAATCATACTTAGTTAATTCCACATCCTCACAATTATCTGCAAACGACCATACGAGAGTAGGTCCTAATTCTATTTACTTCTCATATTGCAGCCCCAATTCAGTCCATCATAGTCACCATATTATTCCACCATATTATTTCATATTTATTTCACGTACTTCAATTCTCTTCGCATCTTATTACTGTAAACCATATTTTACCATATCTTACATCGTATACCTAATCTACTTATCTCATTGTACATTCGTTGATTCTATGAATATATTTATATTGTTGAATTGTTTTTCTTAAAACCCAGTTCATTATTTCAAAATTTATTTCGCTTTTGTCTTAGGCCTAAAATCTATCCGCCGACAACTTCGATCAAACAAATTTCTTGTTATGGTTTTCGAAACGTTATTTAGGCTGATTTATTAACAGAAAATAAATCACATGAATAACCATATACTATAATTAATTTTCTTTTAATTTGATTTTAAGAAGTTTTCTTTCTTAGAAGTGAAAATACATCGGAATAAGGTTTCGTCTGGTAAACTAAAGACATAAATGGGTAGATCAGCTAACATCTAACTACGCAACGTATGTCAATAGCGTAAATTTTTTGCCTCGTTCAAGTTGAAAAATAATCTTAAAACTGCTCAAACCTATCCTAGCCTAAATTAGTTATATTTTTAGATTAAGAGGGGCAAAACGGCCTACCAAACAACTTTTGCTATGTATCTACCAACTATCTATCTACGTAAGCAAAATGACTCTTTAAAAAATTTAACTCTTATCATTTTCATAAGCTTGGGCTAGAGCCAAACTTTGTCGTTGGTGGTCTGTAATAAGCAATGATTTCAATACAGGTTTATATGGTCTCTTTCCTGCGTCTCTAAATCTGCTTGTAGCGGTCTATACCCCTACAAGTGGAAATATTTAATCATAAAAGCATATATATACATAGTTTCAAGAAGGGTTGGTAACTATAACTTAAATCGTGTGATTGGTACGCCCGATCTCTTGAGCGTTTTCAAATAAAATTACATGAGGCTCATTCATTCACTTTGTTCGGCTCATCGGAATCAGGTCTGTAATATTGGAATTGTAATAATTAGTTAAATATGTCCCGAAAGGATCTCGTTTTAATGCGTGATTCTTCTCTCATTTACAGACCCTCCCAACTCCGTTGTAATCTATTTATATAATCTATTTATTTAATCTATTTATGTATCCAAATTAGAATCAATTTATACCAATATTTATACATATCAATCTATTTAATATTTACCCCATCTATTTAATATTGACCCAATCCTTTTAACTATATAATCTATTTGCTCATATAATCTATTTATCAAACCATATAAATATTTATCATACCTTTATAATATTTACTCACTTAACATTCAACTATAATCTAATTAATATTTGTCAATCTAATTATCAATCATCATATGTGTACTCTAATTCTCATTAACTCATGTAAAGTTAACCCACCCGCGTAAATTCAATCCAATCATAAACTATAACTTCACGTTTTAATCATAACTGTTAATTCCATAATATATATTTTTCGTATCTCTTTGTTTTAATACACGTATTCCCACGACGTTGCCGATTTAGGCCTAAGGAAATTTCGTCTGCAAATTCAGATTTCTCGTTAGCAATTAACTTCATCCCTCTTCTATAACAAAAATATAGGTTTTGGGGTTTATTGTGCCCTGCGCTATCTAGTGTATTGGCGCAATAATCACCTAACAACCTATAACGTGAAAGTTCAACTATGGCTTTAGCTTCATTTTGTTCACTAGTTGAGCTCTTCATGGCTCCTCTCCATTAATAATTTTCAAGGTGGCCTTCGTGATTCTGTTTCACAATCCATTTTTAAGTGTATGGCGATTGATGACCAACTCTCTTGCCATTTGGGAGTAATTTTTCTTCCCATTTTCCAAAAGGGCTTTTTTTTCCACTTTCTAAAAGCTTTTCTTCGTGCGTCGCAGAGTAGCGCATGTTAACTTTTAAGGAATAAGCCGCTGACATAATTGTGCAGGAATGTAAACTACTTAGCCGCTAAATGTAAAAAACAAAGTGGATAAATTTAGATATCGCACAACATCAAGTGCAGTGCACGTTTTTATTATCAACACTTTAGACAAAACTATGTGGTCCCAGTGTACACATGTAACGGGGGGGGGGGATGGGGAGTTAAATTTATACATTTTCGGAGAGTGTAACTTTTGGAAAGGGAAAAACAATGTGAACTAGCTGCAAAACGTATACATACTGTGGTTAATTACCCTCTCCTGCTAATATAGCCTCCGGTAGTAAAATGTTCCACCCTTACGAGTATTGCTCAAAAGGAAGAGTCGCATTGAACACGAGGTCTAAGAAAAAACACTAATTTTGCCAATAAATTCAGAGGCTTATACAAGAGTATATATTTACATTATGCATACAGACCATCCCCGGTATTTAGACCATTCTTGTATATTTTGAGATTCATTGTTGATTATTGGAGAAAGCCATAAACTGATAGTGAAACGTAAATGCTCATGCAGCTATATATACTAAAATATGAGATATAAATAAATTAAATCATGAGAAAATTATTTAAACAAACATGGTTGGGTAGCTATGAAATTCTCTTAACCTCTCCACACACTTTTCACTCTTGGGTTATATGACACATGTAGGAGTATATGACAGATGTAGGATGCGTATGTGATTGGTTCGCCAATAGTTCACGGTGTCAGGCCGTCGGATTGTGTGATTTCCTATTCATATAATTGGAAATTTTCTAAACGTCAATCAAACACTCTCGTATACACCTTATCTTCTGGTTCTCGCAAAAAAAGGCGTCAGTTGTAACATTGGAAACCATGCTGGACGTGGTTGGGACCGGGTGGTGTCCTCATTGTGTGAGGCCCCTCCGGTTGTTGAGTAGACTTTTGACATCTATGCTCTTCTTTTCCCCCCACTCCCAACAGCTCTCACCTCTCCCTTCTCTCCTTTTCGCCATGCCAGACTCTTAGATGGGCTTACCCTCTGCCATCCCACCCCTGTAGGGAACCACAACTAAGAGGCTTCGTACATAAACTTGCATTCCACCTCCCCTTTTTTCTAAATCAACGGTTCATTAGGTTAGGCGCCGCTGTATGAGTACTGAAGAGTCCCCGGATTTCGCCGATTCCTGTAGAAAGATTAGAATTTCCTCCTTTAAACAGCTAGAATAACTCGCGGGGCCCTTTTTGGGTACCTCTGTTTTCGGGGTCGATATACGGACCCACCTTATGTTGACGATAGATGACAGCGTGCTCTTCATGGGGCTGGTGATGCCCGCAGGAAAATATACTCTCCAGTAATGCTCCTCCTGCCGCAGAGGAGAAGAATGCAGAGCTGACTGCCCCAGGATTCACTTTGTAGCGGAGGGCATTGCAACTCCATCCCCAACTTCACACCACAGGAGATGTGGGTGGAAATGTCTGAAGCTCAAGAAAATTAGAACGAAGATAGATAAAAGATAGAAGAAAAATATTCCACTAAAACCCATAATGACTACTGAAATAAAACCCCAAATAAGTCCCGAACCAGCACCTCCCCAATATTTTATTACAACTAGTGACCATTGAGAAGGATAAGATAACCAAAAGGATAAATTAAACAAGCAAAATGTGCAAGAAAAAACACAAAAGACTTTACAGAATAAAAGAAAAACGAGCAAATGAGACCAAAAGCTAGAATGGTTGAAACAAACACTGATACAAACCAAAAGGGGAAATAAATAGAAAGGAAAGCGTTTGTCAGGCAGCCTAGCACAAACCCATAATCACCGTCATCCAACTAATTTCCATATTCACTCTCTTCCTCACCCCCATAATCATTATCATTAACATCTACTTACACATTATTCCTACCTACTATCTCTTTAACTTCTACACCTTCACCACTTTTGGTATTCCAATCCCAAGCGCCATTGGGGGGCGGTGTGGTCGCGCCGTCGCTGCCTTCAGACGCTTCGCCTCGACCGCCCAACCCTACCTTATTCTTCTCCTCTTTTATTACTTTTTGTTTGCTCTATTTATTATGTAGCTTTATCAGGGTCATATCACCACTTATATATTTGCTATACATTTTTTTACTCGCTTTTACCTTTTAATTTACTCACTTTTTGTACTCCCATTTACATTTCATTTTTGCTCCCTTTTTGTACTCGCTTTTACATTTTATTTTGTCTCCCTTTTTATGTACTCGCTTTTACCTTTTGTTTTTGGCTCCTTTTGTATTCTATTTTACCTCAAATTGTTCTCATTTTTAGTACTCGTCTTTACTTTTTATTTTTGCTCACTTTTTTGAGGTCGCTTTTACCTTTTATTTTTTGCTCGCTTTTCGCACTCTTTTTACCTTTTACTTTTGGCTCCCTTTTGTACTCGCTTTTACCTTTGGGGGGGCTCATTTTGTATTCGTTTTTACTTTGTATTTTTGATTCCTTTTGTACTCGTTTTTACTTTTTTTATTTTTCCCCCTTTTATACTCGCTTTTACTTTTTTTGCTCACTTTTTGCACTCGTTTTACCTTTTATTTTTTTCTCCCTTTTGTACTCGCTTTTACTTTTTATCTTTGGCTCTTTTTTTTGTACTCGCTTTTACCTTTTATTTTTTTGATCACCATTTTGCACTATCCAATAAAGAGGACCCCATGGAAACTGGTGCTCTCTCGAATCATCTCTTCCACCTCTTTTAAATCTCCCACTATCTTTTCCACGCATAGATAGATAGATAAGCCCAGCAAAGGATGAAGGAGGGCGTTAAACGTTCTAAAAGGAATAAAAATAAAGTAGACAAGGAGCTAAAATCTAGAATCATTCTAAATATTATTATTCTTTGTATCCCGCTAATATTAAACTAATTTTAAATTATATTTTTATATTAATTAATTCATTCATTTTAAATAAAATGAATTAATGTTAAAAACAAATGATTTCTTCAAAGATTCTCGAACAATAGCGACACATAAAAGGCTGCCTCCTCTGACATCCACTTGTTGGGGGCAGTTTGACAAAATTTATCGCTTTTGTTATTGTTTGGGAACATCTGTGTAAGAAAATTACCTATAAATTAAAATTATAAAGTTTTTACATTGGTAAAAAACGTGTATCGTATTACCTTTTATTTTTTAAACGAGGCGTAATAAACAATTTTTTTTTTAGATCTGAATTCAGCGTAAAAATAAAATAAATTGGACGATTTAATTCTCGCAACATTTATAATTTTACATATTTTGCCCTCTGTTATTTACATCTGCATCTGAGTTCCTAAATAACCGCGTAAAGATATCAAATAACACTAAGTCTACAATCTGAAGCTATTTCATTCGAAAGAATAAAGATAACTCTTAATGCATATATTGCCACATTTTAATAAACTGTGCTTGCGGATCGACTTCAAGGTTGCAAAAGCATGTAATAAATGTTCACAACATCGATCATAATAATAATAAACTGGCAAAAAAACAAAAATCATGGAGGGTTTTGTTCAAAATGAGTCGATTGAATAGGTAGTTTTGCATAGGCCTAGCATAGACGGTATAAGTTAGCAGTGTATTGAAAATAGGAAATTGATTCAAGAAAATAAGTATGACAAATCTAATCCGACCACTTATCACACCGTTAGCAAATGATGATGAGCTTTTATGAAAAAAATAGAAGCAAGAGATAAGTAATTTTGATGTGGAAAATATAGATGAATCAACCGTTGGTCCCCCGCCGACCTCCTACCGAGTTCTGCCATGTTTGGTGGGGCAGAGAGAGAAGAAGCGACAGGGGAGAAGGAGTGATGATAGGAGGAGAAGGGAATGAGAGTGGATGAAAAGGAAAGTATAGTAGAAAGGAAGATTATCTCATCTTATAACTGCGTATAAAAGGTTATAATGGAATAGTTCCACTCCGTTTGGACCTACTGATTTACGTGGAATCCGAACCGCTACCTGTATTGATCCTTTACCATTCTATTATTTACTGGTTGCTCTACTTATATGTAATCACTACTTCTATAAAGTCTTTTAATAAGGCGACCAATCTCTGTAATAATTTATTCTTTCTTACATGTTATGTATGTGTATTGTTTTGTTTCTACTCAGTTGTGTATGTATTGGATGTTCGTTCATGTATACTGTGTCTTATGAAGGTTTTTAAGTCTTCCACCAAGGTTTTTTTTCAGTTCGCTGTAGTTGAGCAATGTTGTTATACTCACTATAATAAATTTCTGTTCCACTGAATTTGTCTTTTTTTTTTTTTTTACAGACAAAATTCCAACGTTGCTTCGATCCTCCATCATATATGAATTCACCCGCTCGAGATGTAATTCCGAGGTGTATTTGGGATCGACACAGCGCACACTATGTGCATACCCTTATTTGCGCACATTTAGGCATTAGCGACAGAGCTGGAGCCCCACTCACTACTCCTGAATTCTCCCCTATCCAAATGCACTACGAAAACACACATCCACACCATAAACCAACTTAAAATTTTTTTAATTAAAGATACAGCAAAAACCGAAGACCAACTACCTACACTGGAATCTCTTTATATTAGATTTAAAAACCCCACTTTAAACTCTGGCACAAGCTCATTTCCACTTTTACTACAACTATAATCACCTACGAATTACACACGCCAAATCCATTGCCCCAACAAACAACCCATATTTTAAAAATATTTTTGTTATCTCCCTTTTTTTACAACGAAGACACCCAAAACTAATTAATCTCAGTTTGATTTGAAAAACACAAACATATTTCCCATTCCCTAATAGTTAAAAGACCTGCATTTTTATAATTTGAATATTACCACCTCTGCTGCTTCCCATTTCCCATATAATTAATTTAGAAATATCTGATAACTTCTCTCTAAAAAAATTATTATGCTTGTATATATTTATAATGTCATATCCTTGAGAATGGGTTCCTACCCGAAACGTCGGTACCAAGAAGTTAATATATAATAAAGATTAACTTTCCCTGTGGGCTTTGTTGCATATATATATATATATATGGAAAATATCACGAAAGTTAGCGCGTGATAACTATAAATATGAATATATACCAGGGAAGGAAACTGAATAGAAGGCGGATGGAGTTAGTATTTTCGTCTATTCGACATTTTCAAATGTCGTGGTATATATATATATATATATATATATATATATATATATATATATATATATATATATATATATATATAAAATTATTTATAATCATCCGAAACAACTGTTATGATTCAATTTCATGAAGGAAAAAGATACTGTACATGTGATTCCATTTTAATTACCATCATCATTAATATAAAAATATAGCAAATACTTATAAAGGAAAGAAAAACATTTACCAATAGCAAAGGATTCCTAAAACAAAATTTATAATTGCATCATATTAAAAAAAGTATAATTCAGGTAATTTAATCTTGCATATACATTAAAAAATATCATAAATATGATAATACAGTAATTGGTTTAACCTTTGTAGCCCATCTAGAGTAGAGGGCAGCGATGAGGCTTCAGATGTGTAAAATCATCTATTAGCATCTCGAGATCAAAGGACTTGACCATATTCTTTTCAGTGGCCATTAACATCAAGCTACATAGGCGGTCATCTCCAGTTGTTGTTCTTAAGTACTTTTTACTCTTATAAGAACATAAAAAAAAATCGCCCATTGGCATCAGTCGTAACAGGAATGGTTAGCAATATTCGCAAGATACTTAATATCTCAGAAAATGCAGTGGATAATGTGTTCAGAATACTGTGAAACCAAAATGACTGAATCAATGTGTGTACTGTAATGCTTGGAAAATATCGTGAGCTTTTCTTCATCAAAGAACTGTTCTGAGTGAACATCAAAAGTGGAGAGAGACTGAAAGAGATTTGCATCTGTCAATCAAAGGAAAACACAACTGGAACTTTAACTGCTGCTTTAGGCTGACTTTGGTTGCACTATGGGAGGGGAAGGGGGGCTTTTCTTATAACTTTATTTATTTATTATATATCATACTTCTTGAGATTTCTATATTCGAATCTATTTACTTCTTGAGATGAAGATGCCCCTTGAAACACTGTCTGGCATTTATTTGACTCCATATTCTTGTAGACTGAGATTCTTTCTTCTTTAAGTTGGCTGGGTTAATTCTTGATCTTCTTTTTTCTTGACGTATCTTCCTTTTTAACGACGATGTGATGATTCCTTCTAATTCTCATGACGTGATGACTTCTTGATGCTTCTTGACGATTTTGATGGGATGAGATGAGTTGAGACGAGTTAGCCCTTGGAAGTCGTATTTCCTTGAATTCCGTTTTCTTTGAGCGCGGTTTTCTCTTGAGTCGATTTCTTGGTCCTTCTGGATTAGTTAGTCCTTGAAGCATTCTCCGTTTTCTTCGAAAATTTTCTTCGTAAAAAATTGTGGACTGTATGGGATCGATCTTAGGTCTTTGTATCCCGAGACAAGCACTCTACTGTTACGACAAGGCTTAGTCCGTCTTGACTTGGTAATTTAATGGGCTATTTATATTCTCGCTTTTTGGAAGGAAGTTTTTCTCTTATACATGTTCGCACCCCTACAACACATTCGAAATTGTTCTATGCGTTTTTCAAGGGTGCTGTTGGACAAATAGTCTTTCAACCTATTGGATATTTGTTGCACTATCTTGTGACAAGCTGATCTAACCTTACCTTTGTTTACCTCTAGCACATCGACTCCTAATTTTTTAGAAAACACATTTGCTTCGTCATATATTTTATCATACTCACTGTCACTTCTCATTTTGAACAAGTTTGCCTTTGTACAACCATCAAAGTCACATGCAGGAGGTAGAAGAGGCTTCCTGAAACAGAAGTACAAGTCTAGGTTGTTAGGTGATTATTGCGTCAATACACTAAATAGCTCAGGTCACAATAAACCCCCAAACCTATATTTTTGTTATACAAGGGGAATGAAGTTAATTGCTAACGGGAAGTCTGAATTTGGAGACGAAATTTCATTAGGCCTAAATCGGCAACGTCGTGGGAATACGTCTATTAAAACAAAGAGATACGAAAAATATATATATGGAATATTTCCACTTGTAGGGGTATAGACCGCTACAATACTGTTACACCGAGGAAAAAGCTCGCACAAGGTGTTCAAAAAATCTTAGACTATATAGCGGCGAGGCCTTCTAACAACGCGTCCAGAACGGGTTATAGTGCCAATTGGCTGACTCGGATTGTGGGTCAGGTGGCGATTAGAATGGCCACCCGATTGATGGGGGATATTGTCACGAACGAGGACCGGAGCTTCGGGTGACGATTGTTCTGGACCTCCCGAAAAGGCGACAGTCGGGATTTGAGCGTTGATCGCTTGATGTTTTCGAGCTGCTGTCGAGTGGTCCTGCAACAAAAAGTGAGCCGGCAGCAGTTAGGAAGAATAATTGGAGGGTGCAGAGATGGTTGCCGGAGGGTTTGCGAGTAAAGAGGTGGGAGGAAAAGTTGCAATTTGATTTGAAAGAGCTGAAGAAGGGTTCGGAAGTGGAGTTAGTTGAAAAGTGTTCAAGGAATAGATGGGTGCGGAAGGTAGGATGGGATAACAACTGGACCTATATTAGTGTAAGAGAAAGGTAGTGTCTGTTCCAGATGAACGGCCTCTATGAAAGCTGGTTTCAGGCGATCAATGGAAAGTTGCAAGGATGTGTGAGTGGAATCGCACCTTTTTGTGCTTAGTAGGTCTGCCGTTAGAAGGAGGCAGACAGAAGCTTGGAAACTCCCGCACAAGTTGCTGGAAGGGGGAAGCAGTTGCATGGAGGCGAACAGAGAGGAGAGAGCTTGCTAAAGGAAAGAATGAACCATCAATAGTTATTGTTGTGGTTCTGTTGACGAGCTTGCGGTGACGAGAATCTACCAAGAGGTCATGAGCGGAAGAAAGTCGAGGCCCTAAATTGGCATGTTGACGTCCGCAACGATGAAAGTACATGGGAAAACAGGACGTAACCCGAGAGGGGCTAGAGGATACGCCTCCCATAAGTCCTTATGCCCGATGAATTGGCAGCTTTGAGGTACAGATCAAAAAGGGTGCAAGCTTTCTCGACTGAAGAGGCTGGAATCACACTGTATTGAGTGCCAGTGTCAACCAGGAAGGAGAAACCAGAGAGTGGGTCATGAACGCTAAAGGAAGGATCGACCTGATGAAGGGATGAGGTTGCAAAGGTGAAAGACCCACGTATGACTTGCGAATTCAGTTTAAAGTTCCCTGTACTGAAGGTGAAATTTGAGTAATGGAACCCGTAGAATTTTGTAGTATTTGAGGTGGTGAAGTTAGGATAGGTTGAGATGAAGATTAATCATTTTGATAGTACGAGCTTTGGCTTGAGCATTTGTCTGCTCTTGCACCAAATTTGAGGTAGTACCAGCAAAAGCCTGAAGGTTGAAATATAGTAGTATGAGCAGCATGACCAGAATGAGGGTTAGAGCTGTGGGCATGAATTGATGCATAGTAAAAACTGCAGGGCTGAACACAGCGGACAGCGTTGCTCCCATAATTAGATTGGTACCAGCAGCTTCCCTGAGAGTTGTCAGGATACGAGGAATTAGACGAAAGTTGAAAATGAACCTGCCTTGCCTCACCTCTTGTGCTGGAGATCCCTCGTTGTTTTTGCCTTTTTCGGGAGGAGGAACGACGTCTGACTCCTCCGTCCTGCTCACGATGTTGCTCTCGGTGAAGACCCCTTCGCACCTTTAGGGCACGAATATCCATTTCAATCCTCTCTAGAACGGATAAAAGACCCGAAACCTAGAAGGATTCATCCTGAGGGAGTCCTGGCCGGTTGTAAGGAGCTCTGGCCGGTGACTTCACCTGAGAAATGGATACATGTGAGTGTTTATTTACATCGCTAAACTACCCATGGCCTGCATTTCCCCAGTTGATGAAAGGATTATTATACAGGGTGTCAGCCACCTCTGCCATTTTCTCCACATTCGATGGAGAGGACATTAAAGAAGCGGCTTAATTTGATCTGGCATCCCACGTATGAATATCTCAGTTATGACTGGCTCGAGTTGGTCGAGCTGTGCTCCTTTGGCATGTGCAAGAGCTTTGAGATGGTCCAAAAAATGCATAGGACGCCTGCCCCCCATTTCCTGCGTATCGAGAAGGATCCGCAGGTCCTCTATTTGCGATCTCCCAAATTGCTCCTTGAACACTCTCTTGAACCTAACCCAAGAATCAGAAATTAATCCATCCAGCAAAATATTCTTAAAAACGGAAAAGATACTCAGAGGTAATTTCTGGGCTACGGCGATCGTTCTATGGTCCTCAGAAACTGCCTGGTGTTGAAGGCTGGGCTCCACCCTTTCCCACCAGCCAATGGGATTTTGTGAGTCGAATGGTGGCATCTGAACCATAGAGGGAGTGGGAGGCGAATGCGAGAGAATGCTTGCTTGGGGGGCGAAAGTGGTCAAATAGATCATCGTTGTTACTGGGGAAGATGCTTGGGTCGTCGTAATTGTGCCTGAAGTTGGGGCGTAGCTTGGGGCTCCGTCATAATCCATTTATAAAATATTAAAAGTGTGTGTGTGTATATGCACAAATCCAATTCACCCGCTTGAAGGTAAAAAAAAACAAAAACAAAAATGATCGAATTTGATCACTCTTTGTCTTTACTACTGTATTGATAATTAATTCTATGAAATTGATAAGGGAGAACTTAAGGATGTTAAGGCAAACTTAGGATTGAGAAACGAGCACGTGTCGAAAATAAAAATCCGGGCGAGAAAAATGGAACGAGTGAGGCGGAATGAGTCGTCCGAAAAAATGCAACACGTGATGGGGAAAATTAATTTATTATTACGAATGTATGAATGGATGGGAGATAATTACACTAGTCTGGGCACCATTTATAGGTATTTGGATTATTATTGAAGCGATACGCTAAATAGCTCAGGTCACAATAAACCCCCAAACCTATATTTTTGTTATACAAGGGGAATGAAGTAAATTGCTAACGGGAAGTCTGAATTTGCAGACGAAATTTCATTAGGCCTAAATCGGCAACGTCGTGGGAATACGTCTATTAAAACAAAGAGATACGAAAAATATATATTATGGAATGAACAGTTATGATTAAAACGTGAAATTATACAGTTTATGATTGGATTGAATTTTACGCGGGTGGATTAACTTTGCATGAGTTAATGAGAATTAGAGTATACATATGATGATTGATAATTAGATTGACAAATATTAATTAGATTATAGTTGAATGTTAAGTGAGTAAATATTATAAAGGTATGATAAATATTTATATGGATTGATAAATAGATTATATGAGCAAATAGATTAAGTTAAATGGATTAGGTCAATATTAAATAGATGGGTAAATATTAAATAAATTGATATGTATAACTATTGGTATAAATAGATTGTATGGATTAAGTTGGATACATAAATAGATTAAATAAATAGATTATATAAATAGATTACAACGTAGTTGGGAGGGTCTGTAAATGAGAGAAGAACCACGCATTAATTCGTTATTCTTTTGGGACATATTTAACTAAAATTTACTATTCAAGTATTACAAACCTGATTCCGATGAGCCGAGCAGCAAAGTGAATGAATCTAATGTTTGATTTTAAAACGTATTGGAGATCGTGCGTACAAATCATACGATTTAAGTTATGGTTACCAACCCTTCTTGAAATAATATATATATATACAGTTATGATTAAATATTTCCACTTGTAAGGGTACAGACCGCTACACAATTTTGCAGGTTACCAGTAGAGCTCATAGTGAAAATAAACAACACTGCCTTTTCGCAAAGTTTCATGAAAATCAGTCCTTCCATTTACAAGATATTTTGTACACACACACACACACACACACACACAAACAGCCCTGCCCTATAGTGGGGGCCGTACGTGTTTTTACTGAGTTGGGGAAATAATAACTGTACTGTTGGTTCTCTCCAACCTTAATAGTAACTAGTGTATCTAGAACTAAGCCTATTGATTTATGCTAAAAAAAGTAAATAACAAAATTGCGAATAAATTACATTGGCCATGTATCGATTTATCTCTTCCTAGCTATTTGTTTATATTCCTCTCTCTCTATTTGTATTACAGTATATAAGTAGAACTACTCTAATAATAATTATGTACTTAATGAAACTTACCTCTCGCTCTGGCTAGCTATCCCTGATGTTGATGGAGTAGCAGTAGTAGTTAGGACCTCTAATATTTGCTCCTCCTTAGGCTTTGAGTGAGGCTAGTTGATACTTTCTTTTTCGGGGTCCTGTTGAACTTTTTTCAGAACCACAGACTCATAACACTCAGATTCTTTCTTCGTTTTGGTAAAAAAAGCTAGCGATACTTTGCTGTGATCGCTTCATTATTGTAGGCCAGTGTACAGTCTACTATACATAACCAGACCCGGTGGCAGACAAGTGAGGCTGAAATTCTACCTCACCTTGTCATGCGCTCGTGACAAGCTGGAACGCGATCAAGTCTCGTTCGTTTCAACCAGAGCCGCCCCTTCCCCCCACACACAACTTGGAGTGAATTCACTGTTTACTATTATTATTATTTCAAAGGCTTAGGGAAGGGGGGGGGAAGTCAAGTCTTGGGGCCCCCTTTCCCAAATGACGCCCCTGTTAATTCAACGTTACCAATGAACCTTCTTCCTTATTGCAAAACAAGATGGAGATGGAATATTATGCTTGCAATGTTAGACCTGCGATTTTTAAGTTTATAAACTGGCTTCATAAGATTTTAAGAATAGTATTAACCAGCGGCCTAAAATCTAAGAGAAGATGAATTGTCTAGTCGATGAACTGTATGGAAGATGCTCTGCATGAAAATACAACATTACTAAAAGCATATATGTTGATGGAAAATCTTCATAAAAAGTCTTGTGTCTGTAAAAAAGAAAATCCAATTTCTTCGGAACTTCATAGATGCTTGATGGATCAGTATTCTTTAAGAAGACGGGAGAAAATCGTTGCATTCTTAAGTTATGTGACCAATCCAAACAAACCGAAAATGAAAATTAAGCCATACAACACATTGAGTATCTAAATAAAAGGGAAAAAAATGAACTATTATTAAAGACATACTACAACTGAGGATAATTATACAACACTTCAAACAATTAACCTATATATAAAACAAATCAACAAACATATTTACACGGAAATACGCTAATGGTATCTTTAATTTATGGCAATAGGGTCTTCTAGAGGATTTCTACTTAAACTATCCGCTAAACAATTTTGAGTACCCTTGATATACACGATACGGTATTGATATTCCATGAGCAACAGATTCCGATGCATTAGTCGTCCGTATTAACTCTTGAAATTACGAAGGTACGACAATGGCTTATGGTCACTCTCAATTACGAATTCGGTTCCTATAAGGTATATTCTAAAATGTCGAATTGACCATACTATAGCTAACGCCTCGAGTTCAATGGTGGCATAAACCTTCTCGTGAAAAGACAGCTTCCTGCTCGCATACGCAACGGGATATCCACTTCCATTGTTTTCATACTGCCTGAGGGTACCACCTTTACCATCAGGAGAGGCATCAGTACGAATCCAAAACTTTTTGTTCGGATTCGGGAGGCTTAAAATAGGAACAGAGATCAGTTTCTCCTTCAGCTAGTTAAAGCTAGACACCGCGGGGGAGTCCAACTGACAGAATCGAGTCCCGTTTTCTTTAACATATTATTGAGGGGTGACGCTATAGTGGCGAAATTGGGAACGAAGCGCCTTTAAAATTAAGCAGAACCCATAAATAACCGCAGCTGCTTCTTCGTCCGTGGAAGTGGCATTTCAGCTATGGCTTTAACTTTGTCTTCTTGGGAAACAATCTGGTTCTTTCCGATCTTAAAACCAAGATATTCAATCGTATCATATGCGAAATGACACTTCGATAAGCCTATCGTGAGTCTGTGTGCGCGCAAATGGATTAACAAAGCGCGAAGGGACTGTATGTGCTGGTCCCATGCACAGGTGGCAACGTACACGTTGTCAAAATAAAAGGTTACTTCGGCGTTAAATGTGGGGTATAATTGAACGGAAATAGGGTAAGGCTTAGTTTTTACTGGTTCTTGCGTTTTTAAAACAATCTAATGAGTGAATTGGTTTGAACAACCTGGGGTTTCGGAGACTACGTCCGAGAATTCACGTAGAAGGTTCGCCAATTGAGCTTTCTCGATGGGTCGGAGACGGGAGTTAAAATCGAGCTCGGGGGCTGAGTCCGATTGGAAGAAAGGGAGAGACGGCAAAGGGTATTAGTCGACCGCTTCCATGCAGACCGTTTGAACGAGGGACAGCAATTCGACCGGGTAAGTTGCCTCTAAGACAAGTTCTTCGTCTAAAGCGAACACATTATAAGCACGCGCGTCGGTGGTACCTTTTTAACAGGTTGAATTGGTACACTTGAAGGACCTTATCAGGGTAAAAGGTGTTCACATCGAGCTTTTTAACCCTCTCATCACCGAAATTTTCATGGGAGGAGTTCCAAGGGTATTAGGCCATTAATCCTAAGCTCGAACCCCACGAGCATTGATGAGATTGCTGCAGCTGCAGATAAATTGTATAAAAGTCCTTATGTGAATTGGGGCAACGGACAAACCAACGGCCAAACTCACGGCCCATTTAACAATGCTTCAATTTCGCAAGTTCGAGGCACGTCGAGCTCCTCCGACGAACGGGCCGAGCATTCAAGGGTTCCATCTTCCCTATCGAGAGACCTTGAGGCTTCAATACGAAGGATGGAAGCCGACATCTAGCGGTTAAAGCTGCAGCGTGAACCACAGAGCGAGCCCGGACACGGGTTTGGCGATCGAAGGCGCAGGTCCCGCTCTGGTTAACGAAAGAGAAACCAACGAGGGCATCCCGATGCAAGAGGTGAGAGACAGCAAAATTTTTACCCTCATTCTTCCAACTTTTCTCACTATCTTCTACACCATCAGTGCCTATGCTGGTATCATCAAAGGTACGGACACAACGCTGTACACTGTACACAGCCTTGTTGCCACAGTTATGCTTCTTCACATACTGCGCCAAGTAGTCTCCTCCCGAAGCATAACTTTTCCATTTCCTCTCATCCAACTCGGTGGTGCTGGTATCATAACAAATATGGTGCACAAGCCGCAAAATGTTTACAGCATTGCACATATTTACAACTAGTAACTCCACCTAATCTCAACTCTCCACTCCTTGCGCATCAATCTTCATCTCAAAACACCTCTAATCTTCATTTTTCATCACCAAACTCTCCAAATCTTCAATCAAATTTTCATTCCTCAAACCCTCCAGTTTTCTCACTTCACCCAACTCAACCATTTTCTCCGAATCCTCAAACTTCAAACTCTGGCATTCCTTTCACTCAAGTCTCTCAATCACAAACTTCTACATCCCCTGCCTACACCTCATTTCCTCAAATAGCTCGTCCATTTCGTATTTTTGACCCACTTTCTGAATTTTCATTCCTGGTGGACACTGGTGCTGAATGCAGTCATGCCAATTTCTAAGGCCGACAAAGCTTCTGCCCCTTCAGATTTAGTTCTGAAGGCAGCCAATTCAACCAATATTACGACCTATGGGAGGCGTAACCTTCAAGTCTCGCTCGGTCTCCGTCGGGTTTTTCGATGGACTTTCATTATGGTCGAGGTAGATTGTCCAATATTGGGCCTCGACTTTCTTTCGGCTCACGACCTCCTGGTCGATTCTCGACAACGCAAGCTTGTTGACCGCAAAACTCTCCTCACTGTCTCAGATTCGTACTCACCACCTCAGAGTTCCCTTCTCTCTATTCGTGTCCCGTCCACCGAGCCACCGTTTCAGCGCCTTCTTCGGGAGTTTCCTGAACTCACCCTTCCACCTTCGAAGGACAGGCCCATTAAACATAATGTGCTGCATCGGATAGAGGCAACAGGATGTCCTGAATTCTCACGGCCACGCCGTCTAGCACCATATTGTAGATAGAGGGGAGTAGGAAAAGGGAACAAAGAAAAAATAATAGCGTAGGCGAGTTGCGAACAGCTTCCCGCGTCGCTGGACCACTGTTAGCCAGCGGCGAATCCACTCGGCCATCCTGAGTCTCCAAAAAAGACTCATTCAAACGAAGCTTTTAAGCCGCTCGCCTGCATTTGTCGTACGCTATGCACTTTATTACCCGATAAAGTTTGAATTAAATAGTCGACCGGGCATCGGGGTTCTAATACTAAAAAAGGTCCTTTCCACTGAGATAGGAGCTTATTAGACTCAGAGGACAACAAAAGTAGTACTTCGTTGCCTGCTTTGAATTTCCGTGCTTTGGATTTGATGTCAAAATACGTTCTGTATTTTTCCAAATTCACCTCAGAATTCTTGAAGACGAGGTCTGTACAATTTTCTAGGTGAGTTCACAAATCCAACACATAAGCGTAGGAGGACTTAACCTCCTCATCAAGCTTGGGGTCTAACAATAATTCTTTAAGGATGCTCATCGGCCCACGGACGTTTCGAACGTACAATAGCTCGAACGGGACAAATCCGAGTGTTCGGTGTGGGATTTTTCGACACGCAAATAAAGCCACTGGGAGGTAGCAGTGCCATTCTCGTGGTCGGGCGTGACACAATTTCTTGAGAACTGATTTGAGAGTCCCGTTTAATTTCTCGCACCTCCCATTTGAGGCAGGGTGATAAGGGGTTGAGAAAAGGGTTTGACCAGCAGGAGCTTTCCTGCATACTCCATCAATTCTGAAGTGAATTGACGGCCTCTGTCGGATAGGATCTCTTCCGAGATTGCTACTCGCGGAAAAAATAGAAATCAAGGCCTCTGCACAAGAAATACTATCAATTTTCTTCAAGGGGGTTGCATCCGGGAAACGAGTGGCACAATCTACGATGGTCAAAATATAGGAATGGCCCTCATTAGAGAGGGGGCGGAAAGGGCCTATCAAATCGATCGCAACCCTGAAAAATGGTTCAGACATGATTGGGGTCTTCTGAAGTAAAGCGGGGGCAACACTACTTTTGGCGGTGACCTTTTGACAGATGTCACAGGACTTGGAAAGGTCGGATATTCCTTTGGCAGCGCCTGACCTAAGGAAATATTTGAAGACGCGCTGGGCCTTCTTATTATGACTGAAATGCCCAGCCATTAATCCGTCGTGATCCATCTGCAGAACTTGGCGTATATACATCCTGGGTACACACAGGGAAGTGACCGGGGCGTTATCTGGTCCTACAAAAGATCGATGTAGTAACGAATCTTTTTCTATGTAGTCAATTCTTTTATTTCATAGAAAAGTTTCGGGCTCCTTTTTTTCTGGCATTCTTCCACAGGGGTTACAAAGAAGGGCAATTTTTTTTTAGCTTCAGCAAACTGATCATTGCTGAATTACTCGACGTTCAGGGTTGACGAGGACGTTAATGGTACCAGGGTAACGGTATCTTTCGCAGCTTGGGCCCTAGTGATTACTCGTTGCGCGATGGGTTTTGTGGAGAGCTGCGCTCTCTGTCCGATAAGAACAAAGCTAAACTTTATCGGGGCGGCGACTACATCGGCTCATCCTGTGAAATACTGACACTGTATGTAGCACTTTAGCACAGGGAACTTAGTGGCACGACCTAAAAGGTGAAAGATCGCAAATTTCTTATGCTGGGGACTTATTGGGGACAACAGTTTGTCCGAGATTACTATGGATATGCAATCCGTGTCTCTTACAAGGGTTGACACTCGGCACCCATCTATCGTCTTATTCTCAAACTTGAGCCTACCGGGAGGAGGTCTTATTGAACAGGAAGTGGTGACTGCGATGACGAGGCAGAAGAGTTAGGGGGAAGAGAAGCGGTTACCTAATGGACCTGTAGATTAGGGGTGGTCCTTTGCTGCGACTTCTGGGCTCAGTTATAACTAAGGTGACCAGGGGTGCCACACGTAAAGCATACGATAGGATTACGTGCGTAGTGAGACCGCGCAGAAGGGAATGTTGGAGGCTTTACGTCTTTTTGTTCAAGCTGAGGATGAGGCTTGGGCTTATGGAGCGCATGAATCTTCAAGAAGCTAGCATTATTCTTAGCATTGAACTTATTAGGCCCAAACTTATGTTTGGAGGACGGGGTATGACTCTTCCTGATCTCCTTGGGATATAGGTCGTGGCTGGAAGCGTGAAGGTTGGCTTCCTCTACACACTCTTAAAACGAAGAAGCTCTTCTCTCTGTTACGAAGGCCTTAAATTCTCGGGGAAGGGTATCCATGAGTTGATCCCTTAAAATAATGTTGACTAATGACTCATAGTCGTTAGTCACTTGTGAGGAGTCCAGCCCAAACTGTAAATTGCAGCGAAGGGCGAACCCAAAATTGCTTAAACGTTTGTCCCAGCTGTATCCTAGCCGAGCGGAATCTAACCATATAGAACTCCGGATTCATATTAATAGCAGAAAAGAGCTCTGCTTTTAGGGTTGAATAATCCAGAGTTGCTTCCGAGGAGAGACAAATGAAGATTTCACGCAGACGAGTGTTTAAGAAGGGCAGTAGACGGGCAACTCCATCTGATTCTAAATCACAATTGTCGACTTTAATTTTTTTTTCAGTGGGTTAGATAAGAACAAAAATCTTCTCCGTCTTTATACGCGAGGAGTTTTAACGAGGGTGCTTGTGCTGATGGTTACGTGATACCACAGAAGTCATTTCGACATGATCATGGCTTAATTCTCTCTTCTGCTGTCGTATTTGTTCTCTCTGTCTTTCTTATCTCTACCTTTCTTCTGCTTCTGTATGTGCTTTCCTTTCTACTCCTTCGTTTCAGTTTTCCTCTTGAAAGTAAGCGATTAAATCCTTTCCTGATAGTTCCAGGATCTCTCCCTACTTATGAAAACGATCGAACGAACACATCCTAAATATGCTGCGTTCGTCTTTCGCACACGAGAAAGCTTACCGAAACAAGTGAGGCTCTTACTAACAAATCTAACCTACTTGTAATTAACAATTAACCATAAAAACCTACTAAAGGTTCCAATTAATTATACACAATAGAAAAAGAAAATAACTAACAAGCGAAAATGACTCAAGACTGAGTCTTCTGATAGTTTTACCACAGGAAAACCCAAATTGGGTGGCTATTCTTGCTGTTTAATTAGTGGTATCTTGACTCACGTAGATACGCTCAACTAAAAAAAAATATAAAATTGCCTATTAAAAAAAAAATTGTCCTATTATTTTTGGTCGAATATTCATGACACTTGGAACTGTATAGAGTGGAAATAATGATCTTTAAGGAAATAGCAAAAGATCGGTAGGGTGGAATCTTTTACAAACCCAAAGACCTGTCACCAGTTATATATGTATATATATATATATATATATATATATATATATGTATATTTCTCTCAAAGTAGCACGGGAGAATGATGAAAATGAATCCATTAAACCACATTGAAAGAGAAAACGGAATAATATATATATATATATATATATATATATATATATATATATATATATATATATATATATATATATATATATATATATATATATATATATATATACGATAGGCGGTCAATAAGTTTTGCAATTCGGATATAAGGAAACGAGATATGAGGAAAAGTGTTTTATTATTTTTCAATATAAATACCCTCGACTTCAATACACTTGCGCCACTTGTCCCTGAGGCTTCGAATTGCCGACAACCAGAAATCTCCTGACTGCTGTTCAATCCACTCTTGGACGACGAGCTGGACATCTTTGTCGTCCCCAAACCGGCGTCCACGCAATGCAGCCTTGAGCTGGCGGAATAAAAAGTAGTCATTAGGGGTCATATCTGGACTGTAGGGTGGATGGTTGAGCTCTTGGAATCCGCACTCGCGCAGGGCAGCTTGTGCAACTCTGGCCTTGTGGACTTTGACGACGTTGAAGTCGATCATGGGGCGTGAGGTTTCTAAGGACCCAACGGGCAAGGACCTTGGTCATGGCCAAATTGTCGTGGATGATATTGATAACACCCATGTGATATTCCAAGTTC
Organism: Ceratothoa steindachneri; assembly: GCA_963969495.1. Taxonomy (NCBI): domain Eukaryota; kingdom Metazoa; phylum Arthropoda; class Malacostraca; order Isopoda; family Cymothoidae; genus Ceratothoa; species Ceratothoa steindachneri. The sequence continues at coordinate 35,219,906 of OZ018332.1, forward strand.
TCACTCGATTTCTTTGACCTTCACCCGTCGATTTTCGAGGATCCTCCTCTCCACACGGGCCACATTGTCCTCGTTGGTCACGTCTGACGGGGGTCATTTCCAAGGGACTCACGACCATGGCGGAACTCCCTATTCCAGCGAGCGATGGTTGCATAGGAAGGAGCGGTGTCGGTGTAAACTGCAACCATGCGTTCATGGATCTCTTTTGCATTCTTGCCTTCCTTGGTCAAAAATTTGATCACTGCGCGGTGCTCAACCTTCTCCATTGTTGAAAAGTTTGTGCCTGACGATCTGCGATCAGCTACTGCTTCTTAAATAGACGAGGCAGGAGCGTGCAGCTGCAGGTCCTGACTTGTCATAACTTGTCCTAACACCCCCACAAACAGCCATCCCCTTCCTCTGTTTTGCCCTACCGATTCGCAAAACTTATTGACCACCCCTTGTATATATATATATATGGCCAATTAAATGGCAATGGAATTGAATATTGACGGTTCACTACTAACATGATTAACACTATAAATTAAGTTTGAACCGACGTATAATTAATTAAGAAATGATTTTACAATTATGCATGTTCTAGAGCAAAGGGGGTCCTTAAGGTTCGACGCGGTAAAAGTCTGAGGAGCGTGACCACGCGGGGGTTAAATCCCTTTTTCCTTGATGTGCGGCGAGTATGAACAGGTAGGTAAGTTCGACCTTGAACTTGTGGGCATCTTACGGGACACTCAATCCAACTTCGGGAGACTGAGGTGGGGGGGGGGGGCAGGTGGCTCCTATCTCTAAGTGTCAAACGGATGGTGCTTCCTGGATGGCTTTTCCGATCCTTAAAACCCTAAGACATGGTGAGAAGGGTCGAAGCACTTCTAACTATCTCCACGAAGAACACTGAGTGACGACTAGATCATCTTTTGCTTTTCGACAATAACTCAATTCTTCTCTTGACGAGAATGTAGTCGATTTCCTCTCGACTAACGAAGACGTTACGGCTAACGTACTGGGCCGCGTCTTCAGACAGAATCTACCTGTGAATTCTGAACTGTCGAATATATACTCTAAAATTATCCAGACGGGGATAGAGATTCATCGCTAACAGACTTCCTTTATTGCCTTGGGTCGCGATAAGGTTCTATAGCGCGAAGTCGCGACGCCCAATTAATGGTCTTTCCATTGTTCTTTTTTTCGCAGTATATAGGGTAGACGAATTTAGAGCGGTCAACGGTGAACTGGGGAAGTCAGAGGGAAGGGGGTCCTTCTCTCTCTCCCATTCTTCCACACGGTTCTTCAAATGATGTGCGCAAGCAAATTAATTTTTGCTAGAATATAAAATTAGCGAGATGAAAAGGCTTAAAATAGCACCAGAAAGGAATCTAGGAAATTTTAATATAGATGACAAGAGCAGCTTCGCCACTCCTCTTTATAGGAGCAGAATGCGCTTTGCAGGCAGACCTTTGGTCTTTGGCCTATGGACTATCCTTCTTTAACAATGGTTTTTGGTCTAAAAAAAATTTAAACGTTTCCAATACATATCCATAACACTATATTTTAATGACAGAATTTTTATGAGGGCTTGGATGATAATACATAATTTTTTTCCCCTTAGTTTGGTTATGACCTACGTATATTTTAAGTTTTAATCAAAGTTATTTCTAAGAATTCCTTTAGAGTTTGACAAAACAAAATGACGAAATTCAGAAAAAATAAATGTGATTACCAATGTTAGGGGATTTTTATAAACAAAAATTTATTAAAATTTAGGCAAGGCTGCTATTTTTCGATTATTCGAAAAATAGATTTCTAAAATAGATTTCAATTTTAATCTTTATCAGGAGGAAATAGCTACAGGCCCCTAAAACAAGTAAAACAAAATGAAATTATTAGAACAAATTTAAATAAATAAAAAAAAGAGTCATGAGGATTGTTTTACAATATTTTAAAAAGTTTTTCTGGCCTTTAAACCTCGAAAATAATCATACACTGTAAAAATAAATACACCAAGAGTAAATTATTAGGAGACCAAGCAATGGCTTCGCCGCTTGCGCTTCGCTACTAATATTAATATTTAAAATCTAATAAAAAACATCCATGGTTAAATTTTTACAATTATAATAAATTTAAAACTAAATTTACCCCCATTCAAAATATCACGTTGTTAAAATATAGTTATAGAAGAAGATATATAAAAATAAATTTTCTGAACTTCACCATTTGTAATTCTTTGGGTTTTAAAAAATTCATAAAATTTCGATACTTATATTTATTTCTGAACTTCACCATTTTGTTTTTTGATATTATCAAAGAATTATTAGAAATAACTTTGATTAAAAAATAAGTCAATAACCAAACTAAAATGAAATTATTATTCAAATACTCAAAACAATCCCCTTCTTAAATTATAGAGTTAGCGATGATGATGATGATGATGATGATGATGATGATGATGATGATGATGATGTATACTGGAAACTTTATTAAAACATTAAGACTAAATGAGAGTTACTAAAGTCAAATGGGTCATAGAGAGGGGGCGTTTTTGGTAAATTGAATGGTTTTATCAAAGTTCTTTTCTAAGAGTTTATTTAGAGTTGGAAAAATTAAAGCGCAAAGCTGATTTTTGGAAAGTCAAAGCTTTTATTAAAGTTTTTGCTAAAATTTGATTTAGAGTTAGAAATACAGGCATTAGGTATGGTTTTTCGTATATTGGAAACTTTTAGTCAAATAATTTATAACAGTTACCTACTATTTTTTTTCACCTTATACTTTTTAATTCCTGAATTTAAAAATGAAGATGAGAACGATTTGAATCAAATAATTTTTTAAAATATTATAGACAAATAAGTATTTAAGACGAGATTATTAATAAAACTTTAGAAGAAAATAAAGATTACAATTACAAAAGAACAGATAAAAAATAGGTTATTCAAAAAGGAATTCAAAGTTTTTACTGGGACAAGATATATAGAAAAAAGAAAGTAATTAATATATTTTAGAAGAATTTGACGTTAAAAAAAGTCTTTGCTAGCGAAGCGCAAACTACCTCTGTTAGGAGGAGTGGCTGTCCGCCTTACTATCTATAAATATAAAAAGTCTTTCGAAACAATATCGCTTTTTTAGCATAAAGCACTAGGAAGATCTGGACTCACCAAGAGGAATTATGAAGAAGCGCCCTTATGACATCCTAGATGGAATCAATTTATTAAATGCCTATCTAAACACAGGTTACTTCCCAGATTAGCTAAAGGTTGCTAAAATGAACTTTGTTCCCAAAGCAGGGAAGCCGCCAACTCAAGTTGTGAGTTACAGGCCAATCTCTACTTGATTTCATTAGGAATCTATTTGAGAAAATTATAAACCTACGACTCAATGAACACTTAGAGGCAAATGAACTCATAAACACTGGTGGAGAACCGCTAATTTTTTTTGTTAGTCTGCAATTCGCAATTCCGCTAACATTGTTGGACATTCGGCAGTGCCGGATTAAGACCATGCTGGCTCTAAGGCACACTGTGAAAAGTGTCCTAAAAATATACATACAAAATATTCACTCACACACTCCACAAACACCACTTGCTTTCATATTTTAACATTTATTTGTATGTATTTAAAAGCAAACAAATACTTTATTCAATGAAAAATCCAATATTACAATTCTACTTCTATAAAGGCGTATGCAGTTGTGCTACACTGATCCTTGAATGTTGGGCATCTTTTGTCGTATGCCGCATGGGTATTACCATGTACATTATATGTGATATGATACTTAGAAATATAGACATACATATAAAATAAAAATGAACAAACATTAAAAAATCAGAACGTGACTACTCTTTGAACATAGTTCCTTTACAAAAAGAAAATCAAACTGATCTAAATTTGTTTTAAAATTATTTAGAGACTCAGCATTTATACAAGCTGCTGACAAAAATTTAAAACCTCAATGAATGGGTTAAACCAAAATCCCCTGCGAACAATAGTTCGGCAGAGGGGTTTGTACAATTTTAAGTTATGACTTCTCGTAAAATTATGACTCAAATTAAAAAATGCTCTTACTACTGTTAACAAATCATTTGAACATTAAATGATTACCCTTTATTATCAAATACATTTTACATAAATTACATCGCAACTTTGTGCACTTTTGCAACTGAAAATTCATCAATTAGATTTTGATGTCAATTTTACGTAGTAAATCACTTTCAATGGACAAGTGCTAGCATTCCAACTCGTTGCTAGTCCATCGTTGATCGTTTTACGTCTTTAATTCTTTTCAGATAAGAAAAAGAACGTTTCCCTGAGCAATATGTAGCCATTAATGCTTAATAAATTCGTAGTGCTAGTTCCGTGTTTGTAGAAACAGAAGAGAAACCAGTAGTGTCGAACGTTGTAAACATTTTTTTGTGTACTTCCAGTTGATGCTATTTTATCGTCATCGCGTATCTGCTCTTCATAGTAGCATATAATTTGATGAAATACAACAGGGGAATCTGAACAAAGGTCATTCTGATAAACAACGCCAGTCTTGTAATTGCAGCATCGATATCTTCATCTATCATAGTCATACTAAGTCAAAACACCAAATCTCTTTAGCCCTGCAGAATATGCCTCAATACGTTTCTGCAGTGCACTCTTGAGTTGATAAATGATGACATAAATAGTGTTAGGTTTAAAATTTCCCTGGCTAGCCATCCCTTCCAGAACATCTGTAGCCTCCCATCATTAACATTCTTCTTACCTTTAGGCACTCGCCGATGTTCAGATTTGTATGTGCTGCAGTCACTGCGTTTACATGCCTTTTTCTTATAATAGTCAAACTTCTCTTGGCATTCATCCAAGAAGTTATCCAAGCTCTTTAGCAAACCAATAACGGGTGTTAATTCGATGGTCGAGCCTTGCAGCAATTTACTACAAAACTTGAAACGCTGAAAAATGTCATTCCATAGTTCACACATTCGAGCAAATTCAATGGTGTCCATGCAGTTGGCCAGTGAACCTGTTTTATTTATTGTGCCGCCTTTCTGAGTAGCATCCTCTGAGATCTCCTGCAGAGCCCTTTGAAACTCATGGTACCCGCTTCAAAACTGCTTTTGTGGCATCAGACCGAGCAGATCATCGCGTATCCGATGGTTGTTTTGGAACGAGGCATTCAGGGTTCTTTTTAATGTGGCTTAACAAGACATGTCAACAATGTGTTGATGCAACAAAGAATGAATACAAGGCTTCCATGAATTGAAAAAAGAAACTGTTTCAACGTAAAAATCCAAAACTGATTGCCCAATTAAATTTAGAAAGTTGCCTGCGCAAGGAATATAATCCACTGAACTGTACTTGTTTTTCAAGATTTGCTGCATACCAGTATTTTTCAAGATTTGCTGCATGCCATTATATTTGCCAGCCATAGTACTGGCATTATCGTAGGTCTGACCACGACTATTTTCAAAGTTGATTCTATGATCCCGTAAATATTGAAGCAGAGTGTCAACTAGATTCTGTTTAGTAATAAATAATAGGCCTAATAATATTAAATTAATATTATTTAATGAATCCTCTATGTGTCACTGGAGATTGGTATGAACGTCAGAAAACGACCCACTGACTGGTGATCCACCATATTTACTTAGCGCAATCTCATCCTTGATGACACTAAGAACTTAGTAATTAGTTATTCGCAAAATATTTTGACATGTAAGATGTGTGGCCACGTGCGCGATTGGATGGGCACGAATATGTTGGGACAAAAAAGGATCAAACTGCCCAATAAGCTCTAAGATGCCCAAATAATTGCCGTTCTCTTTAGATCCATCAATTTCATTACTACCTCGAAGAGCTAGACCTCTTTCACAGAGAAAAATAAAACAGCGTGACAGAATGTATTTCAGTAGTTGGTCTGCTCCAGCATGTTTTGATGTAACTGCTCATCAACTCACCCAGCATCAACATTGCGCTGACATAATGTCAAAACTGATTTAATATGCTTTGGACTGGTTTCATGCGTTCAAGTTCTGAACCATATTCTTCCAATCTGTGAATCCTTGTCCAGAAAGCTCTACACGGTTAGGCAAAAAACAGAATGCAAGGAAAGCAGAAAACACAGGCTTTGTCTGGAGAATACACAAGCCAGTCACGATCAACTTCCTTCCTCACTATTCGGTAAAATTCGTTTGGGGGCACTTGAATTAAAAAAACAAAACAAAAACGATTGACACCAGAGACTGCCCGCTTTGTTTCCGGATAGCTGTCTGCCAAGTTTCGAAAATGGTTTGCTCCCAGTCTGATGAAAATTTCGGGCAAATGGTCTGTTATGTTACCAAAAACCCCAACATCAGTTGAACTAGTTACTGAAGCGGTGTTACTCCTGTCTTCGATAGCGTCAATGGTCCAGCTTCAACAGTAGGCTCCTCGTGGTTCCTGTCCACTTGTGATGAAAGCGAAACACCAATATCTGTAGAACCAGTAGCATATTTCTCACTGACATGAAAATATGAAGTTAATATAGATATATTTTTTAGTTGCTTTTCTTCATTGTGCTTCTTCTTTTACAACTCCTTTGCTCACTCCCACCCACCTTTTTGCGTTTTGATATTTCCGTTCCTGCAATTAGAAAGAAGGTAGCTAAATCAATAATAACTGACTTACTAATGATATTATTATTAATAAAATAATTATAATATGTTCCTAAAAAAATTATAGAAAAAATAGTCCAAATCAAATTTCTACTCTGAGTACTGCTACTGGTGTGTAACGTTTACATACCAGTAGCAGTACTGAGAGCGAAGTTGTTACCCCTCTCTTCCAATCTAGATTTATGAAACCAAAGTTATTTTTTTTTTCAATTTATTAAAACAATTAAGAAAATTCTGATTAAGAAATGTATTGTAGAACAAGTGAAAGCAAATATTTTTATTTTAAACGGTATAACAATATATATTGCATTGTGAATAGCTGTAAAAATATTAATACTTATAAGCAAAATGGATGTAGAAATTTAGTTAAATCATAGGAAAGTGAGAAATTAAGTAAAAATAAACAGGATAAAATTTCTATAAATACCGAAAGAAAACAGGGTGTGTACACACTTCATTCGGTGTGCGTCAACGATATTCAACAATATCTCGGATTCGAAAGTCAAACAGAAGAGTCGTGATGCTGCAGGAATAACTTCCAGTGATATTGACGGTTACACCTTCTGGCTCTACTTCCAGTAAACACTTGATGTCCTGGGAAATATCCATCTTCACTAGCTAAAATATCCTTAGGATGTTACAAAAATCACGAAAATAAATTACTCGTTATCCTTCCACGCATCCTTTACTAAGGATCAGGATTCCAAAAATTATTTCTCTTAATTATTACTCTTAATTATTTCTCTTAATTATTACTCTTAAAGGAACATTTCACTTAATTTTACAGCCACAGTATAGATTAAGTTCCTGTAATTGTTTACAAATTTAAAATATTTACTTCATATTTACAAATTAAATTAAAACTCGGGGATAATCATTTCGCATGGGAAATAACTATGCACATAAAATACAATAATATGTAACTATAAATATCTCTAATAATGTAAGACTAAAAACTCATACTAATGTTCATTATGCTTCCTTTTCATGACATCTAAATAAGCAATGAATTTCGTAGATTTTCTCCCTTCCCATATCGCCTATACATTTATTCTAAGAGGCCCCTCACCTTATCGGGCTCTTCAACCTAAGCAGGCTTGAGTAAGATTCTGGTGAAGATCCTTGAGAGTTTCTTGTAATACGTGGAAATTTGCAGCTTCTGGTCGAGATAATTTCTATAATTTTTAATTAATTCTTGAAATGAAAAGAAAGGATAACTTAACATCCAATTTCTAGTAGACCCCCCCGAGGGAAGGGCATAGAAATACAGTTTCCCTACAACAGAGGCGGGCAACCTTTTCAGAGTGAGGGCCAGATGAGACCTTTGGGAGCAAGTCGTGGGCCGGAGTGACAATATATATATATATATATATATATATATATATATATATATATATATGTGTGTGTGTGTGTGTGTGTATGTGTGTGTGTGTGTGTGTTGGATTTCACGACGTATAGGTGAGAATGGGTGGAGGAAGTAAAACAAACGGAAAACACTATGGAGTTTATTATTAAAGTTTCGCCAATTGGCTTTTTTGTCTCATTTTATACTCATTTTCACTGCCAGTCTACTGAGACAGATTTTTGGGGGGAGGGGGGCTGGGGTTTCACGGGCCAGATTGTAATATTAATGCCGAGCAAGGTGGCGGGGCAGACGCTAGGCCTTCGCGGGCCGGAGGTTACCCGCCCCTGCCCGACAAAATGTAAGGTTACTAGAAGCATTAGAAATCAACAAGAACACTAACACGAAGCTTCAAAATGATCTAGAGAGGATTAATTAAATAATATTGACTTGATATGATTAGGCCTACTACGTATTACTAAAATTAATTCTTGATACTAAGTACTAGTCGTATATAGTCTAAATAAATGGATATTGTACATAGATTTTGAATACCTTTGTAAATAGATTTAATATATTTTATACATACTGTATTTTGACACCTAGATAGACCTTGCATGGATTTTCTTTGGCTATAAATAAGTGTTTTAAATGATTAGGACGTTCTTTACTATTCGGATTGATTTTTTGTAAAAAAGTAAAATGGTATATATTTTTTACTTTATTTTTGGTGGCATGGATTTTTGGCTGGCCCTAAGTCAATTGCCCTGTTTGCCTAATGGTTAATCCGGCATTCGCATTTCACTAACATTGTTGGGCGTTCCGTTAATGCTAACGCTAGTAAAAATCTTTAGTCCACCAATAAAGTCCGCAACAGTCCGCTAATATTTTTTTAGTCCGCTGACCTTTTATTGGTAGTTAAAAACAATTCCCAATAAAATTACCTTACAATTTATATATTTATTTATTTTATATATTTTGATATATAACAGAAGTTTTAAAACAGCAAAATACCGAATCCTCATTACAGTCATTAGTCATTGTTGTCTTCCCTCTGACACAGCCACTTCCCCTTCAAGAGGTGCATGTTTCCATTGACAAAGACCAGCTTCTCAAAGTTATTATCAGTCAGGGATGACCTCTTGGACCTGAGGACGTAAGAGCCCACGCTGATCTGGGTGCCTCCTCCTTCTTACTTTGGTTCATGACACTGCCAGGCCGGCTTGAGCAAGGCGATGGGGTCAAAAATCGTTCCATTTGAAAATGTAAATCACTGTGAATATATCAAAGTAAATCAAATACAAATCCTGCAAGGATTAAGTCTTCAAGATTCGGTGAGTTCCTGTAAACTGCTTCCCGCACAGGCTGCCGGGACAGGCCGCCTGCACAACAGACAGTTCTAGAATATTACCGTCCACGCAGCCTGGGCAGTCTGCCGCCTGCGTGCTACCAGACCGGCTGCGCATCAGACAGATCGAGAATAGGGTGGCCAGATTTCTGGAAGTGAAATCCGGGACATCTAACCAACTTAATCTCGAAGAGTCTCCACATTTTCAAGAATATTATTGATTTTTTCGGAAATTTCATTGTTGGTGTTCTTGGAAAGTTTATCTTAGCGGACTATAATTTTGGCATTCCGCTAATTATTCAAAAATTCCACTAACGCTATTCTGAAAAAAAATGTTTGTCCGCTATTAGCGGATTAACGATAGACAGACTTAAATTTCGGAATGCCTACCTTTCCTCATAAACAAGAATCAATTTGGATTCAGGAAGATAAGAAGCGCATGGATGACCCTCATATTCATCATTGAGAAAATTATTAAAGCAAAAATGGATAAGGGCTAGCGTTGATATCGTCTCTAGGGACTATCGAAAGTTTTCAACAGGGTTTGGACAAGTGGAATGCAATATAAAATTATACAACTCGGAATGAACAGCAAAGTAGAAAGGCTACTTTGCCTCTATATAATGGAAAGGTGTGTATTCATTGAGATCGGATATCATCAAAGAGCCAAATTCGAACTTGAAGCTTGCCTTCTGCAAGGATGATGTTTGAGTCCAACCTTACAGTTAGTGTACACCTCAGACATCCCACTAACCCCAACCAAAGGATGCCTCAACATCCAATTCGCCGATGACATCACTCAGATAGGCGTATGGCCTTAATAGAAAAGAGAATACAGTCAAGATTTACGGCAGAAAAAAATAAGGAATCAGTACAAACTGGAACAAATTTAAGATTATTCCAATATTTAGAGGAAAACTTGCAGATATTTACGTTAAAGAAGAAAAGTGGAGATACACAAACGAGACCAATGTGCTAGGATTAACGACCACTAAAACAGGATATAGCAAGCAAATAACGAAAAAAAGCAACAGAAGAAAATGAGGACTGAGATTACTCTATAGGCCCAGATGACTCAATCAAAAGAACAAAAAAGATCTATCAATCAATTATCCAGTCAGGGATGGTGTACCAAGTTATCTCATTTTACACCATGTCGAAAACAAACATTATCAAACTGTAAAGGATACAAAACAAAGCGACATTACTTATCGCCAACAAAATAAGAAAAGAAAAGAAAAGTCAACAAACACTACGTTGACAAAGAAGAGGAAAAAATATACAAATGAAAGATTACAACGAATAAGGAAAGACCCAGAAGAGGGCAACTAAATAACTTAACCCAAATAAATTGAAAAAGTAACCAAAATGACGAGGATTAACTGAATGTGACAACCAAAACGCGTAAATTAATATACTTAATTTTACCAGTAATATAAATATGTATAATGTACAATAATGATACAAAAAAAGAAGAAGAAAAGAGTGACAAGAAAGCTAAACCAGCAATAGACTGATATAAAGCAACGGTTGAACGCCTAAAAAATACATTGATATAATGCAAACACACGTAGTAACAGTTAAGGATAACCTAATACTCGGGTAACAACTCGCTAACTGTCTACTTTTTAAAACTATTCTATTCTACAAAACTTAAAGAGATCAGCGTGATCTCCATGCAACCTAGCATACACTTGAAAACCTACCACTGCCTTCACTCTTTACGGGCTGAATACTTTATACGCTGGGCAGGGGAAATAAGATAAATATTGAATAGGCAAGGATATAGTACACACCATGGTTCGGAACCCACGTAAAACTTTAGGTCCACCGACCACCTAGGTCACCTGTCAAATCTACTTCTGTATTTCCAGCTTTGCTATCTCTACTCTTTATTCTTCCCCACCCTCTTTGTCTCCAACCTTTTTTGCCGTTTCTGTATGAGCCCATAAGGGTTTTGAAGATAGTGGCGGGGAGTTGGGGGGAGGGGTGATCAAAACTTTCACTGTCTCTCACTTCCCACCTTTCCTTTCATTTCATTTTGCTCTGAATCTGACTTGTTACTGCTTTACTGCTGGTAAAGCAACCCCTTTGTAAGGAATTGCATAAGCTGACTCACTCTATAAAAAGAAAATCTTTTTAAGCATACTGAGACACAACTCCTTTTATGTATAGAATAAATAAATACGCTTTTATGCTGAATGAAGAGATCTTTTGTTATTTTTAAGTGAGGTAAAACCTCAGAGCAGAATTATTTTTCTTCCTAACTCTTTATATACCCTTGCTTCTTACTAGCTATACATAACTTGGTAAATGGAAAAGTCTCAGAAGCACTAGTTGCAGGAATATACGAACCGTTACAAAAGATCTCATTAGGTGGCCAAAAATGTAGGGGCATTCTGGGAAACGCACCCAAAGCCAGTTACAGGACATTTGTTATGGCTAGGACTCTACAGGTAGGATGTCCAAGGAGAGTGCGCCTTGGGAAGGGCAGGCAATATAGAAATAGGTTTAGAAAGGTGTTTCCTTCTCACTATAAGGGCAAGAGATTTCTTTACAGCTAACTAAGGACCTGCCCCATAGTGTAGTGAAAAATACGAAGAGGAAAACGCAACCCACGGAATTTACCAAGATGATCCCTATGCGGCTAATGGCGAAGGGCAGGGGAAAAAAAGCCCCAGGAAGTCTTACAGAAGATATTCTCTGACTTAAATATACCACGGATCAGATGCATTGAGACACTCAACGGATCCACATGCATTTTCCCAGAGAACAACGACGTCAAGCTTTGACCTCCATCAGCAGAAAGCGTAGGGTGTCGAAAGACTGAATTGTGGATAGGCGACCACCCCGGTCAGGAAGTCAAACAAGAGCTAGAAGAAAATCAGGTATGGATAAAAATACTTGAAGCTGTAAAATTCAGAGACCACACTCATGCATTCAAGATCGAATGGCAAAGTACTATATGACAACAAAGATCGGCTACAGCATCAGGATTCCCCCGTTAATATCCAGAGGGACATCTTCGTTAACATTCAAATATGCTTAAAAGGCTATGCCGCGGTAGAGCATACTACCACCACCTGCCCCAAACAAAACCTTAAATGCCGATTAAAGGGATGTTTTGGGAATAGTTGCCAGAGTCAGACAAACAAATGCATAAACTGCTCAGGGAGCCACATAACAATATCTATGACAGGCTGAAGAGAATGGAAATTATAAAAATAAAAGAGAAAGAAATAATCGATAAAAAACGGGCAAGGAAACAATGACATACATCTACCACAAAAGTGACTCTATAGACCCAGGCTACCCAATTAAATATAGATGGATAATTAAATGTAAAGATCCATACGTGCATAATATAATCGCATGTAATAAACATTGCTAATCCAGGACATTACGCAACCAACTTAACAATAAGCTAAAGAATAACTGGTTGGAACCAATGAAGCTCCAAACTGTTGACTCTTTGGAATTTCTAATGTCAAAATTACAGAAAATAAGATGAAAGGCAGTATCTCAACCTATACAAAAGAATACGGACAAACTCAACTAGAGGAACAACCTGAATACCTAACTCAAATGGATGAAAGGATAAACAGACGACCTTAGCTTGGGGGAGAGCTGAAGCCAGAAACTTTAACTTTTATGGAAACATATTCAGAAATCTAGGCCCTAACGTCATACTTGCAGTATATCTAGGCATTAAATAAATCTTAATGAGAGAACAATTAAAATTTTGAACTACAACATGATGGCCACTAACCCTATAGAGGAAGGATATGAAGGAGCTGCTATAGCTATGAAAAAAAGACAGACTACAGAACTAAACAAGGACAACTGAAGCTTACCTTACAATAGAAATAAAATTAGAACTCACCAACGTAATAATTGCAACCGGACACCAACCACTAAGAAAAAACAATTTACCAATAGCCATCTTCACAAAAATATTCAATAACAAGCTTCCATTTATTTTCATGGTAGACTTAAACACTCACTGAAAAAAATCAGGATACAGATGAAGAAATAGACCCGAAATCCACCAACAAACCAGGATAACTCGCGGAATATGTTTAAAATTAGGACCGAGGTTCCCTACATATATCACTGGACAGGCATATGCATCAGTCATATGTATGTCTGGTACACTTCACTCTCTCATTTAACTTCTACACAGCACCGATTGACATAACCTGCATCGATCGTACGAACACACAAGTAAATAATAAACAACAGCCAATTCAGGCCCCGAGTAAAGAGTGGAAGCAAACTACTTAGCAAACTTGGAGGCTTATAAAGGTAAACTAAGCAGATAAACCATGAAACCTTAGAAGCCATTGGTGAATAACTACAGATAATTTGTGTAATAATGAAAAGAGCGGATCATGAGAAAATATCTAAGATGATGTTTAGAACGATAAATCGATTTAAATGGACAATAGATATGATAAGCAAAAATGAAAAAAATAAGAGGATTACCAAAGGGTACACTAAGAAGTGGAATAACAAGAGAACAATTCAACAAGTTCAGGAGAAAGAAGAAAGAACTTCTAGCTTTTTATCACAGATAAGCAAAAAGAGAAATGGGATGAAACCAAATAACAAATAGATGGGGAAACAAAGCCAAAATATCTGAACGATAAGCCTCCAAAAAGAGGAAATTAAAATTAAAGACGCAAGAGGCAACTTTGTTTAGGACAGTAAAGATTGAGAGAATATTTCGTGAATATTGGAAAAAGGTATCCAAGCTAAGTGAAGAGGATAACGTAAACTTTTATATAGAATTTGAAAACTGAATCATAGACGCACTGATCCAAGAAATAGAAAAACACCCTCCTGCCACTTTGTAGATGGAACAAGAAATGGAAAATAAGTACCAACAAGAACAAATTTAGAATTGTTATATTATACAGGAACAAAATCTCTGACATCTATGTAGAAGGATAAAGATACAGATATAATAATGAATGCAAAGTAATAGGATTAGCAAAAGCAGGTTACAGGAAACATGAAACGGAAAGAGTCAATAAAAGAAAGGTAGAACACTTAGCATGAAAAATATGCTAAGCAATAATCAAATCAGCATTAGTATACCATACACTAGCAATGTACACTATAGCCAAAGGTAGCCTACTAAAGATGCAGTGTAGTTAAAATCAAGCAATTTACTTAATAACAAATAGGATAAAGGCAGAGCACAGGCGACAACGAGAATTCCATAGAGAAGCAAAGTAAAACCTTTTAAAAGTTATAGAAAAGAGAACTAACTAAACAATTGAAAGAGTTAAGAAAAGAATTTGCCAACCAGATAGAGCACATAGAAGGATGGAGATCCCATAGACATATCCCAAGTAATGCAACAATAATGTAGCGAGAAGAGACAAAAATATTTCTATAAATAGGAACATACAATTATGGAAAACAAAGCAAAGATAAGAAATAACTCTACTAACGACTTGAACCAAAAATCCAAAATTGAACCGAAATATGACTCGAATAGAAAATCAGGATAAACCCAAAATTACTAACACATATTAAACTAAAAACAACGAATGAAATAAAACAGAAACAGAGTAACACAGGAAGAAAAGTAAGTATAGCTCCAATTTAGAATCAGAAAGAGAGAAACATCTTGAATAAAAAGACCCAAGCATTAAAAGAAGATCGTCCAAGGTAAAAACTATTATATTCTTAGCTAAGTTAAAAGGAAGTAACATAAAAATACAAGAAGTCACGAAAGAAAATTAAACACACAAGAAACCATACCAGACAGTAGTAACTTACAAATACTAAAAATTATTTGAGCGCCAGAACAAACACTTATAAAACTAAAACAAAAAGAAAAGGTAAATAACTAAAACACTTTAATTTTGAATCTTTTAGGTTTGGTGCACGATCCCAGATCGTTTTGTAAATTTCACCACTAAGTCATTTTCTTACACTGATTCCAAATCTTCCTTTTGTTTATTATTAGTTTTAAAATTAGGCTAGGTAACGTTAGGTTATAGTATCTTATTATGATACAATATTTATAATATTTCTTTCTAAATAAATTTAAAAGATTTTAAGTTAATCTCTGAGTTTAATGCTTAGAACTTTGAAATTCAGAGCAAAATCTTCTTAAATAGGTCTATATTTTCGTTTATCCGCTATACGAATTCTCACAATGAAGATGTGGCCTACGCTAATTCAAAGACTACAGCTTTCTTGGATCTTTTGGGTTTGGTGCACATTCTACGATCTTTTTTAAACTAATAATTTCTCCCAAATAATAAAGCCATATTTGGAATCGTCCTAACAAACTGCATTAGTGGTCAAATTTAAATTCCCCCGAAAGATCAGAGAAAGTACATCAAACTTAACTTAACTTTAAATTAATAATTCTTAAAAAAAACAAATAAGATTTCAAACAAGAGGAGCAGCTTCGCTACTCCTCTTTACAGGAGCAGCTTCTGCTTCGCATGCAGAACTTTGGTCTGTGTCCCACATCCTCTCCGGCTTTGGCAACGGCTTTTTTTTTCTTTTTTTTTTTAATTCCAGTGCATTTCTCCAAATAATTTACTTTTCATTTATTGTTTTCACGTCAATGTTATTTGCTAGGCCTAAAGGAAAGAATTTTGTTATCAGAATTCTTTTTAAATATGCAAAATATCCCAATCTTCACGATTTTTTTCTTAATCTAACTTGCTCACAATAATTTCATTTTGCTTTACTCGTTTTTAGGGGCCAGTAGCTATTTCCTCCTGATCAAGATTAAAATTGAAAATCTATTTTAAAAATAACTTTGATAAAACTTTCGAATATACAAAACAATAATAAAAAACAACTTCCCATTTGTAATGCTTTTTGTTTTAAAAAATTACAAAACATTGGATAATCATATTTATTTTGTCTGAACTTCACCATTTTGTTTTTCAAACTCTAAAGGAACTCTTAGAAATAACTTTGCTAAAAATTTTAAATATGCCTAAGTCATGACCGAACCCCTTTCTAAAATATAGTGTTTTAGATATTATAAAGGATTAGCGTACACCGAACCCAAAATATCCTAGTTTCTAACTCAAATGCTTAAAGAGATTAGCCTGACTTCCATGCAACCTAGCAACCCTTTCACTTCCTTTAATTTCAACTGTGAAACTTCCACTCTCTCAGCTCACATTCACATGACCTACAAAAGACATGAAGGATAGGGAGATAAAATTTTTAATAGAAAGTAGATAGGAACATGCATAAACCGAGGTTCGGATCCCACATTAAGCTGTAGTTCTACTGACTGCCTAGGTCACGTTTTGCCTCCTACTTTACTCTTATCTGTTCGATCCTGAAACTTTCTTCTTCCCCTCTATCTTATTCCCTCCCGCCGAAACTTCTGCTCGAGCTTAGTGAGTCTCTGAGGCTCTAGACACTAGGTGGCGCCACCTGGTGGTCAACTTATATCATATTTGAACTCAGTGGCCTCAATTACCTTTGGTAGCGTTGGTTTTAGCTGGCTACATTGAGCCATGGACTAGCCTCCTTGATAGTATAGTGGTTAGCGCTCTTGCCTGGCAATCGCTGGGTCAGCGGTTTGAATCTCCGTCCGGATACATTTTAAGGTGACACTGTTTACTAGGAAGGTTACCACCGTAACTGAGCAGCACAGTGGGGTTTGTTTGCCCTGGCCGACGTCCGCCCGAGAAGCAACATACGACGGGTGGTCAATAAGTTTTTCAATTCGGATATAAGGAAACGAGATATGAGGAAAAGTGTTTTATTATTTATTAATATAACTAACCTCGACTTCGATGCACTTGCGCCACTTGTCCCTGAGGCTTCGAATTCCCGACAACCATAAATCTCCCGACTGCTTTCAATCCATTCCTGGACGGCGAGCTGGATATCTTCATCGTCCCCAAACCGGCCTCCACGCAGTGCAGCCTTGAGCTGGTGGAATAAAAAGTATTCGCTAGGGGCCAGATCTAGACTGAAGGGGGGATGGTTGAGCACCTGGAATCCGCACTCGCACAGGGCAGCTTGTGCAACTCTGGCCTTGTGGACTTTGACAACGTTGAAATCGATCATGTTGCGTGAAGTTTCTGGGGACCCAACGGGCAGACCTTGGTCATTGCCAAATTGTCGTGGATGATGTTGATAACACTTCCATGTGATATTCAAAGTTCTCGCTCGATTTCTTTGACCTTCACCCATCGATTTTCGAGGATCCTCCTCTCCACACGGGCAGCATTGTCCTCGTTGGTCAAGTCTGACGGGCGTCCTGGACGGGGGTCATCTTCAAGGGACTCACGACCATGGCGGAACTCCCTATTCCAGCGAGCAATGGTTGCATAGGAGGGGCGGTGTCGGTGTACACTGCAACCATGCGTTCATGGATCTCTTTTGCATTCTTGCCTTCATTGGTCAAATATTTGATCACTGCTCGGTGCTCAACCTTCTCCATTGTTGAAAAATTTGTGACTGACGATCTGCGATCAGCTACTGCTTCTTAAATAGACAAGGCAGGAGCGTGCGGCTGCAGGTCCTGATTTGTCATAACTTGTCCTAACACCCCCACAAACAGCCATCCCCTTCCTCTGTTTTGCCCTACCGATTCGCAAAACTTATTGACCGCCCCTCGTAGCTTGGGAGAGGACTGAAACCAGAACTTTACCTTTTTAACTTTAACAACAAGAGATTTGCATGACCCATACACCTGCTTGCTTCGCGGCAGTTCACAAGTCTACCTTTACGCCTAACACCAAACGGAATGAACCCAAGACCACATCAAACTGTTCAACAGATAGTTAATATAATTTAAATATTCTTCTAATAAGATATCGAGAGCCCTAACGGATTCACAGTCATCTTTCCGGAAAAGAACGATGTAGAACTTCTTTAGTCATCAAAAAACATCATGGCGAATAAACTAGATTTGTAAGCCCGAGTACCCCTTTAATTAGCAGTATTTTTTTCTCTAGCACCCATCTGGCGACTGCAATCGAGGGCATAAGTCGGCGCACTAAATTTCAACCCTAATGTTAGGCTACATTAAAATAAAAATAAGTCAGAAACATTAAATCTAAAAACAACAAAACCAAAGACAAACAAAAGCAGACAAACAAACAAAAACAAGAAATAAAGAAAAAGCAAAAAATAAGTACGTTCCGACGTCGAAGGGAGGTCCGCCTCCCCTATGAGAAGGATTGTGAGACCAACACTAGAGAGTCCAATAAAAGGAAGAGGCCAACCTCATTCAGAAAGTCAGATAGTCCCTTAAGTCTGTACACGAACCCGTCCCGACTACAAGGAACAAGCGGTAGCGACCCCACTCGTCCCAGTACCGGGACAGGTAACGTACGGGAAGATCAAGCAGAATGGGACACTCGACAAGAATGTGCGGATGAATCCAAGGGACAACGCAGTCTTTACAGTAAGGTGCAAGCGAGGGTTCCATCAAAGAGCGGTGCGTCCCCCGAGTGCTCACAATCCGAAGACAACAGAAAGCAACCTGAAGCTTTTGTGGCATTTTTTTTTTGGGGGGGGGGGTCCATGTTAACAGTCGCGGCGCAGTGGCACATAACTTTATTTTTCCCTCGGCCTTCTCCCATCTTCTTTGCCAGAAATCTTGGAGGGATGCCATGATTCCTGCCATATAGTCGGTATGAGGAAGAGCGAAACGCTGGTCTGGTCGCCAATTCTTGCGGACTCTTGGCGCCTCCATCGGCGCGCTCATTGTCCACATTTGCTTCACGTCCAAGAATCAAGCATAAGATAATCTCGACGTCCGCCCTGCTCGCCAAAACTATGGCGTCTTGGACATCGCGAACCAGGCCGTGTGGAGATATCAATGCTTTCATAGCACTCAAGGTGCTTTCTGAGTCGCAAAAAAAAAACGTAATCCGGTCTCCGAAACATGCACGACAGGTTATCTACCATACTGAGCAGTGTATTGCAACCAGCTTCGTCGTAAAGATCGACGCACCGCCTGATACAGCCCCGCTGACTTCAAACAAAGTGGATACGGCGTGGAAAACGACCTCCACCTGGGACTTGAGCCATCCGTGTGCGCTGGTACGGATCGAGCGTGACACGAAGTGTGCTCCCAAAATGCCGAACACAATATCCCAGGACTGGGTAAGCTTTGAGAGGAGAGACGTAGCGACAAATAATCAAAGGTGGTATCCTCCAGGGTGACGTCTTGGGTATAACCAGTTGCGCCACCGGCCAAAGAGCTACACCGAGCTTTCAAATGAGTTTCCTAGTCCTAAAACCCCAAAGGCTTAGGGTATGACTGTTATCTCTCAGCGGCATAGACACCGAGGAGATCGGTTGCGGATGCAGTGGGGGCCGTTAGGGAGTGAAGGAGGCGCTAGCTCCGCGCATCCCGGTGCATAATTCACTGTACACGACGCAGAGCGAGTGGTATATCTCCACATCGACAATTAGGCTCTTAATGGGGGAAGGGCGGAAGGCGCTGGTTACCAGGCGGAGACCAGGGTGGTGGATCGAGTCCACTTACCGCATTACACGTTCGGCCGCTGATGCCTAAAACTCGCATCCGTATTCAAGTTTCAAACCAACAAATGATCGGCAGAAAAAAATAAGGCAGTAGCTCTAACAACACCCTAAGTGTTGAACGTCACCGAACGAAGGAAGTCCATGACGAGGGTACAATAGACCCTAAGGCTGCAAATATGTGCTTCCCAAGTGGGTTGTTGGTCGAAACAAGACCAAGGAAACAGTGTGAATCTACAACTTCTGAGCGACCCAGCTTAGGAACAAGTCCGAGTCGGGGTGAAGCCGTGGATAGCGGCAGAGTGCACCACCTCAACTCCTGGCCAAAAAAACGAAAAAGTACGCTACTGCAAAACCAGAAATGCGATTCAATACCTGTTAGAGTCAACGCTCCAGAGTTAGTATCTAGGCCCCACCGAAATAGATCGAAAGGTCATCCACCTATATCATAGCGATAACATCTTCCGGCAGCACCGAGGTGATACCGTTGATGTTTCAAGTCAAAGAGTGAGATACTGAGGAGTCTTTCTATGTGGGTCGCCCTCTTCTTGAACATAAAGCCCCCCCCCCTACCATCTTTTGTGCGCGGGTTCGACGACCTCACAAAAATTCAGAGAGTTTCCATGATATTGTATCGACATGCCGTATCATAGGCTTTCTCCAAATGAAAAAAACACCGTGGGGTACTGCTGTATACAAAGGAGGGCCTCACAGATGACATTTTCCAGTCGAAGCAGAGCTTCCTACGTGGAGTGGAACTTGCGGAAGCCACACTATGCAGAAGACAGCTGACCTCCGCTTTTCAGAAAAAGGCTAATCTAACATTTACCAATTTCGCCATTAAATTGCATAAACAGGAGGTTAGAGAAATTGGGCGGAAACCAGCCTGGGTAGAAGATATCTCCCCAGTTTGCGAAAAGCAAGCACAGTAGTTATTCACCTGCATAAGGTATGATACGCTCTGTCCAGATCCTGTTAAACTAATCTAACAAAAATGTCATGCCTCGCTCACCTTTGTGTCGAAGCATGATATACGAGGCATCATCTGTAGCAGGGGTGGTGTTCGTGCATAAAGCGAGAGCGGAACGCAACTCACTCAATGTAAACCTGCCGTTGAAGGGTTGTCTGCCTCTGGATGTTATGTCCAGTCAGCAGCTTTCAGCGACATCACAACGAGCATTGAAAGCTGGTGGAACAGTATCCTTGTTAGAGAATGCGGAGAAAGAGGTTGCGAATCGCGAAGTACCTTGTGACCAATATATCATTGTCCATCACCGTGTCTTCTGCTTCCATCCCGATTCCTACACCACCCAGGAAGTGCTACATGAACATATACTGTGGTATGCATTGATGAGCGTTCCCAGAGGAACTTGCGGATCTGGAAAACGCGACCAGACACGACCTCGAAACCCAACTGGTCTCCATCAAGGGCACCATCTCAGATGCAGACATATTAGCCACCCCACAAAATTCTACTCCAAACCCAACCCTAACCTGAGATAGTGGTCCTACGACCTAGCTTACAACCAAATTCGTAATGTGGGCCATACAAATCCAATGGGCTTCCAAACGATCCAATAGTTTAGGCAGCAATTTAACTCAAAACTGAGCAGAGAATTGCGAGGATAAAATGAGACCGCGCAGTTGATAAAGTCGACTGAGAGATTGAGCTAAAATCTATACCAGTACATGTATATAATTTCAAAGGGAAAAGAGAGAGAATAGTCATACTGCAATTATGTGAAATGGGCGTCAACTAAGATTTTGAACGAGAGAAAAAAGGGTATTTCTAGAGGTATGGAGGGAGGTTTTCAGAATCTCCGAAGAAGAGGAGTGAAAATTCAATATAAGATACAAGGACTATGTCCTAGGCTACTTAAAGATGATGGAAAACAAGCTCTCACCTTACAGAGCCTTGTAACTTCCTCAGATGCATAGCGATTTATCGGAGGGCAACTTCCTCACTAGTGCAGAATTGTTGGTGGCGATATACTCGTTCTAACTCAAAGCCCCTGAAAGCACCAGAAAGATTCCTACGCAGTCTAGGAATCTTTTTAACGAGTCTGACAATGAAATACTTCCCCGATTGCTTAAAGACTTCGAAAATGGTCTTCATTCAGAACAAACTTACAGCCCACCTCACAGCCGTTCTCAATTGTACGAGGAACAACCAACATGGATTTCGTAGCAAAATAATGAAGGAGACGGCCGTCGCACTCATGTATCTACCTACAGTAATAAGGCTCGAAATGGGACGCATTGCCGATGTTTTTTCCCCGGGCGTAAATAAGGCCTTCGATAAAGTCTGGGACTTAGGTCCCATTATGAAAAATCTTCTGTAACTACTTAACTAACAGATAAGAAATCATTGAATTTGAGGAGTATACAGGGCATGCCTTTTACCTTCTTTCCTCACTCCCAGATGGGAGATGTCTATCCCATTCTCTTCACCTATATAATATAGGAGGGACTTACTAAAACTTATCAACCCTCCCTCTCTAAATATACAATATACTGAGGAAGTCACCAAGGTTGAAACCCAATAGACAATCTTGAAAGAATTATGTCAAGGATCACGGATGCCGAAGCAAAAGGATCTTCAAGGACGTAAATCTTGGAAGATCTAAACTAACGTGGTAAAACTGACCATGGCTCCGATTGGGCGACACTAAACCACACCTCTTGAAACGACCATTTAATTATCGCCTACTCTAAAAGAGTGCTAATCATTGACTTTAAACTTGACTTTAGGCTCAGCCCCGTCCAGGGGTGTTCACCTGAACACAGAACACGTTCAAGAACCACTATTACAATCTGTCACGCCTACACAACCACTAGAACTCGAGGGTGAGGCGGTGTCTTCGGAATCCAGTACAAGATACCTTTTGGTTGTCACTTCATAGGAAGCCGAGTTCAAATCTCATGGTAGGAATCCCTTGGATCTTTGGCTTCCAGGTCCCGCTCCGGACATCCAACCCTCCCTTCCCACCTGTTCCTTGCCATCGTATACGCAACGGTCCCTCCCTTTTCAGCCTGGGGCACCCAAGGTTCCTAGATCTATCCTTACACCGTATAGCTCTCCACCTATTTCTTTATTGCCAAGTGATCTTTGCGCACCCAACCGCGTCCACAGGCGCAGGTCGTGGACAACCTGAAGTCACATTGACGCACCGGTATTCAAGACCCAGGATAAGGGTGAGATCCGAATGCTGCTTAAGCAGTTCCGCTTCAGGGACTTATTGTACAGAGAAAGATTTTGTCGTCTTCGTAACAGTCTTCGGCTGTATCATAACGTTTGGCTGCACATGTGGGGGATCGCGCTGTCCGACCACAGGGAACAATCCTCCTTATCCAAAGGTATTGCAATTAGTGAGCAATCCCTTTTTGGTTCCCGGGGCTGGACGCCCCTTCTCCTTCGCGACATGGATCGTGGGGTACCCCTAGGGGTACTCGAGGCCGAGAAACAAATGCATGACGGCCTCGCACTTACCCAACAGATCCTTGAAGACGTTGCTGAGGGTCTCTCATGGCAAGAAAGAATTTATATGGCCAGGGCTAGGGGAGAATGGGGTAGGGGCACCTACTACTGGGCAACCTGAGTCCTTCCTCAACCTCCGAGATATATAAATCTTTATCTCCGCCTCTGTCACCTCCTCGCTTTCTATCGGTAAGTCCTTCCGTCGAATCTGACGTCATCTCCACCTCGAATTCTTCTACTTCAACCATCTTCTGCAAAACAATCGTGACCAGAGTACGTCTCTTCTTTCGCCTTCTCTTCCGTCTCTTCATTCTTGGAATCTCAACCCTTTATTCCATTCTACACTCGAAGAGGCCCTTCCTCTTTTTATTCCTGTTCATTTCCCGGTCATTCTCCCTGATGCCGTTTTCATTTCTTCTGGATTCCTTTCGTCAGTTCCTCTCATCAGGTTCCAGGTCAGCGAGGTCCTCGACGACTTCCGGGTTCTCCAGATCGACGCACCCATTCCTGGAGACATGCGGGTCATGGCGGCTGATCCACAACTCGACGTTTTTAGGGGCTTCTTCGAGGAAGTAGGGTGCGAATTGGGTGATTCACATCGATGAGAGACAGACACGTGTTCCGCATCTCATTGCCAACATTCCTCTTCAGGGCCTTGCACTTCCTCGAGTCATCCATTTTCCACCGCCTGACATTCCGGCATCACCTACGTAGGCATGCCTCAGTCTAGGAAGACTATGGATCCACATTCTGAGAGGTCAATTCAGGTTGATAACAGCGGCGAGTGTGGCTGGCCAGCCCGATGCGCGAATGGCAGTCCCCCTGGCATCGTAAACAGATGAATGATGATGAACGTCTATCTCTCTGGTTGAAAGCCTTTCTTCTCTGTTTCTTGGCTTCAGGCTGTTAGACCAGTGTATTTTCAAAGTTGGATAAGCCTTTGCCTACCACCTGCTTCCAGGCCGTTCGCTCTGAGGCTGAAACTTGCAAGGTATTTTTGTGATGTTCAGGGCCCTCACATCTCTTTTACAAATGTTTTTTCGCGCAGTTGTGGTCTGCTTGTGGGACCTTTCCCTTGTGTCAGCTTGCCGTCCATAAGGTATTTGGGGATCCGGCTGTCGTCCATGCGCACAACGTGCTCAAACCAGCGCATGCGCCTCTGTTTAAGCAGGCAGTACATGCTGAGTATTTCAACTCTTTCCAGGACAATGGTGTTGGGAACTTTGTCCTACCACTTGATGTCCAGAATACTTCGCAGACAGCGCATGTGGAAGGCGTTGAGCTTGCGTTCATGTTGTGCTCGTATGATCCAAGACTCGCTGCCATGCAGGAGGGTGCTCACAGCACAGACACTGTAGACATGAACTTTGGTGCGCTATGGCAGCTTAATGTTGGTCCACACTCTCGTCTTCAATTTAGCCATGGTAATGGAGGCTTTGCCGATTCGCTTTTTTAGCTTGGTGTCCAGAGAGAGGGAGTCAGAAATGATGGAGCCCAGGTACACAAAGTCATGGACAACTTCCAGTTCGTGGTTGAAGAAGCAGATGTGATGTAGAGAATCTACATTTTGCGCTATAACCTGTGTCTTCTTTAGACTGATGGTGAAGCCATAGTCTTGGCAGGCCTGGCTGAACTGGGTCATTAGTTGCTGGAGGTCGACGGCTGAGTGGGCGGTAACTGCAGAATCGTCAGCAAAGAGGAAGTCTCAGAGGCACTTCAGGTGGACTTTCAACTTCGTACTAAAGCTGGAGAGATTAAAAAGCCTCGCGTCCTACCTAGTGCGTAGGTATATAACTACGGGGGCATTTATGAACGTATGCTTCAGCAGGACTGCAAAAAATATTCCGAAATATATCCACGCGAGGAACAGGCCTGTTTTAACCGGCTCTGGATATTGAAGGAGTCGAATGTAGGGCCATCGAAGACCACAGTGCCTCTCCCTTGTCGTGAAAGGATCTAATGATGCTGGGAAGTCTGGGTGGACAGCCGATCTGAGGAAGGATCTTGAAGAGGCCGTCCCTGCTGACTAGGTCGAAGGCCTTCGTCAGCTCTATGAAGGCGACAAAGAGTGGCCGTCTCTGCTCTCTGCATTTCTCCTGCAGTTGTCGGAGGGAGAAGACCATATTGATGGTGGACCTGTCCGCACGGAAACCACACCGAGATTCGGAATAAACTTTCTCTGCTAGAGTTTGGAGTCTCTTCAGGGCAACCCAGGCGAACATCTTACCAACAAGGCTGAGGAGGGAGATGCCGCAGTAGTTGTTGTAGTCGCTTCTGTCGCCTTTGTTTTTGGTAAAGAGTGACAATGTTAGCATCTCTCATGTTTTGGGCTACTTCACCTTCTTTCCAGCAGAGGCACAGGATCTCGTGCAGCACAGTGATGATAATCTTTCTACAGCACTTGAGGATTTAGGCAGAGATGCCATATTTTCCATGTGCATTGTCAGGAGCTAAAGAGCCCAGAGCTTTGCTGAGCTTGTCTATTGTTGGTTCATTGTCTAGCTCCCCAATGTTAGCATCTCTCATGTCTTGGGCTACTTCACCTTCTTTCCAGCAGAGGCACAGGATCTCGTGCAGCACAGTGATGATAATTTTTCTACAGCACTTGAGGATTTCGGCAGAGATGCCATCTTTTCCAGGTGCTTTGTCAGGAGCAAAAGAGCCCAGGGTTTTGCTGAGCTTGTCTATTTTTAGTTAATTGTCTAACTCCTCAAGGACGGGCAGGCATTCAATGGCGTTCAGGGCGTCTTCAGATACCTGGTTTTCTCTGTTGTGTAGCTCAGAATAATGCTCTCTACCCAATGCTCCATCTGCTTGGTCCAATCCTAGATAACTTCGCCTGAAGCAGACATGAGGGGGGGGGGGGGATGGGTCTTATTTTGAGTTGGGCCCCATGCTAGCTTGATGCCGTCATCCATTTCCCTGATATTGCCGGTTTATGCTTCGACCTGAATATTGGAGCAGAGCTGTAGCCGATAGTCATTGGCGTAGCACCTGGAGCAGCGCGGATGACCTGCATATTCGTATGGCTAGGGCTGGCTTTGTATGCGACCAAGGCGTTCTTTTTCTCCTCGATGACTGCTCTTAGTTCTTCAGAGTTTGCTTCAAACCAGTCTGCTGGATTGCCAGTCTTTCTGACAAAGATGTCCTCAGCGGCATTTTAGGTGGTGTCTCAGAAGTTTTTTCATCTCTCGTGAGCGTTTGCTGATGGTGGGCCAGGCAGGGATTTCTCTTGAGCGGCGGCATTGCTACAAACCAGTGAGTGGTCGGAGTCACAGACAGTGCTCTGATAGGTGCGTGTGAGACTGATGCTTGGTAGGCTGGGACGTCTGGTGAGGATCAGATCGAATTAGTGTCAATGCTTGGACCAGGGGAGTGTCTCTAGAAGACTGTGCTGGGGCTTAGTGTTAAAGAATGTGTTGGTGACACTGAGATTGTGCTGGCAACATAGCTCCAGCATGGTTGTCTGTTATCGTTCATCCTTTCGATGCCGAACTTCCCGAGACATGCAGCTCAGGAGTTATATTCTGCACCCACTCTGGCGTTGAAATCGCCGAGGACAAACAAGAACTCTTTCTGAGAAAGTGGCTTATAGCTGTGTTCAGCTCGTCGTAGAATTTATCCTTGGCATCATCAGGTGTGATCAATGTTGGGGCATAAGCACTGATAAGATTGGCAGGTCCAACTGGGGTGTTGAACTGAAAGGACAGGATTCGCTCCGTTCCTTCTGCAGCGGAACGATGGATATCAGCAGGCCGTTTCGGACAGCAAACCCCACTCTATGCTCTCTATGTTCGTCTGTAAGTTTCCCTTGCCAGAAGAATGTGAAGTCTTTCTCTCACACTGATCCTGAGTCGAGTAGTCTGGTCTCTTGGAGGGCGACGATGTCCATCTACAGTTTGCTCAGCTCTTGATCAATCACTAAATTTTTTCGTGCATCACTGATGTCTTGAGGTTGTCTGAGAAACCTGACGTCATGGTTCTCACCTTCCAGGTGCCCATTGAGGGTCGAGATTTTCTTCTCTGTAGGTTTGTTGGTTGGTGCACAGTTAACGATCCGCTTGTCGGTTTACACCCTTAGCCCCACGCACCCAGTGAGATTAACGTACCGTGGCGAGGCTGCACCATACTGACGGGGACTTCCCAGCTTGAGGAGGGTGGTAACTGCCCAACGGTACGATGCCCCTCCGCCCCCTACACACACCGTCGGAAGCAGCCCCTGGCGTTTAGCTCTACGCCAATCAATCAGAAGACTTATAACCGGTATCTGCTGTTTCCCGTGTTTTTTTGACGCAGTGTGACGAAGCTGGAGTCACATATCCAGCATGCATGGCTGGGTAAATAAATATCGAAGATTGACTATTACCCATGTAGCAGGTCTCCCCTCTCCATAGCACTGAATGAGTCCAATGGGAAGGCGGGAGCCAATACACATGGTTCGAGGGACGTCCCAGGAGTTGAAGGACGAAGCTGTATACAGCAACGGGCTGCCTTAGGGACTCCAGCTCCATATTTTCTATCAGGGTTTATTCCCTTAGCCTTTCCCTCTCCCAAAGTATCCACATGACAGCGGAGCTATTTACCCATAGCTGGGGGTTTGGTTTCCGGAAACCAGGGCGTATCCACACACTGGTGCGCATGCATGCCACGGATCTGGGGGCCAAACCGCCTCCGAGTCCCTTATAGTTTAGCCTGAGTCCGACAGGAGCTCAGTTTCCGTGTATCACCACAAGGAGGTATGTACTACATAAGGTTGCTGAAGGAGAGGCTTACGTAGTCGGCCCCCATTTTTGGTATGCTGTAAAAACAGGGGCGATAGCAATCGGTGGTAGCTCGGAGCTACCACACTATACGCATCAAAACAGCCAGTGCTTCGAAAATTGGGCACTTCCTCCGAGACGTCATGAGTAGGCATCCTGGCATCGTGCAGGTCCCAGATCAAGGAGAGTGGGAGAACCACCAAGACAACGGCAAAAATAATGCAACGACAAAATAAAAAATGAAGATAGTGAGGTAGGGGAACATGTTAGTTCACACTGCGATGTCCTGGCCCTTTGCCTCATCAGGATCTCCGCGCACACAAGATTAGTTTTGGTTTTGTTGTTTTCCCGGGTGACTTCTCTCTAGTTTACCCCGGTCAACAACATCATCAGGCCCCTCCAGAAGAATAGTGTTCGTATCTTCCTGAAAAGGGGTTACAGCGCCACCTTGGACATTGTCCGACAACTGTTGAATACAGGCATCATAGAGGGCTCTCGGGAGGTTTCCTCTTTCCACCAGATCTTTGCCGTTCCTAACCCAGCTGGCAGAGCTGGCATCGTGTATGACCTTTTGTCCCTCGGGCGAAGCCTTCAAAACTCCGTCCATTCGGCTCCAGTCAATAGCTAAGGTCCTTGAGGCTGCGGGATAGCGAGACATGTCCTGTAAGCTCGATTTATAAGACTGGATTTTATCATCTAGCTCAGTGGTCCTCAAACCTTTTAGCTCATTGGCCCCTTCATGGACTCTTTGACTCCTTATCGAACCCCAAGTATGTACTTGAAAATAAATAAATAGAAATTAAGTTCATGTGCCGATTCCGATGTACATTAATAAGGTTAAAATGCATACCAAACCCACGAAACTGTTGGTCTGTGTCCCCCTCCTTTGTAAATATCTCCCATTAAATATGAGGAGACAAAAGAAAAACTGTTTACTGTCATTGTGGAGATCATGGAAAATTAGCAAAATTATGAACATAATGTTGAAATTTATCAACAGAGGAGTTCAGACGTATCAATCTACGTGGAAATACAGTAAGATGATGAATATGTCGTATAGAATATTAGATTAGGTAATAAACAAGGTCTGCTGAACACAAGGTCGCGTGCTCTCACTTATTCTGATTTATGACCTTACGAACTTCAATTTTTTCCATAATTCCAGGACTAACCTTGGAAGGACCTTGCCAATTCCATCATTCGAAAGAGAATGTAAAACAACATAAAGGTTTCAAAATTCGTTAGAATGGGCCGAATAGTTATGCTGTTATTGCCAAAACAAAATAACTCCCAGTTTAACCTTAGGAGGTCTTTGGTAATTATATCATTCGAAATAGATTGTAAGACAACATAAGGGTTTCAAATTTCATCAGGATCGGCCGAATAGTTATGATGTTATTGCCAAAACAAAATAATTCCCTGGCCAACGTTTGCTGGGGTGGGGGGGAACTTTAACAATTATATCATTCAAAAGAGAATGTAAAACAACATAATGGTTTTAAACTTCGTTATAATCGGCTGGATAGTTACAATGTTATTGCAAAAACAAAAACAAAAAGCACAACAGGGACCAATCGACGCACCGATATAGTGAGATGTAGAGTTGCCGGCAACTAAAAAGAGAGAAGCTGTTTGCTGTCATTTAGTGCCTAATATTAAATACATTAAAAAAACATTAACATAAATTTTATTGAAGTAGTTGATATCGTTAATGGGAAGGATGTGCTTGATGAGCAGCAGACAGATTATTCATATTCGGTAAAAAATTGATGAGTTTTAACCGTAAATTACCACATTTTCTAGGTTCAACCTTTCTATGTTTTGATAAAACTGCATTTGTGTGGTTAAAACTAGCTTCAACCATGTATGAACTTCGAAAGGCAAGTAAAAAAACTTCAGCCACTGCTCTAAGTTTTGGGAATTTAGTAGCTGTATTTACATTGCTCCAATAATCAGTAAAGCTTTTAATTTTGAACAACGATTTAGCTTCGAGATCCACAAATTGCAATAGGTTCATCTGCTAAGTAAGATTCAATGTCTTCATTTTGTATTTTCAAATAAAACGGTGCAACAATCCAATCGGGTACATGCATATTATCCAGGTCCTCAAAACGTACTTCAAGGCTTCCCTTATTTTTTAAAGGTGGCATATATATATATATATATATATATATATATATATATATATATATATATATATATATATATATATATATATATATATATATATATATATATATATATATATATATATATATCCAAATCACAGTCTGAAATGTTTTCATTTCTTCCAATTTTCGTAGTTTGAAAAATATTTAAAATCTCTACGTGCCAGTGAAGATTTAAATAACTTGAATTATTGTAACATCTTTACTCTGCAAACGTTTCTGTACTTCACTTAACTTTGAATAGAGGTCTGCCAAATAGAACAGATGGTTCTTTCACATTTGTTTACTCGTCACATAGTGATGGGTCTACATTCGTAAGAAACTCAGTTTAGCCATACAAGTCAAGTCTATGCGAGCTATCACCTCTTGACAACCACCTTACGTTAGTGTGCAAAAGCAATTGGCTGTTCGCCACTGAGTTTCTTGGCTACAAGATGGTTTGTGTGTAACACACAGTGAATAGTACCAACATTAGGAACCTTTTCCTTCAGAAAGACTGCAAATCCTCTGTAACGGCCAGCCATTGCTGGTGCACCATTAGTAGCCATTTCAGTAATATTCAAAAGGGGAACATTGTGGGGTTTTTTTAAATAATCTTTCAAACATAGAAATAGAAAAATTGTCTCACCTTTTGCATGCATCACCTCTAAGGTATTTAGCTAATGAAAATTCGTCAACAGTATAGCAATGCCTCTGGGCATTCCTATTCCTCTAAGAAAAACCTCCTGGGAAACTTAATATATATATATATATATATATATATATATATATATATATATATATATATATATATATATATATATACATCAATTATTATGTAAAATTCACATCATGCAATACTTAAACTTTGTCAATTTAATCGTTCAATTATTTTACTTAACTTTTGTAAATTAAATCATATTTTATCTACAACTTAATAATTAATTAATTCATTTATCCTACTTGTCAATTCATTTAATGTACTACTGTTTCAAACATCATCTCTTAACAATTCACACACAAACAAACAAACACACGCTTTCATCTCGACAAAATAGCACACTATTCTTTCCCATTTCACTATCGCCATTCTTCGTATAAAGGTCGGCAATCATTCCTTCTTCAATTAGTCATTTACTTCCAAACAAATCGTATTTAGTTTAATTCCACTTTCTCTCACAATTCTTTGCAAACGACCATACGAGAGTAGGTCCTAATTATATTTACTTCTCATATTGCAGCCCCTAATTCACAGTTCATCATAGTCACCATATTATTTCACCATATTCATATTTATTTCACGTACTTCATTTCTCTTCACATCTCGTTACTGTAAATCATATTTTACCATATCTTGCATTGTATACCTAATCCAACTTATCTCATTGTACATCCGTTGATTCCATGAATATATTTATATTTGTTTAATTGTTTTTCTTAAAACCCAGTTCATTATTTCAAAATTTATTTTGCTGTCGTCTTAGGCCTAAAAACTATCAGGCGACAACTTTGATTAAACAAATTTATGGTTATGGTTTTCGAAACGCTATTTAGGCTGATTTATTAACAGAAAATAAACCCCATGAATAATCATATACTATAGCAGTGCACTTCAGGATAGTTTACGGTTTTCCTTTCTTTGATATATTCAGAGAGATGCTGTATAATGACTTCAGTCCTCGTTCACTATCAGCATTGGCGGATGCTTTAAAAAAAATATTTAAATTTGGCTGAGTTCTTAATTTCTTTTTCAGCATTTTCATATAATCAATATCTTTGTTTTTCTTATCAGAATCAATCCATTCAAGGTGGTCTTTCATGTTCGCGGGTTTCATTGCATCATTACTGAAAGTCATTTCGCATAAAAAAAACACATAGGCATTGTTTCATTAGTAAACCAAGGTACAAAACCAAATTTTAAATACTCCTGTGAATATTATCTGCACTTTTTCTTAGTATTAGTGTCCGCCATTGTGCCCATTAGAAATGGGCAAATTTAAATAGTATATGCACAGCTCGTGCGTGCGTTTTATTTTAACTTTCGCTGTTGTTCGAAGCACAACATCGATAGCTAAGAACGTT
The DNA here is from genome assembly GCA_963969495.1 of Ceratothoa steindachneri. Taxonomy (NCBI): domain Eukaryota; kingdom Metazoa; phylum Arthropoda; class Malacostraca; order Isopoda; family Cymothoidae; genus Ceratothoa; species Ceratothoa steindachneri. The sequence goes on from OZ018332.1 coordinate 35,252,180, forward strand.
AAGTATACACTGGTTGTCTTCACTCGTCCCACTCTTAAGGAAACACGTTAATTACCGAAAATTCTAGAATAGCTGCCACTCGACAGGCATTATATTTTTCTTAATTGCCAGTTTATGTTCTACCGTTAATATTATGACAATAAAAAACATGATTAAAATATCTTTAAAAAGAGTTAGCCTGGAATTTCCAAATAAATCAAATTGAGTTTAATTCATTTTCTACTTTCAATATATAAGACGTAAGTTATCAGATGACAGCGTGCGTTTTATTTTAACTTTCCGCAAATTTAAATACCCATAGGGGCAGTTTTTCAAAAGGACAGTAGCTACGTCTATCATATAGCAGAGGATAGAGGCTGTATTTCTGTGACTATTTTTAAATTATTTATCTAATGCCATTTCGTACGTCTGGAAACATTGTATAACAGTGTGGGAGACCATTGCTATGCGATGATGTGTGGGTTGCTTACACATACGTAGAACGGAACAGCTCAAACACAAGTTACAACTTGGATGGCACTCACGGAAGTGCCACAGTGCTTTGTAGAGCTCCACAAAGTTAGGGTGTGTTCTCTGCTTAGTTTTTCATATCCTATAGCCCCTCAACAAACAACACTACCAGCTTAAGATCTTGACAGTTTTAGTTAAACTCTTGGGAATTCAAATTAAAAAATAATACAGTTTAGGATGGTTAACAATTGATTCTATTAGTATTTTAAATTCTTATACGAACAGTAGCGTAGCTAAGGATTTGTGGGATCGTGGGCATTATCTCCTTTGGGGAGCCCCAACATACGAATGTTTATCATGAATGACATGAAAACAACTACTCCTGCAATATTTTTTTGCACTTTGGTATGTCTGATAGTGTGTCAAATAAAACAATAAAAATAAGTAAGACACTTTAATAGGGAATACTTGTGGATATTTAAAAAATAAACTACGAAATGTGAAACCAAGATATTACATTTATCAAATATACCAGTGAAAATTTTTATTGATTTATATTGGAAACTTTTAAGTGACTTCTTATACTTTGCTGGACTAATGTTTGAGCTAATATTTGTCTATATATTTATTGTCCTCTAAAGTTAACCGTCTTAGTAGCTGTTTTTGTCATTCAAAAAAGTGATGGGACACTCGTTTGGGAACCCTCCCTTCCAATTGGTGGCCGGGATAACTTTTGAATTTGTGCCCCATCGGCTCCCTCTAGCTACGCCACTGTATACGAAAGTCTCATTTTGCCCCTTAGCATTAATCGACCCTCTTTCGACCCCTATGTACCCATTGACCCCCATGGGTTGATATCGACCAATTTGAAGGTCCCTGATCTAGCTCTTCACCCTAAGGCAACTCAACACGGCACTTCGGGTGGCCATCGACGAGTTTTTCAGATTTACCAGGCACCGGATGCGGTCTGCAGGAGCTCCTTTCATCATGCAGAGAAGCTCCTTTCATCACGCAGATGAACTTGGTCCACTCATGAGTTTCTGAGCCAAGTAAGTAGCAAAGATGCAGGGCTTTCACCTATTTGGATGATGTCCTACTCTTAGGACTACCCGTAATCTGCGTGATTGCATTCGTGAGATTCAACAGAGCTCACTGCCCTTGAATCTCCAGAAGTGTACTCTGCAACCATGTCCTCCCTTGTCTACATTGGCATTAAAATCGATCTTGATAAGAAGAATTTCGTTCTCATCACGGCTATCTCAGAAAAATCTTGGCACGTCATCGACTTTGCTCCGGCCAAGGCCATAAGCAAAAAATTATGGATACGATTAGCCTGACTCATCAATTTCATCCTCCCAGTCATAAAACTCCTTTTCTTCCGTGTCCAGTTGTGTCTAGAGCAGCGGGCCCTGGCCCTCTCTTCTGACATAGTTCTCCTAAAGCCTTTGATCAGCTGTAAATGGTTCCGTGGAAGTGTCTTCTTGCTAGAGGCTCATGGGCTTTTGCACGAAGGCCATTCAGGCCTGCGGGTGGTCATCCCTAAGGTATCCCTTGGCTATCTCCTCCCAGAACCTGGATCTCAGTAATATCTTTCTCCTCGAGACTCTCGTATTTGTGGCTTCTTCTCATCCTTCTACTATACGCTAGTCTGTTTTCGGATAACATTCCTGCTATCCACAACACTCTCCGAAGGAAAATCCCGTCCTATATTCTATTTCCTCTCTCACAGGATTCATGCGTCGCCATGTCCAAAGTGTTTCGCAAGGCTGCCCTGAACATCGCGCCTACGACTGGTCGGCTAATAACATCAGCGAAAAAGGTGTGCAGTACCTTTGGAAACCTACTTATTGCCAGGTCGGTACCGCCTCTCGAGCAAGAGATATAAGGATAAGGAGCAGTCCCGCCCCTGCACACCAGAGGCGTTTGCAGCTTGTGAATGTTGTGGATTGTTAATTCTCTACATGTATGATTGTATTTTGATAGTTTCTTTCCACGAATGCCGCCATGGAAACCTTGGCTCTCCTTCTTCTTCCTGTTTCTTTTGCTCGATTCTTTACCTTAGCATATATTTTTTTTACTTAGTAAGTAATAGTCATAATTCTGTGATCTCGTGCGCAATTTTCGAACTTATCCTATTTATTGGATCAATCTCTCTAGAGAGGCCTTCTAAGGTATATAGGGAAAATAATATTCCCCTTGTAACAGGTGGACGCGGTTTGTTCGGTGTGCATGAACCTAACACTTTAATCACATTTGCAGGTCCACGAATTACTCACCCTCCATCTATTCTGGGTAGACTAGAACATTGAAGAGCAACATGCTGTTTTATTTAACCACCAGGGAGGTTTTGAAAAAAACAAAAAAACATCCTGAATATGTGGGTGTAGCTTTTGAAATTAAAAATGTCGGCTACCTTTGCCCATGTGTGGTTCCTTTCCAGTTCCGCTTGAATGTCGTCAGTAAAGTTTCCTCCAACCCAAAGGTGATTTATGCCCAATTAGGTAGTCGCCAGATTGGCTCCTAAAATTAAAAAAAAAACAAGTGTCGAGGCGCGGGATATTATAATTATGTGAGATCGTATTGTGGGGGGTATTTGGGGTCGAAGGTTGTTTTTTACTAGGTATCTGAAGTTTTCCAGAAAGGTTAGAGTTTTGCTGTCTACTTGTTTCACACAAAGGGATGCGTGGCTATTTGATATGTCAATAAACCTAACGAGGTCCCCATATATCTTTTCAAAGACCTTATCTCATCATGGCTTTGTTCTGTCGGGTATGGCCGTTAGTGCAATACGGCGAGTTTCCTTTATCCCTCCAGCATATTTTTCATAGATCATAAGGGAAAGGTCAAGAGAAACCCTACATGTGCATGTGCAGGAGCAAGCCCGTAAGAACGCCACAAGAGCAACCATTAAACGACTAGTTGGCGCGATAGAGGAAGCCTTCATGGATATTGCACACATTGCACTGCAAGCTGTCCAAAAGGTTGGGGACTTGTGCCCCTCAAAAACACAATAGTTAAGAACAGCGATTCAGTAGCTTATCAAATTCCATGCCATGAATGCCGCAAGGTATACTCCAGAGAGACTTTCAGAGGAGTTATTACTAGGGTAATGGACACAAATTCTCCAACGCCTTCAACGAACACTGCCGAAACACAAACTAAGCATTAACTGGTCAGCAGCGTGGGCTGTTAGGAAAGTTAATGCTAGAGGAAGGATGAAGCCATTGAAGCTGCCTTCACCACTTCTAGAGAATGCCTAAACACTAACCTAGACTTCTTCACTTCCAGGAAGTCAGTTTGAGATTTGGGTTGCTAGTGTTGGTTTTCTAGCACCTTCCCTCTTTTATTTTGACGCATCAACAGCTTGCGAGGAGGGTAACCTGTAGAAATAAAGAGTTATTAGACAGTGTAGCTCTGCCTGTGCTTTCTTGCTTGTGGGTTGAAACCCAGCCGAGGACAGCTGAGGAGAGAGAATATGAAAGTGAAGTATATGTGAAGATTATACAGCGGTTGTCGAAAGTTATCGGACACCTGAAATTTTTCTTATTCCATGGGTATGTCTAGGAATATGTTGGTATAGATTTGAATGCATATGCCCAATATATCTGGAAAGCAACATTAAAGTACAGAATTCTTTATAACTTAAATATCTAAAATAACGAGGATACCGATGTGTATGAAATCTTGATATCTATATGCAGTATGTTATAATAAATATTTATCATATAACCGGTCACATTTGTTGATTAATCTGATATTCCATGTCGACAGGGTCTGATAATGATATGATAATAGTGAAAACATGTAACTATACCGTGGATAAAAGAATTATGATACGCACGCTGAACGAGGAGCGTCTCATCTATCGGCAACACGCCCAGAGGGTCGGCGGATCACATTCCGGTGTTGCAGGAGTGTTGAGGAGGATCCGAGAAAGTGGGAACATCCAAGACCGACTTCGTTCTGTACGACTCAGTGTCAGTACGTATTCAGGTTTTAAAGCTGGGCACTCTACCGAAACCGCTATACTCAATGTTACTGATTGCTTACGTAAAGCTGCTGACCGGAGTTGTGCCTCCATCCTCATTCTACTTGACCTCTCCTCTGCTTTTGATACTATTGATCATTCCGTCTTGCCTGATCGCCTCCACTCTTTCCTTGGCATTTCTGGCGCTGCTCTCGACTGGTTACACTCTTACATTTTATCTCGCACCCAATCTGTGCAGAAATAAACAATGCTTTTTATATGTAAGTTTTTTTTTGTTGTTGATGACGGCAGACTATTGCTCTAGCTTGAAATAGGCTTTCATCTACACAATAGAGTGAATATTTTAACTCAATGAACAAGCATGTTATGAAGGTGATCTCATCTTGTAAAAAAAAAAACAGGAATGAGTCAAAAACAAAAAAGTATCTTATCAAGACTTGTCAAAATGCACATCACCCATTTGATACCGTGGTACATTCAAAACTAGTGGCCAAACTTAATCATATAGGAGTCGCAGGGAAAGCTATTAATCTACTGAAGAACTATCTATCGAATCGAACCTAGACTGTGAAAGTAAATAATGAAAGATCGCAACTATCGCATGTGTTGAGTGGAATGCCACAAGGAACGTTATTGGGTGCACTAATGTTTATTATCTATATAAACGACCTAACTGACGTTATCAGCGAGCAGACCCGAATCACATTATATGCAGACGATTCAAAACTATACAGACAATGTTTAAGTATACAGGATTGCCTTGAACTCTATGACGACATGATCAATATGTGCGAGTGGTTCGAAACATGGCAGATACGGATTAACTTGAGAAAAACCGAAGTCCTCCACATAGGCCCCAGAAATAGGAACTCAAACTATTTCATCCAACAAAATCACATCGGTAACGTGGAATTTTGTCGAGATCTGGGAGTCTGCATGACTGTAGATAGAGGAGAGTAGGAAAGGGGGCAAAAAAAAAATAATAGCGTAGGCGAGTTGCGAACAGCTTCCCGCGTCGCTGGACCACTGTTAGCCAGCGGCGAATCCACTCGGCCATCCTGAGTCTCAAAAAAGACTCATTCAAACGAAGCTTTTAAGACGCTCCCCTGCACTTCTCGTACGCTATATAACCCCCCTCCTAGAAGCGGAGCGTATTTCGAGGAAACGAAGAGAGCCCGTTTGGAAATGTTATCCAATGGCTAACGGCCCCCCCCCGGTCTGGGGCACCATTATAGTTCGAGGAGAGTAGGAAAGGGGGCAAAGAAAAAATAATAGCGTAGGCGAGTTGTGAACAGCTTCCCGCGTTTTTGGACCACTGTTAGCCAGCGGCGAATCCACTCGGCCATCCTGAGTCTAAAAACAAGACCCATTCAAACGAAGCTTTTTAGCCACTCGCCTGCACTTCTCGTATGCTATATGACAAATGATCTTTCAGTCAGCCGCCACTGCTCAAACGTAGCGAGAATTGTATACTTTCGGTTATATCAGTTCAAAAGATCTTTCGTAACTTCGGATGTGCGGTTCCAACTCTTTATTTTCAAAACCTACATATGGCCATTATTGGAAAGGAACACCGAAATATGGAGCCCCTCAAAGATCCAGGATATTGATTGTATCGAGAGAGTACAGTGAAAATTTACAAAAAAAACTATCAAATATGAGAGATACGCTGTATCTCCGGCGCCTCGATTTGCTACATATTGAATCACTTGAAATACGAAGAATAAAATCCGATCTAGTCTATTTATATAAAATCATTCATAGGCTGGTCGAAATAGACTTCGACTCAATGTTTAGTTTCAACCGCAGACCAACAAGAGGACACTCCTTTAAACTAAATGTTGAATTTGCTAGAACAAATTGTAGAAAATATTCCTTCGCATGTAGAGTTGTGCCGATTTGGAATCAACTACCATAATCTGTAGTAATTGCTAATAATGCTCAAACTTTTAAAAGATTATTGGAAAATGTAAACCTGACTTTCTTGTAGGGGGTGCGCTTTGTGGGTGGGTTTTGACGGATGCGGATGACCTTTGATAGGCCCTTGTGGCTTTTGTCATCCGTGAAATAATGTTATGTTATGTTATGTTACACAGCTCCTTGAAGCTTTGTGCGTCCTGGATATTATGTATAACTATTAAATGTGTATATCATGTCTCTACCTTTATGCCACGTAAGAGTTTTTATGCACTTTTCCGAAATAAATGTTTTGTTTGTTTTTATATTATAATAAAGGACTTACTTGTAGGTTGATTAGAGGGTACGGTTAGAAAGGCTAGCACCTAATTTAATGTCAGGCGCTCATTTTGAACTCAAAGGTAAAAACGTATAAGGAGGCAAAAAGGAGCCTTGCATTGAGAATATGTATGATGCGAGTTTTGCAAGCCAGCTACTATTCAAGGCACGGACTGGATCTTTGGAGGTGAAGGGGACGATACACATATGGAACAGAGGAGAAGACATACGAATGGTGCCTATATGGATGATAAACAGTAGTGGGCCCAGTAACACATTACTTGCTTCAGACAGCTCTCCTGATGTCATAAGGCCTAGATTGTAGCTCAAAATTGTAGTCCAGAAACAGCGCCCCTAAATGACTTGGAAAGAGAGCAGTGGAGATATCTGAGGAGGGCCTTGGAAGGGGATAAAAGTGAGGACAAAGTAATAATAAGACCGGAAGGAGAATGCGAGCATGAGGAAAAAATAAAGATGCAAATTGAAGAATATTGGGGAAGAATCATTCAGGCACAGGATGGATGGGAAGAAACTGGAGCTAATGAGGAACTTCTGTATGCAGTACAGGAATTAGAGGATGAACATATAGGAATACATGTAGGACATAGAGTATGGGTTGAAAAGGTTAAAAAACCATAAGGCAATGGATGAAAAAAAAGGAAAGTTGGTGAATTTCTGAAATATGGAGGAGAAAGGATGAAAGAGTTACTGACAACCTTATTTAATGATATGTTGATGAATGGATGGGTGCCTTTGACTTGGCAGAAAAGTAGGATTAATCTGTTGCTCAAAGGTGATAAAGACAGAAAACTGGTGGATAGCTACAAGCCAGTAGCCATAATGAGTGTGGTAAGAAAGTTGTTTGGTAGCATCATGACAAAGAAACTGAAGGAGTGGGATGAATGTGAAGAGATACTTGGAGACGAACAAAATGGATTCAGGACTGGAAGAAGAGCCATAGACAATCTCTCTATCCTACGGAATGTAATAGAGAGGGTAAAAAAATAAGAGGGTGTGCTATATGTCTGCTTTCTTGATATAGAGAAAGCCTTTGATCAAGTTGATAGAACAAAATTGTTTGCAAGACAGAGACTCGGGGATGGATGCAAATATTCTAAATGTAATACAAAAACTATATGAGAATTACAAAGTTAAACTGAATCTTAAAGACATAGAAACAGGTTGGATTGTGAATGACATTGGGGTTAGACAAAGTTCTACCATGTCTCCTAGCTTGTTCAGCTTCTTCATTGAAGAACTGTTTGAGAGAGTAAAGAGAGAAGGCCAAGGAGTCATGGTTGGAGATCGCATATTGACAACCTTGGGATTTGCAGATGACATAGTTCTGGTTAGTGAAACAGCAGAGGGTTTGCAGATATTTTTGAGTAATTGTATAGAGTATGGCCGGATCCCAGTCCTAGCTCATTTTGGTCTATTTTTCCTAGCTGAAATCTATGTGGATGAAGTTTATGGCGACTTCCAATTAGATTGAAATCTCAGGATCATCGTAGGCCCATTTCCCCGACCAGCCATCCCCAACAATGAGCCCATCCTCAAAATAAGCTAGAATCGCATTTGCCTATACTTGCAACATTTACCAACTTTTGAATGTGGTGTACCAGTATGGGGAAGAATGGAGAGGAAAGTGCAAAATAATGATATTTGAAGAAGGAAGAGATGAAAGATGGATCCTGGAAAATTACATCCTAGAAGTGGTAAATGATTATAGATACTTGGGTGTGACAGTCTGCAACCAGAGGGATATATTTGAGAAGCATAAGAGACAGAATGAACTAAATATGCTAAAAAATGACTGGCATGCTGAGGAACATGGCAGCTAACCAAGCAAATGAGCATAAAATGATAAGGGAACTGTGGAAAGGGATAACATAACATAACATAATTACACGGATGACAAAAGCCACAAGGGCCTCTCAAAGGTCATCCGCCTCCGTCAAAACCCACCCACAAAAAGCACCATCACCAGGGGAAGACAAAATCAAAGTCCCCCACAATATAATATAACAGATGACAAAAGCCACAAGGGCTCATCATAGGTCATCCGAGTCAAACGGCCTCTTTTTTAAGGCACCCACACTCCCAGGAAAACTACATCCAGAAACAAGGGTATCACCAATCAAGGCTTGTCAAGAACTAAATCATGCAGCTATAGATATATACAAACAATATTAATATATACAAAACTTAGGAACCATCACAACCTTCCCTTCCCATAAACCCATCCAACCTACTCTTAAATACATTTAGATTTGGACTACCTACTACCATCTGCGGCAATTTGTTCCAGAAGTCTACCACTCTATTGGTGAAAAAATATTTTCTTAAATCCAACCTACACCCTTGCTTTTTAATTTTCAAGTGGTGACCTCTAGTCCGATTTCCATCATCTAACTCAAAAAACTTGCTAACATCCAATTTATCTATCCTGGAAATTTTTTTAAAGAGCTCAATCATATCCCCTCTCACACACCTCCTTATTATATTATATTGTGGGGGACTTTGATTTTGTCTTCCCCTGGTGATGGTGCTTTTTGTGTGTGGGTTTTGACGGAGGCGGATGACCTTTGATAGGCCCTTGTGGCTTTTGTCATCCGTGTAATTATGTTATGTTATGTCTATCTTCATATTCAAGGTGCCTCAGGGAAGGAATAATCTTTGTTGCCCTCCGTTGCACTGACTCAAGAAGGTTAATATCGTGTATGGGTATGAAGTCTGCAAAGTGGCAAGAATTGCACTAGGGGCCAATCCCTATATAGTAGTAGATGCACTGAGAGGAGAAATGTGCTGGAGTAGGTATGAAGAGAGTGTGGCAAGGATGAAAGCAAACTATAAGTTGAGACTGCAAGGGATGGGAATAGACGTGGGCAGGCTATGTGTATGCTGCCTATGATAGGACTGAGTGGCGCAAAGAGGTAATGAGAGCGGATACGAAGTATGAATTAGAAGCAATCTATATAGAGGACAGAGCAAAAGGAAAGCTGAAACAAAAAAAATATTAGATTCTGGAGAAGAGGATTAAATGGCAAGAGAAGTATGATCGTATACAGAGGCAAAAGGGAGCCTTGCATTGAGAATATGTATGATGGGAATTTTGCAAACCAGCCACTATTTAAGGCATGGACTGGATCCTTGGAGGTGAAGCGGAGGACATACAGATGGAATGGAGGAGAGGACAGATGCGAATAGTGCCTATTGGGGCAGAGAGAATCTATAGAACATTTGATTGTGGAATGTGTGGGCCACAGTCTCGGGAGGGAGAAATTGAAAGAAGAATTGGTGATAGAGCTGGGAAGAGAAAAGTGGGATGAGGTAGAGAGAAGGGAGGTTATTTTGTTTTGGTGAGAAAGTGACTTTTGTTTACTTCGGTGGCCATCTTGATTAGCAGGTTTTAAACTTGCGCGCACAAATTCGGGTCAAATTCATGTTGTTTGTAGGTTTTTATTTCTATTATTGTTCTTGTTTAAGTATGGCTGACTGTTTGGATGTAGAGAGTATGCCTTTTGAAAGTAGTGTGTGTATGTGTGTATGACCTTTGATAGGCCCTGGTGGCTTTTGTCATCCGTGAAATTATGTTATGCTATGTAGTGTGCGATGTCTGTGGTGTAGAGAGGAGAGTGAATGTGTCTGAGTACCGTGTATGTGCTTTGACTGAGGAGGTGAGTCGATTACATGCGGAATGCTTGAGACTGAATGATTTAGTGTCTGAAGTGAGAAGAGATGCAAGTGTACGTTTGAAGAGTCAGATTGGGACCAGGAGGGAGGAAGTTAGGCCTAGAACAGGGACTGGAGAGAAAGAAGTAAGTGATGATGAGTGGTGGGTGAAAGTGAACAGAATAGATAAGTTAGGACAGGTTAGGTGTGTGAATGAGAGGGACATGGAACCTGTTAGGCTAACTAACAGATTTGATGCCCTGAGAGAGGAAGAATTTGAAAGAGATTTGTCTGGTGTGGCCGTGCCTGAAAGTAGAATAGGAGGTCGAGTGAGGGAGGGTAATACTAGGCCTAGAGAGAATAGGAGAATGACTGAGGTGATTGTGATGGGTGACTCTCAGATTAGGTATTTAGATAGGAAGTTGAGTGAAAGTAAATGGAAGGGAGTGAGAGTTTGTCTGCCAGGTGCTGGTGTAAATGATGTGTGTGAGAGGTATGATAGGTTGGTATCTGGGTGTGAGAGGGAAGCAGTTGTGATTACACATGTCAGAGTAAACGATGTAAAGAAGGTGGGTACTAGTGAGTTACGACAGCGGTATAAAAGGCTGATTGAAAGGATGTGTGAAAGTAGAGTAAAAGGTGTTGTTTCAGGTGTGCTTCCAAGAATGGATGTGGGGATGGAATGGTTGTCTTGTGCAATGGGGTTGAATGAATATGTGAAAGGTTTGTGCGAGGAGTCAGGATTGGTGTTTGTAGATGTTTGGAGTGAGTTTTATGGGAATAAGGGTTTGTATGCGATGGATGGACTCCATCTGAGCCAAGATGAGGTTGAGGTTTTGTGGCGGTAATTAGATAGTGTTATTAGGTCTTTAGAGGCGGGAAACTAGGTTGTGATAGTGGTCAGGGAAATTTATTGGCTCAAAGTGAGGTAGGGATAGGAAGCAAACACAGATTTGTAGAAGGTAGGCAGGCTAATGGAAATTACTTGAGTAGTGATAGTGGTCAGGGAAATACAAGAGTACAGGGTCTGGGAAGGAGAGAAAGGAGATGCAGAGGAGATAGGCCCTCAGGTGCTTCAGGGATAGGTGGGCTGAGTTGTCTTTACACAAATGCTCGTAGTCTTAGAAATAAGAGGGATGAATTATTTAGTTATATCATTCATGAAGATATAGATATAATATGTATAGTTGAATCATGGGTTAATGAAAATATATTTAATGATAATGTCAGTGAATTTGAACTAGAAGGTTATACTATGTACATTAGTCAAAGGAGAGATAGGACTGGTGGTGGGTTGATTATTTATATCAGAAATAGCATTTCTTGAAATCTAAATAACTTTATAAAACAAGGAGAAGGTGAATCATTATGGATAGATATTAAGTTTGGTAAAAATAGGAAAATACACTTGGGAGCTTTTTATAGACCAGGACAGACTGATTGTATCGATGAGTTAATGATTAGGGAAATAAGTAAAGGATGCAAAGAAGATACAGTTATTCTTGGTGACTTTAATTTAACTTCTGTAGACTGGGAAAATATGATAGGAAGAGATAGAGCAAGTTGTAAGTTTATGGAGTGTTTTGAGGATAACTTTTTGACCCAATTTGTTAATAAGCCAACAAGGGGTGCCAATATATTAGATCTAATTCTTTCAAATGATGATCACTTAGTTCAAGGATTGAGTGTAGGGGGAATCATTGGGAAACAGTGATCATCAGATGGTTCAGTTTAATTTGCAAATAGTTAAGGGTAGAACAACAACAAACTCCACAAAAATTCAAAATTTTTATAGGGGAGATTACAATAAATTACGCAGCATGCTAAATCAGATTAGGTGGGATATTGAATTCCATGGAAAGAATACTTATGAGATGTGGGATATTTTTAAGACTATATTAAACATGGTTCAGGAACAGTGTATTCCGATGAAGTCTATTAGGAACAAATGTAGGAAACCATTATGGTGGAATCAAGAAATAGCTACAAAAGTTTCAGAGAAAAAAAGGGCATACCAGAGATTACAAAGTGAGAGTAGTTTAGATAATTTAAACCATTATAGGTCAACCAGAAATGAACTAAATAAGATTATTAAAGGGCTTATAATTCAGTTAAATACTAGTAAGGCATCTGGCCCTGACAACATTCATTCTAGGATACTCAAAGAAGGTGTAGAAAGTATTGCAGTAGCTCTCGAGAAGATATTTATTAGATCACTAGAATCTGGAGAAATACCAAATGATTGGAAATTGGCAAATGTAGTGCCAATTTTTAAAAAGGGAAGCAAAGAGGATCCAAATAACTTTAGACCAGTAAACTTAACTTCTATAGTCTGTAAAATTCTTGAGAAGATGGTTAAGAAGGGAATTTCTGATCATCTAGAGAGTAGCAGGTTAATTAATGATGCTCAGCATGGTTTTAGAAAAGATAGATCGTGTTTAACTAATTTACTGGATTTTATGGATTATGTAACTAAAGAATTAGATAGGGGTGAGAAAGTTGATGTGATCTACTTAGATTTCAGCAAAGCTTTTGATAAGGTTCCACATAGAAGACTAGTTCATAAATTAAAGCTGCATGGGATATGTGGGAACGTTTTAAATTGGATAACTGAATGGCTGAAAAATAGGAAACAGAGAGTTGTACTGAATGGAGTGAGGTCAGAGTGGAGGAATGTTATTAGTGGCGTACCTCAGGGATCAGTTTTAGGCCCTTTATTATTTATAATCTATGTAAATGATCTTGGGCAAGGTGTAAATAGCAAAGTGTCAATTTTTGCTGATGACACTAAATTGGCAGCTGTAGTCAAAGAGGTTGAGGGTAGCTTTAAAGTGCAGGGTGACTTAGATAAGCTGTTAGCTTGGGCTCAGAAGTGGCAGATGACTTTTAACCTTAATAAATGCAAAGTTATTAACATAACATAACATAACATAACATAACATAATTTAACGGATGACAAAAGCCACAAGGGCCTATCAAAGGTCATCCGTATCCATCAAATCCCACCCATATAATGCATCCATAGGATTTTGTCAGATCATGCAGCTACAATATACAATTTAACAATCCATAGGAATGTCCAACCATGCATCTACAATATATAATTTAAAGCCTCCATAGGAGTCTGTCAAAAACAAAAACAAAATCCCCCAAAATATACAATAAAAAGAAACTGCATCCACAGGAATGAGTCAAGAAACATATCCACATACCAAAAAGTAAGAAATTAACCCTCCATCCCCATATAATCATCCAATCTGCGCTTGAAAACATTCAAGTTTGGGCTGTCTACAGTCTCAGGTGGCAAACTATTCCAATAATCTACCACTCTGTTAGTGAAAAAATATTTTCTAACATCCAGTCTGCACCTCTGTTTTTTAATCTTTAAGTGGTGGCCTCTAGTTCTATTACTACCTTCTAACTCAAATAACTTGCTGAAATCTAATTTATCCATCCCAGAAAAGATTTTAAAAAGCTCAATCATATCTCCCCTCACACACCTTCTTTCAAATGAAAACATATTTAATACCCTCAGTCTATCTTCATATTCAAGGTGCTTCAGGGATGGTATTATTTTTGTTGCCCTCCTTTGTACTGACTCTAATAAGTTTATATCATGTCTAAAATGTGGTGACCATGCCTGTATACAGTACTCTAAATGTGGCCTGACATAAGAGTTGTATAGTTTAAGGATGACCTCCTTACTCTTGTAGCTAACATTTCTTTTAATGTAACCTAGCACCCTAGGTTACATTAGGGAGAGATAATAGGGAATTTAGCTATGAGATGGATGGATATTGGCTTAATTCAGTTGAAGATGAGAAAGACTTAGGAGTGGTAGTAGATAGGTCACTGAAATTTTCAAAGCAGTGTATTGAGGCAAAAAATAGAGCAAATAGGGTGCTAGGTTACATTAAAAGAAATGTTAGCTACAAGAGTAAGGAGGTCATCCTTAAACTATACAACTCTTATGTCAGGCCACATTTAGAGTACTGTATACAGGCATGGTCACCACATTTTAGAAATGATATAAACTTATTAGAGTCAGTACAAAGGAGGGCAACAAAAATAATACCATCCCTGAAGCACCTTGAATATGAAGATAGACTGAGGGTATTAAATATGTTTTCATTTGAAAGAAGGTGTGTGAGGGGAGATATGATTGAGCTTTTTAAAATCTTTTCTGGGATGGATAAATTAGATTTCAGCAAGTTATTTGAGTTAGAAGGTAGTAATAGAACTAGAGGCCACCACTTAAAGATTAAAAAACAGAGGTGCAGACTGGATGTTAGAAAATATTTTTTCACTAACAGAGTGGTGGATTATTGGAATAGTTTGCCACCTGAGACTGTAGACAGCCCAAACTTGAATGTTTTCAAGTTTGGGAGGAGTATGATCGTGTTATTAGGTCTTTGCGGGCGGGAAACTAGATACTAATAGTGGTCAGGGAATTATGAGAGGACATTATAGTACTGAAAGTAGAATGGACTTGGCAGATAACAGAAATAGGTTCCAAGGCGATAGAGGTGAGGTCATTCAAGTTTCAAGAGGTGCTTCAGGGATAGGGGGGTTAAGTTGTTTCTATACAAATGCTCGTAGTCTTAGAAACAAGAAGGATGAGCTATTTAGTTATATTAGCAATGAGGATATAGATATATTATGCGTTACTGAATCATGGGTTAATGAAATAGAATTTAGTGACACTATAAGTGAATTTGATTTTCAGGGCTATAATATGTACATTAGTCAAAGGACAGGTAGGATTGGTGGAGGAATAATTATCTATATAAAAAACAACATTGTTTCAAGTTTAAATACTTCAATAAAGCAGGATGGAGTTGAGTCACTTTGGATAGATATTAGGTTCAGTAAAAATAGAATGGTGCATTTGGGAGCTTTTTACAGGCCACCTGGGCAGACTGATGATATAGATGAACTAATGATAAGGGAAATAAGTAAGGGATGTGAAACAGATGCAGTTATTATTGGGGACTTCAACTTAAACTCTGTGGACTGGGAAAATATGATAGGTAGGGATAGAACAAGTGGCAGGTTCATAGAATGCTTTGAGGATAATTTTTTGAATCAATTTGTTAACGATTTAACGAGGGGGGACAATATATTAGATTTAGTACTTTCTAACAGTGATCATTTAGTTCAAGAATTGACTGTTGGGGAAGCATTGGGAAATAGTGACCATCAGATAGTTCGTTTTAACTTGGGAATTGAGAAGGGTAAAATAACTGAGAATGCTGAAAAAGTTCCAAATTTTCATAAGGGAGATTATGTAAAACTTCGAAGCTTGCTAAATTTGGTAGACTGGGATATAGAATTCAGAGGTAAAAATGCTTATGGGATGTGGGATACTTTCAAGCATATAATAAATGTAGTCCAAGAACAATGTATCCCAATGAAGGCCATTAGGAACAAAAGTAGGAAACCATTATGGTGGAATCAGGAGATAGCTAGAAAAATTTCAGAGAAGAAAAGGGCATATAAAAAATTACAGGTAGAAAATAATATTCAAAATTTAAGTGATTATAGAATGGCTAGGAATGAGTTAAATAAGATTCTAAAGAAGAACAAAAGGGTGTCAGAAATTAAATTAGCTCAGGATAGCAACAAAGATCCTAGAAAGTTCTTTAGTTACTATAAAATTAATAACAAGTGTGGCAGAGTTAAAATAGGACCTATCAAATATGAAGGGTTTGTGAGAGAAACTGATGAGGAAATAGTTGAGGTACTAAATGGTCATTTTGCATCAGTATTTACAAAAGAGAAACTAAATAGTCCTATGTATAGTACTCATAGGTCAGGAAAAGAGGTGTTTACTAACATTTGTGTGGATCGGAGGATGATAAAAGGACTAATAGGTGATTTAGATACTACCAAGGCCTCCGGCCCTGATAATATTCATTCTAGGATACTTAAAGAAGGGGTAGAAAGTATCTCAATAGCTCTGGACAAGTTATATACTAGGTCATTGGAATATGGAGAAATACCCGATGATTGGAAGAGAGCGAATGTAGTCCCCATTTTCAAGAAGGGTAGTAAAGAGGATCCAAATAACTTTAGACCGGTTAGCCTAACTCCTGTAGTCTGTAAAATTCTTGAGAAAATAGTTAAAAAAGGGATTTGCCAACATCTAGAGAGGGAGGGGTTAATCAGCGATGCTCAGCATGGGTTTAGATCAGGTAGATCATGTTTGACTAACTTACTAGACTTTCTGGAGTTTGTAACAGATCAAGTAGATAAGGGAGAGAATGTAGATATAATTTACTTAGATTTTAGTAAAGCATTTGATAAGGTACCACACAGGAGACTAGTTCATAAATTAAAAATGATTGGGATATGTGGGGGTGTTTCAAATTGGATAGCTGAGTGGCTGAAAGACAGGAAGCAAAGGGTAGTGCTAAATGGTGTAAAGTCAGAGTGGAGGGATGTTATCAGTGGGGTTCCTCAGGGATCAGTTCTCGGTCCATTATTATTTGTCATCTATATAAACGATCTTGGGGAGGCAGTTAATAATAAAGTGTCAATTTCTGCGGATGATACCAAATTAGCAGCTGTAGTTAAAGATATTGATGATAATTTTAAAGTGCAGGGGGACTTAAATAAATTGTTATCCTGGGCACATAAGTGGCAAATGACTTTCAACCTTGATAAGTGCAAAGTTATTAACATGGGAAAAGATAATAGAGAATTTAACTATGAAATGGATGGGCATTGGCTGAGCTCAGTAGAGGATGAGAAAGATCTAGGAGTAGTAATAGATAAGTCATTAAGGTTTTCTAAGCAGTGTATTGAAGCAAGAAATAGGGCAAATAGAGTGCTGGGTTTTATTAAGAGAAATGTCAGTTACAAAAGTAAGGAGGTTATTCTTAAACTCTATAACTCTTATGTTAGGCCACATCTAGAGTACTGTATACAGGCATGGTCCCCACATTTTAGACACGATATTAACCTTCTTGAGTCAGTGCAACGGAGGGCAACAAAGATTATTCCTTCCCTGAGGCACCTTGAATATGAAGATAGACTGAGGGTATTAAATATGTTCTCGTTCGAAAGGAGGTGTGTGAGAGGGGATATGATTGAGCTGTTTAAAATTTTTTCCGGGATAGATAAATTGGATGTTAGCAAGTTTTTTGAGTTAGATGATGGAAATCGGACTAGAGGTCACCACTTGAAAATTAAAAAGCAAGGGTGTAGGTTGGATTTAAGAAAATATTTTTTCACCAATAGAGTGGTAGACTTCTGGAACAAATTGCCGCAGAGGGTAGTAGGTAGTCCAAATCTAAATGTATTTAAGAGTAGGTTGGATGAGTTTATGGGAAGGGAAGGTTGTGATGGTTCCTAAGTTTTGTATATATTAATATTGTTTGTATATATCTATAGCTGCATGATTTAGTTCTTGACAAGCCTTGATTGGTGATACCCTTGTTTCTGGATGCAATCCTCTGGATGTAGTCTTCCTGGGAGTTTGGGTGCCTTGAAAAAGAGGCCGCTTGACTCGGATGACCTATGATGAGCCCTTGTGGCTTTTGTCATCCGTTATATTATATTGTGGGGGACTTTGATTTTGTCTTCCCCTGGTGATGGTGCTTTTTGTGGGTGGGTTTTGACGGAGGTGGATGACCTTTGATAGGCCCTTGTGGCTTTTGTCATCCGTGTAATTATGTTATGTTATGTTATGTTATGATTATATGGGGATGGAGGGTTAATTTCTTACTTTTTAGTATGTGGATATGTTTCTTGACTCATTCCTGTGGATGCAGTTTCTTTTTATTGTATATTTTGGGGGATTTTGATTTTGTTTTTGACAGACTCCTATGGAGGCTTTAAATTATATATTGTAGATGCATGGTTGGACATTCCTATGGATTGTTAAATTGTATATTGTAGCTGCATGATCTGACAAAATCCTATGGATGCATTATATGGGTGGGATTTGATGGATACGGATGACCTTTGATAGGCCCTTGTGGCTTTTGTCATCCGTTAAATTATGTTATGTTATGTTATGTTAGACCAAAAGGATAGCAGAAATTAATTTAGCTAAAAATATTAATAAAGATCCTAAAAAATTCTTTAGCTATTATAGAATCAATAATAAATCTAACAGTGATAAAATAGGGCCTATTAAATATGAAGGGGTTTTGAAAGAATCTGATGAGGAAATAGTAGAGGTCCTTAATGATCATTTTGCTTCAGTATTCACAGAAGAGAAACCAGTTAGATTAATTGATGATAATTCTAGGTCAAGGGAAGTAGTGATAAATTCTATTAATATAGACAGAGAAGAAATTAAAGGTCTTATAATGCAGTTAAATACTAGTAAGGCATCTGGCCCTGACAACATTCATTCTAGGATACTCAAAGAAGGTGTAGAAAGTATTGCAGTAGCTCTCGAGAAGATATTTATTAGATCACTAGAGTCTGGAGAAATATCAAATGATTGGAAATTGGCAAATGTAGTGCCACTTTTAAAAAGGGAAGCAAAGAGGACCCAAATAACTTTAGACCGGTAAGCTTAACTTCTATAGTCTGTAAAATTCTTGAGAAGATGGTTAAGAAGGGAATTTCTGATCATCTAGAGAGTAGCAGGTTAGAAAAGATAGATCGTGTTTAACTAATTTACTGGATTTTATGGATTATGTAACTAAAGAATTAGATAGGGGTGAGAAAGTTGATGTGATCTACTTAGATTTCAGCAAAGCTTTTGATAAGGTTCCACATAGAAGACTAGTTCATAAATTAAAGCTGCATGGGATATGTGGGAACGTTTTAAATTGGATAACTGAATGGCTGAAAAATAGGAAACAGAGTTGTACTGAATGGAGTGAAGTCAGAGTGGAGGAATGTTATTAGTGGCGTACCTCAGGGATCAGTTTTAGGCCTTTTATTATTTATAATCTATGTAAATGATCTTGGGCAAGGTGTAAATAGCAAAGTGTCAATTTTTGCTGATGACACTAAATTGTCAGCTGTAGTCAAAGAGGTTGAGGGTAGCTTTAAAGTGCAGGGTGACTTAGATAAGTTGTTAGCTTGGGCTCAGAAGTGGTAGATGACTTTTAACTTTAATAAATGCAAAGTTATTAACATGGGGAGAGATAATAGGGAATTTAACTATGAGATGGATGGATATTGGCTTAATTCAGTTGAAGATGAGAAGGACTTAGGAGTGGTAGTAGATAGGTCACTGAAATTTTCAAAGCAGTGTATTGATGCAAAAAATAGAGCAAATAGGGTGCTAAGTTACATTAAAAGAAATGTTAGCTACAAGAGTAAGGAGGTGGAAGGTCTTCGACTGACCTTCGAACAGGTAACACCTGTTTTATAGAGCTCTCAGTCTGTTGATCTATTTTTCAGATTTTTCTATAGTTTGTTTGTTTTTGTTTTTTTTCTCACCACAATCAGCGAAAGCTAAGTTGCTCTTCTTTTTTTTCTTATTGCTACTTAAGTTCTTTCTTTGTTTGAATAAGTGATGGAGTTTGGGGATGAAAGTGAGCATGAGTGTCGGAATGTATGCATTGGTTGTGGTGTATTTGGTGAGGGGTATACATGTGTTGTATGTGGGCTGCGTGAATGCATTGTAGATTTAGAGGGGATGAGAAGGCAGGATTTAGACAGGATATGTAGGCTGGAGGGGTTAGTTGCTGAGCTCAGGAGGGAACTTAGTGTTAGGCCTAGATTTGGGAATAGGTTAGGTGGTGAGGTAGGCCAGTTAGATGTTTCAGGTGAAGGTAGAGGGCCGGTGGAGGGGGTAGGATATGATAGTTCTAGTGATAGTGAAGTTAGCCCCCTTAGATTAGTTAGAAATAGGCCTAGTGAGGATGGGGGACAGTGGAGAGTGGTTAGGAAACATGAAGCTAGGGAGGCTTCTCCTGTTCTTTGTGAGAATAGGGTTGCCTCTGTTGAGGTTGTTAGCCAGGGGGAGAATAGGTGTGTGAGTCAGAGGGACACAGAACCTATTAGCTTGACTAATAGATTCAGTGCCCTAAGAGAGGAAGTAACTGGAAGTGATATGACTGATGGGGGTGGGGGTGGAGTTCGAGTGACTGGTAGTTTGAATGAGAATAGGAGTGGGGATGGAGTTAGGTCTGTGGGGGTTAGGAATAGGAGTCTGACTGAAGTGCTTGTGATGGGTGATTCGCGAGTTAGATATTTAGATAGGAAGTTGAATGCAAGTAGATTGAATGGTTTGAGGGTGTGTTTGCCGGGTGCTGGAGTGAGAGATTTGTCTGATAGGTATGAGGAGCTGGTGTCTGGCTGTGCAAGGGATGCGGTTGTGATTACACATGTAGGAGTGAATGATGTGAAGAAAGTGGGTGCATGTGAGTTACGTGAGAGGTACAAGAGGTTGATTGAAAAGGTGAAAGAAAGTAGAATGAAAGGTGTTGTGACAGGTGTGCTTCCAAGAATGGATGTTGGGGTAGAATGGATGTCTCGTGCGATTGGGCTGAATGATTATGTGAGGAGGATGTGTGAGATGGAAGGTGTCATGTTTGTGGATGTGTGGGATAGGTTTGTTGGAATGAAAGAAATGTATGCGATGGATGGACTGCATTTGAG
This sequence comes from Ceratothoa steindachneri, assembly GCA_963969495.1. Classification (NCBI taxonomy): domain Eukaryota; kingdom Metazoa; phylum Arthropoda; class Malacostraca; order Isopoda; family Cymothoidae; genus Ceratothoa; species Ceratothoa steindachneri. Next base: position 35,273,097 of record OZ018332.1, read on the forward strand.
TAGGAGGGGGGTAGATGTGTTGTGGGAGGAGTATGATCGTGTTATTAGGTCTTTGCGGGCGGGAAACTAGATACTAATAGTGGTCAGGGAATTATGAGAGGACATTATAGTACTGAAAGTAGAATGGACTTGGCAGATAACAGAAATAGGTTCCAAGGCGATAGAGGTGAGGTCATTCAAGTTTCAAGAGGTGCTTCAGGGATAGGGGGGTTAAATTGTTTCTATACAAATGCTCGTAGTCTTAGAAACAAGAAGGATGAGCTATTTAGTTATATTAGCAATGAGGATATAGATATATTATGCGTTACTGAATCATGGGTTAATGAAATAGAATTTAGTGACACTATAAGTGAATTTGATTTACAGGGCTATAATATGTACATTAGTCAAAGGACAGGTAGGATTGGTGGAGGAATAATTATCTATATAAAAAACAACATTGTTTCAAGTTTAAATACTTCAATAAAGCAGGATGGAGTTGAGTCACTTTGGATAGATATTAGGTTCAGTAAAAATAGAATGGTGCATTTGGGAGCTTTTTACAGGCCACCTGGGCAGACTGATGATATAGATGAACTAATGATAAGGGAAATAAGTAAGGGATGTGAAACAGATGCAGTTATTATTGGGGACTTCAACTTAAACTCTGTGGACTGGGAAAATATGATAGGTAGGGATAGAACAAGTGGCAGGTTCATAGAATGCTTTGAGGATAATTTTTTGAATCAATTTGTTAATGAGCCAACGAGGGGGGACAATATATTAGATTTAGTACTTTCTAACAGTGATCATTTAGTTCAAGAATTGACTGTTGGGGAAGCATTGGGAAATAGTGACCATCAGATAGTTCGTTTTAACTTGGGAATTGAGAAGGGTAAAATAACTGAGAATGCTGAAAAAGTTCCAAATTTTCATAAGGGAGATTATGTAAAACTTCGAAGCTTGCTAAATTTGGTAGACTGGGATATAGAATTCAGAGGTAAAAATGCTTATGGGATGTGGGATACTTTCAAGCATATAATAAATGTAGTCCAAGAACAATGTATCCCAATGAAGACCATTAGGAACAAAAGTAGGAAACCATTATGGTGGAATCAGGAGATAGCTAGAAAAATTTCAGAGAAGAAAAGGGCATATAAAAAATTACAGGTACAAAATAATATTCAAAATTTAAGTGATTATAGAATGGCTAGGAATGAGTTAAATAAGATTATAAAGAAGAACAAAAGGGTGTCAGAAATTAAATTAGCTCAGGATAGCAACAAAGATCCTAGAAAGTTCTTTAGTTACTATAAAATTAATAACAAGTCTGGCAGAGTTAAAATAGGACCTATCAAATATGAAGGGTTTGTGAGAGAAACTGATGAGGAAATAGTTGAGGTACTAAATGGTCATTTTGCATCAGTATTTACAAAGGAGAAACTAAATAGTCCTATGTATAGTACTCATAGGTCAGGAAAAGAGGTGTTTACTAACATTTGTGTGGATCGGAGGATGATAAAAGGACTAATAGGTGATTTAGATACTACCAAGGCCTCCGGCCCTGATAATATTCATTCTAGGATACTTAAAGAAGGGGTAGAAAGTATCTCAATAGCTCTGGACAAGTTATATACTAGGTCATTGGAATATGGAGAAATACCCGATGATTGGAAGAGAGCAAATGTAGTCCCCATTTTCAAGAAGGGTAGTAAAGAGGATCCAAATAACTTTAGACCGGTTAGCCTAACTCCTGTAGTCTGTAAAATTCTTGAGAAAATAGTTAAAAAAGGGATTTGCCAACATCTAGAGAGGGAGGGGTTAATCAGCGATGCTCAGCATGGGTTTAGATCAGGTAGATCATGTTTGACTAACTTACTAGACTTTCTGGAGTTTGTAACAGATCAAGTAGATAAGGGAGAGAATGTAGATATAATTTACTTAGATTTTAGTAAAGCATTTGATAAGGTACCACATAGGAGACTAGTTCATAAATTAAAAATGATTGGGATATGTGGGGGTGTTTCAAATTGGATAGCTGAGTGGCTGAAAGACAGGAAGCAAAGGGTAGTGCTAAATGGTGTAAAGTCAGAGTGGAGGGATGTTATCAGTGGGGTTCCTCAGGGATCAGTTCTCGGTCCATTATTATTTGTCATCTATATAAACGATCTTGGGGAGGCAGTTAATAATAAAGTGTCAATTTTTGCGGATGATACCAAATTAGCAGCTGTAGTTAAAGATATTGATGATAATTTTAAAGTGCAGGGGGACTTGAATAAATTGTTATCCTGGGCACATAAGTGGCAAATGACTTTCAACCTTGATAAGTGCAAAGTTATTAACATGGGAAAAGATAATAGAGAATTTAACTATGAAATGGATGGGCATTGGCTGAGCTCAGTAGAGGATGAGAAAGATCTAGGAGTAGTAATAGATAAGTCATTAAGGTTTTCTAAGCAGTGTATTGAAGCAAGAAATAGGGCAAATAGAGTGCTGGGTTTTATTAAGAGAAATGTCAGTTACAAAAGTAAGGAGGTTATTCTTAAACTCTATAACTCTTATGTTAGGCCACATCTAGAGTACTGTATACAGGCATGGTCCCCACATTTTAGACACGATATTAACCTTCTTGAGTCAGTGCAACGGAGGGCAACAAAGATTATTCCTTCCCTGAGGCACCTTGAATATGAAGATAGACTGAGGGTATTAAATATGTTCTCGTTCGAAAGGAGGTGTGTGAGAGGGGATGTGATTGAGCTGTTTAAAATTTTTTCCGGGATAGATAAATTGGATGTTAGCAAGTTTTTTGAGTTAGATGATGGAAATCGGACTAGAGGTCACCACTTGAAAATTAAAAAGCAAGGGTGTAGGTTGGATTTAAGAAAATATTTTTTCACCAATAGAGTGGTAGACTTTTGGAACAAATTGCCGCAGAGGGTAGTAGGTAGTCCAAATCTAAATGTATTTAAGAGTAGGTTGGATGAGTTTATGGGAAGGGAAGGTTGTAATGGTTCCTAAGTTTTGTATATATTAATATTGTTTGTATATATCTATAGCTGCATGATTTAGTTCTTGACAAGCCTTGATTGGTGATACCCTTGTTTCTGGATGCAATCCTCTGGATGTAGTTTTCCTGGGAGTTTGGGTGCCTTGAAAAAGAGGCCGCTTGACTCGGATGACCTATGATGAGCCCTTGTGGCTTCTGTCATCCGTTATATTATATTGTGGGGGACTTTGATTTTGTCTTCCCCTGGTGATGGTGCTTTTTGTGGGTGGGTTTTGACGGAGTCGGATGACCTTTGATAGGCCCTTGTGGCTTTTGTCATCCGTGTAATTATGTTATGTTATCCTTAAACTATACAACTCTTATGTCAGGCCACATTTAGAGTACTGTATACAGGCATGGTCACCACATTTTAGACATGATATAAACTTATTAGAGTCAGTACAAAGTAGGGCAACAAAAATAATACCATCCCTGAAGCACCTTGAATATGAAGATAGACTGAGGGTATTAAATATGTTTTCATTTGAAAGAAGGTGTGTGAGGGGAGATATGATTGAGCTTTTTAAAATCTTTTCTGGGATAGATAAATTTGATTTCAGCAAGTTATTTGAGTTAGAAGGTAGTAATAGAACTAGAGGCCACCACTTAAAGATTAAAAAACAGAGGTGCAGACTGGATGTTAGAAAATATTTTTTCACTAACAGAGTGGTGGATTATTGGAATAGTTTGCCACCTGAGACTGTAGACAGCCCAAACTTGAATGTTTTCAAGCGCAGATTGGATGATTATATGGGGATGGAGGGTTAATTTCTTACTTTTTGGTATGTGGATATGTTTCTTGACTCATTCCTGTGGATGCAGTTTCTTTTTATTATATATTTTTGGGGAGTTTGATTTTTTTTTTGACAGACTCCTATGGAGGCTTTAAATTATATATTGTAGATGCATGGTTGAACATTCCTATGGATTGTTAAATTGTATATTGTAGATGCATGATCTGACAAAATCCTATGGGTGCGATTTGATGGATACAGATGACCTTTGATAGGCCCTTGTGGCTTTTGTCATCCGGGAAATTATGTTATGTTATGAGGATTATGGACTGAGTGTGGAAAAAAAGATATGGATGATAAGAGAATAAGAATAGTAAGACCAACAAAGAAATTTTTGCACTGTGTGTGGAAGAAGAGAAATGAACAAGGCTAATGAATTATTTCTCCTCTCCACCAGAAAATAAATGCCATATCCCGATACAAAGGGCTGCTCAACAACCTGAACCTGTTCCAATTGGATTTAATGTAACATAATTTCACGGATGACAAAAGCCACAAGGGCCTATCAAAGGTCATCTGCATCTGTCAAAACCCACCCACAAAATGCATCCATAGGATTGTCTCAGATCATGCATCTACAATATACAATTTCAACCATACACAGGAATGTGTCAAAAACAAAAAGCATCATCATCATGACTCATCAAAATCCAAATCAATCGTAATATACAATAATAAAAAAAACTGCATCCACAGGAACGAGTCCAGAATAAATAAGATATCACGTTTTGAAAAATAAAAGATCTCATTTATAATAGGCCTTTTCTGGAGGTGACCTGACCAACTTCTGCTCCTTCGTGCTTCCATGACTTGCTCAGCTTCTTTGCTATGCCTCTTAGACATGGTGCCGGTACAGGTGAGAACCCCATTCATAAGCTCAAGACCCCTCTTGATTCTAATGTCAGCATTATTAGTTCTGGTAATAACTGTAGTACAGATGGCCACTGTGGAACATGTGGAGCTGATACTGATGATGACTCTATTGGCTGTGATAAATGACCTCTGTGGTTTCATGACTCCTCTCTCTGTATGGGCCTACCCCAGACTGCTATTCAGGCACTTAAGGATGTTGGTAGTGATGGGATACTGTTTGTCTGCACAGGTTGTAGGGTAAATAACTCTAAGGAAGCTGCTGGTGCTGGTGGAGGAAATGGTAATTATGGTGCTATTAAGCAATTGCATGAGACAGTCAGAGCTCTGTGTGCTTCTATGAGATCTCTCACTGAGCAGGTCTTTTCAAAGGCCAGTGTCCAAACCACTACTCTTCAGGCTGCCAGTGACCGGAATGCTGCTTGCGCCAGGGCTTCCCTTAACCCGGCACTGAAATTACCCACTGACTCAGTCTCTGTTAGCCTAAGGATTAGGAAGGAGATTACTGAGATGGAGGAGAGGAGAAAAAGGAAGGACTCCTTGATTGTTCAGGGCATCAAAGCCACCAATGATGATGAGGCCCTGGCTAAAACAAACCAGTCTGCCACTTTGACTGTGGGCGCCATTGTCCCCTTGTCTGATACATACTTCATCAATCGCAAGCGTGGTATTTACAGGGTTAAATATGCTGATATGGACAAGAGACAGGAATTGCTCCAGAAAACCAGTATGCTGAGGGCCAATGAACAACACAAGCACATATATTTTAATAAAGACGAGTTGTATACTAGACAACAGCGTTCTGTGGGTGCTGCCAGTGCCCGGCAAAGGGCTGGGCCTGGCACTGCTGACCCAGCCTCTCATGACATTAGTGGCGGTGCCCAGCATGGCCTGCCATCTGCTGGTGCTGTGCCTCACTCTGCCCCTTTAGTTCAGTAAATATTTCCCAGATTAATGTAAATAGTATTAGTAATAAGTTAGCTTTAGTTTCTTACTTCATGTCACACAATAAGATTGATATTTTAGCTATTACTAAAACATGGCTCCTTTCTTCTGTCCCTGATTCCTTTGTTGCAATTCCTAACTATAGCATAGTGCGTAAAGATACTTCTGAGGGCACTGCTAAGCATGGTACCTGCCTTTACATACATAACACCATGGCATATATTGCGCTTGACCTACCAGTCAGTAATTTGGTAGGAGTCTACCTGCCCTCCTATAGAGTTCACATCCTAGCAGCTTATCAACCTACCTCTAACTCCCACCTTCATGATGGTGAGCTTAAATCATTTTTAGTGGACTTTGCTCCTGGTAAGGAATTAATCCTTATGGGAGATTTCACTCTGCCAAGCAATGACTGGTCTGGTGACTTGCCCATGATGCATCCTTCCTTGACTGCTTTATGTCTCCGGGTTTTCAACAATGGATGACTGAGCCTACTAACATAAGAGCAGACAACACTCTCGACTTGGTCTTCACTACTGAACATGACAGGGTTGCTCATGTACAACTCCATGATTTTTGTGGTATTGAAAGTAGAGCAAATGTATCTGAATGCCCGATTTGTTATGTGACTAGTCCAAATGTAGCTTTGGTAGAGGAGGTGAGTTGGTTGCATGATGAGTGCAGGAGATTAATTGAGTTGCTGAATGAAGTGAGAAGGGATGCGAGTGTACACTTGAAGAATGTGGCTGGGACCAGAAGGGTGGAAGATAGGCCTAGACTAGAGACTGGAGAGAGAGAAGTGAGTGAGGATGAATGGTGGGTGAATATGGATAGAATAGATAGGTTAGGTCTGTGAGTAAGAGAGACATGGAACCTGTTAGGTTGACTAACAGATTCGATGCCCTGAGAGAGGAAGAGGTTGAAAGTGATTTGTCTGATGTGGTTGTGGCAGAAAGTGAAATAAGTGGTAGTTTGAATGAGAACAGGAGGGAGGGTAATGCTAGGCCTAGGGGGACTAGGAGGATGACTGAGGTGCTTGTGATGGGTCACTCTCAGATTAGATATTTAGATAGCAAGTTGAGCGCAAGCAAATGGAAGGGAGTGAAAGTTTGTTTGCCGGGTGCTGGTGTAAATAATGTGTCAGAGAGGTATGATAGTCTGGGTGTGAGAGGGATGCAGTTGTGATTACGCAGGTGGGAGTAAATGATGTAAACAAGGTGGGTTCATGTGGGTTACAAGAGAGGTACAAAAGGTTAGTTGAAAGGACCTCACCCCATTCAGTACAACTCTCTGTTTCCCACCTATGTTTCCATACTCTGAGGCAAAGGCTTTTATTTGCCAAGGGATGTGCCCTCAGCAGGTTCTGAGGAGCCTCCTCTCCGAACATGAGTGCACCTTTAACATGAACCGAGTGTTTAAATTTTTATCAGAGACAAATCTCTTAAAGGAAATTTAATGTTTTATCATTTTTAGAACCAGATAGATGTGTTATATCTTATGATTTTACAGCATTCTAGAGGCATTTATTTTTCTACATTTTTACTCCCTCTTTCTTTTTTTAATATACAGTAAACCCTTCATATAACGAACTATATGGAGCGGGAGGTCGTTCATTAAAGCCGAAAGTTTGTTAAACCTGATGGGCGTTAAAAGCAATGGAAATAACGAACCAAGTTCATTATGGATATATAATATGTATGTAATTACTAATAAAGTTAAGTGGACTACATAACATGTATTAATATGAACCTTGCACTGTAGGAGACGTGTGACACACCAACACTCACTCAGGTTGGTTGTAACACTTGCCTGTTAAACCCGATGGAGTTTGGCCAGGAAATTTGGTTTGTTATATCTGAAATTCGTTATATCGAGGGTTTACTGTATATCTTTTATATTGTTAACCATAGTTTATGTTTTTAAAGAACATTTGAAATTTTAATGAATCCTCTCTTTCTGAAAATGGCTGCAGCTTGCCCACTTGGACTTATGTAGCACCCGTAATTCAATCCTAACAATGCTCCCAGTTTTGAGATCTCATGTCCCTATTCAGGCGTCAAATATAGCGAGCACCGAGCCTACACTAAACTCCCAATCGATCCAACCCTCTTCCTACACTAAATTGGATGTGAAAACCTGAGGGATAATGAAATGATTGGATATACAGTCCTGTATTTACAAAAAAAATTATAATATTTACAAGAGATAGGGGGGGGGTAATAGATTTACAATGGCAAAATCTGCACAATCAAATATAAATCAATCCTATGTGCAAATACTACCTCATAATATTTACAATCAAGGAGATATGGCATCAAAATAATATGTAATCGTACAAATAAAAATTGTACCAAGGAGGCCTAACAACCACACTGGAATTCCAGAAAAAAGAAAAGGCCTCACATGATACCCACAGAGGAAACTCCTGCCAGTTGCCACTCGAGTGGGCACAATTGTTGCCTAGGTCTTACCAAAAAAGGCTGGCGCCTCTGAGCTCGGTATTTTATACAGCGATCTGGTTGTGCTTACGAGGCTATAAAAGCCCTCCTTTCAAATGGGACATGCAATAACTTTGTATGGCATACATCAAACCATATAGTCTCCACCACTCTTTACAAGTTGTAGGATTATCTTGTTGTAATTTAATAGAATGGCTTTTTGTAAAATAACAAACAAGTAATTAGCTGAGAAAGAAAAAAACAACATTTTAGACAAAACATGAAACCATATATATATATATATATATATATATATATATATATATATATATATATATATATATATATATATATATATATATATATATATATATATATATATATATATATATATAAGAAAAACATCTCCCATTTACACACACATTCTTACAGAGGGAGGGAGAGGGTATTGGAAAAGGGGTTTAAGAATGGCCCTTCAAATATTCTCACATTTGTTCCTCCACAAGGTTTGCCACCCTGAAATCCAGATCGCCCTTCCTGATGACCCTCTTTTGCTCAAATAGTATTCACTACACATCCTCCCTTTCACCATCCTTTAGACTTCATTATACATCCATTCACACATCTTCATTCACAACATTTACCCTGATATCTGTGCTATCATCCATACCTACCTCACGGACAGTGGAGAGGTGACCCAGTACATCTCCGACTTGTATTTCCCTCACCTGTCCTTTCACACTGGGGTCCACCTGCACACATACAATAGGATCATTCATTCTCATCAAGCCATCAAACACACAAGCAACACGCCTTACCTTATAACACGCATCCTTTCCATCCAATAACAGCGTTCTTACCCATATCCAAACTCATATCTTCACTCCAACTCATTCTAACAGACACCCTTTCACCCTTCACAAGCCTTACACTCTCCATAGCAGTCACCTCAATACCGGTAAACACACTCCTCAAAACACTACCATCTTTCCCTACATACAACTTATACCCCATTTTTACCAATCTTGCTCTCAATCTGATCACTTGCAGGATGCACAACCATACGGTTCACTTTCATAAAATCATACCCCCAAATCACACCATACTCACTACTCACCTTATCAATCACAGAGAATTCACACTCATTCATCACATACCATGCATTCGAACAGCTGACCTTATTATTCCAATCAAAGGTACTTTCATACCACCAATGCCTACCAAACTACCTTTACACTCGGACAGGAGGGCTTTATCACTCAGCTTATCTTACACATCCTTATATACCAAGCTCGTCTTGCACCCAGAATCTATCAAAGCCAAACACTCAATCTCGTTCAATTCCACCTTCACACTCAGACACTCTTACTTCCTACCAGACAGCACTTTCACACTAAACATACTTACCAACACATTACTCGCACTCATGCACCCAGAGGATACTTTATCCTCTTATAATTTAGTTTCCTGCTTCTGACTTTCCATTCACACATTGCCCTCTGTCTAATCCAACACTTTTCACTTGAATGTCCTTCCATCGCACAATAGCTACATACATTCCTCTGCTCATAACATATCCTTGCATAATGACCAGCCTTTCTGCAATTACCACAAACATATTTCATACTCCCCCCTAGCAGTCACTCCACTATTCAACTTCGGACAATCTCTTTTCAAATGTCCCCTCTCTTTACATTCAAACATTCTTTCACACTTTCCTGACAGTCCTTCACCATATGTCCTTTCTTACCTCACCCAAAACACGCGCCAGATGTCCATCTACATTCCGCTAACATATGCCCCTTCCTTCCACACCTATGACATTCCACAATCTTTTTCACTCCATTCAGCCTCTCATTTGCAAGGACATACCTCGGTTGCTCCCATATATACACATTCACACGCTTACCAGCCATCTGTCGCCTTCCATTTACCCATCCAGTCCGCCAGCCCAGGAAGCTTGACATCCCCCCAGCTGGCACAGCCCTCAGATCATCCCAATAGCTGACAAACTGCTGGGGTGGAGGAAAGCTCCTAGGCTTCTTACCCCCAATATTCACGCTATACCATCCATCCTCATCCAAATCACTCTCTTCATCAAATCGCCCATCTTCCACAAGCTCCAACACATCCTCCCACACTAACCGTTCTTCACCTGTCAGTCTCATCCTCTCCTTTCTCTCCCCATTCATCCATTCACTCACCTTTTGGAGGATTGTGTCTAGGAACTTCTTCTCAACATTTCCTTACACCCATTCACACCATCATCACCATACCTCTTTCTTGCTGTAGTCCCAAGCCTATGCGCATACATATTCACACTTTCACTTTTTCCCATGCAAGCCTTCTCAAATTCATTCATCCTTTTATAATTCACACTCTCTTTCATTCGTTTCACTTGCCCAATCAATCGCTTCTTCACCACCTCATACCTTGGCTTACTCACACTCGTGACCCCGTAAGGGGCGCGGCGATTTGCCATCCTGGCCGCTGTGCTGACGGGATCCAGCGCTCCGTTCGGCCCCAGCTTAGCCTCTCTTCCTTCCTTCAGATACCCCGATTTCTCCCCTACCTCGTCGCTTTTCATACAACCTCTCCCACAACTTTCTCTGGTCAGCCTCTAATTTCACAGGGTAGATGCTGACCTTCTCAAGCCAACCACCCCGGATCGGGGCTGAGGGGGGAGGGGACATTGTTCCCTAACCCCTGAGCTCCGGTTCGGGATGGAGTTTTTTTAACAACCTGCTTCATCCCCACCCATACCTTCCTCACATCCCTTTCCCTCTCCTCTTCACATTCTATCAATTTTATGCCGTGTCCAAGGTGGAGCCGCCATGCCGATGGACTGCCAGGCCACCAGGCGGGCGGGGTGGTCCCGAATGGCGGCGCCTGGCTCTGCCGGGCCTGTAAGCACCTCTTGCAGTGCGGGCTACTTCAAGAGGTGGTGAGCGATTGCGTCCCGTAAAACAAAGAGGGTCACCATGCCCAATGATGCAAAACAAATACATCTTCCCTTAATTCCCCCTAAAACAACGGAGCCGCCCTCATGCAGCTCCACAGAAAAGATGGAGGTCCGCCCCCCTGTGCTTGCGCAGGGGACCCTCCATACCTCTTTAACAGGAGAGGAGGCTTACTCCTCTCCTACGTCTACGGGTGTAGGGGACTCCCCCTCACCCCCGTCTCTGGAGGTGCTTTCGGGCACCTCCCTATCTCCAGCGGCAGTCCCTCCTTTGCTTTCTAAGGGGACTGCCAAGAAAGCCAGCAGGCAGCCCATTGCCGACCACCCCTCGTGCAAGCAACTCGGTAGGGCAAACCCCCTTAGGGGGGAGAGGGAAGCCAGGCCCCTTCGGTCGCTTCCCTCAAAAGACCTGCTGGCAAGAATCTTAAACCTTGCCGGGGTCAAGGCCTGTGCCTTCCCACAAAAGACTGGTGAAGCTGCCAAGGGGACCTGTGATGTCCTGGGAGGGGATGGCCAACTGGAGGCCCCTCCTGTGATAGACATGGTCCTTGAGGAAACCCAGCCTCAGAGGGTAGGGCCTTCCATGGGGGGAAACCCGGGCTCGGCACCAAGCACCGAACCTGAATCTGCCCCTATGCAAGGTGCTCCTCAAACGGCTGGGGCCTCCGAGGCAGCACAAGGAGGGGAGGGATCTCCTCTGCCTGGTGCTCCTGCGACCACCAGGACCTTTTTCATTTCGGAGAAGGACCTGGCTGAGGCCGGTCCATCTGGTCTAGGGGCTTCTGTCGGTGGAGGAGAGAAGCGGGTTCATTCCCCACCCTCCTCTCCTAAAAAGAAGAAAAAGACAAGAAAGACTAAGAAGACTCGGGGCTCCTCTCCATCCGCGGGGGCTGTGGGGACGGATGGGTCTGCTGCCACTTTGGCAAGCGACCAGGCCAAGATCGGCACATCCGGCCCCTCTGCCCCCCTGGGTATGGAGCTCCTGACTATGACAAAGACGAAAAGTGCACAGGGCGGAGCCTCGATTACATCAGGGCCCCTGATTCAGAGGTTACCTGGCGTTTTTGAGCCCGCTGGCTTCAAACGCTTCCTCGTTATTCGCTCCACTGATGGCACCATGTTGTCCAAGGGCAACATGATCCATCATAGGAGAGGATTAGCTAGTGCAATTGGGAGAGAGCCGAAGGTAACCCGTTTCTCGGACGAGAGCCTTCTGGTGAATGCGGCGAATCCCGCCGAGGCGGCCAAGATAAGTGCTCTTCGGACACTTCATGGCAACCCGGTGAGTGTGACGCCGCACTCTACCATGAACTTTGTGAAAGGAGTAGTCTATGTGAGGGAACTCGTTGACTACTCCATTGAGGACATCACCCTAGAGCTGGCCGACCATGGGGCGGTCAAGGTCGAAAGTGTGATGAGAAAACAGGGAGGGGCCTCGAGACCCACCCCTACACTCTTCATCACGTTCGACTGTGACAAGCTCCCTGAGTCGGTGCGTGCCGGTTGGTACTGCTACCGCGTGAAGGCATTCGTGCCACTGCCGCGGCGGTGCTATTACTGTCACCGCTTCGGCCATACGAATCGCTCATGTAGACGTGCAAAGTCGGGGTCACCCGAAGTCTGTGTAAATTGCTCCAAGGTCGCACACGATAAGTCCAAATCGTGTGTGGCCAAGTGTGTCAATTGCGGAGAGCCGCACCCTGCTTCTTCGGAGCAATGTGGTGCATATCTCCTTGAGAAAGAAATCCTGGCCGTTCAGGCCCAGGATCGACTCTCATTCCGCAAGGCTAAGGACTTGGTCCTGGCGCGCCCGATAAGTCCTCGAAGGCGACAGTGCCTTCAGCGTACGGACATTCCCGTGAGGGTCTTTAGTTCGAGGAGGGCCCCCGCATCTCCTTCAAGCTAGGCCTAGAGGTCATATTCCTTCAATGGAATTGCCGTGGACTCCTGGCCAACTGGGAGGAGTTGCGGAGGCTTGTCTCATCCCGTTCCCCGTTAGCTATCGTTTTGCAGGAGACCATGCTAGGCGCGTGCGCCCTGCCTGCGCTCCCGGGGTATAAGGGTCTTGCGACCCCAACACTGCGGGTTGCCGGGCTCGGGGATGCACAGTTTACACGCGGCATGATGTCTCCGTTCTTCCTTTCTCTTTAGATCCCTCCTTTCAGGCAGTGGCTGTGCAGCTGCACCTGGATAGGAGGTATACTCTGATTTCTGCGTACATTCCACCGTCAGCTGACTTCGATGCGGGGGACTTCCGCCGCGTCGTGGCACGGTTTCCGAGGCCCTATCTCTTGCTTGGAGATCTGAACGGCAGGCATCCTCTCTGGGGAGATTACTCCATAAATCCCAGGGGAAAAGTCCTTGCCGATCTGATCGAAGAGCTTTAGATGGGTGCCCTAAATGTGGATGAGTTTACGCATCACTGTCCGAGAACCGCTTCATTTTCTTGCCTCGACCTATCTTTGTGCTCTTCGGATGCACAGCCTGATTTTGATTGGGAGTTGGTCGATGACCTCCATGGTAGTGATCACTTTTCCATTCAAATATCATTTTCAGGGCAACTGCCGCCTGAGAGTCCACCTCGGTGGTGCTTGGCGCGGTGGCCTGCATTTCAGGAAATGACTGAATTCTCTATCTCAGTCGAGGAGTTTAGGTCGGTAGATGAGGCCGTTGAGTTCTTCTCCGGCAACCTCATCGCCGTGGGCCTGACTACTATTCCTAGGAGGTCTGGCCGTTTTGCATGCTGACCAATACCCATGGGGGTCGGCCGACTGTGAGACGGCCCTCTAACAGAAGCGTTATGCCTACATGCGCTATAAGCGCCGCCTGAACGATTTCACTGTCGCTGAATTTCGTCGGGCTAGGGCTAGGTTCCGGTATATTTCGAAGCACGCCCGCCGCTCTTCTTGGCGGGCATACGTGTCTTCACTTAACGGGAAGACCCCTTTAGCTGAGGTGTGGAAGCGAGTCAAAAGGATTCGGGGCAAGTTCTCGCAGGACCCCCCTCACGTTCTCCAGGAGAATGGGACCGCAATCTCGGACCCCGCGTCCGTGGCGGAATCCTTAGCGACCGCTTTTTCCGCATTCTCTAGCCGTGATGCTGCTCCGCCAGCATTCAATGCACGTCGTCATGTCGCGGAAGGCCGCCGGTTGGACTTTACCTTCAGAGGCGGAGAACCCTTCAACGACAAGTTTACTGTGAGTGAGTTGCGTTCCGCTCTCGCTTCGTGCGCGGACAACGCCCATGGTCCGGACGATGTTCCGTACGCCATGCTTCGACACTTGGGTGAGCGAAGCATGGCCTTTCTGTTATATTTGTTCAACAGGATCTGGGTGGAAGGTCTTCTCCCAGACTCCTGGCGAATCGCTACTGTGCTCGCCTTTCGCAAGCCGGGGAGAGATCACTCTACTCCGACTGGTTTCCGCCCAATCTCTCTAACCTCTTGCGTGTGCAAGTTGATGGAGAAATTGGTAAATGTTAGATTAGCCTATTTCCCGGACAGCGGAGGCCATCTGTCTTCTGCACAGTGCGGCTGCCGTAAGTTCCACTCCACATCGGATGCTCTGCTCCGACTGGAAAATGCCGTCTGCGAGGCTTTCCTTCGTAGACAGCACTACGCCACGGTATTTTTTGATCTGGTGAAGGCCTATGATACCGCATGGCGATACGGTATCTTGGAGACTCTCCACACGATTGGGGCGAGGGGACGCCTCCCAATGTTTATATCTGAATTTTTGCAAGATCGTCGATTACGCGTACGGGTGGGGGGAGCCCTCTCCGGCCCAAAGGAGCAGGAAGAGGGTGTCCCGCATCAACGGCATCACTCACAAAGAGCCCTGAGTGCTCTCGGAGCATTGGAATCTCCGCATCCCCTGGTTCGCGAAATCCGTGACGCCACGGTTTTGGCGAGCCGGGCAGATGTCGAGATTATCTTCTGCTGGGTTCCTGGACATGTAGGAATTGTGGGGAATGAGCGCGCCAAAGAGTCCGCGAGGACTCTGCGACCGGACCAGCGTTTCGCTCTTTCCCACACTGACTACATGGCAGGAATATGGGCAGATGGGAGACGGTCGAAGGGAACTTAAAGTTGCGTGCCATTGCGCCGCGACTGTTCCCATGGACCTATCCCCCAATGCCGCGGCGGCTTCAGGTTGCTTTCTGTCGTCTCCGAATCGGGCACACTCGTGTGACGCATCGCTATTTGATGGAGCGCTCGCCTGCGCCCTATTGCAACGACTGCATCGTCACCCAGACTGTTCGGCACATTCTTGTTGAATGTCCCAGTCTGGGTGATCTTCGGGCACGACACCTGTCCCGGTACCGGGATGGGCGGGGTCGCTACCGCCTGTCCCTTGTACTAGGGATGAGTGCATGTACTTTGACTGGTGGACTTATTGACATTTGGGGGGAGGCCGGCCTTCTCCCTTTCATTTAACCCGGTTTAATTGTTGTTGTTTTTGTTATTGTTTTTGTTATTGCTTTGTTATTGTTATTTCTTTTTATTGTTGTTTCCTGTTCAATTTTTTAAAGTAGCCTAGAACTAGGCTGTTTGTTTACGGCAACTTATGCCTAAGTCGACAGTCGCCAGATAGCCCCTTAATTAAAAAAAATATATATATCACTCGTGATCACGCGGAAATACTCTATTACCTTCCCTTCCAAGCACTCGCTTAATACATTCACCAAATATCCCTTATTCTCTGGGTACTTGAGCTTACAATAATGCTCAAATTCCCCGAAGAATTCATCCACCGTCTTCCCATGCAACCTAAACTTATCCACCTTTGGCACTTCCCTTATCAAAATACCTTTCCCCACATTCACTTCACTCTCACTTGAGCTGCTCTCACTCTCACTCATGCCAATCATACCATCAGTCTCTCCTTCATCCAAGTACAATGAGTCCACACTCTTCCCTCTCACCTTCTGATCCTTCCTCTTTGATCCAGTCTTCCTTCATCTCTT
This sequence comes from Ceratothoa steindachneri, assembly GCA_963969495.1. Lineage (NCBI taxonomy): Eukaryota > Metazoa > Arthropoda > Malacostraca > Isopoda > Cymothoidae > Ceratothoa > Ceratothoa steindachneri. The sequence goes on from OZ018332.1 coordinate 35,289,094, forward strand.
GGACTCCACTCTCCTCCATTCTCCATCCTTCCTATCACTCATAATCATCCTGTCTTTTCTAGGCTTACACACACTCCCATTGATCCCATTAGTTCTATCCCCTTCGGTTGGAGCAGGGGTCAGAGTTGAGGGTCCTGACCCCTTCATCATGTCATAGAGGTTCTGCATCCTTTGGTCGACCTGCTTCTGTCTTTCATCCAACTCCACCATCATCCAATCAGTCTTTTCAGTCATACCCACCATATCACTCCTCAATCCCTCAATCATGCTCCTTAACATCGTAGATTCTTCCTCTTTCTGTCTCAGCTCAAACCTCAGTCTCACAATCTCATCAAGGAGGCCCTGTTCCACAGAAGCCATCCACCCAGGTTAGTAAAAATGATAGAAAAAAAGGGGGAAAAACAATCACTACATCCAATCCGATGATGGATTGCAATCCAATCCTGTCACACTCTCGGTTTCGAGATCTCACGTCCCTATTCGGGCACCAAATGTAGCGGGCCACAACCTGTGCTCTAACCCCAATCTATCCAACTCTCTTCCTAAACTAAGTCGGACGTGAGAAATTGAGAGAAAATGAAATGGATTAGATATACAGTCCTTTATTTACAAAAAATATGGGGTAAATATATTTGAGATCTTGTGGTTTATATATATGTACAAAAAAAACTAAATCAATCCTATCACCAAACAAAATATTTATAAATATAACTAAATGAACGAGCAACCAAAAAGACAAATAAGAGAGAAAAAAAGAATGCCTTTACGATTTTAGGGTCCTCCGGGGGAAATCTTCCCAGCAGTCACTCTTGTGACCAAAAGTCAATGTGCACATTTTTTTTAAAAGGCCTGGTGCTTCCGAGCTCATCTTATTAATATTAATGCAATCCGGTTACGAATTGGAATTATTAAAGCTCTTCTGTCCTAACAGGATGTACAATAACTTTAGTTAAGTTACTTCAAATCCTACAATCTCCGCCACTCTTTACAAATTGAAGGATTATCCTGCTGAAATTTTAGCAAAATTATACACACATTCTTACAGAGGGAAGGAGAGGTTTGCTAGAACGGGGGTCGGGGAAATAGCCCTAAAAACAAACTCACATTTACTCCACCACAGCCAAAACTTTCCTGTGCTCATGTTAACAAAGTTTATAATTTTTGTATTTGGCTTATAATATTAATAAGGAATCGCTGAATGTTAACTATTTTTATTTTTAACACTTTTGCACGTAAAAAAACAAAGGTTATTTATATATATACTTATTTCATTACTTTAACCTTCCGAATAAAAAAAAGGAAAGAGTTGAACTTGGGTCTCTTATCGCAATTTCCATTCGGAAATAGGTTCCCAATGTCTGGTAAGGAATTGGCTCTGAGAGGCATTCAACCTTTTTTCCTAAGGACTTAGCTTTGCAGCATACGATTTATCAATCGACTACTACATCATTGGTCCTAACCCTCAGTTCCTCTTATACTCAGTGGGGTTACCATTCGCTAGTTATTTATTAAACAATGTAGGATAAAACTAACCTGTCTCACAATGGTCTAGATCCAGCATTCATGTTCCCTTTCTATGGGTGAACAATCCAACAATTGATGCCAAATCTACCCAGCAACGGACAGAATGTTTGTTGCTGGGTATTTGTCCTTTGAGATTTTGTGGTCCATTAAATCCGAAATCCATTAAATCGGGGTCCATTAAATAGAGGGCTGAGTGTACTTCAGGCACCGTTCCCTCTTGCCCAACATGAAAAATGCTTTATTAGAACGGAAAACCCCCTCTTTGTTAACTGTAAATTTGAATTACATTTTTGGCACCCACTTTTAGTGTTTATTAATTGATGTTTAACAAAAAAATTGAAAGGATTGAGTGCTATTGGTTAAGACATCTGAGCACACAGCACACACACTTGCCATTTTGAAAATCTACCAAATAGGCCTGCACTCAAATATATATACAACCTGCAGGGCTAGAAAAGGTAGTATTGATTTCAAAAGTGAAAACATCGAGAAAGTGTGTTTGTTGTATTTCAAACTTTTCGTAATAAACCAGCCTATACAGAATGGATTGTTTTGCAATGATAATAAGTAGTGCTGTTAATAAAAGAAAAGTAACAGCAAACAAAATAAAAAAAAGTTTTTATACACTGCCTGCCAAAATAAAAGTCGTTTAGTGTAATAATTATTTAATAAGCTATTGGACCTCATCTTGATAGAATTTCAGCTCTCTCCTATCTGGCATTGATTCTACAAGCTTTTGCATCTTCTGTAGCTTCAATTTTAGCCACAATTCCAGCAGCGGTAGACTCAAATCGTTCAATGATGATGGAAGAGGCGATGAGGCACGTAGGTCCCTCTCAAGCTCATCTCATAAATTCTCTATGGGATTTAAATCTAAGGACTGGTGGCCACTCAATATGCCAAAATGATGACTCATGCTGGGAGAATCAATATTTTACAATGGATGTGCACTTTATTATCCTAAAGCATTTCATCACCATTAGGAAAAAAAGAAGACCATTAAGGGGTGAACTTGATGTCTAAGATCTGTAAATACTTGGCAGACTTCATCTTGTTGCTGCAGAGGGTTGCAGGTCCTTGTCCAGCCCTGGTAAAACAGCCCCAGACCATCACACTATGGTGGAGTGAGTGTGTGTGTGAAGGGCCATTCTCCCACCTCTTTCCCAATGCCCTCTCCCTCCCTCTGTAAGAATGTGTGCGAGTGGGAGATGTTTTGTTTTGTATATAATATATATGTATTTACTTTCATGTTGTATTATAAAATGTTTTTTCTCTCTTTCCGGGAGATATATTCTGAAAAGAGTGTATGTAGTTTTGACATAATGCAATATATTTAAAATAAAAAGCCACTCTATGATAGATAAAGATTTGCAAAATTAAATCTTTCCTTTTGGTAAAGAGTCTGGCAATAAAGTTATTGTGAGTCCCAGCTGGACAGGAGGGTTTTCTTTGATAGCCTCAAGATGCGATCAGATTGCAATATTGTATGAGTTTGGAGGCGCCAGTTTAAAAAAAAAAACCGCTTGAGATGCCAATACCCACCTGGGTAACACGGGAGGCCTATTTTCTTTTTTTTTGTCTGCTTGTTTGCTTTAGGCCTCTTGTTGATGACTTCTTTATTTGCTGTGTTATTGATTGGTTGTTATTACCCCGGCAGATATTTTTTGTTGTTTATTTGTTGCATTCACAAGTGGCTTCCTGATTAAGGCGCAGCTGCGTACATGCATTTTTTTCAGTTAATAACACATTGTTCTTTTTGAAATCGTTTTTGGACCTTCAAAGAACATGCTGGTTAACTGCTGCATTGAGCAATGCCGAATTTTCTTGACCAAATACTTCAAGGAGCGCATGTCTCTTTCATCAAGAATTTGATGCCTATCACATTTGCTACAAGCATGCAATTGTTTCCTGTATAGTCCCCATACCTATACCTGTTGCTGTAGAGATATCATAATGTTTATTTGCCACATTCATGGAAGGTGATGATGCGTCCTTTATCAAATGGTGTAATGTCTTTTCTACTCTTCATTCTTGAGCTCCTGTAAAAATTAGGACAGTTAAAACATCTATACCAGGTGGTTGCTATGTCAGAGACACTACTGAATGTTGCCATATAGGTTTACTCTAAACTAAGGGATTCTCAAACAAATTAATAACAAAAAAACACAATGTATCAAAACTCAGTGAACAACCTTTATTGTGGCCAGGCAGTGTAGTTCAATTTTGGCTTCACTCGGTGAACACAATTCATTGGAAACAGAAAAAAGTGATTTTATGTAATAAAAAAACAAAGGAAAACTAGATTTAAAGAATAAATAGTGTCAGGCATAGAATATTTATGAGAGATTGCTAATCAACTTAAAAAAAAAAAAAATACCGGTCTTTATAAACACAAAGAGAAGCTGAGAAAAATAAATGCTTATGATTGGTCATTGACAATGTTTAATTGAAATCGCTGATTGGCTAGTGGGATAGCTGAAAAACATTTAAATAATCAAAATAGCCCCCAAATCCTGCGTAAAATTAACTGCCACTAATCTTAACAATTATCCCTATTCATTTTGGCCTATTTTTTTCCCCAAACTGGCCATGGTGCCCCAATCTACAAGAAACTATACAATATTTTATATTAGAATGTCTACACCACTATTCTTTCCGAATATGCCTTTGTAACAACTTCAAATAGGTGTTTCTCATCTCACACTCCACCAATCAATCTCAAATCGACTCCAATCCTTTTTGACCCATATTGTTCAGCTATATGTTTTTTTCCTCCCCCCTCCCCCCGCTCTGTGGGTTCAAGTATTTCAAGCTGAAAAATTAAATAAGATTTGTTTTTTAATTTATTTTTTAGCAAAAGGAGATCTAAAGATTGTAGTCATTTGGAAAGAGAAAAGGACAACATTAAATTTGATAATAGGAAATCTTATTTTGTAGCTCAAAATATACAGTTTATTTCTAAAAAAAATTGATATAATTTGGCAATCTCCTAACTTTGCCAATTTGTGTTAGAGTATGCTTGAACAAGTTGAATAATACTGTGTAGGGTGCATTTATGAAAGAATCTCTAAAAATGCACCATTAGCAATGCAATTTGGACATGAGACCAAAGGTTCAAAGAGGAATGCTGTGCATTGCAAAAGGTCTGGATAACCAACACCACCCACCTTGAAGCTCAAATTGCCCAGTAGTGGGTGATATAACGCAAGGTAAAGACCAGTGATCTAAGATTAGTGGCGCCCAATTTTTTTATTGGTTACCTTTCTAGCTACTTTTCCCACAATTAAAGGGGGTATAAGGGGTGAAGCCCCCTATTTTGAAATTCCCTTCAAAATTATAATACAATATGATTGCTCAATACTCGTGAATGATGCACATGGTTGAGGGGCAAGGGGGCAAGCTGAAAAATGCTAAGAAAATAGAAAAACTGTAGTAAAAATTGCTAACAAAATCCTGCCCCACTAAACTTAACAATTACCAAAGTATGAATTTAGAAGAATAAAAAATCCTGAGAGATGGATGGTAGGGGAATTCTTTAACTATGATAGAGAACAAAAGAATGTTTGGTTCCCTAAAAGCCACTAGAGTATATCTAGGTAAACCATCGGCCAAGTTATTGTTGATACAAACATATCAAAGGCATTTTCACTTCATAAATGGAGCTAAAATAGTTTGTTCAAAATAAAAACCAAATGGTCCTTGTCATCTAAACCATCCATATATAGTCCAACTTGGATTCAATATCACCAAGTGTGGCAATGCTAAATGCTTCCCAGGGCAAAACTTAGGCTGCTTCATCATGAGTTCCCTATCATGACTCTTTGTTTTTCTCTTACCAATAACATCATCATTGATTAATTTCTGGGCCCTTTAATCTCATTCTCACAGATGGAGGATCTTTAAGGATCCATTTCATATTACTTAACTATTGAATTCTGGTTGCAAAAGTAAGTACAACTAGCACCTTGCATCATTATCAAACACCACTTGCCTTAAATAGAATATGTATAGTTCTCGGCATCATACTGGCCACAGGACCCCTGACAGCACTTAAGAAAAATAAGTAAAGCTGTTGCAAAAATGAACACAGGAACAACATTCAGACAATCAATTGAATCTATCTACATTTGCAAGCAGCCTATCTGTCGCTTAGTCACCTGGGCTACGGCCTAGCCAAATCGAAACACTGCTTCCAATTACCACTACATTAGGTGTGGTTAGTTGTCAGATAGCATCCTGATTTGTGTTGATTAGCAGGTGTTATATGCTGTTGATGTTCGTGGTTCAGATCTCACATTAATCAGTAGGTCCAAATTCAACTGAGAAATAAAAGGTACTTTGAATGAGTCCATATTGGTGGTAAAACCCATAGCAATTTCCTCGCTGGCCTGACCAACCTGGCATCCGCTCACCTTTATACTACGGAAGAGACAAAAAAAAAAGTACTCTTCCTCACCATGGGATACAACTAGAGCATGAAAGAAAGGCTGCACTCATCACCCGCACAGAACCCTTCTCCATAGTATAAGAAACCCAATCCACGCAAGCCCTTATATTCCTCCACGAAATCTGCACAAAACTCCAAGGATACTCGTGTCTAAAGAATCCCACCTCATAACTATGCCACTAAGATTGTATAAAAAGTGGTGATGTTGGGGAAAGTGAAAATGTTTGGAAGATATAGCCACAATGCTCCGGTCTCAGCTGCAGCTGAATCCTCAGTTGCTGTTGTAAAGGATGGGCCTCAGCCAGAGGAAACTTAAGTAATGAAATTAAAGGATCAGATTTAAATCAAATAAAGTCGCCCTAAAGTGCACTTTGAACTTGAAGCTAAATTTGCCCAGATGATCGATCATTTATAATTTAGAGGTTTGGGGTATGGGGTATCACTAATCATTTTTTTCTCCTATTCTTTAATTTTTTTAGCATAATTTCTTAAATTGGAAATGAGTTCAGAATTTAACCAAGAAGAAGAAATTCTTTCAATTATAAATAGATCTCATAAATGGAGTATAGAAGAAATAAAACAAAACCTCAAGATTTATTTGCCAGTTTTAACTATATCCTTTTCTTATAAAATATTTGAGTAAATTATAAATATTTGTTCTAATGTTCTGGTACTCTTTTAGTTTAAGGAAAGCTATGAAGAAGGCATTTGTAATTTCTATAGCTACTGACAAGCTAAGGAATTAACTTGATATGTCATTAAATGATTTAAAAAAATCATTATTAGTTCTTAGTTTTAAACAGTGGTTTTGTACTATGGCAGAAGTTTTTAACTAGTATTTATATACCATTTATCCTCTTGCTTTATTTAGAATTGGTAAATGAAATTTAGTTATTAATTTGAGTACATTTTTAATTAAATCTATAAAAGAATGTCTTCTTTAGTATAGGGATGAGCAAACTTCAGTTCAACCTTCTCCTATATTAAATTATTAAGCACAGAGCACTTCACTTTATATTCAGACAGTCCTTGAACATATTCATCAACTTGCTATTAATAGCCATTTTAGGTTAATATTTACAACTCTGTACATAAAAATGTCTGATATATATTTGAATCTTTGCATTTGCACCTTTTATCCATTCCTAATTATTTTGTTAGTGTTATCTAGATAAAATAAGTTTTCTATTCTAAATTGATCAAAATTTAATATTGGTATTGAAGTTTCAATTAGTTATGAAATATAGTGGCACAAGACTGGTATCATTTGTTCATCAGCATAAAGGTCAGATCATACCCAAAGCATCTACTCCACAACAAAATCTTGAACACCACCACCCTCACCAACAATAAAAAAAAGGCTAACGAACTTCATCTTTGGCAGACAAGGCCGAGTGATACAGAGAACACGCATCTGGCTGCTTCACAATGGCATCTCTCAAGGAGCCATATTCGTATCCCTACTTTTCAACTTATTCGCATTGTATCTCCAATCATCAAAACCAACACCTATGCAAATGACCTCTCAATTATTGCACAACACAATGGCCAACAGGGCCCGTCAACCATTTCCCTCTAAAGACCTGCAGGCTCTCATATTGAGTTTAGAGTGGTGGTGGGGGGGGGGTGTACATGACTCTCTCTCTTCCCTAACCAATGGGACCTGTGATGTCCTGGGGGGGGGGGGAGAGGCCACATGGTGGCACCCCTTGAGATGGACATGGTCCCTGAGGCAACCCAGCCCCACACTGCAGGACCTTCCATGGGGACAAACCTGGTCTCAGTGCCAAGCACCAAACCCGAATCTGCCCCTGTGCAAGGTCCTCCTCAGACTGCTTAGGTCGCCAAGGGCTTACAAAGGGAGGAGGAAGTTCTGCCTCCGGGAAGTGTATGGCCATTCCCGTGAAGGTAATCTCTTCAAAGAGGGCCCCCACATCTCCTCGAAGCTTGGCCTGGAGGGCATATTCTTTCAATGGAATTGCTGTGGACTCCGGGCCAACTGGGAGGAGCTGCGGAGGCTGGTCTCCTCCCGTTCCTCTTTATGGATCTTTTAGCAGGAGACCATGCTGGCCGTGTTCCCCTTGCCTACCCTCTCGGGGTATAAGGGATGGGGCCAGACAAGAGGATGCACGATTTGACCCCCGACATGATGTCTCCGTTCATCTCTTTGCTTTGATACCTCCTTTCAGGCAGTAGCTGTGCAGGTGCACCTGGATAGGAGGTACACTGTTATTTCCCTGTACATTCCACCACCAGCATGAGAACCGCTTCATTTTCCTGCCTCGATCTATCTTTGTGCTCTCCAGTTGCACAGCCTGATTTTGGGTTAGGGGTGGTCGATGACCTCCATGGTAGTGAGCACTTTCCCATTCAAATATCATTTTCTGGGCTGCTGCTGCTCGAGAGGCCGTCCTGGTGGTACTTTGCGTGGGTGCGGTGGTCTGCATTTCAGGAAATGACTGATTTCTCTATCTCAGTCAAGGAGTTTAGGTTGGTTGATAAGGCTGTTGAGTTCTTCTCTAGCAACCTTATCGCCGTGGATCTAAATACTATTCCTAGAACATCTGGCTGTTTTGCATGCTGACCACTCCTGTGGTGGTCACTATCAGTGAATTTCATCAAGCTAGGTTACAGTATATTTCGAAGCATGCCCGCCACTCTTCTTGGCGGGCATACGCGTCCTCACTTAACGGGAAGACCCCTCTAGCAGAGGTGTGGAAGTGAGTCAAAAGGATTTGGGGCAAGTTCTTGCTGGACCCCCTCCTGTTCTCCAGGAGAATGGGACCGCAATGCTCCTCCAGCTTTCAATGCAAGTCATGATATTGCAGAAGGCCGCATACTGGACTTTACCTCTAGAGGTGGAGAACCCTTCAATGACAGGTTTACTCTGAGTCAGTTGCGTTCCACTCTTGCTTTGTGCGCGGACTCCACCCCTCGTCCGGATGATGTCCTGTAACCATGCTTCGACACCTGGGTGAGCAAGACATGACCTTTCTATTAGATTTGTTCAACAAGATCTGGGTAGAGGGTATCCTGCCAGATTCCTGGCAAATCGCTACTGTGCTTGCTTTTCACAAACTGGGAAGATATCACTACCCTGCCTGGTTTCTGCCCAGTCTCTCTAACCTCCTATGTTTGCAAATTGATGGAGAAATTTGTAAATGTTATATTATCTTTTTTTCTGGATAGCGGAGGCCATCTGTCTTGTGCACAGTACGGCTTCCACAAGTGCCACTCCACACTGGAGGCTCTGTTCCGACTGGAAAATGGCATCTGTGAGGCCTTCCTTCATAGACAGCACTATGCCACAGTGTTTTTCGATCTAGAGATGGCCTATAATACCGCATTGTGATATGCTATCATGGAGACTCTCCACATAATGGGGAGAGGGGATGCCTCCCAATCTTTATATCTAAATTTTTGCAAGATCGTCGATTCTGTGTACAGGTGGGGGGAGCCCTCTCCGGCCTAATGGAGCAGAAAGAGGGTGTCCTGCAGGCAAGTGTTCTCAGTGTCACACTCTTTGCCCTGAACATCAATGGCATCACCTCGGTGCTGCTGGAAGATGTTCTTGTTACGCTCTACGTGGATGACATTTCGATTTCTTTTGGCGTGGCCCAGATGCCAACTCTGGAGAATTGACTCCAACAGACATTGAGCCGCGCTTCTTGCTATGCAGAAGAGCACACGTTTCGGTTTTCCTTAGCCAAGACTAAGGTGGTGCACTTCTGCCACCATCCACGGCTTCACCCCTATTCACAGCCTTAGGCTCTCTTGTACCCGTGCCATGGATATTCTTCATTCCTTGACGTCCAGCGCCTGGGGCGCTGATAGGGCTACTGCCTTACTTTTTTATCGATCCTTTGTTTGTTCGAAGCTCGACTATGGATGAGTTTTATGCATCTGTAGCCCAGCGTGTATTGTGGAAGGTACACTCGATCCACCAGTCTGGCCTTCTCCTGGCAACTGGTGCCTTCCACACTTTCCCTATTGAGAGCCTATTTGTCGAACCTGTGAAGATCCCACTCGCTCTGTGATGTGCACAGTGCATTATTCGCCTGTAACTCCCGGCAACTCCCTCAGTCGCCAACCTCTCTCATTGCATCTGCAGCTGATCTTGCCCCTGCATATGCCGCTGAGAGACGCTAATCATACCCTAAACCCGAACAGGAAACTCCTTCCAGAGCTAGGTATAGCTCTTGGGCCAGTGGCCCCCTGGTTCTGTCCTGGAGGTTACCATCTATGACCATTTGCCACCACACCTCTGCGCCCAAACTTCTATAGCACCCAGATTAGTTAGTCTGCTTTTTGGGAGCGCACATTGTGTCATGCTGGAACCATGCCAGTGCATACAGATGGCTCCAAGTCCCAAGATGGGGGGGGGGGCAGTTTCCACGCTGTATTCCCTCTGTTTGAAGTCAGTGGAGATCTGCCATGTACCTTGTCTGTCTTCAAGGCCGAACTGGTTGCAATGCACCACTTGGTATGGGATGGGAGATAATGCTACATGCCCAGTTTGGCGACCGGATTGTGATTTGTAGCGACTCACAAAGCGCCCTGAGTGCTCTCGGAGGATTGTAATCTCTGCATCCCCTGGTTTGCAATATCCATGATGCCTCAGTCTTGGCAAGCCTGCTGGATGTCGAGATTATCTTCTGCTGGGTTCCTGCACATGTAGGAATTGTGGGGAATGAGGGCGCCAAAGAGTCTGCAAGGACTCTGCGACTGGACCAGCGCTTCAACTGTTCCCATGGACCTACCCCCCAATGCCATGAACGCTTCAGGTTGCTTTCTGCCATCTCCAAATTGGACACACTCGCGGGATGCACTGCAATTTGATAGAGCGCTCGCCAACACCTTACTGTGAAGACTGCATTGTCCCCAGACTGTTTGGCACATTCTTGTTGAATGTCCCAGTCTGGGCGATCTACGCGCACCTTACCTGTCCGGTACCGGGATGGGTGGGGTTGCTACCGCCTATCCCTTGTACTCGGGACAAGTTTGTGCACATTGACTGGTGGACTTATAGACTTTTGGTGGGAGGCCAGCCTTCTGCCCTTTATTTAACTAGTTGTTTTTTTTGGTTGTTATTTTAATAGGTCGCACTTTCCTGCATCGTAGGGAGGTTGATCTCCTCCCGACGCTGGAGCTTGTTGCCTTTTCCCTTTTTTTATTTTTAGTGTTGGGTTTTCTTTTGTTTGTTTTTGGAATCTTATTTTAAAGTAACCTAGGACTAGGCAGTTTTTAATAACATGCAACTAATGCCCAAGTAGGCATTTGCCAGATAAGCTCTTAAAATATATAAAAAAAAAACCTGCCCCAATATCTCTGCCTCTTCCCAAGTGGTAGAAACTTTGTACTGAATGTTGGGTTCTTCCATACAAATCTAATGTAATATAATTTTGTACGACTGCATTGGCAGGAGAATGAAGAGGATGGGGATGGTGTTTAGTGTTTCTTATTTTGTAGGTGGATATATTTTCTGTTTTAACCCTTGAGAATGAACTGATTCATTTTGATCCTCACCTGCTACTTTGTGAGTTATTCATTTCATTTAATTCTACAAGTTTTTCTTTTTATAGTGGCTATGGTTATACTAAATACCACTGAATCCTAATACCTTTATATTAAGCCTTCCTTCCTTCATCTAATTTCTTTTCCATCATTTTTTCCTTCTCTTTTTCATAATATCATAATAATAATAATAATAATAATAATAATAATAATAATAATAATAATAATAATCCATTCAGAGCTGCTTTTACTTTGTTTTCCTTAATAATGTGTATACAAATTTGTATCATGTTCTGAAGACTGGAAAATGAGGCTTCAAGTCATCAGGTTCGTATTTGAATCCTTCCTGCCTCATCTCTCTCTGTCAAACTCAGCTGAAATGCTTGTTATCCCTTTCGTACTCCAACTTGAAAGTTATTGGCATTATGTTATTAGTGATTCAAAAAAAGAAAGCATGAAAGCAAAGGAAAATTTAAAGGTGAATCGATGCTTTGTAGTTAACTGTTTTTATTTTGTTAATTTTTTAATTTGCTGTAATAAAAATGAAGATTATTACATGTTAGCTATAAAATTATATGCTTTTTAATTTTCAGTGTCTGGTGTCAACTGTTGAGTGTTGCGAAATATTGCTTAAGTATTTTCTAGATCAACACCAACAAGGAACTGCTTTGAAGATTAAATTATTACAAAATATCCCGAGCATTACAACTGAAGTCATGGATTCATCGTTGGAGTATTGTTTGAATGAGTCTGTTGCCTTTACTTTTGAGGTTATTTATTACAGTTAATATGTTGCTCACTGGTGATACCAATGTTCACAAACAAAGCTCTTTTAACACATGAGATTTTCACTGAATTTGAACCTTGAGTAGGGTGATGCCTTTCATTGTATATTATCTATATCTTTCTAATCTTTTGCCAAAAATCTGCATAACTTTTTTACTAAAAAAAAAAATGAACAGTTTTATGCAAGGAATATTTCCTTAGTATGAAATCTATGGTCTGCTTGAGCGACCGTCAAAGGAACTTGCCTTAATTGGGTATCATAGGCAGGGCATCAAGAGTTGTATTCTATTCCAGTCAAGAACATTCTAAATATTCTGCTAGCTTCTCTACTTATGTCTCATCCACATATTTTCACATTTCGCCCTACCACTTTCATTACCAACATTGTTATGTAAGCTTTATAGCAGAGATGCTCTATTCATTTTTATCTCAATAAAACATTGTTTGGGGACAGATCACTAAAAAGTAATTCCTTTTCCTAATACAGAGGAACCTAGGTTTTTGTCATTAATTGGTTCTTGGCAGTTGCCAGATGGGCTCTATAATTAAAAAAAAAAAAAATGGTTCTTGGGAGTAGGTCAAAGTAAAAAAAAAGGTAAAAACCAAAGCACTATTTTCCATTGAAATGCATATAATAATACAGAGGAACCTAGGTTTTTGTCATTAATTGGTTCTTGGGAGTAGGTCAAAGTAAAAAAAAAGGTCAAAACCAAAGCACTATTTTCCATTGAAATGCATATAATTACAAATAATTGGTTCTGGGGCCACAAATGTGAAGTCTTACAAAATATCTAAAATATGAACAATCATAAAGATATAAACAGTAGTAAAGTAGAACTCCCCAACAAATTAATATAAGTAGTGTGAAACCAGGACTTTACCTTTAATGAATATAGTATATTGGCACAGATTGAAGTTGCAGAGGAGAAGCTATTGCTTCAAAGGCAAATTTCCTTCCATAAAAACATCAGGAAATTTAAATTATGATCTATTTATGCTTGTTTTATAAAAGCACTGTCTAATACTTTCTCCCAACTTTTAATAATTTTTATACAGAAACCAATCACATTTTGATTAAAATATTTAATGTTCTCTCTGTCACCAAACCAATATTAGGGTGGAACTTTTCGGTTAAATTCTTGCAAATAATACCAAAATGGAAAACATTCTTCTGCATTCAGCCTTGCAAGCTTCCCATTACATCCTCATTCCTCACCCTTCACTTGCATGGTCTATCCTCACAGGGTGCATACTCTGTGTAGCCGTTACACTTTGTGCTGGCGAGTGGCACATTATCCCAGCCTGAGGGCATATTAGGGAAGCCCTGATGTCATTGGGTTGACCGGAACTCCGATGGCACCTGGGAAAGTTGTTTGTGCGCTTCCCTCTTCCTCTTTCTTAGCACTACTTTTTATTTTGTTTACTCTATGACTATACTCTCACCCCTCGGTCAACCTGCACTTGGTACCAAGGGGACTGTGATGAGTGGGGTCGCTATTGCTTGTCCCTTATACTTGGGACTGGTTTGTGCACACTGACTTGCGGACTATATGACTTTTTGTCCTCTTTATTTGACTGTTTGTTGTGGTTTGCAGGCTCCTGCACTGGGGGTAGTCAGTGCTCTTCCTCCTCTCTCCCTGATGGCATTCCTTTTTCTTTCTCTATGACTACCCTCTATTTAGGCTTAAGGACCTGACCAGCTACCTCATGCCAAGGTCAGGAGAGAGGCTTTGGAATTTCTCTTAAGAATGCCCTTTAATGCCTGCAGGTTGCACGAGACCAGGCATTGAGAGGACCTTGGCTTTGGGACATGAATAAGGGGAAGATCAGTGTATTAGGTTGACCACCTCCTTGTAGCTGTTCTCGGGTGCTTAAAGCTGTACTGGTTGTGGCTGGTGGGCTCTACTGCTTTGTTGGGTGCCACACCAACTAAAAATCTCAGGGTCTTAGGTGATACCTAGAAGAGTGTAGTGTTATGCTTAATTGGGAGAAGTTGGCTGTGAAGCAAGTTGTTTGGGTGCTAGTTTTATTGTTTTTGGTCATTTGGAAGAAAGAGACTTGATTTGGGGGGCTTGGGGTTGAGTGGATATTCTGTTTAGCATAAACCACTTTTGGAGTTGTTGGTATGTGCTTAGGGTTTAGGAGGCTGTGGGTATGGAGTTGGATTGTGATGTGATGAATAAGTCATCTGCATAGTCATTTAGTTGGACTGTGTGGGTAGTTGAAGGGATATGTAATGTATGGAGAGGATGGCCCTTTGGAGGACCCTGGTGGGGAGCTTTTGGATTTTGCAGTTTTGGAGCACTTGGCCATGTCTGTTGGAAAGAAAGGTTGCTTTTTTTTTTGTCATTGATGTCAGAGTTTGTGTTGTGTATTTTTTTGGACGATTGTGGGGCATGGGAGAGTGTCAAGGCTTTGCTGATGTCCATTGAAACCATGACTGCGCATTGTTGGGGACATTTTTGGTTGAAACCTTATAGTATGCATTGTCAGGGTGGTAGTGTGGAGTCAAGTTTTTCTCTGAAGCCTTGTTGGGTGTGTGGGAGGGGTGTAAGGTGCTGTTTAGGATGATTTTTTAGCTGGTTGGGAATAAATAGGTCTGTAGGAGGTGGAGTTTTGGTGGGAGCTTATTTGATTTGAGGATGGGAATTATGTAGTGTGCATTTCCAGATGGAGGGGAGGGGATGTGTAATTAGGAGTAGTGGAAGATTTCTCGTGGGGCAAAGTTGTTTTAGGTGGATGTTTACGGTGTGGTTCTTCATGTTTTTGAGTGCTTTGATGGTCAGAATAGTGACTATTACTATCCATCGGGTCCTTAAACCAAAAAAAATGAACTGAATCTTTACCCCCTTGGGAATATTTTTAGGTCAGGCTTCTCTCTATTGGCCATACAGGAAAGTGGATGCTGCCTAAACCTTATTGATTGTCAATGAGCGACGTCCCCAGATATAAGCAATCATTCAAACTGCTAAGCAATCAAAGTAGTAATCAGCAGAACCATTTATAACACTAAGATGAGCTATAATCCCTTTGTAGCTGGCCTCTTTTAAGTAATCTCTTCTATCCATTTATTAATTGTTCTTTCAAAATATTATCACAGGTCTTTATTTGGTAGAGTTCATTTCGTCTCAATCTGTTTGTGATGGTGTAATGTCTGGTCGTAGTGATTGTCTCTTAATTTAGGTTGATTTCTTTTCCGCCAACAATAAACATTCCATCTTGACTGTGGATTTGTAATCCGACTATACCTTTTGATCCTCAGTACCTCAGCACTATTATACCTAAGGAATCTATTCCCCATATTTATGCCATCCTTAGATGAGAAGATTTGTACTTCCAAGTTCATACAACTCATCTACTGTAGCCTTAAATGTGGCTACTCTATTTGATTATTTTTTCCCCGAATAAGCTGTTTCAAGAAAAGTAACTCCATAATTTTGCCTTATTTCCTTAATAAATCTGAAATAAAAATCTACTAAGATGGAAATACCATTAATATTTTTACTTATAGATGGATTTGCTAATTCTATGTTTAATTTGGGTAAGCCTATTTTCAATGACAATTGCATTAAGATAAATGGGCTTATGGTCAGTGTTGACCTCAAATGAAGTCATATAATTTTAAGTACTCCTTTACCCCCAAAATGTTTATCTACATTTTAACTTACAAATGACTGGCAAACTAATTTTTTAGATCATCTCATCAGGTAGTTATAACATTTTGGCCGGCCCCCTGATCAAACACATCCTTTAGAACCTATTATTTCAACCTGTGACAGATATTGTGACATCAGATTATTAGTTAAAATTAAGACCTGGGTTTCCTTCCTTTAACCTTCAGCATTGCCAATAGAGAACATAGGCCAGAATGATGCCTATTATTAGAGGTTAAACAACTATATCTTGGAAGGCAATTTTGATTTGTGTGGGCTGAATGTAAGCAGTATGGACTTAACTTAAGAAGGTTTACATATTTTAATTTTTATTCAGGTTTAGAATATTTTAGTAGTAAACTTTATGCACTTCCTTACATAGTGCACATGGGGTGGGGGTGGAATTACCTATTATACATTTCACCTTCAAATAACTTTCTGTTTTAACTTGCTTGTTACCTTGGGGTGAATCTTGTTTTATTTGGAAGCAGAAGTGAGTTGTTTTACTTTTAGTTTCCCCATATTTCTTAAGATGACTGTCACCACCCATCTGATTTAGTGATTGTATCTCCCTCCCTTAGTCATCATGAAACTGGTTTAAATCCCAATATTCACTATCAACATTAAGCAACCTATATATTTGATTTCTTAGATTAAATAAGAGTTTTCTAAATAATAGTCACAATGAGAAAAAAAAATCCACTGCTTATATCTAAATCCATAGCTTTTAGGCTGTGCAAATGGCATTCATAAGCAGCAAGACATTTTTCAAGTGGCTGAGTTATTTTGCGGTTCTATTAAATCTAGAATTGGATGCACATGAGATTGCACAATTATTCTTTTGTCCTCAATTGGATGCACATGGGATTGCATACTTATTCTTTTGTCCCCAATTGGATGCACATGGGATTGCAGAATTATTCTTTTGTTTCCAATTGGATGCACATGGGATTGCACAATTATTCTTTGTCCCCCCATTGGATGCACATGGGATTGCATACTTATTATTTTGTCCCCAATTGGATGCACATGAGATTGCACAATTATTCTTTTGTCCCCAATTGGATGCACATGGGATTGCACAATTATTCTTTTGTCCCTAATTAGATGGACATAGGATTGCACAATTATTCTTTTGTCCCCCATTGGATGCACATGGGATTGCACAATTATTCTTTTGTCTCCAATTGGATGCACATGGGATTGCACAATTATTCTTTTGTCCCTAATTAGATGAATATGGGATTGCACAATTATTCTTTTGTCCCCAATTGGATGCACATGGGATTGCACAATTATTCTTTTGTCCCCAATTGGATGCACATGGGATTGCACAATTATTCTTTTGTCCCCAATTGGATGCACATAGGATTGCACAATTATTCTTTTGTCCCTAATTAGATGAACATGGGATTGCACAATTATTCTTTTGTCCCCAATTGGATGCACATGGGATTGCACAATTATCCTTTGGTCCTCAATTGGGTTCTCATGTGAACCCAATTGAGGACCAAAGGATAATTGTGGGATTGTACAATTATTCTTTTGTCCCCAATTGGATGCACATGGGATTGTACAATTATTCTTTTGTCCCCAAATTGGATGCACATGGGATTGTACAATTATTCTTTTGTCCCCAAATTGGATGCACATGGGATTGCACAATTATTCTTTTGTCCCCAATTGGATGCACATGGGATTGCACAATTATTCTTTTGTCCCCAATTGGGTGCACATGAGATTGCACAATTATTCTTTTGTCTCCAATTGGATGCACATGGGATTGCACAATTATTCTTTTGTCCCCCATTGGATGCACATGGGATTGCACAATTATTCTTTTGTCCCCAAATTGGATGCACATGGGATTGTACAATTATTCTTTTGTCCCCAAATTGGATGCACATGGGATTGCACAATTATTCTTTTGTCCCCAATTGGATGCACATGGGATTGCATACTTATTCTTTTGTCCCCAATTGGATGCACATGGGATTGCACAATTATTCTTTTGTTTCCAATTGGATGCACATGGGATTGCACAATTATTCTTTGTCCCCCATTGGATGCACATGGGATTGCATACTTATTATTTTGTCCCCAATTGGATGCACATGAGATTGCACAATTATTCTTTTGTCCCCAATTGGATGCATATGGGATTGCACAATTATTCTTTTGTCCCCAATTGGATGCACATGGGATTGCACAATTATTCTTTGGTCCTCAATTGGGTTCACATGAGATTGCACAATTATTCTTTTGTACCCAATTGGATGCACATGGGATTGTACAATTATTCTTTTGTCCCCAATTGGATGCATATGGGATTGTACAATTATTCTTTTGTCCCCAAATTGGATGCACATGGGATTGTACAATTATTCTTTTGTCCCCAAATTGGATGCACATGGGATTGCACAATTATTCTTTTGTCCCCAATTGGATGCACATGGGATTGCACAATTATTCTTTTGTCCCCAATTGGGTGCACATGAGATTGCACAATTATTCTTTTGTCTCCAATTGGATGCACATGGGATTGCACAATTATTCTTTTGTCCCCCATTGGATGCACATGGGATTGCACAATTATTTTGTCCCCAAATTGGATGCACATCGGCTTGTACAATTATTCTTTTGTCCCCAAATTGGATGCATATGGGATTGCACAATTATTCTTTTGTCCCCAATTGGATGCACATGGGATTGCATACTTATTCTTTTTTTCCCAATTGGATGCACATGGGATTGCACAATTATTCTTGTGTTTCCAATTGGATGCACATGGGATTGCACAATTATTCTTTGTCCCCCATTGGATGCACATGGGATTGCATACTTATTATTTTGTCCCCAATTGGATGCACATGAGATTGCACAATTATTCTTTTGTCCCCAATTGGATGCATATGGGATTGCACAATTATTCTTTTGTCCCTAATTAGATGGACATAGGATTGCACAATTATTCTTTTGTCCCCAATTGGATGCACATGGGATTGCACAATTATTCTTTTGTCCCTAATTAGATGAACATGGGATTGCACAATTATTCTTTTGTCCTCAATTGGATGCACATGGGATTGCACAATTATTCTTTTGTCCCCAATTGGATGCACATAGGATTGCACAATTATTCTTTTGTCTCTAATTAGATGAACATGGGATTGCACAATTATTCTTTTGTCCCCAATTGGATGCACATGGGATTGCACAATTATTCTTTTGTCCTCAATTGGGTTCACATGAGATTGCACAATTATTCTTTTGTCCCCAATTGGATGCACATGGGATTGCACAATTATTCTTTTCTTCCCAAATTGGATGCACATAGGATTGCACAATTATTCTTTGGTCCTCAATTGGGTTCACATGAGATTGCACAATTATTCTTTTGTCCCCAATTGGATGCACATGGGATTGTACAATTATTCTTTTGTCCCCAAATTGGATGCACATGGGATTGTACAATTATTCTTTTGTGCTCAAATTGGATGCACATGGGATTGCACAATTATTCTTTTGTCCCCAATTGGATGCACATGGGATTGCACAATTATTCTTTTGTCCCCAATTGGGTGCACATGAGATTGCACAATTATTCTTTTGTCTCCAATTGGATGCACATGGGATTGCACAATTATTCTTTTGTCCCCCATTGGATGCACATGGGATTGCACAATTATTCTTTTGTCCCCAATTGGATGCACATGGGATTGCACAATTATTCTTTTGTCCCCCATTGGATGCACATGGGATTGCACAATTATTCTTTTGTCCCCCATTGGATGCACATGGGATTGCACAATTATTCTTTTGTCTCCAATTGGATGCACATGGGATTGCACAATTATTTTTTTGTCCCTAATTAGATGAACATGGGATTGCACAATTATTCTTTTGTCCCCAATTGGATGCACATGGGATTGCACAATTATTCTTTTGTCCCCAATTGGATGCACATGGGATTGCACAATTATTCTTTTGTCCCCAATTGGATGCACATAGGATTGCACAATTATTCTTTTGTCCCTAATTAGATGAACATGGGATTGCACAATTATTCTTTTGTCTCCAATTGGATGCACATGGGATTGCACAATTATTCTTTTGTCCCTAATTAGATGAATATGGGATTGCACAATTATTCTTTTGTCCCCAATTGGATGCACATGGGATTGCACAATTATTCTTTTGTCCCCAATTGGATGCACATGGGATTGTACAATTATTCTTTTGTCCCCAAATTGGATGCACATGGGATTGTACAATTATTCTTTTGTCCCCAAATTGGATGCACATGGGATTGCACAATTATTCTTTTGTCCCCAATTGGATGCACATGGGATTGCACAATTATTCTTTTGTCCCCAATTGGGTGCACATGAGATTGCACAATTATTCTTTTGTCTCCAATTGGATGCACATGGGATTGCACAATTATTCTTTTGTCCCCCATTGGATGCACATGGGATTGCACAATTATTCTTTTGTCCCCAAATTGGATGCACATCGGATTGTACAATTATTCTTTTGTCCCCAAATTGGATGCACATGGGATTGCACAATTATTCTTTTGTCCCCAATTGGATGCACATGGGTTTGCACAATTATTCTTTTGTCCCCCATTGGATGCACATGGGATTGCACAATTATTCTTTTGTCCCCAATTGGATGCACATGAGATTGCACAATTATTCTTTTGTCCCCATATGTCTTTCCAACCTCAGGTTCTCTTTGGGAAGGGTGAAAAGGGTTTAAACCCTTCCTCTCTACCGAAAAACAACTTCAAGCAGGCAAAGGTGGCCTTGAGAATGTCAGGTCCCTCATTGAGAGGCTATCTGGTGTCTTCTAGCCATAGTGGTTCCTTGTTATTTGCTCCACTGATAGATGTCCAATGGACAGCCAATACAATTTGCTCAACCAATTATCATTTCTGACTGGTTTCAAACAAACTTCAGATTGAATTTTGTCCAACTTATCATTGTTTTTTCATTTGGGGTATCTTGCATTGATGCAGACCTTCAGTTCCTGCCATAAATTTTCTCTGGTTGATGTCTGGTGATCATGACAGCCATTCCAAAATGCCTTTTTTATCTTTCATCAATCAGGAAGAAAATCATTTGTCTTTAGTTTCATGTTGAAAGGCCCTTCCTTCTTCCTGGGCTAAGCTTGCGAGCATCACTTCAGATAATTATCTCAAGAATCTTTTTCCAGTCTTCTTTATCCATCATTCCATTGATTCATCCAAATGACCCATATATTTCCTTTCATGCAACATATATGAGACTATTCAACTAACATTGATACCTTCCTCTCCTAAATGATTGTTCATATACCTTTCTACTCATCCTTGGGTTATTTTTATTATCTAAGGATCCTCCAAACCATGGAGATTTACAGTTGTCTTTAATTCCTTAAAGTTTCCTATTACTGACTGCACTGTAGATTGAGAGATATTTACAGTTGTCTTTAATTCCTTAAAGTTTCTTATTACTGACTACACTGTAGATTTAGAGACATTTACTTTTTTTAAAAACCTTCTTGTAGCTGATCTTAGATTTGACATTCACAATTCTTCTCATTTTGATTTTGGAAGACAGTTCACTCCCTTTCAATATGATGATAGCTTGTAGAATAAACTAGTATTTGCAATGTTGAAGAAAGAGTTGTTAGAAATTTCTAGACTATTCTTGACTAGTCAAAATTATAAATAGGTCATAAAAACGACTTGTGCGACTCTAACTATCATAATTTAAGCTATATAAATTAAATATATGAATGTGAAAATTATATTGTATGAGTACTTTTTGTTTGCAATTTTCAATAAAAAGTGTCTATCAAACTTGTTGAGAAATTTTTGTGGGTGTCTAATAATGCATTCTCCTCAATGCCTCCAAATTTTGTTACCTTGCAATAAATGCTTCATAAACTATGGGGAAAAATTGTGGTATTAATTATGGATATGAATACTCTGGAGCGTGTGTTTGTCATCACTTGATACTGACTGAAAAGAATTGTAAATGGATAGGATCTTATAGTCCATGGCAGTAGGTGATAATATTACTATTAATCCACTCTCTACAAAAGAAATGATGCCTATCCTAATGTTTTATATATCAACAAATGTAGTTTGTTGCTGTCTTGTGTTTTCTGGTTTTTATCAACATGGTGGTGTGCATTTCTGAGACTTGTTGCTGAATTATGTGTAGTACCAGCACTTTTGCTGCTAGTTAGGTAAATTGTTCATTTGGGGGCTTGAACTTCAGGAACAGGAAAATGAGTCAAGAAGGGAAATGACAGCTGGCACTTTTGCGTCTATATTTAAGTGTGCAGCCTATCTCTTTGACTGCAAAGAGGAGGTCCTTCATTTTGTCATCTTATTCAAGATTATTCAGGGGTTACCTTCATGCATCCTTTAATGGATGTGGATGGTAGTCATAAATGAGTTGATGTCTCACTAATGAAGGGGGGGGAGGGCGCTTGCTAGCAGACACTCTACTGTCAGCCACCTACCAGCCAATCTATTGTCTATGAGAGCCTTTAAAATGTGTTGTTTGTAGTAGGATGTGTGTAAAAAAAATGCTTGGTGTAGGTGTGGATGAGGAAAATCCATTCTTACTACCTTTGTTGAGTTAGCACAATAATGTAAATAGCTTTTGTCACACTAGTCTGATGTTCCGTACAGCACTACTTGTGGTTTGGGGGTTCACAATCCAGTGTTACTCAAGTGTGAGGTCACACAAGTGCAACCAGTGTAGAGGTCTCTTCCATAAATGATGGAAGTGCAACATAAGAAATGAAATTTGTGCTTAACACATTAGTGCTGTGACCCGATGATTTTGAAAAGGTGAGGCTAGTGCTGTTGTTAGAGGGAGGCTTGTTTGCTGACCATCTTTGATACTGTCTGCAATTTGCTGAGTAAATAAAGTGATTAAACACTGATGCAGGGTTGATGACCTACACATCACCACTGGTGAGTTGTCAGTACCATTAGTGTAAAGGTGGAATAATCTTATCTCTGATGATTGAGTAATGATGATGCCTTGCCTTTTAACTTCTATTTTTAGAGATATGCACACTGAAGGCCTAATATGATAGAGCAAAAGAATGCTTGCATCAGCGGCAGATAATGACTGGTTACAGTCACCAAGCATGAGACCTTGAGTTGCTCCTGTGTGACTAAGCCATGAATTAGATTTTGCTGTAGCATATTTAACACACCACACCCTTCTCCAAGAAGATGGAACCTCTATCTTAGACCTTGTGTGTCTTCATTACTTCATTCCTTAGCTTGGATAATGCTTAACCCAAATTCCAAGTATGGTGCACAGTCAGTGAAGGCTACTGATGACTTGACTTCCAGGGGCAAAGAACCTTTCATTGGCCTTTATTTTCCAAGTAAGATGCATTCCACTCTTGCTTGTGTGGATACTAGAGGATATCCTGTACACCAGGCATTGCATCTTGGTAAATTAAGCTTGCCCTTTCTCCCCAGCCTGCATATTCTAGGTCAATGAGAGATCATACCACTCCTGGTTTTCACCCAATTTCTCTTTGTGTGCAAATTGATGGAAAAATTAGGGTGACATTTTGCTTTTCCATTCGCTCTCTCACAAGGATCAGGATGCCTCTTTCAGCCGTGTGCCAATAAAGATGGAAATGGTATTTTTGTCACTCTGCATCGGGTATATCTGCAGGACAGGCCACACCTTAATGGAGCCCTCTCATGGTTGATGGGGGTCACTACACTGTCTCTGATGCTCAGCACTGGTTCTTGCATGCCTTGTTGTGTAATTCTTGGAGGAGGAGGGTCTCTTGCAGGAGGATATTTGATCTTTGGGGGAAGTAATCCCTTCCAGGAGACTTTTCTCATAGCCTGTTTATTTTTACTTTGTTCTTGTCTTTTCTACATTTTGGTGGACATCTTATTTATATCATGAGTAGAAACTTATGTACATTCTTGAATAGTGAAGTGGCTATGTCCTTGTTGGTTACCATAATGGGATCTTGAAATTTGGAAAAATCTAATTGTTAATAAAAAAAGAAGAAAATTTGAGTGGTGGACAGGTCTACATGAGTAGTGTTAAGAAATATTCAGATGGCCCTCATAACATATTAAACTATTCACTTGTTGCATTAGATCTGCTTAACTTTGTTCACCAAAACTTCTAAAACTGCACCTACTGATTAGTCCTCCACGCTATTCTGACTTTATAATCTTCCACATTGCCCATCATTGCATGGTCTTTCACTACAGGGATTTAAAATAACTGGGCATTCATTTTCTTTCAAGGTTCATCTAATTTTTGTATCATTATAGTGGTAAAGTATTTGTATGGGTGATTAGATTATTATAGTTTCAACATAATAGTAGCAATAAGGACTCAAATAGGAAATAAGGTTCATAATATCTTCTGACTAGATATTTCCAAGTTCATTTTCATTTTACCCAATCCATTTATAAGAACTAGTCATTACTGCTAATTTTACCATGGTTATTAAATTTGAAAAAGTTTATTTATGTCTTAAACTTTGTATATCATTACTTTCATTTTCAGCCTTAATATGAAGGATGATGAGCAGCTTAAAGTTTTGCTCCGAGGAAGTACTAATGGGTCCCTTTTGCTCTGTGAAGTTATAACCAAAATTGAATGGTTGGAGGGTACTGAAGAAGGAATCATTATTTTGGCAAAAGGTAAATTATTTTTCAATTCATATTTTTTAGTTTTATTGGGGGGCAGGGGCACCAGTGACAGCTTTTCCCACTTGCAAACAATTACGTAACTAACCTGTGCGACCAAGGAAACTTCTGCCGAGAGAAGCCAGCCCCCTCTGGATTCCTTAAATGGGAGACATGCTAGACCACCCCAATTTGGGGATTAATCAAACTGTTGTCGAACAGCAATTCAGTCGAGATCAGTCAATTAAGTCAAGTCAGAGTTCATTCCATTCCTAACATGCTAAGAAAACACCTACCATCTGAGATTTCTCTCTCTCTCACCGGTATCCGTGGTAACAGTCCACTTCTAATTGCTCTACTCATAATCCTTACTGCATTTTAAATCTTATTTCTCCATTGCTTGGCAAGTTTTCCACACATTCTTGATTAAACTTCAACACTGTGAAAAGTATAATTCCTTTATAATTAGAGTGTTTTCACAGTTACTAAATTCAGTGCAATAAGAGTCATTTTCAATATCAATTCTTATTGAAGGAATACTTGCTTTCTTTATGTTGTTATTTCGTATATTTAATATCCTTAAATTATTTTCTGTACAAAATCCAATCTCTTTCTTTGCAATTTTCAAAGTAAAGAGTATGCATTCATTGTCCTCCAAATTCACACTGAGCAGTCAATGCTCTTGTTGATTATAGTCAAAGAAAAAGCAAATAGGTCCTACTGGGATACAATATAGTGCCAGTAGTGGCCACAACAATCGGTGTCAGAAGCATCTGAAGTCCTTTTATTGACTTAGGCTAAAAATGTACCCTTTTTTTGTTGCTTGGAAAATAAAGGTTGATTTCCATGCCATACTAAACACACTGCAGTTTGCAAGAAATTAAATATTGTGTGGCATGGAGTCGATCAATGATTCTACTGCCTTTCTCATTGAGTTATTATACATACCCTTCACCAGAGGAGAGCCTGATTTATGCATCAAACAGTGTAAAGCCATCATTGAGATTCATAAAGTTGTGAGTGGTAAGGTGAAGTATGCACACATTATCTCCTATTTGTCATCCTCAACCTATGTGATTACATGTAATTTAAACCTATCCCCTCCAGCTCTGGGTCACTACGAGGCTCTTAAGCAGACATTAATAACACACACAGTCACCTTCAAGCACCAACATCAATGGCAGCTCTTGGTGCTGGAGGGATTTGCCAACAGAAGACCCACACAGCTACTCTGCAATGAGGTCCTTCACTGCTTCACTTAATGCTTTCATCAACAAGGATCTCAGGAGCTATTTTTGCAGCAGCTCCTAACCCAAGTGCAGCCTGGCTTGGCTACCTTGCCTTCATCCACTCTTATGGAGCAGGTAGCAAATATGTTCAATATCCTCCTTGAGTGGTCTTTTCCCCCACTGTAGCCTGAATAAACCCTATGCCCTGTGACTTAAAATTCCTGCCTGAGAAATTTATGTTCTTTTCATCCGCCTCTAAGCTACTCGGGTACACCTCAAGGTGACTCCTCCTTCACTACTCACCTGTTCTTCCAGCTGAGCTGGTTCGAATACACCACTCAGTATGCGAGATTGCATGTTTCAGACACCAAATTGTGACTCACAGTGCCCTTGCTACATTGGAATCTCTGCACACCCCTAGTTTGCAATATCCAGGATACCACACTATGTGCAAGCTTGGATTATGTTGAGCTTGTTTTCTGCTCGGTTCCTCCATATGTAGGGAGTGCGAGAAACTTGCACACTAATGAGGAGGCCAGGCTGAACATTTTCATTTTCCCCACTATTACTATGTGGCAAGAATCAAGATCCCTTTGACATGCATGGCAAAGAAGATGGCAGTTAGAGGACTGGATATAAAGTTGCACCCCAACTTTTCCTGTGGCCCCATCCACCAATGCCTTGATGGTTTGAGCTGTTGCCTTTTAATTAGACACATATTTGGGAGTCAGTGCCATTTGATGGAGTGCATTATTCCCCAAACAGTAAGACACTTTTGTGTTGAATGGCCTAATCTTGGGGAGCTCTGTGACAGGTTCTGTCTCAATAGTATGACAGGTGAGGTCGCTACTACCTCTCTTTTAGAGACTTCCCCCACATACCCAGGCTGTGATTGAGCTCATGGAAGAGGCGGGTATCCATATTTAACCTTTTTGTCATGCTTTCAGGCCCTGGGGGGAGTGGGCCTTCCTCTGGAATCCGAGTGTGCCTTTTTTTTCTGGTTTTGTTTTGCTTTTCTGTCGCTTTGTTTTTATCTTTACTTTTTTTTCTTATAGCAATCTGGACAGGGGAGGTGATGTGTCTTGTGAAAGTGTGACTTTCACAAGTCCTACTCCATGTTGCATAGTCTGCTTGAGGTAGAAAATGCTATTTATGAGTTCTTTCATCATGGACACCGCTTTGCCATGGTGTTATTTGATATGGAGACCCTCTATATGCTGGAATGGGGGGATGCCTTCAATGGAGACCCTCCATATGCTGGAATAAGGGGGGATGCCTTCAATGGAGACCCTCCATATGCTGGAATGGGGAATGCCTTCAATGGAGA
Organism: Ceratothoa steindachneri; assembly: GCA_963969495.1. Lineage (NCBI taxonomy): Eukaryota > Metazoa > Arthropoda > Malacostraca > Isopoda > Cymothoidae > Ceratothoa > Ceratothoa steindachneri. Next base: position 35,316,260 of record OZ018332.1, read on the forward strand.
CCCTTCCATATGCTGGAATGGGGGGATGCCTTCAAATATCTTTCTTTGAGTTCTTGCAAGATCCTCAAATAGATGGGTGGAGCTTTCTCTAGTTCAATAGCGCATCCCATAAAAAAGGGTCCTCTGCCACACTGGTGTGAGCATCAATGGCCTCACCTCTGTGCTGCACAGGATATTTCTCACCACTCTGAATAGATCTTTCATTCGCATTGGGGGTGTTGTCATAGGGAAAATTACATTTCTCTCTCTCCTCTTTTCTTCTGCAATTTATTGATAGGTCTATCTAGAACGGAGCAAAGTTCACTCTAAACAGGATAATAATTGGGTGAAGGGTGTTAGGAGTTTGGAAGTTGAGGGTGTATCTGCCAGAGGGAGAATGAGGAAGACCTTGAATGAGGTTATACAGAGGGACCTCAGAGACATGAGTTTGAATAGAGAAACAGCCAGAGATCGAGTAGCATGGAAAGCCGCCATTAGGTAAATAAGGCAGACGCATGCAAATATGTATGGAGCCTTCAAAAATGATGATGATGACACTAAAAGATTCCTGAGGCTGTCAAGCAAAGAATGTTGTGTGTGGAAAACAGAATACAAAAATATAGCTTGACTTATGCCTCTTTTCTGAATATCTAATTTAATATGTTTAGATAAAATTAGTATACCCAGTGTTCACTTCAGCAATTTAATGATTAGGACAACAGGAACAATGCAATTCAAAATACCAAACCGAAGAGATTACATAATTATTTGTCTGTGACAAAATTGTGGTCTTCTTTTCCAGTCATTAATTCCACCTTTCGTATCATGGTCAACAAAACTTTTGTACTGACCTGAAACAAAATTAATCTAGAAAAATATAACTCAGAGAAGGGTAGATAAAATTGGAAACTGACTACTGACAAGTTGAAGAATGGGACTCTGCTCATCCAATGTTTTTTTCTAGAACTTCCTCTAGTGAAATGGTTAGGCTGGTCTTGTGAGCCCCTAGTGCAAATGCTTCTTCAAAGCTGTCAAATATTTTCTAGATGTGGGTCTTTTCTAAGCTAAATGTATGAGTGCCTCTCCTTTAGGATTGGCTGAGTGTGAAAGACAGCCCTCAGACAGCAGTGATATGCATACATGTGCTATAAGGGTTGCCCGACTGACATCTGTCAATGTCATCAAGCCTGGGCTACGTTCCAGTATACAGTATATTTTGAAACATGCACACCACTCTTCCTGGCAGACATACATGTCTTCACTTAACAGGAAAGACCTCATCTAGCAGAGGTGTGGAAGCGAGTCAAAAGGATGTGGGGTAAGTTCTTGCAGGACCCACCTCCCACTCGCTAGGAGAATGGAAATGCAATCTCAGACCATGCATCTATGGCTGAGTCTTTTTGCCCTTCTCCACATTCCCTAGCGAAGATGCTGCTCCACCAGCATTCAATGCGCGTCATAATGTCGCGGAAGGCCACCAACTGGACTTTATCTTCAGGGGTGGAGAACCCTTCAATGACAGGTTTACATTGAGTGATTTGCCTTCCGCTCTCGCTTCATGCGTGGACACCCCCGTTGGTCCTGATGATGTCCTGTACGCCCTGCTTTGACACCTGGGTGAGTGAGGCATGGCCTTCCTGTTAGATTTGTTCAACAGGATCTGGGTGGAGGGTCTCCTCCCAGATTCCTGGTGAATGGCTATTGTGCTTGCTTTTCACAAGCCTGGGAGGGATCAATCTACTCTGGCCGGTTTCTGCCTAATAACCTCCTGTGTGTGCAATTAGAAGAAGAAGGCCTTTGATACTTGATGGCGATACAGTATCATGGAGACTCCACATGATGGGGGTGAGGGGACACCTCCCAATCTTTATTTCTCAATTTCTGTGAGATTGTTGATTCCATGTAAGGAGCCCTCTCTGACCCAATGGGGTAGGGTGTCCTGCAGGGAAAGTGTTCTTAAGTGTCACAATCTTTGCCCTGAGCAGCAACAGTATCACTTCTGTGCTGCCGGAAGATGTCTTTTCAGCACAGATTCCAACTCTGGAGCATCGACTCCAATAGGCATTGAACCATGTCTCTCGCTATGCTGAAGCGCACAGGTTTCAGTTTTCATTGGCCAAGACTAAGGTGGTGCACTTCTTCCACCATCCACGGTTCCATCCTGACCCAGAATTGTTCCTAAATGAGGCTCACCTGGAAGTGCTGTGTTCACACAGTTTCCTTGGTTTTTGTATTGACTGATGCCTCATTTGGGACACTCATTCATACCATGGACATTCTTTGTTCCATGATATTCAGCACTTGGGTTGCTGATAGGGCTACTACCTTAATTTTCTATTGGTCCTTTGTTCACTCAATGCTTGACTACAGATGAGAGTTATATGCAGCAGCAACTGAGCGTGTATTGTGGAAGATGTACTCTATCCAACACACCTGTCTGTCTAATGATCAGTGCCTTCTGCACTTTCCCCATTGAGAGCCTACTTGTCAATGCTAGGGAGATGCCACTCGCTCTTTACCACATACAGTGCATTATGCACTTGTACGCACTAGTCTGGTGCCTATCTTAGTTGCCAATGGCACTCACTGTATTCATAGCATACCTTGATGGTGACTATGCAACTGAAAGATGCCAATCATACCCTAAGCCCTTTGGGTTGATGGCTAGGAAACTGGCTTTGAGAGCTTGTGGAACTCTTGGGATGGTGGTGCTTCTGGTTCTGCCCAGGTCACCACCCTGGAAGGTACCACCTTTGTCTATTTGTTGCTTCCACCATGTTTCCCCTCTGTTTGAAGTCAGAGAGGCTCTACCAGGCATTGTTTCTGTCTTCATGGCTGAGCTGGTTGCAATATACCACTTAGTATAAGAGATAATGCACTATGCCCAGGTCAGAGACTGGATTGTGATCTTTAGCAACTTGCAAAGTGCTCTGAGTGCTTTTGAGGCATTTTTATCTACATACACCCTGGTTTTATTATATCTGCCACAAGCCAGGTGGATGTTAAGGTCATCTTCAGGCTGATTCTCTGACAAATCGGGCAAAAAATTTGAAATATGGAATGACCAACCTCTTCGATTTTGATGAAAATTGGAGTAGATTTTTGGCTGAAACCACAGTCTAAAACCCTTTTCAATATCTTAATTTTTATGCAAAGTTATGAACCCCCCCCCCAAAAGACTTGTATCTCAGCCCCTAATTTATTTAGAAAGTTAAATAAAAAAACATTCAAAAGAGAATTTTGAACTAAAATTGATTGTCACTATTTTGCATGGAAACATTATTAAAAAAAGTTACGGCCATCTAAACTTTTAAATGAGAGTATACCCTCAAATTATATGGAAATTATTATTATTTTTTTTTAAAGCACATCCTTTTTGTTTCTTAAAATGCATAATTTTTTTGGTATATTTTACTTGGTCTGTTCAATATACAAGGTTAAATATGTTAGAAGGGAATTTTGCTGCTTCCTTTGGGTCAAATGAATATGCGATTGCGTCCTGCATTCAATTTGGGGGCACACAACACACTCCTAATGTTCATCAATCCTCAACATCCTCAATGGACAAAAAGGAGAATTTGTTTTGTGCAATTTCATGCACCAGGTCTGGTGCATGAAGTTGATTTTACAGTCTTGATGTTCATCTGAGATTTCATGAAGTTGATTTTACAGTCTTGATGTTCATCTGAGATTTCATGAAGTTGATTTTACAGTCTTGATGTTCATCTGAGATTTCATGAAGTTGATTTTACAGTCTTGATGTTCATCTGAGATTTCATGAAGTTGATTTTACAGTCTTGATGTTCATCTGAGATTTCATGAAGTTGATTTTACAGTCTTGATGTTCATCTGAGATTTCATGAAGTTGATTTTACAGTCTTGATGTTCATCTGAGATTTCTTCAATAAACTCTTTCCATAAAAAGCATTACTTATCTAGTTTTTGATGATGCATCATTTATTTGGTAGAATCGCTGATGCTGCCAAAGTTTCCACAGCAATGGGGGTATTTCATTTGTATTTCTTGGTGTATCTCTTCATAGTGGAACCATTTTGGTGTACACAGATGCCTCTAAGTCAAAAAGGGGTGTTTGGCTTCCATACTAAGTCCCCTTTGTTTTATGCCACTGGCGCATTTCTGAGCGCTGCATTCATCTTCATGGCCAAGCTAGGCAAATATACCTCTTTAAATAGGAGATTATGTTTCATACCCAGTTTAGAGATCATTTTGTAATCCATAGTGGCTCACATTAAGTGCTCTTAAAGCATTGTAACTCTGAAGGCTGTTAATATTATTGGGTTCAATTCATGAAACTGACTTTGACACAGAAAGGTTAGAAAAGTGGCAAAGTACTTTGCTTCGATGGAGCTCCAGTGAAAAAAAAATTACTCTTTGCCTTTGCTGTTTTTTTTTTAAGTTATAATTTTATGGGAACTTTTTGAATGTTTTTTATATTTTTAAATCAAATCTTGTTCATATGTATCCATATTTTTACTTTTTAATAATTTCGTATTTTCATATTTTTTTCAGTTTGCGAAAGGCTGAGCTGTGTAGCCCATTGTCTCTCCCGCCTCTCAGAATTGAAAGGATCCGTCATTGCCTGGAAAACTTTCACCACATTGATTCAGAATTATTCTGAAGAACTCAAAATGAAGATACTTTTAATTCCAACACTACAATTCCTCAGCCAAGAAATTGGTGAAGGGCTTCTCATGCTGAAGTCATTTGAGTTGAATGTAGATAACATGGTTTGTTTTAATTCCTTTTTTCGTCCCTCTTCATTTAACATGGTTTGTTTTAATTCCTTTTTTCCCCTCTTCATTTAAAGATTAGGGAAGAATTAAGGTATTTCTGATTCATCTTAGAATAAAGCCATTGTCACCATAAGCAGAAGTAGCATCATTTTTATTGGTCAGTGACACATTAATGTCAGGTGAAAAAAAAATGAACCTGAATGGTAGAGAGATACAGTAGTGTTCAAAAATAGATATAATTTATATCTTCTTGAAAATATTTGCTTAATTTCCATGAAAATTGAACAAAAAATATTTGAAATTTGCCTCTGATAGTCTCTAAGCTTCATAGAAGAGTGGATGAAAAAAGTAATATGTACTCCTTAGAAAGGCTGCGTCCAAAAGTAGAAAAGGAAATTCCGGAGAGGCTCTTATTTTAAGAGGCCTCAATGTGGGGTACAAACCATATGTATCTATAGTGTATGAGAGCTGCCATGAAGGTGACCTGAAGTGGAACCAATCCAGCAACTTGCGTGGTGTCCACCTGGCTAAGTCATGGCCTCCAAACTAGAGAATGATGAGTATAAATGGAGCAATAAACAAAGAACAGCGTAATTATCTCTTAGACAATTGAACAAAATATTAATAAAAGTATGCAGGGCCTGATTGTGAATGACTTGAACACATCTTCGGACGCAAGACTTCACCAATTTGTTGCATTGTTCAGGCATGGTTTTATTCCATTCTTCCAATCTTTGCCATACATCTTTAATATTCCTTTTTCTAAGCTACTCCATCTTATAGAGTATGTTTATTAAATTTTCCATCAAGTTTAAATCAGAGCTCTATTAAGGCCAGTACATTACATCAATATTTTCAGCATTGAAGAACTACTTCACCTTCTTTGTGTGGCAGAGCATTGTCCTGCATGAAAACAGGTTTGTATACTTCTGATGTGTATACTTCATCACATCAATATTTTCAGCATTAAAAAACTACTTCACCTTCTTTGGTGTGTGGCAGAGCATTGTCCTGCATGAAAACAGGCTTGTATACTTCTGATATGTATACTTCATCACATCATTATTCTCAGCATTGAAAAACTATTTCACCTTCTTTGCTGTGTGGCAGAGCATTGTCCTGCAGGAAAACAGGCTTGTATACTTCATCACATCAATATTTTCAGCATTGAAAAACTACTTCACCTTCTTTGGTGTGTGGCAGAGCATTGTCCTGCATGAAAACAGGCTTGTATACTTCTGATCTATATACTTCATCACATCAATATTTTCAGCATTGAAAAACTACTTCACTTTCTTTGCTGTGTGGCAGAGCATTGTCCTGCATGAAAACAGGCTCGTATACTCCTGATGTTCTGAATCAGATTCTTGTATACTGAAGCATTTACTTGCCACATAAATGTATGAGTGGACAAACTGTAGTGTTTGAAAACATGCCCAATATACTGGTGCCACCTGAAATTTAAACATGCATGTGTGATTCAATCCTTCACCGGTACAATGCCTTACATGTTCCTTCCCATCTAGTCTGCGCAAATTAACCCTGCAGGGGGAACCCTGTGTAGATTACTACATGTACCTGGAGAGGCAGTATATCATCCCAGCCCCTGCCACAGGAGGTACTTTTATGTAGACTGTGGGTCAACAACCTGTAACCTGAAATCATCCAGCCCACAAACCATAAGAAAAATACATTAAACTGGCTTTCAGGAGGGATTTTTGTGGGTGGAGAACTTTCTTCCTCTAGAATTCCTAGAGCAAGTGCAGGCAGAGAAGCTTGCCAAAGCTATGATCAACTGTGGAAAGTCAAAAAGTGTCCTACTTTGGTAGGAATATATCCACATTTTTGTAGTGGCTGTTAAAAGGAGAAATATACCAGTTTTAGCAGCCATGAATAATTATTGTATGATTTATTATAAAATGCATGATTTTACTGCTACAGGGTAGGATTTTAAGTAGTCTTCAAAAATTAAGGCTAGATGTAGTGAAATAAGTAAACTACCACTTTATAAACCCAGAAAAAAAAACTTAAAATAAAACCATATTTTTACGTTTATCAGACAATATTGCTTAAATCTATGTCAAATTTTCATATGTATTATTATTTTCTCTATTTATTAACTATGGTGATAAATGTGGGCCGCCATATGCTCTCAGACATGGCCCGTGGCAGGATTATAAAGCAAGATTGGTGACCCCTGGTATAGATTGTTACACCTGCTACCTGGAAGACGAGCATGTCCTCTTGGCCTGAATGCCTGGTTCACTGGGTCAACTTGAAGTCTATGAAGGCCACAGCAAGCTACTCTGTTCCCTCTATGCACCCACTCTTTTACTTTTGGATGAAGAAACTGACCAGCTACCTCATGCTCTGTCAGAAGAGCGGCTTTGGAACCTCTATAAACAATGCATTGTAACACCTGCTGGCTACAAGAGGCAAGGACTTGAGGGTTCCTGAGCATTGAAGCGTGTTTAATGGGAAGAGAGGTTTTGGCCCAGTAACCTCTTCTCTGTGGCTCATATGCTGACCACTAACTTTTTTATCCAATAGGGTAAGAAGAGGCTGTCCCACAGGAAAATGTTCTGCGTGTCACTCTTTTTGCCATGACCATAAACAGTATCAACTCGGTGCTGCCAGGTAATGCATTCTTGCTGAGGGATCCAACCATCAGCATGGCCTGGGCAACCTGACTAGCCTCCTGCTTTTACTCACACTGACTACATGGTAGTAATTAGGTCTATCCTTTGGCCTACATGGCAAAGAAGATGGGAGATGGCAATTTTCCTAAGTTCCACTCCACATCTAATGCTCAGCTATAGCTGGTAAATGCTATCTGTGAGGCCTTCCTTCATTAACCACATTTTGCCAGTGTTTATTTGATCTGCTGAAGTCCTATTGTAAAGTACAGTGGAAGGATAAAAGTCTGCATGAGTCTAGCAGCAAGGAGACACATATGCACCTCAATCCTTATCTAAATTTATTTTCTCCATCAGAAATCACCTAAACAAAAATGACAAATTGTCCTAAAAATATTAAATGCTTTTTATGTAAAAAAAACAAGTGCTGTGGTGTTGTGGGGAAAGTTATAGGGTGACCCCCTTAGCAGCCAGTGTGTTAAAACAGCATTCTAGATAGTGCAAGACAAATTCTAACACATTGTGATAGAATCACATACAATAAAGTAGCATGTTAGTAACATATACAATCAAGAACTGACAGTAATGTACAATCAACAATTATGACTAATGTAAAACAAGAATGGTTTCAGTAACATATAATCAAGAATAGTGCCAGCAACATTTATAATCATGAATGGTGCCAGTAACATGCATAATAAAGAATAGTGTCAGCAATATTTATAATCATGAATGGTGCCAGTTACATGCATAATCAAGGGTAGTGCCAGCAATATTTATAATCATGAATGGTGCCAGTAGCATGCATAATCAAGTATAGTGCCAGCAACATTATGAATGGTGACAGTAACATGTATAATCATGAATGGTGCCAGTAACATATATAATCATAAATGTTGCCAGCAGATTTATATTCATGAACGATGCCAGTAACTTGTACAATTAAGAACCATCCTTGTAACAAATACCATCAGGAACGCTATCAGTAACATTTTCTACTTACCAAGAAAGAAACCTCTGATGAATCTAAAACCTTATCAACAACTCCTCGAGCTCTCCCTAGTCTAGTGAATACAGCATTGGCTTTGGCCCCTGGTAAGGTGCATTGAGTCTGGGTATACTTACAGGCAGCTCTGTCTACATACACTGTCACACACAACCAATTGCAATGCTTCTGTCTCTTCCTCCCTCCTCGCTTCACACAGACAACATCTCTCTTTTCCACCCTGGAATCTGCCAAAGGGGTTTTCATATCCACATCCTTCAGCTCAGAATGGGTTTCCTCTTCACTGGAGAGTACAAAACACTCTTGTCTGTGCCTTGTTCTTCATTATGGAAAGGCTCTTTAGCACATGATTAAAATGGAACAGGTAGTGCAATTAACCTTCTCAATAACTTTTTTAAGGTTAAAAATGAAACACAAATGTATCAGTTTTTATGCAACATGGATTTTTCAGTGAAATGTGCTGAGTGTAATTGCACCTCAAAAGAGGAAAAGACTTAATATCTCTAGGTTTGTCTTGACCATATCAATCTTTTTATTAAACTTTTATTTTTCACATTTCAGATATATATTTTGGGTGTTACAACCCAGCCGAGTGAAAACATTGCTCAAAATTATGGTAAAGTTAAGCCAAATTAGGTGTAAGATGCTGGATGGATCCTGTCTCAGGTTGCTTTTACAGTGGCTGTTATACACTCAACACCCGTGGTTCAGATCCAACATTAAACTGTAGGTCTCCACTGACAAGAAATAAAATCATCCTTTTTAATAATTTTATTTATATAATTTTTTATGAAAGTTTTTCCTTTGCATCTATTTTCTTTGTCATAGGATGAATATGAGGAAAAGGTCTTCCTTGGCATCCTCAAGAAGTGCAGCTTCAATTTGAAGATTTTAATAGTCATCATTAAAAAATTTAGTGGATTCCTTAGAGGGACTCACAAAGACTTACTGTCTCTCATTCTGTCCTTATTAAGGTATGTAGCTTTGACTCAACCCTTTAACTGCTCCTCACTTGGTGAGTGGCTGCAGCTCTATACAGCGGTGTAAATATAGTGTTCCTATAAATATCTATGTTAAGCATGTACTGAGGTTAGGTAAAATAATATTAACACTTGGCACACAATATTTGGTTATCAATAAGGTGTTAGACCACCATTTGCCTTTAGCATGACTGCAATCCTGCATAGAATAGAATGACACAATCCCCCATATGATTTTCAGTGGAATTTTGTCCCATTCTTCTATCAAAATATCTTCTAATTGTTTCATTGATGATGGAGATGGAAATTGCTTCATACTCTGATCCTAACTGCCCATAATGGTTCAATGATGTTCAGAGCAGGGAAGATGTTGGATTACATTCCCATGTTCCTCAAACTAAGACTGAACCTTTTTGTTTGTGCGTTTGGCTGCATTATCATAAAAAAAAATGGTGTTGTCTGAAAATGGTATACTAGTCATCATAAGAACCTCAGTATTGAGAATATCTAGATATTTGCTGGCAGTAACTTAACATTGAAGGTAATGTTGGGACCGGCTGAATAACGGGATATAGCTGCCTAAACCATTTTGGATGTGACTCCATGTTTAATAGTTGGAAGAGGGCAGTCTGGATTGTAGGCTTCCTTTGGGTTCTCCATACACAAACATGGCCATTCATGGATATAATGCAAATGAGTACTCATTAGCCCATACTACATTCTTTCAGCCATCATTTGTCTGTTTTAGGATTGTAATCTCATTTCTTTTACAATTTGCCATTGGGTTTCTGTTACCTGCAGTTTCAAAGTAGTTGCCCTTCCTTCAGTTTGCTTTGTGAAATTTTCGGGGCACATTCTTATTGAAACAATGTCAGTCAGTTGGCTATTGAGTTCTGTCACCTTTGCTTTAGTAGTTTTGTTTGACCACAATCCCTGTCAGTGTTCGACAACCCTTGTCAGTTAACTTCAGTTTTCACCCACTTGTTTTTCCCATATGCTGTCTTACCATGTTTTGTGTATGCTGTCATAACTCTGGACTGTTGCTCTTGATACATTAAACACTTCAGCTATTTCAGTTAGAGACTGCTGCTAATCGCACTCCAATGATTTGCCCTCTTTGGAAGTCTGATAGGTCACACATTAGTCCTTGCTCCAGCTGTAGCTGTCACTCACAATATTGTGCTGTATACTGAAATACAAGGATTAAAAAAGCATTTTCAAAACAAATGAAGATTGCAGCATTCCTATGTAGGCAATGTTGCTGACATGTAAAAATATACGGAATATAACAGTGTTCACATTTTGTTCAACCCCTGCATTTATTTCATAATAATAATAATGAATTGCAAGAGGATGCTCCATCTAAACTGTTACACCTGGTACCTTTAAGAATGGCACACCCTCCTGACCCGATTGCCCTGGCAGTCTCAAACTAGTTTGAGTCTACCTGGGCATTATTCCTTCTAGACATTTCCATTTTACCCTTTATTCATCTTTACCATCCTCTCATCCTAATTTATTAACTGAGGACTGATTTTTCAGGCTGGTCACCCACGCACTTTTCTCTATTCATTCCTGGGAGGGGCTGGATGGCCCTTCTTTCTTGGCTGTGGTTGGGGTGATGGTTTTGACTGTGTTTGTATTCTTCCCATCCTTTTCTCTTTCAACTGCCCTTCATCCTCCTTTCCTCTTTCACTCACCCTTCATCCTTCTTTCTTTATCTCTCCTTTTACACACAAGCAAGGGGATGGCAGTGATATTTGGAGGCTTGTGTGCCCCCCTCCCCCTGCCCTCCCAGGCGCTTTTGCACATATCCCCTTACAAGCTTTGTGTGATATGATCTCATTGCCATTTTGGTGCCACTCCCTAGTTGCTGCCTGGACCCCTAGCGCAGGAGGGTGCTTATAAAATTCCTGCAGCATTCAACAGCCTTTCTACCTGGTCCCTCGGGACAGTCTCACAGAAGGTGCGACCTTACTTAATTGTAGTAACCATGATGGGGGCTACAGCACAGGACTGTAGGGTCAAAAGATTTCTACTTGTATTTCCCCCTGTGTAGCCTCTTGGTATAAGGAGGAACTGCACATTCTCTCGGCCTGAGTGCAAATTAGGAAAGCCCTGATGTCACTCAGAAGTTGTTGGTGCTCTTTCCTCTTGCTCCTTATCAGTGCTATTTTAGTTTACCCACCTATACTCAATTCTCTTTATTACATACCTGCCTACCCCATTCAAAACTTGCTCTTCTATCCACAGTGGTTCTGGCTGCCCAGAACCACTGAACTTAGCCAAATGGTAGTGTATTCTGTGAGGTCTTTACCTGCTGCAGGTGTTGAAAGCCTGCCAGCTGAGGCTAGTATTAGGCACAGGGTGTGTCAGGGCGTCAACTCTGCTCACCTGACTCCTCCTTCCAATACACATGGCTATGTTGACTCCATCCTTTATAGTCCAAGCTTGAGGAGAAATTCTCCTGAATCGCGAGCCAGGTTGTCAATGTTGGACTGGGACTGAGTATGTGGAAACGACCACATTCTAGAATTTTCTGATCCAATGGAACTACCATACAATAGGGCGGGTCATACTCTAGAATTTTATGAAACTGGTGATGAGGGATATTCAAATGATGAATATTGGCAAAAAAAAACAATCTTTTGGCAAAAAAGTTAAATTCTGATTCACCTAACCTACATCAATTTGAATTTGAAATATTGTTAGTTCTGGGTCATTTACTATATTTTACTATTATTTTAGTTACCTATAAAAGATCAAATTTACCATTTTCTATCATCAATACATTTATGTAGTCTGAAAGATATTTGTTTAAAAAAATTTAAAAATGTATTAGAGAGACATGAGAAGTAGGAAACCTGTTAAAAATGACCCTTAATTTAGTTTGGTCTAACTCCAAAATTACAAGTAGCCAGTATTCATTACTCAGTGGAAGGCAATATTCCAGTAGTGTTGCTAGTTCTGGTAACTGTTTATAGAGCATTTACATTTTATTTGAATGCTAGTAAAGGCTGTGGATCATTTTAGAATAACATATAATTATTTGGTAGAGATTATTTCTTAATCTAAGCGCCATCTTTTCATTTGCAGATATACCTGCGATTAGTGTGACAATGGCAAAAATTAAGTTCTCATCTGACTAATTTTGTTGGGACTGGGCAAGAGCTGATGGTGTCTAGTTACCAACAATAAATAAGAGATATTTTGAGGTACGGCATCTACCTGAGGACGCAAAGTGAAAATGACCAGAGAAATTATCGATGGGACCAGCTGGTAAAAGACATGTATCAGGGTTGATTAATCAGTGGACCAAAGCTAATGCTCTCTTCAAACCACCTGTTGTAAATCAAAAGGTCATAATAATATCAAAGCTTAAGGTGGTGTGGAAGGAGGCAGTAAAAGTTTCCCTTGGTAAAGGAAAAATTGAAGTAAAAGCGAGGTTCATTGCAAAACTAGATAAGTTATTTGATATATTGACATGCAAATGTCAAATTTCCAGTTGTGGGGAAGTAGGTTGTAATGGCTGTGAGACTGAAGCCCACATTAACTGCTGTTGTAGTAAAGAGAAAAAAAAAATACCTATTAGGGAACTAGCCTTTATTAAATGATAAAAGGAGAAGGTTGGAAGTAAAGGTACCTTTCAAATTGGAGATCCTGATATTCCAGAGCATAATAGACAATTAAGAGCTTCAGAAAGGAGAGCAGAAAGAAAGAGAAAAGGTAAGGAGGAAAGCGCTGTTTTAGCAGGAAAAGCAGCAAGAAAAGAAATTCAATATTTTTTGGCACAAGGTGAAGATCTGGAGGCAGAAAATTCTGACGGTGACAACAGTTTAGGTAATGAAGTAACCTTTGAAGCTGTCCAAGAGCCGGATCTTCTACCAGGAATAGAAAGAATTATGATGAAATTCCGAATATTGCTCTTGCTAGTATAAGGTATGGTGTCGGGTTGAGACCAACTGCAGCTATAGCCACAGCAGCTTTAATAGATGCTGGATTCATTTCTGAGGAAAATACAAGTAAAGTAATTGATAAGAATAAAGTTAAGAAAGCACAGGAAAAGCTACTAATGACATTTATTGAACATGAGCTTGAGGAAAGCTTAAGGAAGGATGGGGGAATTTCTTGTGCTCTTTGATGGACGAATTGATGGCCAAATTTTATGATGTAGGTGAAAAATTGTTTCCAGCAAAAACAAAAGAGGAACATTACACTGTCATCAGTGAGCCTGGGAGCAATTAATTACCTCTTCCACTTTGTCCCAGAAAAGGCTGCTACAAAACGAAGAATCACATGCAGAGAAGATCACTAAGGCTATGTTTGGATGGCTGAGGGAAAGGGGTTTGGATAAAAGCTTAATGGCCATTCGAGGAGACTCCACGAATGTAAACACAGGTGTAAATGCTGGAGTAATGCAAAAAATGGAACTCCATTTGTGCAGAAAGCTTGTTTGGTTGGTCTGTAACCTGCACACTGGGGAAACTTCCTCTCCGCCATCTAATTATCAACCTGGATGGCCCAACACTATCTGACAACAGATATTCCGGACCAATAGAAAGCTCCTTGACTGTTACAGACTTGGATATCAACTCAAATTTCACTCAAATATCTTTAGGTCCTCGTCTTACCAAGATACCTCAGGAAATGGTGCAAGGTCTTTCCACTGATCAACACTACGGCTATAGAATTGTATCGTCAATCAGAGATGGAGTGCTTCCTACAGGGCTTTCTCTATTAGAAATAGGACCAGTAAACCACAGTCGCTGGCTGACCACAACTAACAGACTTCTTCAGCTCTGGGTGTTAAAGCATGAGCTCAAAGGAAAAGCCTTTAAGAATCTACGACTGATTGTTGAGTTCCTCATTGTTGTATATTACCCATGCTGGTTTAACATTAAGATTAAGCACTCTTGGATCGAGGGACCTAGGCACATTCTTTATCAACTTCACTGCCTTAAGTCTCAGAGGAAGAAGGTTTTAAATATTGTTTTGTCCACTGTTAAGAGATCAGCTTGGGATGCATACAGTGAAGCCATCCTCCAAACCCTCCTATGTTCTGAAGATCAGGTGGAGAGAACTGAAGGGGTGAAAAGAATATAGACCATCAGGGGAGAAGGGGACCCAGATACTCAACTGGGACACCAGACATCAATTGTGATGCTACCAGGATTGTATATCTGATCAATTGGTCAGAGGATGTCTCTGAGCTACCTCTCACTTGCTCTTTAAGTACTTCTGAATTGAAAAACTCCATTGACTCTCCTATGGAAGTACCTGACTGTCCTTGTCACACACAGAGCATTGAAAAGGTTGTAAGAATGGTGACTGAGGCTTCTTCCAAGTATTTCTCATGAAAAGAGGGATGGAAGAATCAGGGCACAAGAGACTAGACATCTGATGTCCAGGAATGAATCAAAGCAAGATTTGTGTGCTCTGGTGAAGTTTAACTTTTGAATTTGACCCAAAGTGACCCATGCAGCTATATGTGTAGCTTTGCATACACTCTTCTCACTCAATAAACATGAAAATTTGAGGTTACTTTGTGTTTGTGTGTACTTATATTAAATAAAAATAGGTTACATAAGCTTGTGATGAAAGGGAAAAAATTACTTTTATTTAAATGGAAATTGATGTAGGTAGGAGCAATTGTATAACAAAATAAAGTTCTTTTTCAAAATCTACACCGAAAAATCTATCATTTAAGCACCCCTCATTAAAGGATTTAATGAAAATATATGGTTGCTCCAAAGTATGACCTTTCCTAACCATACAATGCCTGAACAATATCATTTCATCGTTATTCATTTCTGAATCACCTATCATTACCATATTTTCACACTGCCTAAATTGAAGCGGATAATTTCCGTACATTAAAATTTAATTTTCAGTGACAATTCTCACAAGGGAATTTTATCTTATGTTACTATATTTTACATATTTAGTTTAATTATTTTTTGTAATAAAGAACAAAATCCAATCTTTTTTTTTGCAATCTTCCAGAGTAAAAGAGCATTGCATTAAACATCCTCAAAATTCACTTTAAGCTGGAGGTGAATCAAAGCAAGCAAAGACATTCTACTTGCATAAAGTTAATGCCTACAAATGTATCATCTTCAACTGGCCACCTGCTTGTCACTTTCTTCTAGGTGATCCTCCCACATTAGGGGTCCTGGCAATGAAGCAGCTGACCAAGCTGCCTAGTTGTTCTCTGGCCCCAGCACACTCTGTCCCACTTCCATTCTCTGATCTCCTTTGACATGCGAAGGCGATCGTTAATACACAATGGCTGGCTGTGTGGCAAACTCTGCCTCTCATAAAACTTCACTGCATCATACCCCACCTCATTTACTGTGTCTCATCCTTCCACTACTCCCAACATAAAGAAGTGGTGCCAGCCTGCCAGTGCCTGGTCACACTACACTAACTCACACCTTATGCCCTGCAGTCTCTCTTGCATCTGTACCACCTAATGTACCAGATTCACTGTCTCCCACAAGCTCATTAAGCACCCTTGTACTTTATCCATCAGTGCCACTACTTTCCTTTTTTCTCTTCCTGCCCTAACTCAGCTCACTCAGGTTCAATCCTGTATAACGGCCCTTTGTTCTCTGTATTTTTTTTCTTTCTCTGTGCCACTAGACTTCTTCCCCTGATATAACTCAGTTCCATAAAATAAAACCCTTTCTGCCTAATTCCCCTCCATTGTTATTGCACTTTAAATTTTAAAAAAAAGTACAGAAACTTTCTTTAAAAAAAAAGAAGGTATATAACAAAAACCCAGGTTGTGACGAATCTAATTATTCCTGATGATGCGTAATGTACTAAATACCACACACTGTCACAAAATATTTGGTAAACTATTGCATGTACACGCAAAAAAAAACAAAGAAAAGATTTATAAATATTTCACCAATGGAGATATTTTGCAAGTCTTTGAGAACACTTTCAGCAGAATAGCTCTGATAGAGAACAACTGTGAGATTGAAGGAACATTTTACTGGGAAAGTGGAAGCATATAGAATGTTATTTGCCTGAATGGGCGCTTTAGACTATGTGAGAGTTCAGCTACCCCTGTTTAGAATTGTTTTGGGAGATATTAACCCAATTTATCAGTGAACATGGAATAGCAGTGTAAAGAGTTGAAAAAGCTGAGACTGATTTAAGAGAATGAGAGTGCATGGAATACTCTGAATGTGCCGATATAAAAGCCAGATGGTAGATTACCAGTTAGTGTTGATTATAGAAAAGTGAATGAAAGAAGAGAAAGACCATTTGCGAATGCATGTAGTTTCTCAATTCTTATATGTTATGCAATTGCTTAGGAAGTTAGATTTGGTCCGTGTGTAATACCAAATGCTGATTGCTCTAGAAATACAATATTAACTGCTTTCTCTACTGTGTGAACTCATTACCAATTCAGAAACCTGTTTTGGTTTGGGCAGAGTGGTATGAATATTGTTTTGGGTAGATTTGTAATAATGTTAGTGTTTAGTGATGAATTTTTTTATTGTAAGTGAAAGTTTTGAGGAGCACATGACTCTCATATATTATTGACTTACCAAAGATTTGGAGAGAAGGTGATAGTTGCTATATGTAAATGGTTTGAGAAAGAGGTTGCATTCCTTAGGCATAAGGTGAGTGAAAGTGAGTTCCAAAAATCTGCAAGGTTTGTTGAAAAAGTAAGAATGTTTCCTAAACCTATGACAGTAAGGCAGTTAAGTCCTTTATTGGATTAAGTCCTTGCTGTGGAATTAGCAAGCCTTTGACTGAATTGATGGGAAATAAAGTGGTTATTAGATGCACATATGGTATGAAGCAAGCATATGAAAGAGGTTGCATTTGAAGATGTGGAATTGGTATACCTGGATTATAGAGAAAATACAAAGGTGCTAAGAGCTGTGCACCAATGCAAGTGAGTATTGCTTGGGTGAATGTTTGATGCAAGAGCAGAATATATGTGAGTGGTGAGTATATAAGAAGGATAAAGCTTTTAATGTAGCAGAATAAAGTATTCAGCATTTGCACAAGAGTTTGCTGCCCTAAAGTATTGTCTGAAAGTGTTTTATCATGTTTATTTGGAGTCCATTTTTAATTGAGAATGCTCTTGGTGTATCGACAGAATGCAAAGATGTTGGAAGATTTGTGATTTTGAGTGCATGGTTGAATATGGGCTAGGTGAAAGGAATCATGCGGCTGACTTGATGTCTAGTTTCTCTTGTTCAATTGATTTAAGTGAAAATGTAATGAATAACCCTATATATTTCCAATGGATTAATGAAAAGGAAAGAATATAAGTGGAGGTAACACACTTTTTGAAAGTCCATGGAATGGATGGCAAGCTTTGAAAGCTAGAGTACCATATCTGGTGAATAATTTAAGGAATGAGTTTATGACATATGTAAGGACCATAGGAGTAGTACAGGGGCAGAACTTTAAAAAAGAATTGAAAATGATGTGTATGTGTGTGACTCAACCGTATACGAGATAATGATTATTATGTATTATATGAAATGATTGTATATGCTGAAATACTGATTATACAGGATGGAAACACAAAGGCTAGACATTCAATTATTTTCAGAATACACTTAGATAATACTTGTAACTAATATTCAATTGGATCGCTTTTTGCATCAAAGACACAATGAAATCTAGGTATGACCTGAGAGTAAATGGCGCAGGCGGTTTCAGCTGATATTTTCTTTGTGCATTTTGCGGTTTCCACTTCAGAACTTTGACACTTTGATGAGATTTGGTACAGGATTTCTGCTCAAATATTGACCACACTGAGAGGGGGAGGGGGGGACCAAAACTCCTTAAAATTTGCATGGCACCATTCTCAACATTTTTATTTGTTGTCAGTGAAGTTGCTTCATCTTATTGAAGGACCTGTAAGGGGCACGGCCATTTGCTCTCCTGGCCGCTGTGCTGATGGGACTCAGCGCCCCGTCCGGCCCCAGCTTGGCATTCTTTTTCTTCTTCCGCTAACCCCTATCTCGTCTTCTGTACCAATTCTCTTGCCCGTAAGGGGCGCAGCGATTTGCCTTCATGGCCACCATGCTGATGGGACTCAGCGCCCCGTCCGACCACAGCTTAGCCTCTTCTCCTTCTTTTCTTACTTGTGCCTCTATATTGGTCAATAGATGCACCCACTGGGGGGCATCGTCTGCAGGACTGTGCCTTAGAGGAGGTTTGGTTTCCTGGGTCGTCATTTTGTTTCTGGGAGGTCTTAGCACCGCAGTCCAGAGAATCTCCGTTATGCAGCTGTATATGCGCTCTTTGGACTCACGATAACGGTTTGGTGCAGCCCCTCGGCTCCAGGGGCAGCCCAAAATAAAATATATACTTTTTTATCCTTTTGGGTCAGAAGTCAACCCTTTAGTAAGGCTGACATCTTTGACGTCTAAGAGGATTTTGTTGAGAAATGTGGTGAACCTGCCCAAATGTGGCCACATAATAATGGTGCATTGATAGTCGAGGCGCGAAATCAAGCAAGCAGAATCAGCGAATTAAGACCCTACAGTCTTTAGCTTCTGTAGACATGTCCTCTGCTTCGCACCCAACATTTAACAGCAGTAAAGGTGTTATCCAATCGGGAGAGTTAATAGATTATTATGTTGACAGGCTGGTCTCAAAACACCAATCCTTTGCAGGGTGCAACTGTCCATCCTTCAAATCTTTGCCAAATGTCCCCTTTGAGAAATCTTGGGAGGGTCTTCCCTTTCATTACCCGGAAGATGGCCCCCCGAACAGTTTCTGCAGGGCATCTTGTCTGAGACTCATGTCTCTTTTAATGTGAATAGAATTTGTAAATTTTTAGAAGAATCTAAATTTTGAGCCAAAATTTAATACATTGTTTCATGATTTTATATTCTCTGTTCTTGTATCTATTGTTGATCTATCTATAGTCTTATGTTTTTATCCTTTGTCAAGTTCTCAATAGTTTATTTTTTATATCCTTTTACACCCCTTGATAGTTTTAAATTCCTGTACTTCCATTCTATTGATTTTAATTTCATAGCTATATTTTTGTATATTCCCCAGCTGTCTATATTTTTATTGAGAATTTTCATGCAAATTACCCGTCCTTGAATTTGGCTGTGTGCTCATCCAGTTGGGCTTTGCAGGATTTATTTTCGGCACTCTTCATTTCTTATTGAAGGGTTACATCAGCATTTCTGATGGTGGCATCTACCCAAGGGATAACTCTTCTTCAACATCTCCAAATAAACATGATTAATTTTTATTCTCCTTTCAAGGAAGATAGTTGTTTCTTGTGGCCCCCTTGAAGTTACGCCCACTCATACCGCCAAAGACGGTTTCTGTCTCTTGAATTGAAAGATGTCTACTGTTTATCCCGAATCTCATTTTTATTTGTGCCCAAATATGATCATTTTGTTTTGTGGGTGCCCTGCGCACAGTGAACAACTTCTCATCTGTCTACAAAACTGGAGAAGATGACTCATCAAGGAGCCAACCATTGGAGGAGCTTTGTTCTTTTGACTCTTCTTCTTTGGTGGTGTTGGAAATCAAATGTCCTTTAGCTACTTTGAATGGACAAAGTTTCAGATCATATTTCAGCAATGTTTGCATGGCCAAATAGCTCACAGAGAGATTGACCTAGGAGTAACTATTGAGCAACCTAAAACCCAGTCAGCAATGTTCAGAAGTCCTTAAGAAAGAAAATAAAATAATTGGATTTATTGGTAGAGTGTTCAGGTATAAGTCCAAAAATACAATCCTTACTCTCTATAATTCCTTGGTCCATCCAATTATGGAATACTGCGTTCAAGCCTGGTGTCCGTACTACCAGGAAGATATAGCAAAATTAGAACAAGTCCAATGAAGGCTTACTAAAATATAAGTTTAAAGAACAAAACATACAAAGAGCGACTTAGAGAACTGAATTTATTTCCGTTAACCCTTTCTTTCCCGAAATATTGCTTTACATGAAAAATTGGGGGGGCTTTAAAACATATTCCATTTAGGTCATAAAACACACATATTCAACTTTTTTTATTGAACATTCAAGGAATTAGATGAAAATAAAATGATTTCACATGCCATCATTGGGAAGTGTTGATGCAAACATGAAAAAAAAACTAAAAAATCTAATCACTGTGAAAATAACAAAGAAAACCTGGAATTTAGTAACCACATTTCCTAAAAATAAAAGTTGATTTTTTTTTTTTTTAATTTTAATAAAATAATTACACAATTTATTTTTCATGAAATGTAATAAAACAATTTTGATCTTTTAACAGGCATAATGAGATGTTGCACTTGTTCACTTCATATGTGCGTAAGCTTTGATGCATCATTTTCATCTTTGCTTTAGATTAGTAGGCACAGGAAAATGATCACACCGGTCCAAATCAACATCATCAACGCCTTGTTACTGTTATTCCTTTTGCATTTAGACTGACTTTACTCTCATTTGATAGCCTACTTTTTTTGCCTTGTACTTTTACCAGCATTAGTTAGAGAGCTTCTCCTCCAATGTGTTTTTTAGAAGGCATCTGAAGACTAAATGAATGAAAATTAGTTATTTTATTTTCTATGTAACTCTAGTTAGGATAGGCTATTAAGACTGGCCATGTACTCCAACTCAGGGGCCGAGAGACCGCCCTGCCAGACCATTACTGACCTCGGTATGGCAGCACTTCTAGCTAAATAGGCCCTATAGAACTAAGACAAATTATAAGTAGCAGGAGTACTAGAATATATATACAAACATACACCACCTCAGCCAGCGGGCTAAACCACATGAGGGGATGGTGTTTACACTGCACCATCAAGCTAGGCGGAGGAGCTGTCTCTAGCAGCCAATGGCTAGCTGGTTGGAGGAGATCCTTGACTGAGCATTGAAGGTGGACCAGTGCCTTATGCTCACTGACTCTGACAGCTCCTGCAGCTCACCTGGTACCAAACGTACTGCTTTTCATTCCTTTGGATGACACCGGCAAGGCAGAGAGGGGGATCTTGATGACTGGACAACTCAAGATCTCCATACACTTCACCCTGGAGAGGTCACTTCAGTGCTGCTGTTTCAGCAGCGACCACAGACTGACTTCCATGGCACAATCTCCATTGTCTTCTGAGACAGAAGGATGCCAACATACACTACACTACATACAAACTATATATATATATATATATATATATATATATATATATATATATATATATATATATATAGCAGTACTTATATCAAATAAAGTTTATGTGGTTATAGAAAATGTAGACCTATCCTTCTAGCTAAATAGGCCCTATAAAGCTAAAAACAAATTATAGGTAGCAGAATTACTAGAATATATATACATACATACATTATACCACATACAAACCTATTTATATATATATATATATAGTGTGTGTGTATACAGAGTACTTATATGAAATAACAAAGTTTGTGCAGTTATAGATGATGTAGACCAAACCTAATTCAGAAAATTGCATAAACTTTTTTCTTTATACTAATACTTAGGAAAAGTCCAATGATGCCACATGGAATCACGTAAGTTAGAAAAGATATTGCACATGCAATTTATATGCTGAAGATATAACTAACATTCTAATCTCATCTAAACTTTCTTCTATGTAATAAAATAGAAATGTAAATGAAAAACTATGCTTACCTTATCGTATTTATGTCAAATATCTGCTTATAATGCACTGATCCCAATGACATTGACAATCAAAACTATTTCATATCCCTACCTGACACCCCGTATGAGCAAACAAATCAAACCATACCAAATATCCCCATTGGCAACCCCTGAAAACATTTTGATGACACACGAACTCATTGGACACTTTATAAGTAAAATTATGAAGATAACTATTGATAATGCTATATGGAATCATTGGGAGCAAAAGGGTTAACTCAGCGTAGATTAAGAGGGGACCTAATTTAGTTCTTTAAAATGATCAAATGCCTAGACAATATGGATTGAACTAAATGCTTCACCATCAACTAGTTAAATTACACGAGAGGAAACATTTTAACTTACACAAATATAAGAATTTCTTTTTAAAATGACTTGTCAACTTATGGAATGGGCTTCCTCATTGAGTAATAGACTGCAACACCGTAGATACCTTCAAACATCATATAGATAAATACTTTTGAATCTAATCCCTGACTAAAAGTGTTTTCTAGCAAATAATTAACTCTAGCCTTCAGGTGACAAGCTCACTGAAGTTGCCATATGTACTATCTGTCTTCCCCATAATCTTTATCCGAGGTCACTTAGTATGGACCGCAAGGTCTGTTGTGACCTGTTTATCTATGTAACTATGAAGTTTGAGGTCCACACTGATTATGGTAGAGTGGTCCTCACTGATTATAATAAAGTGATCCTCACTCTTGGAAGACAACTTTAAAAAACAAATCTGTTCACAGTGGGGTTCAATATCACAAAAATATAGCTTTCTTTCATCCTGCTTTTATGCAGGTACTCAATTGCTTCATATTCTAG
Source organism: Ceratothoa steindachneri (assembly GCA_963969495.1). Lineage (NCBI taxonomy): Eukaryota > Metazoa > Arthropoda > Malacostraca > Isopoda > Cymothoidae > Ceratothoa > Ceratothoa steindachneri. The sequence continues at coordinate 35,339,099 of OZ018332.1, forward strand.
TCATATTTATAAAAGGGTATTTTTTTATGAATTTACAAATCGATTCACAAAATTCAATAAATCCTGAAAGGACATGCAATAAAGTAATTAATGGTATGTAAAAGTGATTAAAACAGCCTTGAAAAATGAAAGTATAGATCCGGTCTACATAAATATAAAACATGTATACCAAAATTACAGATCTTACATTAGTTTACATAAGAATTCAGAAAGGTGTTTTAGACAAGGAGATAATCTCTCCAGAATTGTTCATATTGTGTCTAGAAGAAATCCTCAGGAGGCTAAACTGGCAAAGCAAAGGATTAAGATTGATGGGGATTACCTCAATCACCTGAGATTTACAGATTATATTGTACTCTTAGCTGATTACCTAGAAGAGATCCAAACAATGCTTCAAGAAATTAACCATAAAAGCAAAAAAGTTGGTCCCAAAATAAATTTATGAAAAAAGTAATTGTAATAGACACTACAATTAACCAAGAGGGTTGAGTTAGGTTAGGTTAGGTTAGGTTAACCTAACCTAGATATGAGTCAGCAGACTACAATGTCGCCAGAAAAAGATCAAGAAATCACATTGAATCACTGAGCTGGAAAGCATTTGGAAAGGCAATCATCATCTTCTACAGCAAAATGGCCATGTGCCTGAGAAGAAAATTTTACAACCAATGCGTAATCCCAACTATGACTGGGGCAGAAACTTGGAACCTGATCAAAAAGACTTATATTAAAACTTAGACCAACACAAAGAGCCCATGAACACATTTTGATGGGAATAATTTGGTGTGACAAAATCACTCACTTGGATATGCCACAAACCAAACCAGGATATAGTGGAAGCTATAAGAAACCTGAAGTGGAGTTGGGTAGGCCATGTGGTAATATTCCAATATAATAAAATTGCTGATGGACTTCTTGATAAAAGATGACTGAAAAGATAACAAAAACAAGATGGACAGATGATCTTTAAAACTATGCCAAAAAATTGGAAAAACTTACACAAGATCAACAAAAATTCAGTAAGATGAGAAAGGGTTTCTCAATAGTGGGAGAAAAATACCTAAAATGGCAATGATGAAACATTTAAAATGCTGTAAATATCAGTTTACACTGTGTGTTTTCACTTAGTATATAAAGATAAATGAGAGAGAATTTGAGATAACATAAGAACATAAGAAAAGAAGGAGAGTGCAAAAGACCATTCATGGCCTACACTTGGCAGCTCCTGTTCCATTCAACACACAAAAGATTTCTTACCAGAGAAAAGTCATCAACATTGTCACCCTTTACAGGAGTTCATCAGATCTAATCTACAATATACATAAAATGTACAATGTTTGAAGGGAGTCATTTAGATCATTGAGAAAAGAATGGAAGATGATTTTCAGGTAATGGGTGGATGAGGAGGGTATTGAAGAGAATGAAGCTAGGGATTGGGAAGGAATGTATGTCTGAAAATGAATTTTGCAGGATACTAATAGTTTAATGTGAGCATGGATGGTGGCCCTGGAATGATGGAATGAGGGTTACAGTGGGCGAATATCACCTGAATACCAGTGGATTTGAGGATTGGTAGAGTGGAGATAAGTGTGGTTATAAGTAATATTTGGGAATCCTTTAAATGTAGAGAGTGTGATATTGAATAATGCTTGTATTTTTTGTTTGGAATTGCTCTTTTATGAAAAAATGGGTTGTTATTAGATGCAAAGAAAAATTGTGTAATGTAAGAAGAGGAGATTGTGAAGATACGCATTGGATCTAAATATGTTTGGGATTTTGGTGGAATGGTTCAACTGCAAATGGATGAGGAGAATGAGATTTTAAGTGATGATATTTTGGAAATGCAAGCGATGTCTCCAATGGTTAAAAAATTAGAAAGATGTATTCAAAGGAGAATTAGTTTGAGTGAGGCACTGAAGTGTGTGAATTTTAGAGAGAGGCAAAACCTTTTGGGATGTGTATGGATGTTGCATTATAAAGATGTTCCTGTGTCCTGTGATGTCATTTGTTGTAATGATTGGATTGGTTAAAGTCATGCACAATACTTTTCAACATAAAGGATGGGAAAAGTACTTTATGTAGCTTAATGCTTTTTTAATGCCACCATTGTGGGGAACTGGTGAGGATAATGATGATAGTTTTGTTTTCATCACTTTATGTCACTTAGAACAAATTAATGATTAAATGCAGGCAACATGTTGAACTGAATAGAGGTTGGTTCTTAATTTAGGTTTTCATTTTCATTGCTCAGGACTCTGATTGAAGATTTTCCAAATGGTTTTAAAGACAAAGTTAGAGAGCAACTCTCCACTGGAATTTGGCCTCTTCTACTGAATCTCACCCTTGATATAGATTTCATTCAGGTGAGTTGGGTACTATTTTTAAGGTTATTTTTGATCATCTATACAGTAAATCTTGTGATAGAGAATATGAACCATGCTATTCTTATAGCAGAATTGTGCCCAAGTTATTAATGGGATCCTGCAAGTTTATGGAGTATCTTCCCGTAAGGGGCACAGCGATTTGCCATCCTGGCCGCCGTGCTGACGGGATCCAGCGCTCCGTCCGGCCCCAGCTTAGCCTCTCTTCCTTCCTTCAGATAGCCTGTATTTCTCACCTACTTCCTCACTTCCCCTACAACCTCTCCCACAACTTTCTCTGGTCAGCCTCTAATTTCACAGGGTAGATGCTGACCTTCTTCTCAGCCAACAGTCCCGGATTGGGGCTGAGGGGGGAGGGGACAATGTTCTCTAACCCCTGAGTTCCGGTCTGGGGTGGTTGGTTTCTAACAACCAGCTTCATCCCCACCCATACCTTCCTCACATCCCTTTTCCTTTTACTCTTCACACACTATCGGTTTTACGTCATGCTGAAGGGCTGCCAGGTCACCAGGCGGGAGGGGTGGCCTTAAATGGCGGCACCTGGCTCTGCCAGGCCCATATGCACCCCTTGCAGAGTGGGCTACTGCGAGGGATGATAATCTATTGCATCCCCTAATTAAAAGAGGGTCACCATGCCCAATGATGAGTCTCAAAAACAAAACAAAATCCCCTTAATTTCCCCGCATCCAACGTCGGAGCCACCCTCGGGCAGCTCCGCAGGAAATATGGAGGTCCCCCACCCCCTGTGCCTGTGCAGGGGACCCTCCATATTTCTCTAACCGGAGAGGAAGCTTACTCCTCTCCTTCACCTACGGGTGTAGGGGACTCCCCCTCACCCCCTTCTCTGAAGGTGCTTTCGGGCACCTACCTTTTTCCAGCAGCAGTCCCTCCTTTTCTTTTCAAGGGGACTGCCAAGAAAGCCAGCAGGCAGCCCATAGCCGACCGCTGCCCAGTGAAGCGGCTCGGTAGGGCAAACCCCCTTAGGGGGGAGAAGAAGCCAGGCCCCTTTGGTCGCTTCCCTCAAAAGACCTGCTGGCAAGAATATTGAACCTTGCCGGGGTCAAGGACTGTGCCTCCCCATTATCTTCTGCTGGGTTCTTGGACATGTAGGAATTGCGGGGAACTTCACGCGCCGATGAGGGCGCCAAAGAGTCCGCGAGGACTCTGCCACTGGACCAGCGTTTCACTCTTCCTCACACCAACTACATGGCAGGAATACCGGCAGCTCTTCGGACTGCTTGGCAAAGAAGATGGGAGATGGTTGAAGGGAACTTAAAGTTGTGTGCCATTGCGCTGTGACTGTTCCCATGGACCTATCCCCCAATGTCACAACGGCTTCAGGTTGCTTTCTGTCGTCTCCGAATCGGGCACACTCGTGTGATGCATAGCTATTTGATGGAGCGCTTGCCTGCGCCTTATTGTGAGGACTGCATCCCCCCCCCCTGACTGTTCGGCACATTCTTGTCGAATGTCCCAGTCTGAGTGATCTTCGTGCACATTACCTGTCCCGGTACCGGGATGGGCGGGGTCGCTACCGCCTGTCCCTTGTACTCGGGATGAGTGCGTGCACATTGACTGGTGGACTTGTTGACTTTTGGGGGAGGCCAGCCTTCTCCCTTTTATTTAATCATTTTTTTGTTTTTTGTTATTGGTTTTCTTTGTAGGTCGCATGCTCCTGCGCCAGGGGGAGGAGGACCTCCCCCCGATGCTGGAGCTTGCTTCCTAATTGTCATCTTCCCTTTTACCTTTTTTTTAAAATTTTTATTTTTAAAGTAGCTTAGAACTAGGCTGTTTGTTTGCGGCGACTTATGCCCAAGTGGGCAGTTGCCAGATAGCCCCTTAAAAAAAATAAAAAAAAAATAATGCAGGATCTCTCTCACATCCTCCAGGAGGGCAAGGCTGCAATCTTTGATTTTGTATCCATGGCAGAGTCCTTCATGACTGTTTTCTCCATTCTTTACCTGGGATGCTGCTCTACCAGCACTTAAAGCATGTTATGGGCTTACTGAAGTCCACCAACTGGACTTCACCTACATAGGTGAGGAACCCTTCGACAACCTGGGTTCCTGGACACGTAGGGATTGTAGAAAATGAGTGCATAAATTTAACCAAATTTGGCTAAATTTATTTACAAATCTAATGACTTTATTCAAAGAAATATTGTTGAATGTTCATTCATTAATTCCTCGCCTAATTTTAATATATCTCCTGGTCTTTTTAAATTAGACCCGGTTATTAAACGGCTTATTTATAATGAAATTGTCCATTTTATATCTTAGCCCTTTGATTTATAAATTTCATTATGTTGCTCTTGTCGAGTTTTATGTATTCACAATCTGGTATGTATGTCGAGTTTTATGTATTCACAATCTGGTATGTATGTACTTAGTTTAGTCACATAAATGTCTACATTATTTGCGCACAGATTAAAATTTTTCAGAAGTATACCTTATCTATTTGGTTTTATACTTTATATCCATCTTTGATATTATTTTTCTATTTTTGGTCCTTATGTTGTACATGGGTGTGGCTTTGCTCTTCTGTTTCACATATATATATATATATATATATATATATACCACCTTTGTAAAAAAAAAAATCTGTTATTCCTTGATAATGAACTAAATAAGTTCAAAAGTACTTGGAATCCGCCTTTCATTTTCTTGTGGGATTTTTTGCATTTATTGCTCTACTCACATGCTACTTTGTGAGTTTTTCATATATATATATATATATATATATATATATATATGCATTGTTGAAGTCCACAGCAGTGGTATCATTATTGATTTTAACTTGTATTCTCTTTATTTTTCTTAAAAATTTTTTATCTGGGTCTTTCTTTCTTTGAGGCGAGAAAAAACATTCGCAAAAGACATTTTATTCTGAGACGTCTTTCAACCATGGTCATTCATCGTCAGGAAATAAACAGAAATGGAATGACTTACAGAATACTACACTATATATATTTTTCTACTTAATCATAAGGGATATAAAATTGGCCAATCACATTTTAAGGACATACTAACCTTTAAATCATAAGCGCTACAGAATAATTGACTTTTAGATATATGTAAGCGCTGCAAAATGATCAAACACATTCCAAGAAATTTTTTAGCTAGATAATGTTCAATAAGTAAAGGGAATTGCAATTTTCTATTAGCGGTGGTCGATGCGGAGTTGTCGGAAGTATGGTTTTGGGCTGGAGTTGCACATTAATTGCTGGTTTCTTCATTTGGATAATGACAGCTTCAGCCATTCGCAATCTTCTGTAGTTTTGTAGTCTCAGGATGATGGAGGTGTTCTTATTTAGCATCTCACGGGTTAAGGTAGTGCCGGGAGAATGATCATGTTTTCTATTTGTCCCATCGTGTAGGTGAGCCATCATTTTCCTCAACAAGTGTTTGGAGGTCACACTGGTGTACTTGGAACTGCGGTGTTCGCAGTCACCGGCTTTACATGAATACTCGTACACGATGTTAGTCTCCTGGAGTTCGCTTGTCGGAGGGAGACAGCTGTTCTTCATGATGCAACTATTTGTTTTCCTGATGTTGTAATATATTATTAGGTTTATATCCATATTAAGGTCGGTTGGGGTGACATTTTAATGTAAAATGGCTTTGAGGGCCTTTTTGTCTTCACGGTAGCCTGTGTTCATATTGACCTTGTAATAAAGATTGATGGTATTTTTCTTCGGTGTACACTGGCCACCAGATCCAGCAGCCAAGTTCATTTTTTTTCTTTTATAGTGGCATTTACCACACTGAAGGTTCCACATCTCTCACCATCCCCAAAGACATTCTACGACAACTACTCCAAGGATGCACAAAAGAAGCCCCATTCTACAGTCCCGATGGACAAATGTATGTGCAAATCGATGCTGTTGCGATGAGGTCACCCCTTGGTGTCCTTTTTTGCCAGCTTCTACATGGGTGCAGTTGAAAACAAGATTTTCAAAAGTAATATAGCACCCAAACCTCCCATCTATGCTTGCTATATCGATGACATACTTTTGAACGCAGATAACCTTGATAAAGTTAATGCCCTAGTTCACACATTTAAGAATAACTTGTTTGAATTTCATGCATGAAATGGAAGATCAAGGATCCCTTCCATTTGTTGATATTCTAATCAGTTCCCATGAGTAAATTTATGGCCCAAGTGTACATTAAGGGGCAAGGTCCGCTTTTCACTAAAATATTTGCCAAAATTCAGGAAATTAAGATAGAAAGATGGTGGGGCATTCTATGTGAAGTGTACACATTAATTGGCAAAGTCTCGACACTAGGTCATGGATTTTGATGATTTTTTTTTTTTTTGCATGCAGTTTTTATGGCGCTGGGTCACCCATGGCCATTTTTAAGGCCAGGTCAATTTTTGGTCAAACTGGTTGACCAAAAAAGTTTGAGAGGTCATAACTTTGGCTAGAATTAACCAATCAGAATGATTTTGGTACTAAAATGCTCAAGAGAAAGAGATCTCTCAAATGAGTGGAGGAATGACATTCCTAGGACAATTATTGCCATGATGACCCTAGCCAAAGTGCAACTTTGATCCTCCCAAATTTTTTTCCAAAGTTAGCTCTATTTATCCTCCATAACTCCAAGATAAATAAAAAGGTGGATCTCAATGGGTTTTGAATCCATGTACATATACCATCAGGTAGGTGGTATTTTCAGTCATGTCACTCTACTGGGGCCATTTATGACATCAGACAGTGTTATTGTGGGGGAGCAGTGTGTGTGTGTCTGTAGGACCATTCTCCCACCCCCCTTTACATATATCTTTCCCTACCCCTCTGTGAGTGCGTAGGTAGACAATTTTGATTAATACGAATTATAACCGATTGTATTCTCTTTTCAGAGATATATTTTGTTGAAATAGTTTATAAATATAAGAGTAAATATTTAGGAATTATAAAAGTTATAAATGGGAATTTGTCATGCGCAATTGGATGTTCACTTAGAGGTAAGAAGTTAACAGAATTTCCTTGGGTCAGGGGCCACTTATTGGTTTCCCTTCCCTCTATAGTAAATAGATTGTAAATGGGGGATATCATCTCTTCTACAGAATGGAAGCTTTTACACACTGCGAGAGGAGTTGTTGAGGCGAGTGCTCCGCCCAGCCCTGAGACGGAGGGCTTTCTTACCTCGCTTGCCACCTGCATTGGCTGACGAGCCTGCCCCCCTTTTATATTGGCCTACTACACACACCTCCAGCGCACAAGTGATAGTCCTTTGCCCCTTTTCGTTTGGTTGTTTTTTTTCGTTTTGTTGCATGGACCTTGTTTGGGTTTGTACCGATTGTCCTCTGCGCCCGTCTTTTTTTTTTTCTGGTTGGGAGAATTACAATTTGTATAGGTTATTTATTTTGAGTGCACACCTGTATTTATTTTTCTTGTAAATATAAATTGTAATTATATTTGTAATTATTATTGTATTTTTTCTTGTTAAGTAAAGGACTGTATATCAAATCGTATCAATTCTTCCTCAAGGTTCTCAAGGTTCATAAATTCTAGGATAAGGTTGGAACGCGGGGTTAGTGTTGCTTTCGGCCTGCTACATTTGGCGGGCGCCCGAATAGGGACCTTGAGATATTGAAACTGGAGGAATTTGATTTGATTGCAGTCCATCTGTATATTGGTAAAGTAGTTTGGTTGATTTTTCCCTCCTCCTATCCTTTGTTACTAACTTGGGAACAATGGCTTCGGCTGAAAGTTTGAATGAATTAGTGCGATTGAGACTGGAGTTGAGGAAGAAAGAAGAGGAGTGCGAAATGTTGCGAGGAATGATTGAGGGAATGAGGAATGAGATGAAAGGGATGAATTAAAAGACTGATAGGATGAAGAAGGAAGGAAATGGGAGTCCAACAGGATCAGACTGACTGATGGATGCAGGACTTGTATGACATGATGAAGGGGTCAGGACCGGCCCCAGGACCCTCAACCTTGACCCCTTCTCCGACTGAAGGGGATAAGACTAATGGGATCGATGGGAGTGTGTACGAGTCTAGAGAGGATAGGGTGATTATGAGTGATAGGTACGACAGAGAATGGAAGAGAGTGGAACACAAGAGAAGAAGGAAGACTGATTCAAAGGGGAAGGATAGGAAGGTAAGAGGAAAGAGTGTGGACTCATTGTACTCGGATGAAGGAGAGAGTGATGGTATGATTGGTATGAGTGAGAGTGAAGGCAGCTCAAGTGAGAGTGAAGTGAATGTGGGAAAGGGTATTTTGATAAGGTAAGTGCCAAAGATAGATAGATTTAGGTTACATGGTGGGAAAAGTGTGGAAGAATTCTTCGGGGAATTTGAGCGATATTGTAAGCTCAAGTACCTAGAGAATAAGGGATACTGGATGAATGTTTGGAGGGAAAAGTATTGGAGTTTTTCTGCATGATTACAAGTGTGGGGGAACCGAGGTATGATGTGGTGAAGGAGAGATTGATTGGGCAGGTGAAACGAGTGAAAGAGAGTGTGAAGTATAAAAGGGTGAATGAATTTGAGAAGGCTCGAATAGGGAAGAGTGAAAGTGTGAACATGTATGCATATAGGCTTGAGAGTATGGCAAGAAAGAGGTATGGTGATGATGATGTAAATGAATGTAAACCACTGATGAGGAAGTTTCTGGACACAATCCCGCAAAAAGTGAGTGAATGGATGAGTGGAAAGAGAAAGGAGAGAATGAGACTTACAGGTGAACGGTTGATGTGGGAGGATGTGTTGGAGCTGTTGGAAGATTTGACGATGAAAGCGATCTAGAAGAGGATGGATGGTACAGTGTGAATGTTGGGGGTAAGAAGCCCAGGAGCTTTCATCAACCCCACCAGTTTGTCAGCTACTGGGATGCCCTGAAGGCTGCACCAGCTGGAGTGATATCGAGCTTCCTGGGCTGGCAGAATGGATGGGTAAATGGAGGGTGGTCGAATGGAAGGGGACAGATGAATGCCAAGCGTGGGAATAGGTATATGAGAGAGAAGCCAAGGTATGTCCCTGCAAATGAGAGACTGAATGGTGTGAGAAAGATTGTGGAATGTCGTAGGTGTGGAAGGATGGGTCATATGTTGGCAGAATTTAGGTGGACTCTGGTGCATGTTTTGGGTGTGGTAAGAAGGGGCATATGGTAAAGGATTGCCAGGAAATTGTGAAAGAGTGCTTCGAGTGTAAAGAAAGAGGCCATTTGAAGAAAGATTGTCCGAGGTTGAATGGTGGAGCAACTGCTGGGGGGAGTGTGAAGTATGCTTGTGGTAATTGTGGAAAGGATGGTCATTATGCAAGGATGTGTCGTGACCAGAGGAATGTATGTAGCTATTGTGCAATGGAAGGACATTTGAGTGAAAAGTGTTGGATTAGAGTGAGAGTGGAAGGTGTGAATGGAAAGTCTGAAGCGGGAAACTGAATTGTAAGAGGGTACCTGCTGAAGTATCCTCTGGTTGCATGAGTGTGAGTGATGTGTTGGCAAGTCTGTCTGGTAGGAAGTATGAGTGTCTGAGTGTGAAGGTGGAATTGAATGGAATTAAGTGTTTGGCTTTAATAGATTCTGGATGCAAGGCGAACTTGGTGTATAAAGATGTGTATGACAAGGTTAGCGAGAAAGCCCTCCTGTCTGAGTGTAAGGGTAGTTTGGTAGGTATTGGTAGTAGGAGAGTGGCTGTGGTTGGAATGATAAGGTCAGCTGTTCGAATGCATGGTATGTTGATAAATGAATGTGAATTCTCTGTGATTGATAAGGTGAGTAGTGAGTATGGTGTGATTTTAGGGTATGATTTTATGAAAATGAATCGTATGGTTGTGCATCCTGTGAGTGATCAGATTGAGAGAAAGATTGGTAAAAATGGGGTGTATAAGTTGTATGTAGGAAAAAATGGTAGTGTTTTGAGGAGTGTGTTTACTGATATTGAGGTGACTGCTATGGAGAGTGTAAAGCTTGTGAAGGGTGAAGGGGTGTCTCTTAGAGTGAATTGGAGTAAGGATGTTAGTTTGGATGTGGGTGAGAACACTGTGATATTGGATGGAAAGGATGCATGTTATAAGGTAAGGTGTGTTGCTTGTGTGTTTGATGGCTTGATGAGAATGAATGATCCATTTGTATGTGTGCAGGCGGACCCCAGTGTGAAAGGACAGGTGAGGGGAATCCAAGTCGGAGATGTACTGGGTCACCTCTCCACTGTCAATGAGGTAGGTATGGATGATAGTACGGATGTCAGGGTGAATGTTGCAAATGAAAAGATGTGTGAATGTACGTATAATGAAGTGAAGAGCATGGTGGAATTGGATGGATGTTTGACTGAGTATGAAAGGGAGGATGTGTATCAAATGATATTTGAACGAAAGGGAGCCCTCAGTAAGGGTGATATGGATTTTGGAGTTGCAAAACTCCCAGAATTCAAGATTGTCCTGAAGGAGGATGCCCCAATCTATTAGCGGCCGAGGCATTTCCCACATCCGGTTGCTGATGAGATTGAGGAGCAGTGTGTAGAATTAGAGCAATTGGGGGTGATTGAAGAAAGCGAGAGTGCATGGAATAGTCCAATTGTGCCTGTACGTAAGCCGGATGGAAGATTGCGTCTGTGTGTGGATTATCGAAAGGTGAATGAACAGACTGTGAAAGAAAGGTTTCTGATGTGGGTGGTAACTGAGTGTGTGTATAGTATACATGGGATGGAGTGGTTTTCGAAGCTGGATCTGGTACGAGGGTATTACCAGATGCCCATTGCTGAGGAGAGCCGGCTGGTAACTGCCTTCTCTCACAAAGAGGCATTATCAGTTCCGGAACCTCAGCTTTGGGTTGGTTAATGCTCCCGGAGCCTTCCAGTGGGCAATGAATGTTGTGTTGAGTAAGTTTGCAAGTAAGAATGTGATTGCCTTTATAGATAATATTTTGATTATGACAGACCTTTGAAGAGCATATGAGAGTGGTGAATGATGTGTTGGGAACGTTGGAGTGTGTTGGTGTGAAGGTGAAAGTAGCGAAGTGTGAATGGTTTGCAAAAGAAGTGGAATTCCTTGGACATATGGTGAGTGAGAATGGGTTACAAAAGTAGCTGAAGTATGTTGAGAAGGTGTGAATGTTTCTGAAACCGGTAACTGTGAAGCAACTGAAGTCGTTTTGGGGTTTGATTGAGTTTCAGCGAAAGTTTATACGTGATTGTTCTGGTGTGAGTAAGCCTCTGACTGAGTCAATGGGCAAGAAAGGTAGTACAGTTGTCAGGTGGAATGATAAGATGAATGAGGCGTATGAAAAACTGAAAGAGGCAGTGGCTTAAGATGTTGAATTGGCGTATCCAGATTATAGTGTGAATGCTAAAATGCTTGAATTATATACAGATGTGAGTGGGTATTGTATGGGAGGTTTTCTGATGCAAGAGCAGCATTTAAATGGAGAGAATGTCAGGCGAATAATTGGGTATGTATCCAAGGCTATGAATGTTGCAGAACGAAAGTATTTGACTGTGGAGTGAGAGTTGGCTGCGATAAGGTATTGTTTGAAAGTGTTGCGCCCGTTTTTGTATGGTGTGAGGTTTGTGATCAAAACAGATCATCAACCTCTTGTGTATCTGCAGCGTATGAAGTGGGTTATAGTAGGATTGCGAGGACTTTGGAAGATTTGAGTGACTTTGACTATGTGATTGAGTATGTGCCAGGTGAACGGAATGGAGTTGCTGATTTGATGTCAAGGTATCCTGGTACGATTGATGAAAATGTGTGTGGAGTGAGTGATCCTGAGTATTTGCAGAAAGGGATTATGAATGGAAAGGAGAGTAAGGGTGGTGGTGATTCCTTGTTTGAGAGTGTATGGAATGGTTTGCAAGATTTGAAGAGTGATGGAGTATATGTAAGAGTGCCCGATAGTGTGGATGACTTAAGGAAGGATGTAATGAGTGAAGTATGTAGGAAGCCTGAAAGCATTGGTATGGCAAGGGTGTGGAACTTCATGAAAGAATTGAGAGCGATGTGTATGCAAGGGGTCCCGCCATTTCCAGAAGTGTTGATTGTAGTGAGTCGTTTGTATGGAGTAATTGTTTATGTGCACTTTGGTGGTGAAGATCCATAAATCTCTGCAAAAGAAAGACCTAAAAAATGTTTCTGCTCAGCTTTTTCAGAAGTTCTCATCTCTTCTTAGCCAAGATGATAAGCTTTGTTCTGTTTGTAGGGAGAAGCTTTCAGAGTTACCAATGGAGCAAAATACTCCAGAGGAGTCTAGAACTTCATCATCTGAACAGGAGTTCAATGAGATACCTAGCCAAAAAGAGGATTCAGATGTTGTGGAAGTTAAAGTTGACTTACTGAACCAATCATTGTCTTTCATCGGTGAGAGCCCCTTTGATAAAAGGGAAGTTGAAAGGCATTTGACTTATTTACCTAAGAAAAGGTTAAAGTTGAAGAATCTTTTAGGAGAAAGTTGGATTTGGTTGTAGTAGTAGTTCAGGAAAACAAGATGTAACATGAACTGTATGCCAGAAGTCATCCAGTCTCTAAAGGAAAATTATCGGCAATCAAGCTATACGGATCAAATCAGAATTCTAACCATATTTGCAACCAGTATGAGCGTTAGAAAACTCATGAACGAGTTTGATTGCTCTCAGAGAATGGCTGTACAAGCTCACCATATACTAAAGGAGAAAGGAATGTTAGCTTCACCTAATCCTAAGTTCGATTCACCATCTTAATGAAACAAAGCCTGAAAAAGATCCAAATAGTAAATTACTGTTTATAAACAATATACAATAAATTAATTAAAATAAATACTTATATAAATGATTGAAGCAATTATATTTAAAATTGCTAAAATACAATATCAATATAGCTGCTTCAATCATTGGATTGTCCTAGAAAATTGGTAAGCAAAGAAAGAAGTGCATAATAATCATCAAGTATTATATCTTAGTAGAAATAGGTCAAAGTTTAGGTGCAAAGGGCTGTAGGTTGGTAGACTGGTTTATAACTAACAAACATTTCCATTAGCGCTTTTTAAGATTTGATTCTTCATAAATTTGCAGAGAAGTGGACAAAACACAAGAAAAGAGTAGGTACCTATTCAATGATCAACATTATTTTTAGTTATTTTCATGTTTTCTCAGTCCAGACGCTTCAACCCTAATAGCTATTAAGTTAGCTATTGGCTACATCCTAATGCATTGCTGAGAATAGGTTTATTAATTACACTCTTAGTTTAATCTTTCTTCCATACCTATCTTTGGAGGGTATAGCTACCTATATTTTGTAGGTACATTCAGTTCTGATTAAATTAAAGGATTAGGTGAAAATTGCCTTCTCTCATTTGAAATAGCTTGGCATAGTAAAAATGTGTGATCAATCAAAAGTCACTATTAATTAATGGGTGTTCATTTTAGATGCCTAATAATTAATAAATCATTCTCCTCTTTTTGATAATATAATAATTTACACACCTGTAAATCATTTTAAGATGTGCAGATAATCTCACAATTAATATCAAGTAGGTAGTTTAGGAGATATCTTGAAATTATTTTAATTTATATATTGAAGACATAAATGACATTGGTATCTGAAAAACATACGAGTACATTAATTAGTTAAGGATTAATGAAAGGCAGTTAAAGACTGCTTTCCATGCTACATTTATTTGGTAAGATTTCCTATATAAGGTAGGTATCTAGGTATATAAGGTGTATATAGCCAGTGATGTATTATTTATTGATTTAAAAAGATTATATAAGAGGTATATAGGCCATACCATGGTTAGGACTTACATAGGTTTGTGATATCACCATAATTTCTGGGTGAATAATACTTTTAGTACGTATACCCAGTGTCACATAATTGCCCATAGATTCTAAACTCATGGAGATTCCATTTTTATTTTTTCTTGAGCTATGGAGGATAGAAAGAGGTAACTTTAGAAAAATATTTGAGATGATCTGAGTTGCACTTTGGCCTGGGTCAAAGGTCAAAGATTTCACAAAAATTGTCATAGAAACATCGTTCTTCCAGTCATTTAAAAGATCTCTCTCCTGCACATTTTTGTACTAAAATCGTTCAGATTGGTTAATTCTGGCCAAAGTTATCACCTCAAAGGTTTGGGGTCAATCAGTTTGACCCAAAATTGATCCCGTCATAAATATGACCACAATGACCAGATAGGCCTCATACTTAGTATGTGAACTTTATTCATCATAACCAACAAATGATGTAAATTTCATGTGATTTTGTGCCCAAGGTGTCAGGATGGTGTGTACACTTCATGTAGAATGCCCCTGGAGCAAACATGTGCTTAAACTGTTTTACGCCTCGCCTATGGTTTTAGAATCATCTTTCAAAGTCTATTAGTTCCTATAATCTAAAATTTGACATAAGTACTTTTTAATCCCTAATTCTGACCCAGGAATAATCCCTTGAATGTCCCGATGGTTAGCAATTATTGCCAAAGCATTATAATCCTCTGTTAAATCGAGATATTTCAAAATATGTGGCTGAGTGGAATTACAGGTTGCCATCTTGTGATGTCATAATTTTTAGCCAAATCAAAATTTTGCTCTGCCTCTGACTCCACCCACTCAACGCAAAAATATAGAATTTCAGCCATTTTACTTGAGCTGACCAAGTAAAATGTAGAAAATTTTTGGAATGTTCAAAGCTCACCTAGAAAAAAAAGAATGAAGGGGAAAAAGCTCAAGTAGAGCAAATAGTAGAACAAATAGAAGAACATGAACCGATTCCTGGTCTTACTGGGGCTTCAAACCCCCTCCAGGAGGTTCTACTTGAGGCTTCAGGCTCTGGTGAATATCCTACAGCAGAAATAAAAAAAAAATTGTATGCAGAAACAGAAAAATATTAATAAAAATTCAAATAATGATACAATTTTTTCCAATAGGTTGTCCGCTTTATTATAATTTATAAACCAAAGATACAAATGCAGTGATAGTTCTTCGATTAAATTTCAAGCAGCCTGCGATGATAATATTTTATTGAAATGTAAATCCTGCTCATATGTTAAAAAATTAGAAGAAAAGTATGTATATAATAAATGAAAAATTACTGAACAAGAACTAAGGACATCCTATTATTGCATTACCAAAGATCTTGGCTATATAGGCTAAGAAGAGCTATCAGTGACCCAAAGAAAGAAATGAATGAGTAAACGAAAATTTCTAAAAACTGAAAAAAAAAATTAAATCATTAGTAGATTAAAAAGTAGATGAGTGTAAAGATATTAAAAATTCAATTTTTTATTATAGTGTGAAAAATTAAATATCCTACCTGATACAGATGAAATTTTGAATATCGATGTCTCCTATGATGAGTCATGGATGATAAGAGGACATTAATCCCACATAGAAGTAGGATGTGTTGTAGAACTACATACAGGACTCTGCATAGATTATGAAATATTATGTACTTATTGTAGAATCTATAGTATGTGAAAAAAGAAGCTAGATTCTCAGAAGATTACCATAGAAAAATATGAAGCTCTATGAGTGACACATGCTAATATATGTGAAAAGAATTTTGATGGTAAATCAGGTTCTATGGAGCCAGAAACTGCTAGAAGAATATAGTCCCGATTGGAAAATAAAGTCTTTAGATATACAGCTTTTATTGTAGATGGAGATGCTAGCGCCCATAAAGCAGTTTGCAAAATAAACAATGGAAATAGTCTTTACGATAACTACCTAGTTGTAAAAGAAGAATGTTTAAATCATGTTGCTAAAAGACTAGGAATAAAACTTAGAAAATTAAAAGGAGGTCATTGTAAAGTTAAAAAATGGCCACAGGAAAAAAAATAGTTTCCCAACTTGTGCGGCCAATAAACTAACGGATGCCATTATTGACAAATTGGTGCATTATTATTCCTTTGCAATAAAATGGAGCATCAATCTCTCAAGTGCACAAATGGGGAATAATATTTTAGCAAGCTTTCATTACTTTTCAAGCACAGATAAAAATCCCAATCATCATTGATGTCCTGAAGGAGTAGATTCATGGTGTTTTTCTCAAAAAGATATAGCCCTAGGCATCCCATTAGCTGTGTGAAAAATGCACAGAGATATGAAAGTAAAATTTTATTTGCTCCCAGCAGAAAATAGATTAGTTTTAGAAGTTTATTTGGAGATGACAAATGACACCCTTCTTGATAGATGTAGGAAGGGCAACAATACCCCAAATTTGAATGAATATCTTCATTCTAAAATATGGTCTAAGCTTTCTAAAACAAAATACCACAGAATGCATTTGGCCAGTATAAATATCCCATTAGCCATTTTAGAGCATAATGTTGGTTATGAAGCGTCTATTGTAAAATGCACAGATTCCATTGGGCCTGAAGTTCAATTACGTGAGAAAAAAGAAGTAGCAAGAAAAAAAAAACCAGCTATGGGCCCCAGAAGAAAGAAAAAAAAACTGCTGCATCTATGGAATACTAGCCTGGAGCTTTCTAAAAAGAAGCCAAGAAAGAAGTCGGTCACCTGGTGATTTAAAAACTATATATATACACAGATTTCTAAATTTATTTGAATATAATTATACATATATAGCTTGAGGAGGACTATGGCTACTGGCAAACCTCCTCAAAAAAAAAAGTGAGGGCATAGTGGTACCTCTTAATCCTTTGCAAAGCCACTATCTGACTCTGACTCCAGTTCCATAAATTAAATGACTTCTAGAGTTGGTAGGTCCAAAAATAAATGCTTATAATGCGATACGTACTATACAGATGTGACAATAAAAATGTGAAAAAATATAATAGTCATGCAAAAAATAGAAACCCGACCAGTCCTGATGCAGCATTCTCGAAAATTCACTGTTTTATTTTTTAAATTTATATTTTCACAAAAACAAGATCAAAATTATTGCATACCCAAGCTAAAGACTTATATTTTTAATTTATGGCAAAATGTGAAAATAAAAAATCCCAAAGATTCTTGGCTTGAAAATTGAACCTTGCCCCTTACAGCCACAAATGTAGGCTTCTGTTTAAATGGTACCTCTGGGTGTCCTGAATGGTCCAAGAAAGCAGTCATTAATGCCTTGGTTAACAGGGCAATTTCCGATACCTCCTTTTGGGCGGCTTTCGATCTTGAGCTGAAGAGGGCTTATCGCATTCTGGTCAACAACGGCTACCCACAGGGATCTATCGATGCCGCTATAAAATGAAATGGCTGCTGGATCTGGTGCCTGGTATACACCAAAAAAAAATACCAAGACAAGGAAAACAAGTAGTTGCATCATGAAGGCCAGCTCTCTCCCTCTGACAAGCGAACTTCAGGAGAATGATGTGTATGAGTATTCGTGTAAAATTGGTGACTGCGAACACCGCAATTCCAAGTTCATCAGCGTGACCTCCACAACCCTGTTGAGGTGACTGATGGCTAACCTACAGGATGGGGCAATTAGAAAACATGACCACTCTCACGGCACTACCTTAACCAGTGAGATGCTAAATAGAACACCTCCATCATCCTAAGACTATAAAACCGTAGAAGATTGTGAATGGCTGAAGCTGTCATTATCCAAATGAAGAAACCAGCAATTAATGTGCAACTCCAGCCCGAAACCATACTTCCGACAACTAGGTGTCTCCTTGTCAACCACCACTAATACAAAATCACAATTCCCTTTACTTATTGAACATTATCTGAACTAAAAATAGTTCCTTGAATGTGTTTGGTCATTTTACTCCATTTACATCTGAAAAAGTCAATTATTCTATAGCGCCTATGATTTAAATGTTAGTTTGTCCTTAAAAAATTTCTTTAACTGTGATTGGCCAATTTTGTATCCCTTATGTTCAAATAGAAAAACAAGCAATGCATATGTTTTGAATGTTAGTTTGTCCTTAAAATTTTCCTAAACTGTGATTGGTCAATTTTGTATCCTTTATGTTTAAGTAGAAAAGTATACATAGTGTAGCATTCTGCAAGTCATTCCATTTCTCTTCATTCCCTGAAGATGACCGACTACGGTCGAAAGACGTCTCAGAATAAAATATGTCCTTTGCTAATGTTTTTTCTCCCCTAAAAGAAACAGACAAAAACTTGCAAGAAAAATAAAAGAGAATACATGTTAAAATCAATATTGCTGCCACTGCTGTGGAATTCAAGAGTGCATGTATACAACATGGCCTTATACCTAATTATATATATATATGTATATATATACAGTGGAACCTCGCTATTCATACACGATCCGTTCCAAGAGGCTGTACGAATGGCAAATCATTTTTTCACATAAGATATAATGTAAATTGGATTAATCCATTCCAGACCCACAGATGATTGCTTATTTAAACCTTTGTAATAATATTTTAAGCATAAAATACATAAAAACTATGAAAACAATAAATATACAGTACTGTATATGAAATAAATAAAAATTTAACTGCACTTTACCTGTACTGAGGTGAGCTGATGGCATAAGTGGAAGGTGGAGAGGAGGAAGAGGGATGTTGATGTTACTGTTTGGAAGGGGAGTCACCTTCCATAAAAACATCAGGTAACATCCCTTCAGGTGTTTTCTCTCTTTCAGGTGTTCTTTCTTTTTTCTGTCTTTTTGCACTAGAAGAAACTTGAGATTCTGTCTTTAAAAACTTGTTCAATGTTGTCTGCCTGTGATGATTTTTCAGAATTTTTCTAAAATGGTCAATAACATTGTCGTTGAACAAGTTGATGCTCTTGTTGACCACAGCAGTGTTAAGATGCCATTTTTCCACCACTCTCTGTGTTTTCTCCCAGTGGTAACACAGTTCTTTAATTTCTGCATTGGAAATGCTTCCCTTACTCTCCTCTTCCTCTGAAAAAAGTTCTTCAAACACTTTGTTTTGCTGCTCCCTGTGCAGTTCTTGGAGTTCTTCAGTTGTCAGCTCATTTCTGTGGTCTTCGGCCAACTCCTCCAAATCATCACTGTCTACATCCAAACCCATGGACTTTCCCAGGGACACAATATCATCCACCACTACAGGCTCCCTGTCAAAGCCTTAAATGTCTCTGGCTGCCACACAGTCCTGCCACAGATTCTTCCAGGCAGAGTTCAGTGTCCTGAAAGAAACTTCCCCCTAGGCTTTGTCTATTATCCTCAAGCAACAAGGTGACGCTGTCCGAATCGCGAGGCAAGCGTACGAATGATGAGTTGAATTTTACTTGAACAAGTTGTACGAGTAGCGAGGCGGACAATGGCGGGGTTCCACTGTATATATATATATTCCTTTCTTTAGCCATTCAGAATCAGTTGTTTTGAAGCTTGCAGGAGGCTTAATGAATAAGCTTGTCACAATCTATCCAGATAGTTTTTAGTCACGTGTGATCTGCTGCCACTTTGCCAAGCGACCAAGCCAAGATCGGCACATCCGGCCCCTCTGCTCCCCTGGGTGCGGAGCCCCTGACTATGACAAAGACCAAAAGTGCACAGGGCGGAGCCTCGATGACATCAGGGCCCCTGATTCAAAGGTTACCTGCCATTTTCGAGCCCGCTGGCTTCAAACGCTTCCTCTTATTCGGTCCACTGATGGCACCATGTTGGCCAAGGGCAACATGATCCATCAGAGGAGAGGATTAGCTAGTGCAATTGGTAGAGAGCCGAAGGTGACCCGTTTCTCGGACGGTAGCCTTCTGGCGAATGCGGCAAATCCCGCCGAGGTGGCCAAGATAAGTGCTCTTCGGACACTTCATGGCACACCGATGAGTGTGACGCCGCACTTTACCATGAACTTTGTGAAAGCAGTAGTTTATGCCAGCCAACTCGTTGACTACTCCATTGAGGACATCACCCTAGAGCTGGCCGACCATGGGGCGGTCAAGGTCGAACGTGTCATGAGAAAACAGGAAAGGGCCTCGAGACCCACCCCTACACTCTTAGTCACGTTCGACTGTGACAAGCTCCCTGAGTCGGTGCGTGCCGGTTGGTACCGCTACCGCGTGAAGGCATTCGTGCCATCGCCGCAGCGGTGCTATTACTGTCACTGCTTCGGCCATACGAATCGTTCTTGTAGACATGCAAAGTCGTGGTCACCCAAAGTTTGTGTAAATTGCTCCAAGGTCGCACACGACAAGTCTAAATCGTGTGTGGCCAAGTGTTTCAAATGCGGAAAGCCGCACCCCGCTTCTTCGAAGCAATGTGGTGCATATCTCCTTGAGAAAGAAATCCTGGCCGTTCAGGCCCAGGATCGACTCTCATTCCGCGAGGCTAAGGACTTGGTCCTGGCGCGCCAGGCGCTTCCTGTGACGTCATATGCCTCAATAGTTAGAAAGGCACCCTCTGCTCGTGGCCCATCCAGGCCAACGAGCACGGTTGTTTCCGCGCCCATTTGGAGCCCTTCTGCGGGCTCTACTCAACCCGGGCGAACCTCGGGTGAAGCTGGCAGCAAAAAGGGTGGAGCAAGTGGCTCGGAGACAGTAGTTCCTCGAAAAGAGGGCCCCCCGTCTCCGAAGCCGCAACGCCCGCCTAAGGTTTCGAGGCGGAGGGAGGAAAAGACTCGTATGGCGAGCCCAACCTCCCCCAATAAGTCCTCGAAGGCGATAGCGCTTTGTCGGGCCAACAGCCTCCGGGAAGCGTACGGCCATTCCCGTGAGGGTCTTCTGTTCGAGGAGGGCCCCCGCGTCTCCTCCGAGCTAGGCCTGGAGGGCATATTCCTTCAATGGAATTGCCGTGTATTCCGAGCCAACTGGGAGGAGCTGCGGAGGCTCGTCTCGTCCCGTTCCCCGTTAGCTATCTTTTTGGGGAGACCATGCTAGGCGCGTGCCCCCTACCCTCCCTCCTGGGGTATAAGGGTCTTGCGACCCCACCACCACGAGATGGCCGGGCTGGGGGATGCGTGGTTTACACCTGGCGTGATGTCTCCATTCTTCCTTTCTCTTTAGATACCTCCTTTCAGGCAGTGGTTGTGCAGTTGCACCTGGATAGGAGGTATACTATCATTTCTGCAAACATTCCACCGTCAGCTGACTTCAAAGTGGGGGACTTCCGCCGCGTCGTGGCACGGTTGCCGGGTCCCTTTCTCTTGCGTGGAGATATGAACGGCAGGCATCCTCTCTGGGGAGATTACTCAAAAAATCCCAGGGGACAAGTCCTTGCCGATCTGATCGAAGAGCTTGAGATGGGTGTCCTAAACGTGGATGAGTTTACGCATCACTGTCCGAGAACCGCTTCATTTTCTTGCCTTGACCTATCTTTGTGCTCTTCGGATGCAAAGCCTGATTTTGATTGGGGGGTGGTTGATGACCTCCATGGTAGTGATTACTTTCCCATTCAATTATCATTTTCAGGGCAACTGCCGCCTGAGAGCCCACCTCGGTGGTGTTTGGCACGGTGGCCTGCATTTCAGGAAATGACTGAATTCTCTATCTCAGTCGAGGAGTTTAGGTTGGTAGATGAGGCCGTTGAGTTCTTCTCCGGCAACCTCATCGCCGCCAGCCTGACTACTATTTTTAGAACGTCTGGCCGTTTTGCACGCCGACCACTCCCATGGTGGTCGGCTGAGTGTGAGATGGCCCTCAAACAGAAGCGTTATGCCTACATGCGCTAGATTTCACTGTCGCTGAATTTCGTGGGGCTATGGCTAGGTTCCGGTATATTTCGAAGCACGCCCGCCGCTCTTCTTGGCGGGCATACATGTCTTTACTTACCTGGAAGAACCGTTTAGCTGAGGTGTGGAAGCGAGTCAAAAGGATTCGGGGCAAGTTCTCGCGGGACCCCCTCCCGTTCTCCAGGAGAATGGAACCGCAATCTCTTGCCAGCATTCAATGCACGTCGTCATGTCGCGGAAGGCCACCGGTTGGTCTTTACCTGCAGAGGCGGCGAATCCTTCAACGACAAGTTTACTGTGAGTGAGTTGCGCTTCGCTCTCGCTTCGTGCGCGGACACCGCCCATGGTCCGGACGATGTCCCGTACGCCATGCTTCGACACCTGGGTGAGCGAGGCATGGCCTTTCTCTTAGATTTGTTCAACAGAATCTAGGGGGAGGGTCTTCTCCCATATTCCTGGCGAATCGCTACTGTGCTCGCCTTTCGCAAGCAGGGGAGAGATCACTCTACTCCGACCGGTTTCCGCCCAATTTCTCTAACCTCTTGCATGTGCAAGTTGATGAAGAAATTGGTAAATGTTAGACTAGCCTTTTTCCTGGACAGCGGAGGCCATCTGTCTTGTGCATAGTGCGGCTTCCGCAAGTTCCACTCCACGTCGGATGCTCTGCTCCGATTGGAAAGTGCCGTCTGCGAGGCTTTTTTTCGTAGACAGCACTACGCCACGGTCTTTTTCGATCTGGAGAAGGCCTATGATACCGCATGGCGATACGGTATCATGGAGACTCTCCACACGATGGGGGGCGAGGGGAGGCCTCCCAGTCTTTATATCTGAATTTTGCGAGATCTTCGATTCCCCGTACGGGTGGGGGGAGCTCTCTCCCGCCCAAAGGAGCAGGAAGAGGGTGTCCCGCAGGGAAGTGTCCTCAGTGTCACACTCTTTGCCCTGAGCATCAACGGCATCACCTCGGTGATGCCGGAAGATGTTCTCACTATACTCTACGTGGACGACCTTTCGATTACTTTTGGCGCGGCCCAGATGCCAACTCTGGAGCGTCAACTCCAACAGGCATTGAACCGCGTCTCTCGCTATTCCGAAGCGCACAGGTTTCGGTTTTCTTTGGCCAAGACTAAGGTGGTGCACTTCTTCCACCATCCACGGCTCCACACCGACCCAGACTTGTTTCTTAATGGGGTACACCTGGAAGTGGTTGAATCGCACTGTTTCCTTGGTCTTGTATTTGACCGACGCCTCACCTGGGAGGCTCATATTCGCAGCCTTAGGGTCTCTTGTACCCGCGCCATGGATATTCTCCGTTCCTTTCAGTGCTTGGGGTGCTGATAGGGCTACCGCCTTACTTTTTTACCGATCCTTTGTTCGCTCGAAGCTCGACTCTGGATGCGAGTTTTATGCATCCGCAGCTGAGCGTTTATTGCGGAAGATGGATTCGATCCACCACACCGGCCTTCGCTTTACGATCGGTGCCTTCCGCACTTCCCCCATTGAGAGCCTGTTGGTCGATGCTGGAGAGATGCCACTCGCTCTGCGCCACGTGCAGTGCATCACTCGCCTGTACGCGCGAGCCCGGCGCCTCCCTCAGTCGCCAACAGCTCTCACTGCATCCGCAGCTGATCTCGACGGTGCCTATGCCGCCGAGAGACGCCAGTCATACCCTAAGTTCTTTGGGTTTAGGGCCAGGAAACTCCATCGACAGCTAGATATAGCTCTCGGGCCGGTGGTGCCCCTGGTTCTTCCCAGGACGCCACCCTGGAGGGTACCACATTTGGCTATTTGTCGCCACGCCTCTGCTCCCAAAGCTTGTACTGCGCCGGGAGTATTGCGTTGGACCTTTTTGTAGCACACATCGTGTCACGCTGGAACCGTGCCAGTGTATACGGATGGCTCCAAGTCTGAAGAGGGGTTCGGCTTCCACGCCGTATCCCCTTTGTTTGAAGTCAGCGGGGCTCTGCCAGGCACTGCGTGCTTCACGGCCGAACTGGTGGCAATACACCACTCGGTACGGGAGATTACGCGACGTGCCCGTTTCGGAGACCGGATTGTGATCTATAGCGACTCATAAAGCGCCCTGATTGCTCTCGGAACATTGGAATCTCCGCATCCCCTGGTTCGCGAGCCGGGCGGATTTCGAGATTATCTTCTGCGGGGTTCCTGGACCTCTAGGAATTGCGGGGAATGAGGGCGCCAAAGAGTCCGCGAGGACATAGTTGCGTGCCATTGCGCCGCGACTGTTCCAATGGACCTACCCCCCAATGCTGCGAGGCTTCAGGTTGCTTTCTGTCGTCTCCGAATTGGGCGCACTCGCGGGACGCACCGCCATTTGATGGAACGCTCGCTATTGCCTTACTGTGAAGACTGCGTTGTCGCCCAGACTGTTTGGCACATTCTTGTTAAATGTCCCAGTCTGGGCGATCTTTGCGCACGTTACCTGTCCAGGTTTCGAGATGGGCGGGGTCGCTACCGCCTGTCCCTTGTACTCGGGACGAGTGTGTGCACATTGACTGGTGGACTTGTAGACGTTTGGGGGGAGGCCGGCCTTCTCCCTTTTATTTAACTAGGTTTTGTTTTTGTTATTGTTGTTTTCTTCGTAGGTCGCACGCTCCTGCACCGGGGGATGGGACCTCATCCCCACGCTAGAGTCTGTTTCCTAATTGTTGTCATCTTCCCTTTTTATCGTTGTTTTGTTTTCATATTCTTATGAAAACAAAACAACGATACTGTTTAATGGAGACTCTTCACCCAATGGGGGCGAGGGGACACCTCCCAATCTTTATACCTGATGGAGATAAATCAAATACCTATAAATTCTCTTAGGAGATTTCAGTGAGCTTCTTTCCATTCACTTAGGAATTCAGCCTAGATGAAATTGTCCTAGAGAATGCTTGGTTGTCTTTAATTCCATGGTCATTTTTCTATGTTAATAAATCAATTATCTATATTTTTTATATTACAGGAAGTTTGTGATTGGTTAAAGAAAGAAGTGGAAAGATCTTCACCAGATTTCTGTGCTTATCTATTGCTTCTTACTCAATTAATGAAGCTCTCTCTTTCGGATTCATCAAATTCTTCATTACTTTCATTAATTGAACCTTTTGTTTTAAAAGGCCTATTTCACACATTACCATATTGTAAGTATCACTTTTACTTTTTTATGCATATATATATATATATATATATATATATATATATATATATATATATATATATATATATATATATATATATATATATATATATATATTGTCGTAGAATTCTTTCTGATAAAAACCCTACTTACCTGACACCACTTTTATTTAGTGTCGTAGAATGCCCCTCCTTTTAGTTCTAGTCTCTAAGAGTGCTAAGTATGTCTAATATACTTTGATATCGGAATATCTTAAAGAACAGAGCCGTTCTGAATCACGTAAGGATATAAAAGAAACGCCCACTAATTCACAAAATAACTTATATTTTACCTTTATCAAATGAATACATAACATTTAGACATTAACTATAGCAATACTCTGAATATTATCCTAAACAAAAATTAATTAAATTAGTTTACCCACCAAAATTGGTTAACGTTTTCTCTATACACAACAATAATATAAAAATTAGGCTTACGGACTCATGGGGAGTTTAAAGGCCTCAGAAATGTTATTGCCTCACGACGCGTGCTGTGTGTCAAGACGTAGATGGGCGGAATTCCATGGTTGTTTTGGCGAGGGTGGCAGCTGGGGGGTCCACACGTTCTTCCAGGGAGGGAAAGGTTCTTCAAGGACGAGAACCAATATGGTGCTTTATGCAACACCTAGGCAGTCGTGGTCTCTCTGGCGAGAGTGAGTCGAACTTGGTTTCTTAAATCAAGTTAACTTGGAGTGCGGTGTGATCACCGAGTAACGAGCTCGAGGAGGAGCTTTTCTCCTTCGTTACTTATTTCCATAGGGACGAGGACTGAACTCGGGGAGGGTCTTCTTCACGGGCGAGGATAACGGAGGGGGGTTTCTCTGGCGAGAATAAGTTACTTAAAGTTTGGTGTGGCCACCGAATAACGGGCTCAAGGGGGAGCCTTTTCCTTCTTCTTTTCTTAATTCCTCAAGGACGAGGAATACCCTTGGTGTTTAAGGTGCACCAGGATATGAGGAGTCTCTCTGGCGAGAGTAAGTTGAACTTACCAAAGTTAACTTATCGTTTGGTTTGATAACCAGGGACTTAGCTCAAGGATGAGCTTCTTCTTAGCCCCTTAAGGTAGGTAGCCCTGCCTCTCTTGCAGGGTACTTCTTGGTCTGGCGAGCCAAGTACACTACCTCTCCAGTCTCGGTAGCTCGGTTGTGGATCCGAGGACTTCGTCACCTAGAGACTGACGTATACTACCTCCTTCTTCTTTTCTTAATTCCTCATGGACGAGGAATACCCCTGGTGTTTAAGGTGCACCAGGATATGAGGAGTCTCTCTGGCGAGAGTAAGTTGAACTTACCAAAGTTAACTTATCGTTTGGTTTGATAACCAGGGACTTAGCTCAAGGATGAGCTTCTTCTTAGCCCCTTAAGGTAGGTAGCCCTGCCTCTCTTGCAAGGTACTTCTTGGTCTGACGAGCCAAGTACTCTACCTCTCTAGTCTCGGTAGCTCGGTTTTGGATCCGAGGACTTCGTCACCTAGAGACTGACGTATACTACCACGATTTTCCTCAGAGTTCCTCATTTATACCTCGCACCCCCATGGGGGAGTGGTAAGGGGGAGAGGGGCTTGAGGACGGCCCCAGGAGAGTTCTTTTTCCAAACGGTCTTTCCCACGAAGTCACACATCGGCTCCTCGTTAGCCATCGAGATTGGGAGAAACACATCTCCAATTTCTTATTTGACGTGAAACTGGATCTCACTCTCCTGGGGGAGATCTTACATTTTGACCTTTAGGGTCTTTCATGGCAGTGAGTTGTGCCACGTTGTGGTTACGCTTTTGACTCGCCGATGCCTGGGGCGGATGTCCTTGCGGTAACCGCCTTGGGACTGCATCATGAGTGAACGGGGAGGGGGGGAGTGACCATTCCCCTACACACCTCTTACCGAAGAACTTAATGGAGAGCGGGGGATGCTCCCGGGAACTCAAAACGCCTTACTCAACCTAGTCGAGCTTATCAAAGTTGTATTTCTTTGAGCCCTCTCTTACATTAAGTTTCCTTACACATGAGCGCCCACGCGCGCGTTTACACTGGCAATGTGTCGAGCTAGACCTACTCGCAATACAATTTTACATAGAAAATTAAAAAATCTTAATTCATCGATTACCCACAAAAAAAAACAACAAAACAAGCTACTTCCTTACCTTTCTAAGTTTTTGAGAACTTAAATCCTACCGATAAATATTAACACGAACAACAAATGAAAACATGGTTTCACCCCCATTAGGTACTGAAATAACCCTCAATGGTTTTTCGTCTCCACCTATAGGGCAGCTGTACATTATCGGCTCCTTTGATGTAGCTGATCCTAAAATGGTGCTCTGTGACCATTATTCTACCGCGCCTGAGTCGGCCGTTCTGGTTATTGAGTCTACCCAAGTATGGTACTAAATGGTAGCGGTATTTCAACCTACTCGAATTACCCTTCTTATGGTACTTGACTACCTTTAAACTGAACATTATGGCTAGAGCGGTCTGTTGTAGCGGGGCATAATTGATGGGAGCGTAGGTCCCATAGCTCTCCTTTAACCAGGTACACGGGAAGATCGTGTCTGGGTTCGATCTTTGGGGATCGAGAAAACTTTTCCCGGCGAGGTCGTTAATGGGCGTGGCGCTCACTACGACTTGGCGATTTAGCGGTAACTCCGTGGACGTTCCGTTCGGGGAGGAGACTACTAGGGGTATGGGATACTCATCCGTGTCTACCATTTGATTAGTCTTACCTGGGTGTATCGCAATCGCACCTCTTTCCTCCTTCCTTGTCAACTCCTTTGACTCGATTCTCTTCGCCGGTAGTTCCTAGGTACACCTGCTCGTACCTCTACTCTACCTTCTTCTTCTTCCCTGATAACCCCATTTGGCTGGGTTCTCCTCGTAGGTTCTTCCTTAGGTACTCCTGCTGGTACCTCATTCATACTTCCTACTTCTTCCATCGTTACCCCATTTGGCTTGGTTTCTCTCGATGGTCCTTTCTTAGGTCCAGGCTGAGCTCCAACTTCCTCGACCTCTATCAGATTCTCGATAGGTGCTCTTTCGAGTGCGAGCAATCTTTCCTTTTCTTCTCTCTCTTCTCTTTCAGTTTGATCAAGTTCTTTTTCCCCTCTGTATTCTTCTTTCATCTATTTCTTTTTTAATCTTTATTCTCTCTTTTGACTCTTTTTCCCTCTTCATTCTCCTTTCCTCCGCCTCTTGTTCTGCTTTCGCTATTTCGTTTTCCCGTCGGGTTCTTCTTTCTTCATCTTCCAGCTTTATCTTTAGTCTTCTTTCTTCATCTTCCATTTCTGTCCTTATTCTGAATTCTCGTGCTTCTCTTTTCAACAGTATTATTCTTTCGCTTGTTTTACCTCCTCTCAGCATTCTTCTTTCCTCTGTTTCTATTTTCCGCTGTATTCGGGATTCTTCACTTTTCCGGTTCATCCATATTTCCATTAATTCACATTCTCTTTTATCCTCTCTTATTATATCCTCTGTTTCTCTCTCAAACTTTATTAATTCTTGTTCTTTTTCTATATCCCAAATTCTTTCTTCTTCTACACAATCTATTCTTAGTTCTGCCATGACGTAGTCATGCATTTCTGTGCCTTCAAGTCCCAGACTTTGGGCTTGTTGGTAAAATCTTTTGACTGGATCCATTTTGTGTTGGTCCGTCAAATTTTCCTTACTGTACTCTCAGGTAATTATGCCACAACTCACCAGGTAGCGATCAGCAGAACTTACCCTTAATCCCACTACTATGCTGATTGAAATACCATTCCCGACAACAAATTTACCACTTGACCTACCAATTACCTTTAGATTGTTACCACCCCTAACTCTACCAATTTTCCTCTCGTCAATTATTCTCTTGTTCCTGATATTCCTTTACGTGTTGGCTCTTTCTTAATTAGACACTGCTGGGGTCTTTCTAATAACAACCTACAAAACCTGACACCACTTTAATTATGTCGTAGAATTCTTTCTGATAAAAACCCTACTTACCTGACACCACTTTTATTTAGTGTCGTAGAATGCCCCTCCTTTTAGTTCTAGTCTCTAAGAGTGCTAAGTATGTCTAATATACTTTGATATCGGAATATCTTAAAGAACAGAGCCGTTCTGAATCACGTAAGGATATAAAAGAAACGCCCACTAATTCACAAAATAACTTATATTTTACCTTTATCAAATGAATACATATCATTTAGACATTAACTATAGCAATACTCTGAATATTATCCTAAACAAAAATTAATTAAATTAGTTTACCCACCAAAATTGGTTAACGTTTTCTCTATACACAACAATAATATAAAAATTAGGCTTACGGACTCATGGGGAGTTTAAAGGCCTCAGAAATGTTATTGCCTCACGACGCGTGCCGTGTGTCAAGACGTAGATGGGCGGAATTCCACGGTTGTTTTGGCGAGGGTGGCAGCTGGGGGGTCCACACGTTCTTCCAGGGAGGGAAAGGTTCTTCAAGGACGAGAACCAATACGGTGCTTTATGCAACACCTAGACAGTCGTGGTCTCTCTGGCGAGAGTGAGTCGAACTTGTTTCTTAAATCAAGTTAACTTGGAGTGCGGTGTGATCACCGAGTAACGAGCTCGAGGAGGAGCTTTTCTCCTTCGTTACTTATTTCCATAGGGACGAGGACTGAACTCGGGGAGGGTCTTCTTTACGGGCGAGGATAACGGAGGGGGGTTTCTCTGGCGAGAATAAGTTACTTAAAGTTTGGTGTGGCTCCGAATAACGGGCTCGAGGGGGAGCCTTTTCCTTCTTCTTTTCTTAATTCCTCAAGGACGAGGAATACCCTTGGTGTTTAAGGTGCACCAGGATATGAGGAGTCTCTCTGGCGAGAGTAAGTTGAACTTACCAAAGTTAACTTATCGTTTGGTTTGATAACCAGGGACTTAGCTCAAGGATGAGCTTCTTCTTAGCCCCTTAAGGTAGGTAGCCCTGCCTCTCTTGCAGGGTACTTCTTGGTCTGGCGAGCCAAGTACACTACCTCTCCAGTCTCGGTAGCTCGGTTGTGGATCCGAGGACTTCGTCACCTAGAGACTGACGTATACTACCTCCTTCTTCTTTTCTTAATTCCTCATGGACGAGGAATACCCCTGGTGTTTAAGGTGCACCAGGATATGAGGAGTCTCTCTGGCGAGAGTAAGTTGAACTTACCAAAGTTAACTTATCGTTTGGTTTGATAACCAGGGACTTAGCTCAAGGATGAGCTTCTTCTTAGCCCCTTAAGGTAGGTAGCCCTTCCTCTCTTGCAAGGTACTTCTTGGTCTGACGAGCCAAGTACTCTACCTCTCTAGTCTCGGTAGCTCGGTTTTGGATCCGAGGACTTCGTCACCTAGAGACTGACGTATACTACCACGATTTTCCTCAGAGTTCCTCATTTATACCTCGCACCCCCATGGGGGAGTGGTAAGGGGGAGAGAGGCTTGAGGACGGCCCCAGGAGAGTTCTTTTTCCAAACGGTCTTTCCCACGAAGTCACACATCGGCTCCTCGTTAGCCATCGAGATTGGGAGAAACACATCTCCAATTTCTTATTTGACGTGAAACTGGATCTCACTCTCCTGGGGG
Organism: Ceratothoa steindachneri; assembly: GCA_963969495.1. Taxonomy (NCBI): domain Eukaryota; kingdom Metazoa; phylum Arthropoda; class Malacostraca; order Isopoda; family Cymothoidae; genus Ceratothoa; species Ceratothoa steindachneri. The sequence continues at coordinate 35,369,709 of OZ018332.1, forward strand.
AGATCTTACATTTTGACCTTTAGGGTCTTTCATGGCAGTGAGTTGTGCCACGTTGTGGTTACGCTTTTGACTCGCCGATGCCTGGGGCGGATGTCCTTGCGGTAACCGCCTTGGGACTGCATCACGAGTGAACGGGGGGGGGGGGGAGTGACCATTCCCCTACATATATATATATATATATATATATATATATATATATGATAGTGAAACCACTGTATAGGAGCCAAAAGTTTAATTTACGAGACTAGTTTCGGTATGTAGTTTATCATACCCTCTTCAGTCGTATACTGAGAATGCAATTGTTACAAAAGTCTATAAATAGCGAACAGAACAAAAGAAAAAAACCCAAAGAACACAAAATGGCGGAAAAAGAGACATTACTCATGGGGTGTAAGTCTAAGATCGTTGACTAAGCTGTTTATGATGAGGTTACGGGAATGGGGGCTGCATTTCAATTGCCCATCTGGAGATCCATCTCCAAAGCGGCCTCGTGTCAGGGAGGGTGAGGAAAAATCAAGGCACCCCTTTGATGGGTGGAGGGGCTCCCCTCTTACCATCGCCATGTGGCAAAGGGGCTTTCCATTTGCCACCTTTAAAGAAAACCCATGGATAGCTCCACTTCTCAAAAGGAGGTGCCCCCCCCCCCTACCTGTTCTGTCTCATGGGCCCCTCCAACCCTCTTCACCCGAGAGGAGGTTAACTCCTCTCCTATGACTACAGGTGCGGTGGCTTCCCCCTCACCCCATTCTGTGGAGGTGCCCTTGGGTGATTCCATCTCCCTGCCAGAGGCAGCTCCCTCCTTTCCTATCACAGGGGACTACCAAGAGAGCAAGCAGGTAGTCCAAAATTGACCACTCTCGGGGAAAGTGGCTCTTTCTGACGGTGGAAAGAATCAGGTTAATTCTCCCCCCTCCTTTTCCTCTCTGTGGGCTCTGGAGACTGAGGGGCTGGTGCCTTTTCAGCTATTAACCTGGCCAAGATCGTCACGTCCAGCCCCGAGGCGTCCCTCTTGAGGGGGTGGGGAGGCAGACCAAGACCAAAGTCGCAAGTACCCTAAGCGGAACATCAATTACGTCGTGGTCGATCTAGCGCTAAGTTCCGGTCTGTTTCGAAGATGGCCCGCCGCTCTTCCTTGGCTGACGGCATTCGGGTCTTCACTTAAGAGGAAAACCCGTCTAGCAGAGGTGTGGAAGCGAGTCAAAAGCACTCGATATGGAGAAGGCCTATGATACCCACCCAATCGTTATCTTGGAGTTTTTGTGAGATCGTTAATTCCGCGTAGGGGTGGGGACGGCCCTCCGGCCCAAAGGAGCAGGAAGAGGGTATCCCGCAGGGAAGTGTCCTCAGTGTCACACTTTTTGCCCTGAGCATCAACGGCATCACCTCGGTGCTGCCGGGAGATGTTCTCGCTACGCTCTACGTGGATGACCTTTCGACCTCTTTTATCGCGGCCTTCTCTTGAGCGTCGACTCCAACAGGCATTGAACCGCATCTCTCGCTATGCCGAAGCCCACAGGTTTCGGTTTTCCTTGGCCAAGACTAAGGTGTTGCACTTCTGCCGCCATCCACGGCTTTACCCCGACCCAGACTTGTTTCTAAATGGGGTGCGCCTGTAAGTGGTGGACTCGCACCGTTTCATTGGTCTTGAATTTGACCGATGTCTCACCTGGTAGGCTCATATTCGCAGCCTTAGGGTCTGTTGTACCCGCGTCATGGATATTCTCCGTTCCGTGACGTTCAGCGTTTGGCGCGCTGATAGGGCTACTGCTTTACTTTTTTATCGATCCATTGTTCGTTCCATGCTCGACTACAGATGTGAGTTTTCTGCATCCGCAGCCGAGCGTGTATTGCGGAAGGTAGACTCGATCCACCACACCGGCCTTCGCCTGGCGACCGGTGCCTTCTTCACTTCTCCAATTGAGAGCCTACTCGTCGATACTGGGGAGATCCCACTCGTTCTGCGCCGTACACGGTGCATTATTCGCCTGTACGCGCGAACCCGGCGCCTCCCTTGGTCGCCAACAGCTTTCACTGCATCCGCAGCTGATCTCGACGGTGCCTATGCCGCCGAGAGACGCCATTCATAGCCTGAGCACTTTGGGTTTAAGGCTAGGAAACTTCAAGTGCTCGGTTTAACTCGGTCCCGTGGCGCCAAAGACTCCTCGAGGACTCTACAACCAGACCAGTGTTTTGCTCTTCCTCACAACGATAACATCGCAGGAATCCTGCCAGCCCTCCGGGCTGTTGGCAAAGAAGATGGGAGACAGTTAAGGGGAACTTAAAGTTGAGTGCCATTGCGCTGTGACTGTTCCCATAGAACTACCCCCCCCCCCCAATTCCGCGAAGGCCTTAGCTTGCTTTCTGTTGTCTCCGAATCGGACACATTCGCGGGACGCACCGCCATTTGATGGAGCGCTCTACTGTGAAGATTGCGTTGTTCCCCAGACTGTTTGGCATATTCTTGTTGAATATCCCAGTCTGGATGATCTCCGCACATGTTACCTGTCCCGACTCCTTGTCCCTTGTACTCGGGACTGGTTCGTGCACATAGACTTGCAGACTATATGACTATGGAGGAGGATGGCCTCCTCCCACTTTATTTGACTTTGTATAGGGCATAAATTCCAGCCCTGGGGTAAGTGGGGCCTAGCCCCGACGCTGGAGTGCGCTACCTTCCTTTTGCTTTTATGCATATCTTGTTTGGGGTTACTTGATTTTACTTGAGCCTAACACTAGGCTGTAGTATGAGTACGTTGACTCTTACCCTAATAGGCAGTTGCCAGATGGGTTTTTAAATTAAAGAACAAAAAAATCTGCTCTAGCCTTTTGAAGTTTTCTCAAGACACTTTTGTAATGGGTAGGATTGAGAAAGTCAACACGTATCACACCCTCGGCGTCCCCTCCCCCCAAACTCCCGATCGTGCAGACTTTGCTTTGATGGTTCCTCTTCCACCTCCTGGTAACCATGTTTAGACTACTCTTTGTCTTCCCAATCATATCAGTAAATCAAAGTCTCATCCCCGGTTACAGTTCTTTGCCAAAATTCTTGGGATTTTCATCCCACATGTTCAAAATTTGCAGTGAAAGAGTGGCTCTCTTCTCCAGCTGATCTTGCTAAACAATTTTGGCACTCATTGAACAGAAAGCTTACTGCACTTCAATAAGGTCAAGTTGGAATAAACTGAATCTGCCAATATCTTGAACCTACCTTCTATCATTTCCTCTGTTAATTGACAGTTCTCTTTAATTAGTCACTAACTCTATAATTTAAGAAGGGGATTTTTTTGAGTATTTGAATAATAATTTCATCTTAGTTTGGTAATGACTTAGGTTTTATTTTATCAAAGTTCAGAAATAAATATAAGTATCGAATTTTTTAAAATCCAAAGAATTAAAAATAGCGAAGTTCAGAAAATTTATTTTTATATATCTTCTATAGCTCTATATTTTAGCAATGGGATTTTTAAAATTTAGTTTAAAGTTCCTTTTTAAAATTATTATAATTGGCAAAGTTCCGAAATGTCTAAAAATTTAACCATGGCTGCTTTTTTTTTAGCTTTTAAACTTTAATCTTAGTAGTGAAGCGCATGGCGAAACAATTGCTGCTGATGCTCTGCCACTGTGAATATTGTCCTTAACCTTCTGTCTTCTATCTGCACAGTGATTGATCCATTTATAAACAGTAGTCTTTCAGTCGCCATAAACTTTTAGAAAATGCATCAATAATCTCACTCTTCCACCAACCAAGCTTGACCAGACATTTTATGTTTGTCCTTGCTTCAACTCTGATGAAATCCATTGTATCATCACACGGTCTAAATTTAAAGCACTGCCATAGCATTCAAAATGAAGCAAAGCCATCTCTGTGTGTGTGTGACTAATTGCGCATAGGTTGAAGTTTAAATCAGTTAATTAGAATTTTCAGGAGGTATCCCATTTTCTTATAATAATCGTTTTCTACAAACTTTTTGAATGAACACCCCCTAGTATACAAGGGATTGTTGCATGTTTGGCAATCATTAAAGTAAGTTATATACAAGTAATAATATACCACTTTTGGGAACGGATGAAAGTGACCTAGGAGTAATTATGACATCTCATCTAAAGAGCTATTTCAACTCATCAATGAATGTATGAAAGCAAACTGAATGTTCATGTACGGAGTGTCGTCACATTTAGTTCTCTTCTCCATGAATTAATTATTGTTATCGCATTTGTCTTTTCATGCTACTTTTTATACTGTTCTTATTTCCTCTTCCACTTTATCTCGCCTCCAAAACTTTAAATTGGTGGTTTTAAATACTTGCATCTTTAGGTGAATTTGTCTTTTCTTGCTTAGAATTCATTTCTTCATCCCAACATTTAAGGTGCAATAAGTTTGCTTTCTCGTACCTTTTTAGTCTTGATCATTCTTTATTTTTATCCTCTTTGTTATCTTGTTCATTTATTCCATATGCTTTCTCTCCTCATCCTTTTTTGCCTATTGAATAAACCCTGCTCTTTTGGATTTCATTAGTTTCCATTGCTTTCTAGGAAATTCAGTCAGGTTCTGGCAGAGCTGGGTGGACTCCAACTTGAGCCAAGTATAGCCACGGTTGGTTGCTATTGCAGTGGCTGCCATGTGCTGTAGCAACCTCTGATTTGTTTCCCTGTTTAAACTAGGTCTCCATTAAAATGTCTAAAAAATTGAGTGCAATTCCATGATATAATTTGTAACCCCCCAAACCTTATTCTTATTGTAGACTATCGTCAAATTACACTAATAAGATAATTCTTATGAATTGTAAAGTGGAGAGTAGTGGCCATAATGAGTTTAGGACTTGCTTTTTCAGGCCATGCAGAATTAAGCCTCCCCCAAATCCTTCCTGATGTTATGCATAATGGTCAAGAACAAAAGAAGATATCATTATATGTATACACATTGATGTACACATGTGGTTTTGTCAGTGTGTTAGATGAAAGTAAATATATCAAGGCGGATCACCTTCTGTTTGAGAATGCTTTGAGAGGAAATCACTGGGAATCATTCTTTGCTACTGATGTCTTGTGTTTTATCTCCAGGTAATTATTACTGTCACATTATATCCTAATTGAGGATTTATAATACTTGCCACCATCACTTGACTGGCACTCGAGTAAGGCAATCATAGATCTCCATTCTTCTCCGATCAGGCCCATAATCCTTCATCCTCTCTGAGGTGTGAGCTGAGTATACATAAACTTGACTCACTATCTTCCCCCTATCCTTTCACACTCCAGTATTCTGCCAGAATGCAGTTTCTCTCCCGATCATCCACTTTGCAGGATATGTTGAATAAATCACAGCTCTTTCTTCCTAATGCTTTGTCAGAAGTCTCTTCCCTCCAGCTCTTCTCATTATACTCTGCAAAAATCAGATTTACTCTGCTTCTAGTCTTTTTATAACATTCTTCTTCACTATCCACATTTTGCACACATAGTGTTGGCCAACATGACATTTCACAATCTCAAATAGAGAAATATTATCTTTCTCATTTTTCCAAATAGCATTTTTGTTATGGTTACTCCCAGTTTAATCTTTCATACAGTCAATGCTTTCTCAAATTATACTCCTAATATCTGAAACTTTCCACTTATTAAATCATTTGGAGGGGGGGGGGAGATATTCCCATCACTTACATTTTCCTGATCTTTATTTTCAATCCACTTCATTCACACAATTCATTCAAACATTAATCGATCTTGGTATTTCATTTCAGCATCTGGAAGCATTACAGTATCCTCTGCTTATTGTAAGTTGACATTCCTTCTTCCAATTCTGATACCCTCAAAGTCTTATAACTCTTCCATGCCGTTTTGCCTGTACAATAAAAATAAATCAGGTGATAGTATTCACCCTTGTGTCACTCCCCTATCTATCTCTACCGAATCTGTTTTGTCCTTTCCAATCATAACAATGGCTTTTTCATCCCAATACAATACAATTCTATCAACCGTAAACTATGAATTCTTCATAAAAGACCCCTTTTGAGTAATCAAAGCTGCATTTGGCTTCAAAATTCTGTCCCAAATACCTAAGTGGCTGGTGACTATTTATAATAAATAAAAGACCTGGTGCAATCACTAGTGGTAAGTTACTTATATGACCACCCTATTGCAACCACTAGTGGTAAGTTACTTATATGACCTCCCTAGTGCAATCACTAGTGGTAAGTTACTTTTATGACCCCCCTGGTGCAATCACTAGTGGTCAGTTCTTCCTATAACCATTGTGCCCTTGCAGTTGTCTTAAAAAAAAGCTGTTATTTAATTGCTTCATCCCTTGGATGAATGAGGTGGGGAGAGGGCCATCTTGCTCACTCCTGGTTCTGCCACGGCCTGGAGGCTGTGGTTGAGGCTGATTGATGATTTCATTGAATAAAATCGATACACTCCTTTGTCTTTATCATGTAACTTTGGTAAATATACAGGTATAAATGGTTGTTTTTTTTTAAGTTAGGCAACAATTTACCCACTCCACACTGTAATTGCCCTAATTTAATTGTATATTTTTTTCATATATTCAAAATAAGGGAGTTATTTTTTCCTTTTGTGTTATCTTGATATTTGTTTTAATCACAACCTCCAGATATCTTTTGCCAAAATTGACTTTCAGCCATCTTTTGCTGGGTAATTTTCTACTTTTATCCAATTTTTATTATCAAATGGGACATATTTTCATTTACTTTGATTTCATGCCAGATATGGTTCTGCTTCACTCTGTGAAAATCACTGCCTTTTGCTCATCAAGATACTGAATACAGAGTCTCCCCTAGAACTGAATTGTGGGAGGAAGATAATCATTCTGCTCGCTAGATTTATGGCCTTAATTCATTCACAAGTGATGAAAAGGATGCTGCGGAGCTGGATATTATTAGGTGAGTGTAAATTGCCCATACATCCCATACTCTTACCAAACACAAACCATTGTGACTTTTCATATCCTACCAAATAGTAATTTCTCCCTTTAACCAAAGGAAAGCACTTTCCCCCTTCAGCCAATTAATAGCACTTGCTTCCTTTAACCATAATACGGCGACTAATGTCCAAGTAGGCAGTCACCAGATGAGCTCTTAAAAAAAACAAAAAAACAAACAAAATGCTTTTCCTGAAAAGGATACTGAAGTAAATGAGGAGATTTTGTACATTAACTTAATTGCCATTGCCAGCCCTTCCCCCTCCCCCTCTCTTATATGAGGTGGGCGCCACCTAGGAAGGCAACCACGCTCCTTGAGTGGGTCCAAAACTCCCTAAAAGAGGAGAAATTGTGTGAGGTTTGGGTATTCTATGAAGTGTTCTATGTTGTCTGGCTTTGGTTGCATCTGGTGTGTGTTGGTGTGAGGGCGAGGTTTATTCTGTGTTTGTATCGTTGGAGTGGAGTGGAGTGGCATGACCAGAGTTGCAATAGGATTACTCTGTGTGTTCTATGTAGTGATTTCTCTGATTGGTTTATTAAGGGGGAGGCTTGTTTACAATGTTGTGGTAGTGCATTTAAGTATCCTTAGGTGAAGGTAGTGTAGCTGTGTTAAGGTTTGGTAGTGGAGGAGGAAGGTTATTGTAGAGGTGTTGGAAGTAGTGTGCTGGAGTTTCTTGTCTCTAGGTAGTGGGTGCTTTGCTGTCAAGGGGTGGTTGAGGTGGGAAGGGGTCAGTGCTTTGTTGAAGTGTTGGGTTCCAATCATATCTGTGGTTATTTTGATTTGTGATTATTTTTGTTTCAATGTGTAGGTGGGTGTGCTCCTTGCTCCTGGGTGACATGCTGGTGCTGTGTAGTTGAGGGTGGTGTGGATGAATTGTTTGTATAGAGTGGTGAGGGGCCCTTTCTGTTGTCCTAATGTAATGTTTGAGAGTGTTGATTCCTTTGTGGCCTTGTTTGTAATGGTTGTTGTGTGCGTTTTGATGGTTATGTGGGTGTCTATGTGAATCCTAGGATGGTAGAGGTTTGGTTTAGTGGAAGTGGGGTGTTTGTTAGATTGGTGGTAGGAAGGTGTGAAAACCGTTATTGTTGATTTGTTGGTTGAGGCAATCGTACAGTTTTGTGTGAGACAGGTTTCTAGTGTTTTTATATATCCTTGTAGTGTCCTGCTTGCTGTTGCAATTTAGGAGTAGTGTTGATGAGATGGGCAGGAGTAGTTAAAAATTTATGTGATGGATGAGATTGCTGTGTTGTTTGGAAGAGTGGCTTTAGAGTTTTTTGTTGGATGGTCTTTGAATATGTGTTTGTGTGTTGTTTTTTTGTGAATTATATGATTAATGTGTTAGGAGAAAGCTAATGTTTGAGTAGTGTTTTGTGAGAAATATTTAGTGTTGTCTAGATGTTGCAATCTGCTTGTTTCTGGTAACTAGTGACTCTTTGTGTCAGAGCTGGGGTGGTATGTGATGTGTGGATTTTCTTTATGGTTTTCCAGAGGTGGGTTAAGTTTGTTTTGTGGTCTATTGTGCTGATGTATCGGCTCCATTTTTCTGTTTTGTGATTAGGTTGGTTTGACGCAAATGAAGACCCAAAGTGTTTCAAAAGAGAGTTTTATCAGAAGATAGTGATTGTATGGTGCTATGTAGAGTCCTTGGTCCTCACTAAAAGCAGAAGCGAGGAGCAAAGAGATGGGGTTTTGAAGGCAACAAGAGGAAGAGGAGCGTACAGTGGTCAGCTGCTCATGTTGGAGTGCAGATTGGGAATGCATAATCAACCATGTAGTATAAATAACTATGAGGTGCTTGCAACAAATGGGCGGAGCCAGGATGTAAGGTGCACATGGGTCAGGAAGGATCAGTAAAGAAGAGAGGGAATAACATATTCAATCCTTGTAAGAATACGAAGCTTATGGAGGATATGAAAGTTATAGCAGAGTCAGTCCAAGTGGAGGACATAAAGTCTCTTTGCAGGCATTGGGGCTGAGAGGGTGCACAACTGCAAGTACTGCGGCTGCAGTGAAGACTTCCTCCAGGTTTCTTCACTCGGTACCTGGATGAGCTGCAGCTTAACCTCTTCTCCTTCTTTCTTTCAGCACACTGAGCCTAAATAAGGACTGTGCGTAAAAACTATTAAATAAAAAAAAACTGGATGAGCTGCACAACCTCCCAGTCTGAGCGAAAATTAGGAAGGCCCTGTCACTAGGTTGATGTGAACTCTCTAATGGGGCCTGGAAAAGTAGTTGGTGTGCTTCCCCTTTGATCCCTCTCAGAGCTACTTTATCTTTATTTATTTATTATTATTATTAGTGTTATTTGCTATTATTTATTGTGGGAGCATGAAACTCAATACGCCGTTACCACACAGAATTTCCCTGGTTGAGACGGATCAGCGCAGCTGTATTTAATTTGGGGGTTTTATTACCCCCTTCTCCCAGTTTGATAACGCCGTCCCGCTCTGAGGCTCAGCAGCCGTGTTCATCTTCCCTCCCCCCCTTTGGAGTAGGTAGAAGGGAATCTCGCTTATTTCTCTTTCACCTCGTCGATGCTCCGAATTTATCAAGGTCCATGTTTGCTTAAGCCGCGTCCGATATCGCTTGGGACGCCTTGCTGCGCACAATCTTCTGACGACCATGGCTGTGGCTCCTATTTAAGGTGATGGTTGCAAAGCCTCAGCAGATAGAGAGAGCTCGAGCTTCTTGCCGTCCAGATCCGAGTATCTGTCCTCCGTGAAGTAGCCCCTCGCCCTTGTGATCTCGTCAGCAGATCGTCTTCGCGTAATCCACTCTGATCAGAGGAAGATTACAGAAACCCGTTATACCCCGGAAGATTGGCCTGGGTTTCTCTCGTCTCACTACATTGGTTGAGACTTCCTGCCGTCCCGCAGACGAATCTCGATTTGTGAATTACTTCTCCCTGGAGCCGAGGTAATCGCAATCCCCTTCGAAGTCTCGATGGACGCCTTCTCATCGGGCTCCATCTCCGAAGACCTGGCCATTGGTCTTCCACATCCCCAGTTCATCCACCAGAGGTAACCAGGAGTCCTACCTCTCCGTTCCCAGTCCTAGGCAGAATTCCCCCATTTTGTGTAACGCCAATCGACTTGCGAAGTCTTTCCTTCAATCCAACTTATTGGATCACTTATATATTTTTCCCAGACCTAGTTTCCTTAATTTTTGCCTGTCATAATATTCTTTGGTCGTACTAATTATTATTTAGATTTCCATATTTATCTGTGCCCATGTTCTTATTATTTGTATTAAAGTTTATTTTTGTAGAGGTGTTTATCTTTCGAATAACCCTTGAGACGAACCCGGCAAACGTATTCCCATTCAAAGAGCCAACCTTAATAATATTGCACTCTAGTTGGAGGGTATTTACCATCTCCCAATTCAATGGTACCCGGGCCCAGCGCCGACAGTGGCGGCCTGGCTTACAGACGTGTGTACCTTTTTGAGACTTTTGGGCCACACACCTTCCTCCCTCGACATTCATTATTATTACACTTATCCCCTCAACCTTTTGTCAACCCGCACTTCATACCAGGAGGAACTGTTCTCAGCTGGATAGAGTTCGGTCCGCTAGACATGCTCCCTGTGTGGACTGCATGCCATCATTGGATCACCTAGTACCAGGGTATGATAATAATAGGTTATCACCCCCCTTATTCATTTATGGACCCATGTATCTCTACCTCTCTTTATTATATACTTGCCTACCCCTTCCATACTCGCTCTTCTATCCACAGAGGTTCTAACTGCCCAGCATAATTTGTCCTATAGGTCCTTAGTTGAGTGGCAGTTTATACCCTGAGGTCACTACCTGATGCGAAGGCCGACCACTCTCTGGCTAGCTAACTATTAGGCAGAGGATGTGTTGGGCCAACCACTCTGCTCACCCTCTTCCAGTACACACTTAAGGTGGCTATGCCGGTACCATCCTTTATGGTTAAAGCTCGATGAGGACAATTTCTCCTGAATAGTAAGCCGGGTTGTTAAGGCCCATCTTAACTCGAACCCAAGGGGAGGCCTGACCCCCCCGCCCCCACCATCACCAGAGTCTACTTCCATCTTACTTTTGTTGTTTCTTATTTTATGCATTTTTTGTTTGTTGTTGGATTTTTGATTTTGTTTTTTCTGAATTTTAAAGTAGCCTGGTACTAGGCTGAAACTAATTGTGGCAACCCATTCCCTGTGTGACACTCACCAGATGGGATGTAAATCAGATTGGCCCTAAAAAATAAAACCATTTCCTGAACTTGCCTTTTAGATCTTTATTTGTTGTTGTTTTGTTTTTTATTGGCCTAAGATAAGTTTTATCTGTAATTTTTGTGGTTGTGCCCGCGCCGGCAGTTAGAAGATGGTCAAGTTAACAAAAAATAACCTCACCTAACCATGGCTTATGCCTTGCCTGCCATTATCATCGCACTAGAATGAAGGACCCTGGATCTTGCCTCCCTAATCATTCCCCCCTGCCTTGATAACCATGCTTCCCCTTCCCTCTTCTCTTCCTCATTACAAAAACAATGTTACCTGAATATTTTTAAACATTCAGCTTTTCCACCTACCCTACCTTCCCTACTCTTTCACGACTATCCACAGAGTGGATCTTATAGTCTTGGCTGGTCTTGAAGCAAGTAAAAGCAGGCATAGCCCAGCATGGGGGTGGGGGGACTGTTGAGGGCAGTGATTTGACACATCTGCTCAGGGGTGAATCTTGACAGACTGAGATTCTACAGCACCCTACCACTATGATTGCACCAGTGCTCATAGTAGTAACTTGCCATGTGGTTGCACTACAATGGTCATAGGAGTTGCTGTTGTGGTTCCCTGGGATCTGTCATTCCAGGAAACCCGCACCACGCAAGTAGAACACCACACTGACTGGATCCAACCATAACCAATGGCCATGTGAAATGTTGTGCTGTTTATTAATCGATCTACCATTTACTTCTACTCACTTTTCAAGAAACCATTTTATTTCTTTCAAAGATAAACCTGATAAAGTGGTGGTAGCTGAACTTGTTTACGAGTATTCTTCTCCACTTGATGAAGAAACACAGAAAGTTATTGATGAATATCTGTTAAGTGAGTGGAAGAATGAAGAAGAGTCTCTACTGAATTCAACCCCACCTCCACATCTTATAAAAGGCACTGTAAGTTAATGCTCCCATGTTTACATACATCTTATGCTTATGTAAGTTAATGGAAAAATAGAGTTTACACCTTCAATTAATCAACTTACCTCATTCTGTCTCCGCAGCCATCATCCTGCATATAGTCAATCACAACACTGCACTATCTTTCCCTTCCTGCCTTCACAGCACAACATACCCACTCTCTCTTCTGTTCTGGGAGACCTTGGCAATGGACTGTTCGTGTTCACTATGGGGGCGCTCATATCTACATAGCCCTCTCGCGGAATGGGTGCATGCCCCCCTTCCTCCGGCTCATGAAGGGTTCCAACCTCTAACCATTGCTGATTGGTGTCAAAAAAACAAACATGCAAGGACACCTGCCTCTGGGCTCTTCATTGTCATTCTAATCTTTATGTGCAATTCATTATCCAGTCAGGGTATCTCATCCACACTGCGAGGGATGGATAGCGCTACCCTATAACTAGACCTGTAATCCTCCTAAGAGGAGATATAGACATTGGGACTTTGAGAGTGCAATCCTCCAATTGCTGGGAAAAAATGATGAATAGGAGAAGTATGCAGCATTGCTACAACAAAAATCACGATTCACTCTCCCCCCCACCCCCCAACCTCTGTCACCTCAATATCACACATTTTTGGCCTCTTATAGTGGTGGTAGGGTGCTGTAGCATCTCAGTCTGTCAAGATTCACCCCTGAACAGATGTGCCAAATCGCACGCCTTCCGCCTTCCCCCAACACAGGAGTCTCTCTCCTTTTTCTTCCTTGATTTTTCAAATTTGTTTTGCCTTTTTTTTATGTAGCCTATTAATTAATAGGCTAAATTGATAATGCAGACTTACACCATCGGTGGCATTCGCCAGTTGGGTGTTTTAAAAGAAAAAACACTGTGCCCCCCCTCCCTCCCATCCGCCCCTCACAACCCCTCTAGAGTTGAGGTGATCCTGACCATCTACCCCATGCCGTGTCAGAAGAGAGGCTTTGGATCCTCTAAAAGGAGTGACCTTTAATATCCACAAGTTGCAAGATATCATGCTTGACCCCGCAGGGGGGTACCTTGTACAGCCTGCTACACTTGGTACCCACAGGAACTGCACATCCTCCCAGCCCAAGTGCAAATTAGGGAGGTCTGTCCCTGGGTTGACTTGAACTCTGATGGGGCCCCCACTCAGCGCGCTATTTTACCTTTTTATTAGTACTATTATTTCTATTAGTTATTATTAGCATTATCATTCTTATTATTTAGTATGATTTTTATAGTATTTATTATATGTATTTTAATTATTTATTATTAGTATATTATTATTTTTTAATAATATTGTTATTATTATTATATAGTATGATTTTACTATTATTATCATTATTTATTATTATGTATTATAATTAATTATGATTAGTATTAATCATTATTAGTGTAAGCTATTAATATTGTTTATTATAAATATTATTATCATTACTGTTCTCCACTCAACCTTTTCTCCCTGCACTTTGCACCAGGAGGAGTGTTTCTACCTGTACAGTTTGGTCTGGTAGCCATGATGCCTTGGTGGACTTCATTCCATCCTGGAATCACCTAGCACCGGGGTATGATAATAATAGATGTTTGCTCACCCTACTCATTAGCAGACTTGTCTATCTTTACTTCTCTTTATTGCATACCCTCCTATCCCTCTCCACACTTGCTCTTCTATATACCCAGGTTTTGAGTTCCCAGCACACTTTCGGCTTCTTTTGAGCTCTAGGTAAGTAGCAGCGTATACCGTGAGGTCCCTACATTCTGGCTAGGGCAAGTATTTAGGTACTGGGTGTGCTGGACTGTCGACTCTGCTCACTTTCCTCCAGTACACATATAAGGTGGCTACACCAGCACCATCTTTTATGGTAAAAGATCTAGGAAAATGTTGCCTGAATGGTGAGCCAGGTTGGCAAAGCCGATCAACGCTGGACTGGGACCAATTATGCGTAAATGATGATATTCTGGAATTTTCTGCTCCTATGGAGACTTTTCTCTTAACCTTCCAAGTCATTAGGAGGTCATAGTATCTACTTTTCATGAGGTTCCCCTTTTTTCTTGGATCATGCAGATATACCTCCAAACCACTCTCTTGTCCTCCCTAGCTGTCAGAGAGGATGAAGGAAATCAAGGCGCATATTCAACATGTAGAGGAGCTCCCCTTTCACCATCACCATGCAGCAGTGGGGTTTCGCCTTGTGACCAGTCGCAAGTCAGCTGAGCAGAGCCTCGATACATCGGGGTCCATCATTGACAGACTACCTGGCGTTTTCGAGCCCGCTGGCTTCAAATGTTTCCTTGTTATTCGCTCCACTGATGGCAGCATGATGGTCAAGGACAACACGGTCCATCAGAGGAGAACCGAAGGCATCCTGTATCTCGGATGGAAGCCTTCTGGCGAATGCGTCAGATCCCTCTGAAGTAGCTATGATTAGTGCCCTTCTGACACTTAATGGCACGCCAGTGAATGTGACATCCCACTCTACCATGAACTTGGAGAAAGGAGTTAAGGGAACCCATGGACTACTCCATAGATGACATCACCTTAGAGCTGGCCGACCATGGGGCGGTCAAGGTCGAACGTGTGATGAGAAAACAGTGAGGGGCGTCGAAACCCAGCCATACACTTCGTCACGTTCGACTGTGACAAGCTCCCTGAGTCGGTGCGTGCCGGTTGGTATCGCTATCGCGTGAAGGCATTCGTGCCATCGCCGCGGAGGTGCTATTACTGCCCCTGGTTCGGCCATGCTAATCGCTCCTGTCGACGAACAAAGTCGGGGTTAAGTTGCTCCAAGGCCGCATACGATAAGTCCAAATCGCGTGTGGCCAAGTGTGTCAATTGCGGAAAGCCGCACCCCGCTTCTTCGAAGCAATGTGGTACGTATCTCCTCGAGAAGGAAATCCAGGCCGTTCTGGCTCAGGATCGTCTCTCATTTCGCGAGGCTAAGGACTTGGTCCTGGCGCTACCGGTGAGGTCTTATCCCTCCAGGCCTATGAGCACGGTCGTTTCCGCGCCCATTCGGAACCCTTCTGCAGATTCTCTCCACCTCTAGGCGCCTTCCCGGTAGAGCTGGCGGCATAAAGGGTTCATACCCAGCCCCGACTAAAACCAGGGCTCCCCACCCCATTCCCCTCCTCCAGCTTGTCTATCTCCTGTAAGGCTAAATGGTCGCGTCGTTAGACTGACAGGAGGCAACACCCCCAAG
Organism: Ceratothoa steindachneri; assembly: GCA_963969495.1. Taxonomy (NCBI): domain Eukaryota; kingdom Metazoa; phylum Arthropoda; class Malacostraca; order Isopoda; family Cymothoidae; genus Ceratothoa; species Ceratothoa steindachneri. The sequence goes on from OZ018332.1 coordinate 35,385,008, forward strand.
ATGGTCGTGAGGATGTGGTCCGGGGGACAGGAGGACAGCACCAAAGGAGCTTCAGCTCCTACACCCCGACCTTGGCCTGGTCTGGGTGGTACGGAGATGGTTGATCTTCTAAATGAGGGACCCCCGCCTCCGAAACCGCCCTGCCCGACTAAGGTTTCAGGTCGCTTTCTGTCGTCTCCGAATCGGACACACTCTCGGGACGCACCGCCATTTGATGGAGCGCTTTCCTACACCATTCTGCAATGACTGCATTTCCCCTAGGACTGCTCATCATATTATTGTTGAATGTCCCAATCTGGGTGATCTTCCCGCCGGTTACTTGTCCCCGTATCAGGATGAGCGGGGGCGCTACTGCCTGTCCCTTTTACTTGGGACAGGTTTGTGTACACAAATTTGTGAACTATGACTTTTTGGAGGAGGGTAGCTTCCTTCTTTTTATTTTGACCTTTTTTGTTGTAGGTTGGCATGTTTCTGTGCTCCGGGGAGGGGATGGGACTCCAAATATGCCTGAGCATTCTTCCTTCTTATTCCATAGAGCTTTTTTTTTTGCTTTTATTTGCCTGCTTGCTTCTTGCAAGCAGGGAGCAATCACCATGTGGCCCATACAAAAAAAATGAGCGAACCTTATGGGTGATCTTAGGTGACATCCTGAAGTGTGTGGTTATGGTTTAGTGGGAGGAGTTAGCCATGGAGCCAGATGTTTTAGGTCAGAGGTAAAGACTGTGATTTGCTTGATGGGTGGAGGTGGACATTCTGTTTAATGGTGAACCAGTTTTGGATGAGGGTGCTGTATGTACCTGTTTGGTTTCTGGACGCATTGAGAGCTGAAGGTAGGGTGGGAGGGTACTGAATAGCATGAGTGTTAGTTCTAATGTAATGGTTGTATGGATTTGGGGAGCCATGTCATGGGAAGTAGCATATCAGTCATCATGTTGTCAGGTGTTTCCATCACCATGAATGCTGGTTTAAGATTGTGAATGTATGCTTGAATATGTCTCTCGTTTCCCTTAATAATTAGGCTACTCTTGGGCCGACTGAATCCATTCTGGTTATTGGTTCCCAGATCCAAAATGAAATTCTCTTGAGATCTCTCTTGGGTGGCAAACAGGCCACCTAGGTGACATAGACTGCCCCCGTATTTCATCTGTGCTGGGGACTAGTTGCTGTCTGACTTAGGAGAATTACTTAAGGCTAAGAGGACAGGATGTATGTGTTCTACCCATGCGGATGGACTGCCCTTTGCCAAGAGAGAAAAATTCAGGGTCCGATGCTTCCATTTGAAAACTGCATAACAATGTAGCAAAACATGCTGTTAATTTATGTGTTTCACACGCAAAGAACAATGGCTGCTTAAATCTGTTAATCCCTTAAAAAGCTTTCTGGCAGACTGAGAAAAACACACAGCTTTCTAGCCATGCTGCTAAAAAGACATTCCTAAATGAAAAATGCATAAAATGTCGCTCTTATGCAAAAAAAACAAAACTGTACAATTTAGTACCTATTGGAAGAAAGTTTTATTTACTTATGTCAACATTTTTCACCTTCAGTAGTTCACCTGCCTGTCAGCTCAGATAGGATAGACTCCAGATATAACTTGACAATGAAACTTGTGCCAATTCTGATGATTTGGTGTTGTTTCAGTTATTATGAGTGCTGTAACATATATTTACTTAATAAGGACACAAACATGAATGGCGTATGGTATTTAGCTATGCTACAGAATAAACTTCCACTTGCAATCACAATCCATTAGATAACAACAGTTATGCATGGTAGTGTGCCATGTCACAGGGCAAAAGTTGTGCCAAAATGGCCTACTAACAATAAATTTTATACTTTGGATTGGCCTGGTAATAGCCCAGATCTGAATCCAATAAAGAATGTATGGCTCATAATTAAAAACAAGATTGCCTTGGCTGTAAAATTATAAGAAGCCATCAAAAAGGTATGGGGCAATGAATTCTCAGATGGACTTTGCCAAAATGTCTGCAAGTCACCCCAACAAAGGTCAGATGACAAAATAGTCATATAAGGTAAAAGCATAAATACATTAACTTTTAAACACATTAAACCCTTGTTTTTAATAAATTAACTTTTAAACACATTAAGCCCTTGTTTTTGATAAAACAAAAAACTCATTTTCATGGTGATTGGATACTTTTTCTAGGCACTATATGTTAAAAGATTAGGTATTTAATGTTATAGCAATACCTTCATTAGTTGCTCCCTTATCTATATATGATTTGTGATAACTACTGAAGTTTATAGTTTCTTCTAAGAATAGGTTTCCTTTGTTTTTTTCAGTTTAATATTTTAAATGCCCTTCAACTCTATTTGAGAAGTTCAGCCATTCAAATTGACAGAATTGATTCAACCTTAATTTTATCGCTTCTAACCTCAATTTTAAAACTTTTTCAAAGGTAAGTCTTTCTTTGATTGAAATATTGACTTTCAAATTATCAGAAAACCTAAAGAAACTATCCCCTTTATAGTAGTATATTGATTTGGACATATTCTGACTCCATACACAAAGCCATACATTTTTGTCAATTTTGGTTTCTCCAGCAAATATTTTCTCTTACTTTCTCTTCTGGACCCTTTCATAGTTTTGAGCTTAGAGAAATCTAAATAATTGCAGAACACCTAGTGGTGATTGATGGGGTGCAAAATTGACATTTTATTATTGATTGGGAATACTTGCACAATTGTTTTGAATTTGACTGTTTGGATGGATGATGTGGCGGCAGAGTCGCGACTCCCTCACCAACTATCCCCACCGCCCAGACAAGGCCAACCCTGTTGTTCCAGGAGAGAGTCTAATCTTACTTTATTAAGAATACACCGTAAATAATAATAAATGGCAAACAACAACACAGACCTCCCGAAATATATATAACTTACAAACGAAATAAATATATATACACTAATCTAATATATAGGTGGCCTTACAAAGCAAACTTAAATATTTATATATAGGCTAACGCGAAATCTGAGTCTGCAAAATATCTATATTATACTGGCCAAATTACTGGGTGCACCCTTGAACTGACTAACAGTTATGACCGGTTGAGAAGGGGGAGGAATGGAAGGGTAAGAGGAGGCAGGCCCGCTTTCGGAGGGACGCGTGAGGTCCGGGACTCGGCCAAGTGTCCCACTTCAGGGACTTAGGACACTCAGTTCCAACCTTTGTGTTGGAGTCTGTGGGGCTTCAATTACTGCATGGAGACTGTGAGGCATCTCCAAGGCCCACACTTGTAGATGGTCCCTGAGGGTCTGGACTGACTCCTACCACCTCTTGAGGATGACTGGCGGGTATTACTGGGCACCACAGAGCTGGAAAAGAGAAGGCATTGTCAGTCACTGCCACACTTAACCATCATTACACCTAAGACTCTCAACCCTGCTTACTTTCACACTGGAGTTATACTCGCCTATCATTTGTCCAATTAGTTATTTTGCTCTACCACTTCAGATGTTTTAACATACAAGAATTTCACTTTTCATAAACGCTAGTATACTTGTGTTCAAAGTCATGATTTAAATTTGTTATACGTGTGGGAGAGCGAAGCTGAATGGGGGGGCACAATAGAAGTCTATTGAGTCCCCCACCCCCAGTGTCGACATCCTTAATTGCAGGCCACACATCCTGAAAAAGAAGAAGGGATTAGAACCGGGGGAGGGAAGGCAAACAACGACTAACTACTACAATGTGTGATGGGAGAAGATTGAGACATGTTGCCAGATTGTGCTATAACCATCCAACCTCGGATCAGTGTGAATGAGAATGGTTAAGGTTGGGAAACCAGCGAGTGAAAGAGTATATGGCAGTGTGTTCTCTATAGGTGTGAATGTAACTGGCACACTAGCTGGATGTTGATGAGTAAAAGTTGCATCAGATGTAAGGTAAGAATGTTAAAGCATGAAAATTTAAGGGGGGGGATTTCACATTCTCATCTGGCCATTGCCAGCAGAGGCATATCTGCCCAAATCATTAACAAGCCTATTTTTAGGCTAATTTAAATTAAGTGAAAAAAACAAATGGAAGGCTCAGGTGATGGAGAGAAGCCTCCCCCCCCCCACCCCGTGGGCCTGACTATGTCCCCAATGCCCACAACTAAAGTGTGTGGTAGAGGCCAGCCTCCTCCAAATCTCTGCAATGCCACACACATTCGGGTGTTCACAAATTGGTCCTGAGTACAAAGGACAAGCAGTAATGTTCCTGCTACCAGGACAGTGTGTGTTTGTGGAGCTCCCTTAGATTAGGACATTCAACGAGAATGTGCCAGACACTATTGGGGACCAAGCAGAGATGATGGGGGTGGAGGGCCTGAAGTGTTTTGCTTTGATTCATGAAGTAAGAAAAGTTTGATTTATAGGGATGTGTATGAGAGCATTAAAGAAAGTCAAAAGTATTGTAAATTGGGGTGGTGTGCTGATCGGGATTGGAAACCTGTTTATGCATTGCTTTAAGAAATAATTAACAATTTGGATGCATGATACACTCACACAAAATTCACATTTGTTTATTCAGTGTTGAGGTGACTTCATTGCTATACTATCTTTGTACCAACACTGCCCCCATTACAGTTTTTTCTTTTCTAACCCCGATTGTTTTCCTCCTTGGCAACTCTACTCAATCTAAGCCAGACTTTTATATGGAATGTAATAATAAAGTTATTCGCGCTGAGTGAACTTATATAAACAAAGGTTTTCACTTTATTTTCCAGGTTTCCTTCGCAATATGTTGAGTTTTCAGTTGTTTCACGTCTATTTTACCTTATGGTCGTAACTGTCTCTTCCCTCACTGCATGGTTGAGCATAGAGGATATTTCTATGGTTAGTTTTACCATTTTCTACCTTTTTTATGGTGCAAAACTGTAGGTATTTTATAATCATTTATTTTGGGGGGATCAAGAGGCGTTTCTGCATTTGGTAAGTGATGTCCTCTGGTTTGCACAAACCTATAGTTTTCCCATTCAGGTCTTATCACTACTTCATCCTTCTCTCTTCTCAACATACACCTCCTCTGTCTGATCCAGCAGTGCCACTTAATTGCAGATTAAGGGCAAGGTTCAGCATAATTGCACTCCCATTCCTGCTACCCTCTCTACTCTGTTTTGACTTTGGACCTTTCTTTTCATCATGATCATAACCATCTTCACAACCTCCGTACAAAATGTGGAGTTGCTGTGCATCATTGCCACAGAAAGCACTCCCACCACCCCACTCCTTTAAACCCTATTAAGTACAAACTTTACATCAATTTTTTTGGTATCATTGGCCATTCATAGCTATGAGATGCGATGTGCTATCATGTTCTCCTGTTGTGCAAGAACACCCTAAAGCAAGACCCAGGACAAACTGTCTATACACAGCTTTCACACGCACCTCCCATCTCACCCTCTGTCAGTACCTTTCCTAAATAATCGTACATTACCAATCTCTTGTGTGATCATCCAAACTTTTACACATCAACGCACTCATATGGTCTCCTCACAATTTCTCTTGCCATTTTCCTATCAATAACACATCATATAATTCTCAGTAGTAGCTCACTCATACCTTCTGCACACTACCATCCAGTGACCCTCCTTGGTGACATCGAGCCTCAGGGTTGCAGCCCCAAAACTGCTGGTCCAGATGGGCCATCCTACATCATCCATGCACACCCACATCTCCAACCACACACCACTCAAAACAACTGTACAAGCAATAGTTTGTCTGATTTCCCACATTGGGGGGTTTCCCCTGCATTAATGCCACTAAATATCCCCACCTCCGATTTACCCATGAGGTGGTAGCTGCTATCGCCCCCTCACAAACCCTGTACTTATATTCTCATCATAATGTTGCACACATGTTCCTTGGTCAGCTCCTTAGCTAAAAAACACTCTTCCGTTTTGCACACACACACACACATTCTCTTCTAATCCTCCAATATATTTACTTCATAAATCTACTCTCAGTCATTTTTCTTACATATCACACCTCAACCTCATTCACAACTTTGTTAGGTTGCTCTTTAAAGCTACAAGGGACTTCTCCACCAACCAAGCAAATGCTTAAAGGCACCAAGGTAGAGGGAAAGATCGCAGCGGGCAGATCCTTCCACATCTTAGGGGCAAATATTGAGGAAGGGAGATCACCCATGCAGCGTAGATGACTACAAGTTGTAAGGGAGCAGATCCAGATTAAAAGGTTTTCAGGGGTCGGGATAAGCTCATTGAGGATGACGGGTAGGGGAAAGATGCAGTAAAGGAATTGAAGATTGGGAGTGTGGAGTTACACTAATCATTTAGAGGAAGGTGCACCGCAAAGTGTGTAGACTGTTGGGGTTGCACCGTTTCATGGAAGCATTGCAACTTGTATCTTTTGAAAAATATAGGTTCTTGTTCTTCAGACTTGGAACTTGTTACTTATTGAGAAATGTGGAACATAGCCCCATTGGGGTCTTCTGTCTGCAGGCCCTAAAATTGACCTGTCCTTAAATTGGGCTTGCATTAATTCCTTGTCCTTGTTTTATAATGATACCTCACATGGGAGGTGCATATTCGCAGTCTTAGGGTGTCTTGTGTGGCCATGCAATGGACATTCTACACTGTAGTGTTTAGCACATGAGGTGCTGATAAGACTACACTATATTTAGTATGTTTTGTAGAACAGCATCAAGTAATGTACACAGTGCTAACGCATGCTCCCAACTAACTTGTGGTGGTAGCACCCATTACTCACTAGACTCACTCAGCACACTTGAACATTGCAACTGCCATTGAATGCATTTATGCACAAATATGTATTTAGTACATATAAGACAGCTCTTTAAATTTAAACGCTTGCTCCTGGTTACACATCATTCATCCATCTCAAAACATGAATGTATTTTACTTATCCTCAAACCTCCAGACGCTCGTACACACCAATATCTCTCTCCTCTCAGCACTCTCAAAAACTCTAGAAAAACAATCCTCGATAGATTCAAACCCCATTATAGATCTCACACACCCAACATGGTTTCAGAACAAAACATCCCTTAGAAGACTTTTATCCCTTATTACACTAACAATTCTAAATATTATTAGTATGCTAAATTCTATATAAATATACCCTAGATTATATTTTTAGAATACAAAATGATATGGGAGGGAACATCTCAAATATCTCTTTTTCACCTCTGAGATGTATACACACACTAATGGAGGAATATGCAGAGATAATGATATTCTCAGTAATTTATTTGTGATTCAGATGTATGATGTAACAAAGCCGGCAAGGAAAAGAAGTGAAAATTCTGGTACTTTTGAACTCTATTTTAAGTTCATTATCAAGGAATAATGGGAAACGACAGAACACTGAGAGGGTGAGGGAAGACAGTGTCCATAATAAGAATCAAATGAATCGTGAAATAATGAATTAACGACATTTAGATTAAACACTTGAGCCATGGGGACAAAAAAGAGAGATATAAATACAAAAAATAAACTCATTAATACCAGGTAGATCCAATAATCCTAAGACTGCCTGAAGACTTGACATGACCACAAAATCTTCCTACTTAGTGTTTTTGTGGTCATGTCTACCCTATAATCTCTCTCTCCCTCACAAGGGCCTGCTCCATTTTCATCCATGATATTCATGTAGCTTTTCTTCTCTTGTGTTTTCACGATCCAAAATAAGTTCCTGTTCCAACATAACACAAGCATCTAAAATCTGGCTAGGAACTCTTGACAGCTGATTGGATGAAGTGCTTGGACTTCCACTCTTCTATACTCAGTACAGGCAGCTCTATCCACGCTGAAAATCACAACATTGCTGTAGCTGCCTCCCTCTTTTCATAACACATCACTCTTCCATCCTGGAACCTACCAAAGGGGTTTATACTCGTATATCCATACTTTCCTGGAACAAAGCTGGTTCCCACTCGATGGTTGGTGTCAAAACACACTACTACCACTCTCCCTCTCTGAGGCACAACCCCAATGCCCTCAGGCTTGCCAGCGATTGTTATTTTGATCTTTCTGTAAATTGTATTGCCCAGTCAGGGGACCTTGCCCATGATTGAAGAGGGACAGATAGCGCAAGTAACTAATTAAAAGATAATCTTTATACATTCTCTACCTCATCCCTCTTCCCTCGATCACATATACCCCATTTCTTATCCTTTCACCCACTAGATGCCTTTTAAACAGTTCAGACACAATCTTGTAGATGCAGTTTATGAGTTGTGGTTGCCTCGGATGACCTCTGATAGACCTTTGTGGGTTTTCGCATCCGCTGAATTATGTTATGTTAGATTTACATCTTGACATATTAACTGCATAAGATTCCTGGGTCTCCCATTCATTCCTAACAGGCATTGATGCTTTGATATGATAATGGCACCTCAGAGAAGTGGCCTCCCATGCCAGAACTTTCTTTCTGGCTTGATGGTACTAGTAGATGATACGAGTACGCTTCTCTAAAAGAGAGAAGAAAAGCACAAATTTGTAGGACCTATTTAAACTTCCTTTGGATCTTTAACATTAAGGAGATTTTGCATTTCTCTCATTTCAGATTTTGTCATTGTTTGAAGAAGTCATGTTAAGTTGTGCCCAAGATGTCTCCCTGGCAATATGTGACTTTGTCTCCTCTCTGAGCAAGAAGGAGTTTGCTCTTACTCATGACCACAGTGAACTAGTCAAAAAGTTGGTTGGTAAGATTGAAGATTTTGGTTTTGAACTTTGAGACTTGCTAAAGGTTAGCATCATTTGATGTTTCAGTAAAGAATGAAAAATAGGGCAATAAGAATTTCAATTTTTTAGTTTCTTGGGGGTTTTAGACTAGTGAGGAAAAAAAGTTTGTACCAAAAGGAAGCTTGACACTTTTCTATCACACTTGATTCTTGTCTTCCAGAGATTATTCATCTTAGTGCCCCCCTTCCCTTTTCTAGGGCCTGATCTCAATTTTTTTGGACAAACCAAGTCTAGTCATGCTTGCCAATGTCTGAAGAGAGCGAGTGCATGGAATGTGATGAGGGAAATGGTTTTGAATGTGTTTTAAAGGGAGACTGTAGATGCTTACATTATACAAGATGAAAATGAATAAAGTGTTTATGGGGGATGGAGTGTAATCAAGTGTTGTTGTTGTGGTTCCCCAGGCCCTGTTATTCCAGGAAGCCTGCATCACATAGGTACGCCACCACATCCACTGGACTTGTTCAAAGCTGCAGGATATTGTTAATGTTATTGTGTTGTTTGAGAGCTGCCAACACACTGCAATTTTTAATGCGATGCGTGGCGGTGTGGGGGTTAGTTTGACAGAAAGGGCAAAGGTCTGTTTGGGGAATTAAGTTTGACTCATCCAGGGTTGGAAAAAACCCTGGGTTTTTTAAAAATAACCCAGTGGGTAGTGGGTTTTATTGTTTTTTTTACTTTTTGCTGAAAATTTAATAATAGCTAAATGTTTTTAAGAATATTTCTATATGTATTCTACATTTTTCATTAACTATCTTTACTTTCTTCAGATTTTTTTAATATTACTGATAACTTTACAAATAAAATAATCTTTCGTTATTGAAATGCCATTTGGAAATGGTTGTAAAAGAGACACTTGCTGGCAGGAAGTCATTGATATAAAGGATGATAAAACAAGAGTATCATGTACATTTTGTCTAGAAAAGATTAGTAAAAAAATTGAAAGAATCAAGAAGCAAAATGCAAAATTAAGCAACAACAGGAAGAAGCAACTAATCCAAGTGAAGAGACTGCTGAAGTACAATATGATGTAGATATATAAAAAATAAGGCCTTGCAGTTCATTGAGTAATGCCAGATACATTACTGACATTAGCCACACTTCAGACTTGGCTTCTACATCATTTACTGCATGCTCATCTGGTATTTCCTCTTCCACACCCTTCAAATCTCTTAAACATCAGAAAACACTGGGATCATTTGTAGTGAGAACAGATTCAGAACAGAAGGGAAAGATTGATAATGGACTTGCACAATTCTTTTTCAGTCAAATATTCCTTTCAATGCTGTGGAAAATCCTGAATTTCAAAAATTTTGTTCACTCATGAGACCAGGTCATGAACAACCAAATAGAAAGAAGCTTGGTGGAGAGCTACTGGATAACGTATATGCTGAAACCATTGAGGAAATTAAACAGGAACTATCAGTTGGTGACTCTTACCCACAAACAAAGACTCTCACAATTATGCAAGATGGTTGGATCAGTGTGTCTAATGATCCCATTATTGCACACAGTCTTCACACAGGTATAAGGAGTTATTTGCTTTCAATAACCAATGCTGGCTCTGCTAAGAAGACATCAGAATATTATATAAAAACAACTTTACAGTATTTTGAAATTTAATGAACTTCAAGACAACTAGATAGCTAAATCCTAAATTCACATTAATTATTTAAATGTTAGGATACAATATTTCTTAACAAATATAGTAACATTTCATTTATCTGTGATTTCAGGTTTTTGCTGTTTGTACAGATAATGAAAACAAGATGATCAGAATGAAGGAGTTGCTCAACACAGAATTTCCTGAACTGTTAAAGTATGAGTGCAGTGCACACTATATTAACCTTCTTGAGAAAGAGATCAGCACCTCATCTATTATGAAGCATGTTGTAGAAGTCCAGAAATGTTTCAGAAACACACATCGACTTTATGTGAGTACACTAAATGCAAAAAATCATATATAATTAAGATTAACTTAATTTTTTAAATCATCTATCTTTACAAATGAATAGCAGCACAAATCCTTATAGTTATTAGTAATTAGTTGAAGATTTTAAATAAGAAATATACATTGTGTATTTTAAATTTGACAGGGATGGTTAAGGGAGAAGGGAGGTGCTGCACCTCAAATACCAAATGACACATGCTGGAATAGTCAAGTAAAGTGTTTGGAAACATACAAGGAAAACTATGCTTTCTATTTACAAATAAGAGAACAACATGGTGAAGAAATTCCAGCTAACCTTGGAAAAATCATTGACAATGTTGCTATCTCAAGAGCACCATCAAATCTTTTGTCTCAACTTCAAATGTTTGAGAAAGCACTAAATGAGGTAAAATTAAACACATGGCTACTCCTAGTTAAACAGATTCTCTCTCATCAGCCTAATTTTTAAGATATTCCTCATTATCTAGTTTACACTGCTTAATATTAATATTCATCAAGAACTATCTAGCTCTAAATTAATACATATTAATATTTTTCATAGATACAAAGTGACTCTTGTCATCTTTCTGATGCTGTCCATGAGTGGATTGAATTAATGAAAAATAAAGAACTACATATGCACAGCGATTAAGGCACAGTTCAAAGCTGCCATGGAACCATTTCACTACTTAACATACATGACAGATCCTCGATACATGGGTAAAATATTAAATACTTTTTATATACATTACTCATACCGTCATACATGTAATTAAATTCTAAAAGGTTATTGAAAATGCAAATTAGTACATAATAATTGAAGGACATCTATTATTTCAAGTTTCATATTCTCTCTACAGGGTCAGAGAATTATCTTACTGCAGAGCAAGAGAATGAGGCTGAAGAATGGCTGCAAAATAGACAGCCTGAATACATTGCTGGACTCATGAATTTCAAACTGAGAGATACTAACATTTTCCCAGCACATGTGTTTAGTACTAACATACTCAGTTCAGTAACACCTCAGAAATGGTGGATATTAATTGACAATGCAGTAAAGCAAGTTCAAGAAACAAGCCAGAAGCTTCCTGGAGGATTCTGCAAATTCTTTTCAGACCTCCATTCTTGTCCAGCAAGCTCAGGCTCTATAGAGCGCATTTTCTCAACCTTTGGTCTGGTTTGGAATGATGTTAGGAACAGGTTAAGTGCTGAAAAAGCACAGAAATTAGTGAACATTTATAGGCATGTGAGGATGAATTGAGAATTTCAATTATGCTAAATCAGGTTCTAGAACAAATTAGATTTAATAAGTTAATGCTGTATAACAGCAAAGGATAATACTTCTTGAAACTAATAAAAAGAAAACTTATTAGTTTGAATATAATTAAAAAACTTGAAAATTATTTTTGTAGTTATCATTAAACCTATTTTTTACATTTCTGTTTTATCAATTATAAGAATATGTAATTTAAAAAAAACAATACCCAGTGGGTTCTTTTAGGTGAGCTTTATTGTTTTTCTTTGGGTGAGTTTTTTAATGCCAACCCTGCATTCTACTGCAGCAGTCTTTTTTTTACTTGCATTTTGCCATGTGTTTCTTGATTCTTTCAATTTTCTTTTACTAATCTTTTCTAGAAAAACAAAATTGCATGATACTCTTGTTTTATCATCTTTTATATCACTGACTTTCTGCCAGCAAATGTCTCTTTTATGACCACTTGCAAATGGCATTTTAAATAACAAAAGATTAGCTATTTGTGAAGCTATCAATAATACTAAAAACATCTGAAGAAAGTTAGGATAGTTAATGACAAATGAATCTAGAATACAAATAAAAATTCTTAAGAACATTTAGCTATCAATTAATTTTGAACTAAAAGTAAAAAATCCATTAAAATCCCATTAACCCCCCCCCCAAAAAAAAAACAATACCCAGTGGGTTTTTTTAGGTGGGTTTTATTGGGGTTTTTATTGCCAACCCTGGACTCATCGTGGTTGGGGCAAAGAAAGTGTAACCTATTTAGTAATCAATGGTTGTGTAAATGTGTGAGATCCGGAAATACCTGGGTGAAATGAACCCTGAGGGATAGAAGTGAACCTTACAAGGATAGGTTCTGAAATATCTTGAGATGACTGGTGGATAGACTTAAGAATATGTATCGGTTGATGGTTTATTGGTTGTAGGAGACATATATGGACAAAGTGGTGACAGGTTGAGAGAGTGGATAACCGCATCTCTCGCTGTGCCGAAGCACACAGGTTTCCGTTTTCCTTGGTCAAGACTAAGGTGGTACCCTTCTGCCGCCATCCACGGCTCCACCCTCACCCATACTTGTTTCTTGTACCCGCGCCATGGATAATCTCCGTTCCGTGACGTTCAGCGCTTGGGGCGCTGACAGGGCTACTGCCCTACTCTTTTATCGATCCTTTGTTCGCTCGAAGCTCGACTACGGATGCGAGTTTTATGCATCCGCAGTCGAGCGTTTATTGCGGAAGGTGGACTCGATCCACCACACCGGCCTTCGCCTGGCGACCGGTGCCTTCCGCACTTTCCCCATTGAGAGCCTGTTGGTCGATGCTGGGGAGATGCCACTCGCTCTGCGCCGCGTGCAGTGCATCACTCGCCTGTACGCGCGAGCCCGGCGCCTCCCTCAGTCGCCAACAGCTCTCACTGCATCCGCAGCTGATCTCGACGGTGCCTATGCCGCCGAGAGACGCCAGTCATACCCTAAGCCCTTTGGGTTTAGGGCCAGGAAACTCCTTCGAGAGCTAGGTATAGCTCTCGGACCGGTGGCGCCCCTGGTTCTGCCCAGGACGCCACCCTGGAGGGTACCACATTTGGCTATTTGTCGCCACGCCTCTGCTCCCAAAGCTTGTACGGCGTCGGGAGTATTGCGTTCGACCTTTTTGGAACACACCTTGTGTCATGCTGGAGCCGTGCCAGTGTATACGGATGGCTCCAAGTCCCAAGAGGGAGTCGGCTTTCACGCCGTATCCCCTCTGTTTGAAGTCAGCGGGGCTCTGCGTCTGTCTTCATGGCCGAGCTGGTTGCAATACACCGATCGGTGCTGGTGATATAGCGTTGTGCCCGGTTCGGAGACCGGATTGTGATCTTTAGTGACTCACAAAGCACCCTGAGTTTCCTCGGGGCATTGAAACCTCCCACTCCCTGGCTCTAGATATCCGTGATGTCACGGTTCCAGTGAATATCGAGATTATTTTATGCTGCTTCCTGGACATCTAAGGATTACGAGGAATGATGTCGCTAAAGAATCCGCGAGGAGTCGGCGATTAGCCCAGTGTTTCTCTCCTCACACTGACTACACAAACCTTCCCCTTCCCCCCCAATGCGTCGGGTGCTTCAGGTCACTTTCTGTCGTCTTCGAATTTATGCAACACCATTTGATTAAGGACTCCCCTGCATCTTTCTGCGAATATCCCAGTGTGGAGGATCTTCGCGCACTTTACCTAACTGCTCGTCCCCTCGACCTGAGTCCCTTTTAGGAAAGCCCTGTCAATTGGTTGACTTGAGCCTGAGAAAGTTGTTGGTGCCCTTTCCCCTCTCCCTCTTTATATTATTATTATTATCATCAAGCTGCCAAAGCCTTCCCCCGGGGTGCAAATACAACAGAATTGAATTCGCACAAAATATGAGGTGTAGTGTAGAAAGGCAGAAGCAACAAAAGGAAACAGGCCGTTTCCTATAAGGTGAAACGGCCGCGTGCCTCTACCTACTCGTTCGATTCACAGAAAACCGACATCTGGGTGTCTAAGGTTACCCTCGAAAGGAGGACAACAAAAAGGAAGCTTCGTTTCCCACGACCGCATCCAAGGCTGGAAACCCCGGACACTCTGAAAGAGGGACCCACACCTCCCAAGGTTTCGAGCCGGAGACGGAGCAAAAGGCTTACATAGTGAACCCAACCTCCTCAATAGTCCTCGAAGGCGACAGTGCCCGCAGTTCGGCCTCCGAGAAGCATACGGCCATTCCTGTCAAGCTCTTCTCGTCGAAGAGGGCTTCGCTCAGTATTTTATTCCCCGTAAGGGGCACGGCGATTTGCTCTCCTGGCCGCCGTGCTGACGGGACTATTCTTTTTCTTCTTCCGCTAACCCCTATCTCGCCTTCTGTACCAATTCTCTTGCCCGTAAGGGGCGCGGCGATTTGCCTTCCTGGCCGCCATACTGACGGAACCCAGCGCCCCGTCCGGCCACAGCTTAGCCTCTTCTCCTTTTTTTCTTACTTCTGCCTCTGTACGGGTCGACGGATGCGCCCACTGGGGGACATCGTCTGAAGAACCGTGCCTTAGAGGAGGTTTGGTTTCCCGGGTCGTCATTTTGTTTCTGGGAGGTCTTAGCACCGCAGCCCAGAAAATCTCCGTTATGTGGCTCCGCTGTTTTTAAAACGACAGTGGGAGTCAGGGGGGCGGGTTGCCCCGTCTGGGCTGTATGGGCGCTCTTTAGACTCACGATGACGATTTGGTGCATGCCCTCGGCTCCAGGGGCAGCCCAAAATAAAATATATACTTATATGGGTAAATTTAACAAACATGACTCACAGAGACCGGAGACCATCCTGCCTTGGACCCTGATAGTAGACACTTTGATCCTTTTGGGTCAGAAGTCGACCCTGAGTTGGATTACGACCGATTTTTAGTCTTGAAAGCGAACGATAGTCCTCTTAGTAACGCTGACATCTTAGACGTCTACGAGGATTTTGTTGAGGAATGTGGCGAACCTGCCCAAATGTGGCCACGTAATGATGGCGCATTGATAGTCGAGGCGAAATCAAGAGAGCATCACTAGCGGATTAAGACCCTACAGTCTTTAGCTTATGTAGACATGTCCTCTGCTTTGCACCCGACATTTAACACCAGTAAAAGTGTTATCCGATCGGGAGAGTTAATAGATTACGATATTGACAGGCTGGTATCAAAACTTACCAATCAGAAGGTTGTAAGTGCCCACCGCATTTCCAGGTTTGTGAATGGCGCTAGGTTACCTACCGCCACCTTAATCCTGACCTTGAACAGATTGGAACCACCCAAGTACCTTAAGGCTGGCTATCTTAACATCCCAGTCAAGCCTTACGTTGAAAACCGACGGCGATGCTTCCATTGCCAACGCTTTGGCCATGTAAGCAAGTTTTGTAAACAGGCAAGGTTGTGTGTGAATTGTGGATCGGATTATTACGGGAGCCTTGTTCTCAACAGCCGTGCTGCCCTAACTGTGGTGGAGAACACCCTGCAACATCACAGCAATGCACTTTCTCTATGAGAGAGAAGTCATTGCCATTAAAAACAAGAACAGGGTCAGTTTTAAAGAGGCCAGAAGAAGAGTAAAGGAGATGTCATGTCCAACCAGGTGTGAGCTTTTCTGATGCTCTGCGTTCTACCGGGTCAAAGAAAGGGCGAAGCCCGAGACCCCCTACTGGTTCTCCTGTGCCCGACCAGGTAAAAAGTCCTTCCCGTCTTAAACGTACATCTCGGGATGAACACTCTTGGTTATCTCCTAACAGTGCTTCTGAGGTTACCAACAAGAAGAGAAACCTTCCCTCCTCTCCTGGTTCCCCAAGGGTGGTAAAGCACCTTGCTACCGTTCCAGAACATGTGGATGTTGATCATGTTGGTCCTCAGGTGGTATCCATTCCACCTCTTGGACATTCACCCTGCCCCTAAAGGACCAAGCTCTTCTTCAGCTCCAAAGCCAGTTATCACTCCATTACCCCCTTGTTGATACTGCTTTGGAATTCCTTCGATCCCTAAATGAGAAGGAGCCAGCTGTTGTGGAGTTACCCCCTCATCTGAGGAGGACTCAAAAACTAACTCCACATCCTTCTATATCAGCATCGAATTCACAACTTTTGCAGATGTCCTCGCCACCATCATCGCCTCTACCATCCCAACCAATACCACCAGCTGTGCCAACATCGTCTGTTCACTTGACACTTGAACTGACCCCTGGAGTTACTTCCATCTCTGCTTCTCCAGTGAAGACAGTTCTCTCTTACAGCCACTTATCAAAATCTGATGCGCCACCTCTTAAAGAAAAACCGAAGGCAAAACTCAAGATTCCGATGCCTCCTTTATCATAGTCCAAGCCTAAGGCTAGTATGACATAAACTACTTCTGCTTGTAGTTCAAATCCAAAATCTCCTAGCCCTAAGGGTAGGAAGAAATCTACCATTATGCTTAAATAGTAACAATGTTTCTAATTATTCATTGGAACCTCCAAGGTCTCTTTCCTAAATGGGAAGAGTTCAAGCTCCTGCTTAAGGATTACAATCCTGATTGTATTGCTTGGGTACTCGCAGAGTACCCAACATTTCGGGTTTTGTGGGATATTATAAGAACCCTGAAGAACCAAATCATGGTTCTGCTGTTTTTGTTAACAAGGTTCCCCACAACCAGCTCTCTCTTAAAACAGACCTGCATGCAGTTGCTGTCCGCCTGTTTTCCAGTCGCCATTATTTGGTCTGTTCGCTGTATCTTCCTCCTGTCGAGGAAAGAGATACATCTGTTTTAGCTACAAAGTTAGCTAATTTAATTTCTCAACTCCCTCCTCCCTTTTTATTGATTAGTGACTTTAATGCTCGACACCCCCTTTGAGGGGACCATGATAACAAACCTAGAGGAAATATGATTGATAGATTTCTGGGCACTAATGATGTCTGCTTTCTTAACGATGGCAGCCACACATCATTTCACATCCAGACAAACAGCTTTACATGTGTGGACTTGTCTCTCTGTTCACCAAACTGTAGAGCTGATTTTGACTGGGCAGTGGATCCTGACTTGCGAGGCAGTGATCACTTACCCATTGTAATAACACCATGTACAGGTGGTCCTCCTCCACCACCTAGCAAAAGATGGAATACAAAAAAAGCAAACTGGCCTAAGTTCAGGCACCTCTCGAGCCATGATGGGTCCTTTCCTCATGAAGATATTGAAGTGGGTATTGATGATCTTCTAGCCCACGTCAATCATGCAGCTAATTCCTCCATCCCGCTCTCCGGCTCAACCACAATTGCCCTAGTGGTTACTGAATGCTCGAGAGTTGTCACTGAATGTAAACAGGCTTGCCGATGTTACCATCGGTGCCCCACGATGGTAAAGAAACTTGCTCATAACTAAGCAAGAGCAGCACGGCGATGCACCCTTCGATGAGCTTGAAAGACCTCGTTGGATGGTTACATCGCGTTGATATGTTGGCAGACCCCTGTAGACAAAATCTGGAAGAGGGTCAAAAAGCTATTGGGGAAATCCAATGGCTTTACAGCTCCCAACATTGTTGAGGCCGGAGAACTGTTAGGATACTTGTCTCATATTTCCGATGTCTTGGCCAGATCGTTTGCTAATATTTCAAGCCCAGACAACTATTCCATCCAATTCCAGCGCTGTAGGCTCGAACAGGAGCAGCATCCTATAAACTTTATGTAGCCTAACATAGATAATGAGCCTTATAACCGGCTCTTTTCTATCCATGAGCTCCATAATGCACTGAAGCACTGTGGATCCACTGCACCCGGATCGGATGGCATTTCCTATGATATGATTAGGAATTTGCATCCATCCCCACTCTCACATTTACTGGACATCTATAACTTCATCTGAATTAGGGGCTGCTTCCCTTCTATGTGGAGGGAGGCTGTGGTTTTACCTTTCCGAAAACCAGGAAAGGATAGGACGGAACCCACCCATTACCGCCCCATTGCCCTTGTAAATTGTTTGAGAGGATGATAAATACAAAACTCGTCTGGTTTTTGGAGACAAACCATCTTATATCTCCCTCTCAATCAGGGTTCAGAAAAAAACAGAGTACCATCGACCTGCTTGTTTAAATGGAGTCTTATATAAGAGATGCTTTTTCAAAGAGGCAGCATTCTGTTGCTCTTTTCTTTGATATTGAGAAAGCACATGATACCATTTGGAGGCGTGGTATCCTTAAGCAACTCCATGATCGGGGCCTGCGGGGCTTTCTCCCCAGGTTTGTCGAGCAATTCCTCATGTGGCGCACACTACGTGTAAAAGTTGGAAATGCCCTATCAGAGCCCATAGAGCAAGTTGAGGGTGTGCCACAGGAAAGTGTCACCTGCTTCTCTGTGGCCATCAATAGCATTATCGCAAATCTTCCAGCTGAGATTTCCTCAACACTCTATGTGGATGACCTCGCGCTTATCTGTTCATCGCCTAGACTTCCATTTGCCATCCATAAGCTACAGCGGGTTATAAATACTTTAGCTGATAATGCTTCTTCCAAGGGCTTCCGCTCTTCCGCAGTAAAGACCAAGGCTGTCCACTTTTACAATCATAGATCAGTACCATGGAACCCTCGCCATTTGTCACTCTTATGGTGTCCCTTTCACCTTTGAACCCCATTTCAGATTTCTAGGGGTGATCTTTGATTCGAGGTTTTCTTGGAAGCCTCATTTGGATGCTTTGAAAAGGTCTTGTCTGAAGAGAATGGACATAGTGAAATTACTGTCACACACCTCTTGGGAAAGTGATCGACGTACCCTGTTGCTTTTGTATTTAACGTTGGTCCAGTCAAAGCTGGACTATGGGTCACAGGTGTACTCTTCTGCCTTGCTTCTGGAGCCTTCAAGTCCTCCCCTATGTGGAGTGTCTATGCAGAGAACGGGGCTCTTCCTCTTCCTTTTCACTGGCTCAAGTCTAACCTCAAATATCTTTTTAGACTAGCAATTACTATGGTCGCCAGTATATGAGTGCACGTTCAATTTGCGAGCAGTGGCCTCATATGATAGATATCCATTCCTGCCTCGCCCCTTTGCTCTGCGCATGGCCGAGCACACAGGACATCTAAGGGAGTTTTCTGTTATTTCGTTTTCATTACCAAAGATTTCCCCATGGCTCATACTGTAGTAGTTTGGTTGTCCGCCTCCCCTCCCCTATGTCTAATCTTTTATCTTCTTTTGCAGAATGTGTGTGTGTGTGGATCGTGTGATCACCGTCTTTGCTTTGTGTGGGGGGACTCGATGGATCTCTATCGTGCTCCCCCATTCATCTCCTGTTTTCTTTTTAGGCGGATTCTTTCAGCAAATATTGTTAGTTTAATAGTTTGAAAGTCATTAGTTGTGACTGAAGAAGGAAGAACCGCCTGGACGGAGGATAGGTGAGTGAAGATTGTGTGAGAGTGGATATGGTTGAATGAGTTAGGAGTAAAGATGTTTGAGTGTGGCAGTGAATAGGTGACTGAATGTGCCTTCTCTTTTCCAGTTCCGTGGTACCGATTGTCGCCGACATCTGGCTTTCAGAGACGGCTGAAGCCAATCCTGACCCTCGCAAGTGTGCCTACCTTTTGGGGCAATTTTCTAACGTGTGGACCTTGGCCAGCACCTTCCAGTCTCCAGGGAGTGGTTGAAGCAGCATCCAACCGACTGTGACCCAGCAGTTGGTACCAACAAGCGTCCCAGCAACCCAAAATCCTCGGCTTTGCCGAGTCCTGGACCCCTCAGAATCCCGCAGAAAGTGATCCACCTCCCACTTTCTCCAATACGTCTCACTCGATTAGATAGTTAAGGGTGCACCCATCTTTCGCGATATCTTGGTTCTAATATTCGTTGCGTGGCCAAGATCTTATTGTAAGGCCTTTTGTGTAAATATACATGTGTTTGTTGGCCAAGGTATTATTGTGAGGCCAACTATATATATTTTGTTTGTGTGTTTAGAAATTGTAAATATTATGGTGATTGGTTGAATTTGCATTTTTATTATTTACTGGGGTTGTGGTTGATCGCCATTATTCATTGGTTTTTAATAAATTTAGAAAATACTCTCTCTCCTCAATACACTCTCCTTGAACCACCGAGCGGACCTTGTCAGGGCGGCGGGAACTTTTGGCTGGGGACTCGCGATCCCGCCGCTACATATTTTTGGCGCCCGAATAGGGACTGCCCGGTGGTTTGAGGAAGGAGAAGAGTGAGAGCCTGTGTCTTTTGTCCCTAATGGAGGAGGAACAGATTGGGACCATGGAGTTGGAGATGAGAAGACTAAATGAGTTAGTGCGGCAGAAAGACAGAGAAAATGCGCATTTGAGAGAAGAGAATGATAGTTTGAAAAAGAAAATGAGGGAGATGGAAGTGAGAATGGAAGAGAGGATTAAAGACAGTGAGGTGCGAATGGAGGAAAGATTGATGCGAATGCTGAATGAGAAAATGGGAGAATCAGGTGCAATTGGTGGGGGTGTGGCCTCGACTCCACTTGGAATTGACATGACTGATAAAAAGGGATTGACAGGCATAAAGGAACCCCTGCAAATGACTAGGCATCGAAAAAAGAAGACCCCAAAGACTAGATGCCCAGACCGACAGGAAAGGACCCGACTGGCTAGTATTGACTCCTTATATTTCAGCTCGAATGAAGGCATGAGTGAAAGTGGGAGAGAAGTGAGTGATAGTGAAAGTGATGCTGAGGTTCATCGGAGTATACTGATCAGAGAAGTGCCAAAGTTAAGTAAGTTTAGAGTGGAAGGAGCAAAAGATGTGAAAGTGTTTTTGAAAGAGTATGAAAATTATTGTAAGGAAAAATTTGGAGAGAATAATAGGTTTTGGGTGAAAGAGTTGTGCGAGTTTCTGGATGGGCGTATGAAGGATTTTTACCGCACGATTATGAGCGTGGGTGAGCCTAAGTGGGAGGTTATGAAAGAGAGAATAATAGAGCACTGTAAGAGGATGAAGACAAGTCTGAAGTATAAGAAAACAAATGGGTTTGAGGAAGCGAGAATGGGGAAGAATGAGGATGTGAATTCTTATGCGCATCGCTTAGAGTCCTTGGCACGAATGAGATTTGGAGATGACGGAATAAATGGGAATAAGGAGCTGATGAAGAAGTTTTTAAATACGGTTCCAAATGAAGTGAGTGAGTATGTGACGTATAAGAGGAAAGAGAAGATGAAATGGGCTGGTGAAAGATTGCTATGGAAGGATGTACTGGAGATGTTAGAGGACCGTGAATTTGAGGATTATGGAAGGGAGGAGGCCTCGATTCACACTGTGCGCAACTCAAGTAGAAGTAAGTTGCCCCAGTTCCGGTCATATCGGGACGCATTGACAGAGAACCCGATCGAAGTGATGTCTAGATTTTTGGAAAATTATTACAGCGAGCAGAATGAACAACAGAGTGTGTATGTTGGCCGCCAACCGAGAAGGAGTAAAAGTAGGAGTGAGAGTCGGAATGGGTGGAGTAGGGTTCAGAATGGTCGGAATAGTGGTCGCACAAATGGTAGGAATGACAGTAGATCTAGAGTAAATGAGCCTAGGTGTCTGAGGTGCAAGAAAGTTGGGCATATGAGGGTTGACTGTCGCTGGTCACAAGGAAGTTGCTTTGGCTGTGGACAAATGGGGCACATGATAAAAGATTGTAGTCGTGCGAGGGAAAGAGCGTGTTATGGATGTGGAAGAATGGGCCACTTGGTACGAGATTGCAGGGAAGGTGGTCGAGTAAATATGAGTGGACCTGGAGTGTGTGGTAATTGTGGGCAGATAGGGCATTATGCCAGGATGTGTGCCAGTCCAAGAGCTACCTGTGGTAAATGCGGAATGGTAGGTCATGCAACAAGGTTGTGTAGGACCGGAGAAAGATGCATGAATGAAAGAATGGATGGGAATGATGCAAGTAATCGAGAGGATACGACTCAGGGAAACTAAGGAATGAGAGGGTTCCTTCTGGGGAATTCTCTAGAGTACAAGTGATGAATGTGAGAGAAGGATTGTCAAATCGTGGAGTTAATTGGGGTCAGAGAGTGAATAGGTGTATGTGTGTTAAAATTAAGTGTGGAGAACGAGAAGTTAGTGCATTGATTGATACAGGATGTAAGGTGAATGTGGTGTACTATGAAGCATTTGTAGGAATGAAAGTAAGTGAAGTTAAGGATCGTGGATATCATTTGACTGGATTAGGTGAACAGGATGTGCCAATTGTTGCAAGGTTTAGAGAAAGTGTTTTGATTGCCGGTTTCCGGATGAATGAAGATGAATTTTGTGTTGTAGAAGGTGAAAACAAGAAGTATGACATGCTATTAGGTTATAAGTTTTTGAAAGCGAATGGTATTGTGATTCACCCGGATTTAGAGATGATTGAATGTAAGAAGAATGGAAGTATGAAGTTTCAATGCTATGTGAATCCAGATGGAAGTGTGAGAGTGAACATCATGAAAGGTCTGGAAGTATATGCGATTGAGAGTGTGCCTGTCAAGCAGAATGAAACATTCAGTGTAAGGATTGGATGGAATTCGGATGTCGAGATAAATGAGAATGATGCGAATATTTATGCCTTGGATGGTAGTGCTGCGAACTATCGATTAAGGCGAGTGGTGCATGTGTTTGATGGTATAATTGATATGAAAGATCCGCGTGTCTGCATGCAAGTTTGGCCTGATCTGCGAAGGAAGAGTCTTAGAGGAGTGCAAGTGGGAGATAAATTGGGTGTGTTAAATACAGTGGTGAATATGGAGAATGATATGCATGTGGTGAACGCAAATGTGTTTTCCGTTAGTGTAACGTCGAATGTTTGGAAGTATGAAGATTTGATTGAGCAAGTGAAATTGGAAGAAAAGTTGAGTGAATGTGAGAAGCAAAAAGTTTACAGGATGTTGTGGAATAGGAGAGGTGCTTTGAGTCAAGGGGATGAGGACTTTGGCAACGCTCGCTTGCCTGAGTTCAAAATAATTTTGAGCGACGATATGCCAATATATCAAAGGCCTCGTCATTTCCCTGCCCCTGTGGCTCAAGAGATTGAGGAACAGTGTGAGGAATTAGAGAGAATTGGCGTGATTGAGCCGAGTGTGAGTGCCTGGAATAGTCCGATTGTACCTGTACGAAAGCCAGATGGACGTTTGCGACTGTGTATTGACTATAGAAGAGTGAATGAACGAACGTTGAAAGACAAGTTTCCTATGAGTGTTGTGTCTGAATGTGTGTACAGTATGTATGGAATGAAAGTGTTTTCTAAGATGGATCTGGTACGTGGATACTACCAGATGCCTGTGGCTGAAGAGAGTAGACCTATTACGGCGTTCTCTACCTCAAAGCGCCATTATCAGTTCAGAAACCTGAGCTTTGGGTTGGCGAACGCCCCAGCTGCTTTTCAGCGTGCTATGAATGTAGAGTTGAGTGGTTTTCCGTGTAAGAATGTACAAGTGTTTTTTGATGATATTTTGGTGATGAGTGAGAACATGGAAGAACATATGACCTTGGTGAATGATGTTTTAAGAAAGTTGGAAGAGGTTGGTGTGAAAGTGAAGTTGTCTAAATGTGTATGGTTTGCTAGTGAAGTTGAGTTTTTAGGACATAAGGTGAGTGCGGTTGGATTGTGTAAATCGGAGAAGTTCGTGGGAAAGGTTAGGAATTTCCCTAAGCCTACCACAGTGAGAGAGTTGCGTGGATTTCTTGGTTTAGTTGAGTTTGGAAGAAAGTTTATGAAAGATTGTTCAGGTGTAATGAAACCGTTGAGTGTATGGACTGGGAAAAAGAAGAGTACTGTGATTAAGTAGAATGACTCTATGAATGCAGCGTTTGAAAAGTTAAAAGCGGAAGTTGCAAAAGATGTGGAACTTGCGTATCCAGCATATGGAACAAATGCAGGAATGCTTGAAGTGTATACGGATGCAAGTGGTCATTCGATGGGTGGATGTTTGATGCAAGATCAAGTTGTGAATGGGGTTGAAAGAAAGCGAGTAATTGCGTATGTTTCCAAGGCGTTTAGTGTGGCAGAGCATGCATATTCAACGATTGAAAGAGAGCTGGCTGCGTTAAGATTCTGTCTCAAGTCGTTACGACCATTTCTGTATGGAGTACGGTTTGTAGTGAGAACAGATCACCAGCCACTAGTGTATTTGCAGCGTATGAGGTTAGTTGATAGTAGGCTTGCAAGGACGATAGAGGATTTGAGTGATTTTGATTTTGTGGTTGAGTATTTGCCAGGTGAAAGGAATGTGATTGCTGATTTGATGTCACGTTTGCCTTGTAGTTTGAATGAGAGCGAGACTGTAAGCATAAATCCTGAGTATTTGCCAGCAGGTGTAGTTGTTGGAAGAAAATGTAAGGGTGGAGGTGATTCTATGTTTGAAAGTGTGTTATATGGTTTACAAGATTTGGTGAAAGATGGATTGCTTGAAAAGGTGCCAGAAAGTGTGAATGCATTACGAAAGGTGGTTATGGAAGAAGCGTGTAAGAGACCAGAGCAATTGGGAATGGAAAATTCAAGTAGGTTAAGAAAAGAGTTGAGAAGTATGTGTATGCCAGGAGTGATGATGTTTCAGGAAGTGTTAGCGATAGTGAGTAAGCTGTTTGATGTGAGAGTATATGTGCATTATGGTGTGGAGAAGCCAGTGATGTATCGTGGTAAAGGTGTAGACCGAGTGAATGGGTGTGAGTTGCATCTGCAATGTTTGAGTGGTGTGCATTATAATTGGCTGATTGAGAAGAAGAATTATGTAAGAAGAGAGATTGACTACGTTTGCGAAGGAATTGTTCCTGTTAGTGAAGATGAAGGTTTGGATGCTGCAGAAGTGTTTGTGGAACAGACCGAAGTGTTGAATATAATGTGTGAACATGGACTTGAAGAGAGAGTGCAAGTTACCTTGACTATGAATGGGAAGAGCTATTGTGGAATGATTGACACAGGTGCGCAAATTTCCTTGGTGAATGCAAAGGTTGTGCATGATGCTGACAATATGAGTTTGAATGTTTCTAGAAAAGGTGTGACAGTTTCGATAAGTGGACTCGGAAGTGGACGTATTATGGCATGGGAGGAAGTGAGTTTGTCTGTAAGCATGGGGAAGTTGAATGATATATTGCATGAATTTGTTGTGCTAAGCGAGAATGAGTTACCTTATTGTTTTCTGTTTGGGATTGATTTTCTGCGTAAGAATAGGATTTCTGTGGATGTATGTAATGAATGTTTATTGAAAGATGGTGTAACAGTTGGGAAGTTGCAGAGTGAGCTTGTAGGCTCAACTGGATTTGTAGGAGTGGCAGGTGTCGATTTGAGGGAAGAGCTGTTGACTGCTGAAGATATAGAGAGCATGCAAGAGTCATGTCCGATGGTGCGTGAATTGAAAGATAGCGTGATGACCAGTGTTCCTGTGAATGAATGGAGTTGCATATTAAGAGAGTTTAGAAGGTTTGCTGGAAAGTTTGTAGTGTGCAAGGGTTTAGTGTATTTTGTTCAATGTATAGATGATGAGGATGTATATATTCCGGTGTTTTCCGTGTGTGGCACGATTGGAATGGTGAAGATTGTGCATGATAGGTTTGGACATATGGGTAAGAATAAATTGTGGGAATGTATGAAAGGATGTATATTTAGTCCCTTTTTGAGAAAGATTTGCGTGGACGTAGCGACTACATGTGAAGTGTGCCAGAAGAGAAAGTATCAGAGAGTGTATGCCGCCCCACCTGTATTAAAGTTGAGTGTGAATGAACCCTTTGAAATGGTAGCGATCGATTGCGTGTCTTTTCCGAGGACTGCAAGAGGGTATGTTGGGATGATTGTGATGGTGGATCATAAGAGCAAATTTGCGTATGCTGCACCTGTGACAAATAAATCTTCATTGACTCTTGCTAGAGAAGTGAGTGAGAGAATGTTGCCCATGTGCATGTGTAAGCCTGTGCGAATGTTGAGTGACAATGGACCTGAGTTTGTGGGACGTGCTTTTGAGGAGATGTTGAGTGAATGGGGAATAGATCATGTGCGAACGACGCCGTATATGCCTAGTGCAAATGGTTTGGCTGAAAGGACGATAAGAACTTTGAGTGAGATGTTACGATTGATGGTGAAAGATGGGAAAGAATGGGATGAATGTTTGGGAAGAGTGCTTTGGGCGTATAACATGACAGTGCATAAGGCGATTGGAATGTCACCATGTAAGTATTTGATGAACTTTGAACGAATGATTAGGCCACATATGGGACTTAGTGAGAAGGATCGTGAGTTGTGGAGAAAAGGGAATGAAAGGTTTGAAAGTTTTTCTGTGGGTGATAAAGTACTAAAGGAGATTGAGACAAAAGGTAGACTGAATGTGGATAAGTTAAAAGAGAAATTTGAAGGTCCGTTTGTAGTAAGAAAGGTTTGGTCAAATGGGGTAAGTTATGTGATAGTTCGTGAAAGAGAGGATGGAAGTTTGGATGAACGTAGAGCGCATCAAAGTCAGTTGCGAAAGTGGCGTGAACCTCCTCAATATTTGGTGCAACATCCGGTGAATGAATATCTGTCTGAAAGAATGGAAGACTGTGAAATGGTGGATGATATAGCTAGTGCTTTAGAGGGGAAGCAGTTAGTGTTAGTTGAACATCGAAGGGGGAAGCGTAAGAGTAAACGGTTGAGAAAGGATGAATGGATGGAACAGTTTGGTGAGAGTGATGTGAGAGAGTTTTCTGGGTTTGTGCAAGATCGAGATGGAGTATATGATAGAACGTACAGTATTTGTAAGTTTCCGTTGAATGAGTCTGAGTCTATGCTAGAGAGTATAAATGGGATAAGTGCGAAATTGGAACAAGAGTCGATAAATGCTATGAAAGAATGGGAAGGTTTGATGGATGTAGTAGAGAGGTTAGTTGAGGATTTGAGTGGGATTGGTCAGGGAATGTCGGATGTGTGTGTGGATGAAGTACATAAAGAAGGGGCCATGGACAGACATGAGGAGACATTACGACAGATGACAGAGACAGTTGACGGACCTGTGACTAGGAGGAGAGGCAGAGTGAAAGAGTATGACTGGGTGATGTCGAAAGCATTGTGAATGAATGAAGATGGGGATTGAGACATGGTGAGGTGAGGCGAATTTAGCTGGGAGGGATGTAGTAGTTTGGTTGTCCGCCTCCCCTCCCCTATGTCTAATCTTTTTTCTTCTTTTGCAGAATGTGTGTGTGTATGGATCGTGTGATCACCGTCTTTGCTTTGTGTGGGGGGACTCGATGGATCTCTATCGTGCTCCCCCATTCATCTCCTGTTTTCTTTTTAGGCGGATTCTTTCAGCAAATATTGTTAGTTTAATAGTTTGAAAGTCATTAGTTGTGACTGAAGAAGGAAGAACCGCCTGGACGGAGGATAGGTGAGTGAAGATTGTGTGAGAGTGGATATGGTTGAATGAGTTAGGAGTAAAGATGTTTGAGTGTGGCAGTGAATAGGTGACTGAATGTGCCTTCTCTTTTCCAGTTCCGTGGTACCGATTGTCGCCGACATCTGGCTTTCAGAGACGGCTGAAGCCAATCCTGACCCTCGCAAGTGTGCCTACCTTTTGGGGCAATTTTCTAACGTGTGGACCTTGGCCAGCACCTTCCAGTCTCCAGGGAGTGGTTGAAGCAGCATCCAACCGACTGTGACCCAGCAGTTGGTACCAACAAGCGTCCCAGCAACCCAAAATCCTCGGCTTTGCCGAGTCCTGGACCCCTCAGAATCCCGCAGAAAGTGATCCACCTCCCACTTTCTCCAATACGTCTCACTCGATTAGATAGTTAAGGGTGCACCCATCTTTCTCGATATCTTGGTTCTAATATTCGTTGCGTGGCCAAGATCTTATTGTAAGGCCTTTTGTGTAAATATACATGTGTTTGTTGGCCAAGGTATTATTGTGAGGCCAACTATATATATTTTGTTTGTGTGTTTAGAAATTGTAAATATTTTGGTGATTGGTTGAATTTGCATTTTTATTATTTACTGGGGTTGTGGTTGATCGCCATTATTCATTGGTTTTTAATAAATTTAGAAAATACTCTCTCTCCTCAATACACTCTCCTTGAACCACCGAGCGGACCTTGTCAGGGCGGCGGGAACTTTTGGCTGGGGACTCGCGATCCCGCCGCTACAATACCACCTGTAGTGGTATGCAAGGGGCTTACTGGTAGGCCCAAGGGTCAGTTCTTGCCTGTAGCCTTGAGAACCATGTATGATCAACACCTCCCACCATCGGCCTAGCACCTTTGTTTTCACCAACGGGTCCAAGTCATCGGACGGAGTTGGAGCTGCTGCTGTCTTCCCATCTCAGACAGCATTGGTTCACCTACCAAGTGTAGCTTCTGTTTTGACAGCAGAACTTGTTGCCATTCTTGCTGCACTCTTTGTTATTGTTCCTATGCCTTCTGATTGTCTTACGATTTTCTATGGCTACCTTAGTTCTCTGGAGGCACTGGGTGCTTTTGGTTCTAGCCATCCGCTCGTTTCTAAGATCTAGCGGTGGCTTTTTTATCTTTCTTCTATTCATAAGATTTCTTTTTGCTGGGTGCCTAGTCACGTGGGCATCCCAGGTAATGAAAGGGCGGATGCTGTGGCCAAGGATGTGGCATCATTGTGGACACCCCCATTAGCCCCAGTCCCACTTCGTGGTGTCTCTCTTATTACCGAATATGTAGTCAGCTTATGACAGAAGATGTGGGATGAGCTTCCTCCTACCAAGCTCCATTCCATAAAACCTTCAGTCCTTCCATGGCCACGTACCATGAGACCACATAGACTGGAGGTTATTTTGTGTCGACTGAAGATAGGCCATTGTTGCCTCACTCATGGGCACTTGATGATTGGGCAGCCCCCACCTTTGTGCATCCTGTGTGGGGTGCAGCTGTCCATCCTTCACATGTTTGCCAAGTGTCCCCTTTTGAGAAATCTTGTAAGGAGGGTCTTCCCCTTCATTACTGGGCAGATGGCCCCCCCCCAACAGGTTCTGCGGGGCATCTTATCTGAGACTCATGTCTCTTTTAGTGTGAATAGAATTTTTAAATTTTTAGAAGAATCTAATCTTTTACCTAAAATTTAATATATTGTTTCATAATTTTATATTCTCTGTTCTTGTATCTATTGTTGATCCATCTATAGTCTATGTTTTTATCCTTTGTTGAGTTCTCAATAGTTTATTTTTATATCCTTTCACACCCCTTGATGGTTTTAAATTCCTGTACTTCCATTCTATTGATTTTAATTTCATAGCTATATTTTTGTATATTCCCCAGATGTCTATATTTTTTTTGAGAATTTTCATGCAAATTACCCGTCCTTGAATTTGACTGCAAGCTCGTCCATTTGGGCTTTGCAGCATTTATTTTTGGCACTATTCATTCTTTCATTCAGTACTTTACTCTTCAAGCCTTCCTTGCCTCCTAAACTCCCAAACATTCCTCAATACTCACCAGACCATAAAAAATTAAGCCCTCAAAACAAGCAGAAGTGTCACTTCCACTACAGCAACAGACCACCTACCCTCTGAGACCAGAGGCACTCAAGTACTAGCTGCAGCCTCCACAAACCCAGACCCTCCCACCTTGCCTTGCCCAAGCGAGGTTCCAGAAACACATCTACACCCACTTGAGTCATTACTTTATACGGTCTCTTTCACACAACGCACGGACCGCCTGACATCCACCCTCTTGAGGCCGGGGGCCACCTGCCCCTGCTGCCGTGTGGAGATCACCCAGCCCTCCTGAGCTACGAGTACCAGAAGCGGCTGGTTGTAACCATCATGGAAACCTCTCCAGAATCCTACACTGCACCTCACACAATCACCTCTCGTCGAGGTTCCGTGTTCGATCTCCGTGAGAGGGGACACGAAGGTCTGTGTCCACAACATCACTGTCTTTCCTCTCCCATCTTCACAGCACAACACACACACACACTTCTCCGTTCCACGGAGTTCGGCAGATGGTTAGTTAGTCTCCCTCCCACGATGGGACTAAGATTCCTAATATGGTTTGTGTTAAAAACATAAAATACTTCCCGATACCCCACCACTCAGCCCCCAACCAAAACAAAGAAAATCGTCTCCTTTTACAAAGTGGTTCCCCTGCTATTGTCATGTTGATTTTATGTTGCTTTTATTATCCAGTCACGGTGTCGTCCTGGCCAAGAGTCGGATGTCATTCCCTCCCTACTTACACAATATACACTCCTTGCCAGCTCTGTGGGAAACCCCGATACCGGCCATATCCTTCATCTGGGTATCGGGGCTGCTTGACTAGACAGCTTAAGGATCAGCTGTTGTTAATAGCTCCCCCAGGAGTAGATCCCTCTGAAAGCTTGGTTCCTACAGCCTCTGTTCTAGGTCCCATCAATATTACCACAATTAAGTGGGGCCTCACTTTCTGTTAGACCATCCTGAGGGATCAAGTCAGAGTTTAAGGAGGCTGATCCATTATATGGGAATTTTATAGTACCCTCATGTGGTAGTGGTCTATGCAACAGCTAGAGAGTGGAAGTTCTATTGCGACTTAACCTCACTGGAATACATACAAGTAAGTGGTCCCATTCCGGGAATTGCATCCAGGAACAACAAGAAGCCTTTTACTTGCATCATGTGTCAAATGTACTCATTTTCAGCCATCTGTACTCATCTGATGTCCTGCTCGAATGTCTTTGTCCGTCTGAACGCAATCAAAGCTTTTGTTTCTTGCACTCAAATCTCTAGATATGCAAAGGTATGGTTTTTGTTTTTGTTTTATTTTATCTTGGGAGGTGGGGAGAGTAGTCACCAGCACAGATTTAGATATTTCCCACATCCATTTAACAATCTGCCTCGTTTCTTGTGTTAATTAATATGGTGCATTTTGAGGCACTTTTACACAATGTGATCAGACTAGTGGTTGATAATGCAATCCAATCGATGCTGATTATACCATAGTGGTGGATTGATGGGTTTGGGGATACTTTGATGGGCTCTTTTATGTTATGTTACTTTGTTACTTTCTCTTTAGTCAAACTAGACACCACTCGTGGATCACGCCTAGGCATGGGGTATTTTCCAGAGGTTAAATTGAAAGATGAAGGGTAAGATGAGATGGGCAGTGCGTTCGGAGTTTATTCTCTTTTTGTATTCGGGTAAGGAGTGGCCATGTCCTGGTTGGTGAATGTCCGGAGTGGTGCTTTGGAGTATGGTGTTTTGCGGCTGATTTTGAAGTGATATGCGGGTAATGTGGGTATGTTTTATAGTGTTCTTGTTTGGTGGGGTTTGAGGTAGGTTAACATTTGGGTGTAAAGGGCAGATGTAGGGGAGGGGCCATATCACTTTACTAGCGAACTGTGTCTAGTATGTTTGAGTACTCGATTAGGAGGATATTTTGTTTCACCATGTTTAGTGATTTATTGGGGTAGTTTTTGTGCAACCTGTTGCGATGCGGGGGGAGTAAAGGGTTTGTGTATTATGTAGGTTTATAGTAGATATGGTTGGTGTCCAAGCTTATCATAATCTTATTTAAAGTTTAAGAATAACCGAATGCCTCAAAATCAGCTCTATTTAACCTGGGGATACTTTTTGTGTGGTGTGGATGACCTGTATGTATAGAATGTTCAGGGTTGTTTTCTGTTGTCCGGAGTTTGTGTGTTTTGATTGTGTTGAAGTTGGATGTAGACTTTGAGTTAATGTTTTTTTCATATTGAGCGAATACCATGGTGGGTTTAAGATGGTACCCATTATTGTAGAATTACAGTTGAGTGAGAAAGGTTTCCTGTAGAGCAAAATGTGTGGGTTGTATCTTAATTTGTGATAGTCATGGGTAAAGTGGGGTGACTTAATTTTGCGGAGGAAGTAGACATTAGGTTAACTAAGAATCAGTTTTGGAGGTGTGGTGGGTACGTGTGTTTAGGTTTCTGTAGGCTGTGCATGCAGAGGTAGATTGAGATGTATTAGATCTAGATGTTTAGCGGGACTAATTGGACAGTAGGGAGGGGTCTGTTATTCATGAAACGATTGAAGAAGGCATGTTAGAGGATGGCCTACTTTAGGGAAGCTGTTCTGGTGATTAAAATCCTTTTGGATTGGCCCATGTTTTGAAGGATTTGGCCATGTCTATTGGAGAAGAATTTTGCTTCCTAGCCTCGATGTGTTCTTTGGTCTCCAGTATTATTTATTTAATGAGGACCCGTAAGGGGCGCGGCGATTTGCCATCCTGGCCGCCGTGCTGACGGGACTCAGCACCCCATCCGACCCCAGCTTAGCCTCTTCTCCTTTCCTCAAAACACTTGTTTCCTCGCTTTTCATACAACCTCTCCCAAAACTTTCTCTGGTCAGCCTCTAATTTCACAGGGTAGATGCTGACCTTCTTCTCAGCCAACCGTCCCGGATCGGGGCTGAGGGGGGAGGGGACAATGTTCCCTAACCCGTGAGCTCCGGTCTGGGGTGGTTGGTTTTTAACAACCTGCTTCATCCCAACCCATACCTTCCTCACATCCCTTTTCCTCTCTTCTTCACATTCTATCAATTTTACGCCTTGTTCAAGGTGGAGCCGCCATGCCGATGGACTGCCAGGCCACCAGGCGGGAGGGGTGGTCCTAAATGGCGGCGCCTGGCTCTGCCAGGCCTGTAAGCACCTCTTGCAGTGTGGGCTACTGCGAGAGGTGATGCGCTATTGCGTCCCGCAGAAAATTAAGGGTCACTATGCCCGATGATGAACAAATCAAAAATTAACCCTCAACTTCCCCTTGCTCATCAACGGAGCCGCCCTCGGGCAGCTCCACCGAAAAAATGGAAGCCCCCCCCCTCCCCTGTGCTTGCGCAGGGGACCCTCCATATCTCTCCAACCGGAGAGGAGGCTTACTCCTCTCCTTCGCCTACGGGTGTAGGGGACTCCCCCTCATCCCCTTCACTGGAGGTGCTTTCGGGCACCTCCCTTTTCCCAGCGGCAATTCCCTCTGTTCTTTCCAAGGGGACTGCCAAGAAAGCCAGCAGGCAGCCCTTAGCCAGCCGCCCCACATCGAAGCGGTTCGGTAGGGCAAACCCCCTTAGGGGGGAGAGGGAAGCCAGGCCCCTTCGGTCGCCTCCCTCAAAAAACCTGCTGGCAAGAATATTGAACTTGCCGGGGTCAAGGCCTGTGCCTCCACACACAAGACTAGTGACGATACTGCCAACGGGACCTGTGATGTCTTGGGGGGATGGCTAACTGGAGGCCTCCCCTGAGGTAGACATGGTCCTTGAGGCAACCCAGCCTCAGACGGTAGGGCCTTCCATGGGGGGAAATCCGGGCTCGGCACCAAACACTGAACCCGAATCCGCCCCTATGCAAGGTCCTCCTCAAACGGCTAGGGTTTTCGAGGCAGTATAAGGGGGGAAGCGAGCTCCTCTTACCGGTGCCCCTGCGACCACCAGGACCTTCTCCATTTCGGAGAAGGACCTGGCTGAGGCCGGTCCATCTGGCCTGGGGGCTCCTTCCGGCGGAGGTGAGAAGCCGGTTCATTCCTCGCCCTCCTCTCCAAAAAAGAAAAAGACAAGACAAAGAAGACTCGGGGCTCCTCTCCATCCGCGGGGGCTACGGGGACGGATGCGGCTGCTGCCACTTTGGCAAGCGACCAAGCCAAGATCGCACATCCAACCCCTCTGCCCCCCCCCCCGGGTGCGGAGCCCCTGACTAAGAAAAAAAGTGCACAGGGCGGAGACTCGATGACATCGGGGCCCCTCATTCAGAGGCTACCTGGCGTTTTCGAGCCCGCTGGCTTCAAACGCCTCCTCATTATTCGATCCACTGATGGCACCATGTTGGCCAAGGGCAACATGATCCATCATAAGAGAGGATTAGCTAGTGCAATTGGTAGAGAGCCGAAGGTGACGTGTTTCTCGGACGGGAGCCTTCTGGCGAATGCGGCGAATCCCGCCGAGAAGGCCAAGATAAGTGCTCTTCGGACACTTGATGGCACCCCGGTGAGTGTGACGCCGCACTCTACCATGAACTTTTTGAAAGTAGTTTATGCGAGGGAACTCGGTGACTACTCCATTGAGAACATCACCTTAGAGCAGGCCGACCATTGGGGGTCAAGGTCGAACGTGTGATGAGAAAACAGGGAGGGGCCTCGAGACCCATCCCTACACTCTTCGTCACGTTCGACTGTGACAAGCTCCCTGAGTCGGAGCGTGCCGGTTGGTACCGCTACTTCTTGAAGGCATTCGTGCCACTGCCGCGGCGGTGCTATTACTGTCACCGCTTTGGCCATACGAATCGTTCTTGTAGACGTGCAAAGTCGGGGTCACCCGAAGTTTGTGTAAATTGCTCCAAGGCCGCACACGATTAGTCTAAATCGTGTGTGGCTAAGTGTTTCAATTGCGGAGAGCCGCACCCCGCTTCTTCGAAGCAATGTGGTGCATATCTCCTTGAGAAAGAAATCGTGGCCGTTCAGGCCCAGGATCGACTCTCATTCCGCGAGGCTAAGGACTTGGTCCTGGCGCGCCCGGCTCTGCCTGGGACGTCATATGCCTCAATAATTGGAAAGGCAGCCTCTGCTCCTGGCCCATCCAGGCCAACGAGCACGGTTGTTTCCGCGCCCATCCAGAGCCCTTCTGCGCGCTCTACTCAACCCGGGCGCTCCCCTGGTAAAGCTAGCGGCAAAAAGGGTTCACACCCAGCCCCGGCTAAAACCAGGGCTCCCCCCTCTTCCCCCAGCGTGACCGTTTCCTGTAAGGCGAAACGGCCACTCGCCTCCACCGAGTCGTTAGACTCACAGGAGGCAACACCCCTGCAGTTGGTCGCTAGGCCAACTTCCGGGGTTCCTAAAGCTGGCCCTCGAAAGGAGGACTGCAAGAAAGGAGCTTCGGCTCCATCGCCCACGCCTAGTGGTGGAGCGAGTGGCTCAGAGACGGTGGTTCTTCGAAAAGAGGGCCCCCCGCCTCCGAAGCCGCAACGCCCGCCTAAGGTTTCGAGGCGGAGGGAGGAAAAGACTCGCATGGCGAGCCCAACCTCCCCCAATAAGTCCTCGAAGGCGACAGCGCCAGGGGTTCTGCTTCCGGGAAGAGTATGGCCATTTCCGTGAGGGTCTTCTGTTCGAGGAGGGCCCCGCGTCTCCTCCGAGCTAGGCCTTGAGGGCATATTCCTTCAATGAAATTGCCGTGGACTCCGGGCAAACTGGGAGGAGCTGCGGACGCTCGTCTCGTCCTGTTTCCCGTTAGCTATCTCTGCAGGAGACCATGCTAGGCGCGTGCCCCCTGCCCGCCCTCCCGGGGTATTAGGGTCTTGCGACCTTCCCCCCACCACGAGATGGCCGGGCTGGGGGATACGCGGTTTACACCCGGCATGATGTCTCCGTTCTTCCTTTCTCTTTAGATATCTCCTTTCAGGCAGTGGCTGTGCAGCTGCACCTTGATAGGAGGTATACTCTGATTTCTGCGTACATTCCACCATCAGCTGACTTCGACGCGGGGGACTTCCCCTGCTTCGTGGCACGGTTACCGAGGCCCTATCTCTTGCTTGTAGATCTGAACGGCAGGCATTCTTTCTGGGGAGATTACTCCATAAATCCCAGGGGACAAGTCCTTGCCGATCTGATCGAAGAGCTTGAGATGGGTGCCCTAAATGTGGATGAGTTTACGCATCACTGTCCGAGAACCGCTTCATTTTCTTGCCTTGACCTATCTTTATGCTCTTTTGATTCACAGCCTGTTTTTGATTGGGGGGGTGGTCGATGACCTCCATGATAGTGATGACTTTCCATTCAATTAACATTTTAAGGGCAACTGCCGCCTGAGAGCCCACCTCGGTGGTGCTTGGCGCGGGCGCGGTGGTCGGCATTTCAGGAAATGATTGAATTCTCTATCTCAGTCGAAGAGTTTAGGGCGGTAGATGAGGCCGTTGAGTTCTTCTCCTGAAACCTCATCGCCGCGGG
This sequence comes from Ceratothoa steindachneri, assembly GCA_963969495.1. Lineage (NCBI taxonomy): Eukaryota > Metazoa > Arthropoda > Malacostraca > Isopoda > Cymothoidae > Ceratothoa > Ceratothoa steindachneri. Next base: position 35,421,247 of record OZ018332.1, read on the forward strand.
CCTGACTACTATTCCTAGAACTTCTTGCCATTTCGCACGCCGACCACTCCCATGGTGTTCGGCCGAGTGTGAGACGGTCCTCAAACAGAAGCGTTATGCCTACATGCGCTATAAGCGCCGCCGAACGATTTCACTGTCTCTGAATTTCGTCGGGCTAGGGCTAGGTTCCGGTATATTTCGAAGCACGCCCGCCGCTCTTCTTGGCGGGCATACGTGTCTTCACTTAACGGGAAGACCCCTTTAGCAGAAATGTGGAAGCGAGTCAAAAGAATTCGGGGCAAGTTCTCGCAGGACCCCTCTCCCGTTCTCCAGGAGAATGGGACCGCAATCTCGGACCCCGCGTCTGTGGCGGAATCCTTTGCGACCGCTTTTTCCGCATTCTCTAGCCGGGATGCTGCTCCGCCGCCAGCATTCAATGCACGTCGCGATGTCGCGGAAGACCGCCGGCTGTACTTTACCTCCAGAGGCGGAGAACCCTTCAACGACAGGTTTACTGTGAGTGAGTTGCGCTATGCTCTCACTTCGTGCGCGGACACTGCCCATGGTCCGGACGATGTCCCGTTCTGCACAGTGCGGCTTCCGCAAGTTCCACTCCACGTCGGATGCTCTGCTCCGACTGGAAAATGCCATCTGCGAAGCTTTCCTTCGTAGGCAGCACTACGCCTGGGTCTTTGTCGATCTGGAGAAGGCCTATGATACCGCATGGCGATACGGTATCATGGATACTCTCCACACGATGGGGGCGATGGGACTCCTCTCAGTCTTTATATCGGAATTTTTGCGAGATCGTCGATTCCGCGTACGGGTGGGGGGAGCTCTCTCCGGCCCAAAGGGGCAGGAAGAGGGTGTCCCGCAGGGAAGTGTCCTCAGTGTCACACTTTTTTCCCTGAGCATCAACGGCATCACCTCGGTGCTGCCAGAAGATGTTCTCTCTACGCTCTACGTGGACGACCTTTCGATCTCTTTTGGTGCAGCCCAGATGCCAACTCTGGAGCGTCGACTCCAACAGTCATTGAACCGCGTCTCTCGCTATGCCGAAGCGCACAGGTTTCGGTTTTCTTTGGCCAAGACTAAGGTGGTGCACTTCTGCCGCCATCCACGGCTTTACCCCGACCCAGATTTGTTTCTTAACGGGGTGTGCCTGATGTGGTTGAGTCGCACCGTTTCCTTGGTCTTGTATTCGACCGACGCCTCACCTGGGAGGCTCATATTCGCAGCCTTAGGGTCTCTTGTACCCGCGCCATGGATATTCTTCGTTCCGTGACATTCAGCGCTGATAGGGCTGCTGCCCTACTTTTTTATCGATCCTTTGTTCGTTCGAAGCTCGACTACGGATGCGAGTTTTATGCATCCGCAGCCGAGCGTTTATTGCGGAAGGTGGATTCGATCCACCACACCGGCCTTCGCCTTGCGACCGGTGCCTTCCGCACTTTTCCCATTGAGAGCCTGTTGATCGATGCTGTGGCGATACAACTCGCTCTGCGCCGCGTGCAGTGCATAACTCGCCTATACGCGCGAGCCCGGCGCCTTCCTCATTCGCCAACAGCTTTCACTGCATCCGCAGCTGATCTCGACGGTGCCTATGCCGCCGAGAGACGCCAGTCATACCCTAAGCTCTTTGGGTTTAGGACCAGGAAACTCCTTCGTTAGCTAGATATAGCTCGGGCCGGTGGCGCCCCTGGTCCTGCCCAGGACGCCACCCTGGAGGGTACCACATTTGGCTATTTGTCGCCACGCCTCTGCTCCCAAAGCTTATACGGCGCCGGGAGTATTGCGTTCGACCTTTTTGGAGCACACCTCGTCTCACGCTGGAACCGTGCCAATCTATACGGATGGCTCCAAGTCCGAAGAGGGGGTCGGCTTCCACGCCGTAGCCCCTCTGTTTGAAGTCAGCGGGGCTCTACCAGGCGCTGCGTCTGTCTTCACGGCCTAGCTGGTGGCAATACATTACTCGGTATGGGAGATTACGCGACGTGCCCGGTTCGGAGACCGGATTGTGTGATCTTTAGCTACTCATAAAGCCCCCTGAGTGCTCTCGGGGCATTAGAATCTCAGCATCCCCTGGTCGCGATATCCGTGACGCCACGGTTTTTGCGAGCCGGGCAGATGTCGAGATTATCTTCTGCTGGGTTCCTGGACATGTAGGAATTGCGGGGAATGAGCGCGCCCAAGAGTCCGCGAGGACTCTGTGACCGGACCAGCGTTTCGCTCTTCCTCACACCGACTACATGGCAGGAATACGGGCAGCTCTTCGGACTGCTTGGCAAAGAAGATGGGAGACGGTCGAAGGGAACTTAAAGTTGCGTGCCATTGCGCCGCGACTGTTCCCATGCACCTATCCCCCAATGCCGCGACGGCTTCAGGTCGCTTTCTGTCGTCTCCGAATCGGACACACTCGTGTGATGGATCGCTATTTGATGGAGTGCTCGCCTGCGCCCTATTGCGACGACTACGTCGTCCCCCAGACTGTTCGGCACATTCTTTTCGAATGTCCCAGTCTGGGTGATCTTCGCGCATGTTACCTGTCCCGGTACCGGGATGGGCGGGGTCGCTACCGCCTGTCCTTTGTACTCGGGACGAGTGCGTGTACATTGACTGGTGGACTTGTTGACTTTTGGGGGTTGGCTGGCCTTCTCCCTTTCATTTAACTAGGTTTAGTTGTTTTTGTTATTGTTTTGTTATTGTTATTGCTTCTTAATTGTTATTTCTTTTTATTGTTGTTTTCTGTTAAATTTTTTTAAAGTAGCCTAGAACTAGGCTGTTTGTTTACGGCGACTTATGCCTAAGTGGGCAGTCGCCAGATAGCCCCTTAAAAAAACTATATATATTTAATGAGGATGTGGCGTAGGACAGTGTCAAACCCTCTGCTGATCTATATTGCAGCCATGATGTGTATTGTGGGGGATGGTTTTGGTTGAAGCCTTGTATGACATACGTCGTGAGTAGTGTGGTTGGGGTGTTTTTTCTGAAGACATGTTGGGTGTGTAATGCTTGAATTCTATTAAGAATTAATCTTATAATGTTTTAAGAGATTGTTTGAGAGGAGCAAAATAGGTATTTTGGAGGTTTGGTTTGAGGATGGAGATAATCTAAGGGTGTTTCCTTAAGTGGGGGTATTTTGTGTAACCACAGTGGTTGAAGTTATATATGTATGTCAGAATTTAGCTGTGAGACTAAGACGTTTGAGATGTGGTCTCAGCCTTCATCTGGTAAGTGAGGTTTTTTGGGAAGTAAAATGCCGTTGAAATTATGGGTCTGTGTGTAGTTTACGTAGGGTTTTTGAGTGTTTACCTACTGTTGACTGGTGGATGGGTAGTTGGCTGATATGGGTTATGAGCAAGTTGCATTGGTTGTTTGGAATATGTATTTTACTTGTCGATGAGGAGAGATTCCTGTGGGCAAGGTGTGCGCGTGTTTTGAGGCCTTCGATGCTGATGGTCTTAAAATTGGATGTCTAGTCCTGCCTTCTAATCTAAGGGGTTGAATGTCCTAATCTGTGAAGCTTTGTGTGTGGTACCTAGCCCAATTTACTGTAACGAGTGGAGTCGCTACTGCTTGTTCCTGGTCCTGGAAGCTAGCTCCTGTCCACCAGGGAAAGAGTGCCTTGTGTAGAGTGCTACACCCGGTACCTGGCTCACTGCATTGACCCTAAATCTTTGACACCTCCTGGAGAAGCTGGTCCTCTATGCACCCCTTTTTTCTAAGAGCATCCTCTCATTATTTCCTCTATCTTGATTTAAGGACATGACCACCTACCTCATTCCTAGTATGCGAGAAGTGAGGCTTTGGAATCTCCCTAAACAACACTCTCAAGCTGCAAGAGACCAGGACTTATGAATCCTAGGCTCTGAGACCCGAATAATGCGAAGAGCAGTACACACTAACCTAGTCCCTCAGTACAGTCTCACAGAAAGCGCGGCGCCACTTAATTGTTGTGACGTTGTTGGGCCCTACAAGGACGGCTGTAGGATCAAAGCTTTCTCCCTTAATCTCTCAAGCAGGATCAGTTAACCTTGCGAAGGCCGCATTGTGTAGGGGACAGGTGATTCATCTTTCCATGAAATAAGTTAATCTAACAACCAATTTTCCAACTTATACAACAAGATTTAGAAAAGTTGAGTGGAAACTGGTGATGTAAAGTTCTCTCTCCCCGGTTCGCGAAAAACACGCTCGGTAGCCATTTGCCACGAACAAGGCCATATCTTGCTCACTTAGGTGTCGAAGCATGGCTTACGAGATATCTCCCGACCTTGGGTGGTATCTGTGCACGAAGAAATTGGTTAATGTTAGGTTAGTTTAGTTTTTGAACGAATAAGGTCACTTATCTCCTGCATAGTGCGGCTTTTACAAGTTCCGCTCCAGGTCGGATGTTCTGCCTGGCCTTGCCTTGTAGCGAGTACTTTGCTAATGAAACTGCATGGCAATACAGTCTTATGTAGACCCTTCACATGAAGGGGACAAGAATACGGTTCACAATTTTTGTGTCTGTGTTTCTGTGAGATAGTCGCACACCTCGACCGAGCGTTAGACTCACGAGAGGCGACACCCCTGAAGTTGGTCGTGAGGCCATCTTTCGGGGTTCCTAAAGCTGTCCCCCGAAAGGAGCTTCGGCTCGTACTCCCACACCCGGAGACGGTGGATCCTCCAAAAGAGGGCCCCCTGCCTCCGAAGCGGCGTTCTGCTCGCCTAAGGTTTCGAGGCGGAGGGAGGAAAAGACTCTCATAATGAGCCCAACCTGCCCTGATAAGTCTACGAGGGCAACAATGCTCCAAGTTCTGCCTTCCGTAAGCGTACGGCCATTCCAGTGAGGGTCTTCTCTTCCAAAAGAGCCGCCCGCATCTCCTCCGGGAAAACTGAGAATAGTTGCGAAGGCTCGTCTCATCCCGTCCCCCGTTCGCCATCTTTCTGCAGGAGATTATGCTAAGCGCGTGCCTCCTGCCCACCCTCCCGGGGTATAAGGGTTTTGCGATCCTACCACCACGGGATGGGGGTCGGGCGGGAGGGTGTGCGATTTCCACCCGGCATGATGTCTCCGTTTTTCTCTTCGCTTTAGATACCTCCTTTGAGGCAGTAGCTGTGCAGCTGCACCTGGAGAGGAGGTATACTGTTATTTCCGCGTAAATTTCACCGTCAGGTGACTTCGACGCTAGGGACTTTCGCCGCGTCGTAGCACGGTTCCCGGGACTCTTTATCTTGCTCGGAGATCTGAACGGTAGACACCCCCTCTGGAGAGACCACTCGATTAATCCCAAGGGTCAGATCCTTGCCGACCTGATCGACGAGCTGGAGATGGTTGTCTTCCTCCTTGTAAGAGATGAGTACAAATTCTAGCTGGGTACCCCATCCAGGGAGCAACACCAGTGAAATAAATATGATAGTTTGGAGGCAAAGGAAATGGAAGTCAGGGAAAAACTGGAGCCACTCTGCTTAGGAGGTGTCAGTAGTTTTTAGGGAGAAGGTAACGTATACCGGTCGAAAAACGTAATGTAGACATTGAGCCGAGGGAATTGTTTGGAGACAGGAAAGCCGTCGGTCCGATCAGGAAAGACGTTGCATTCTGCGGTGAGGCTGGCTACTGGCAAGGAGCGAAAACCCCTGTTCAGCATTGGATGAATGTGGCAAATCATTCGGAGATGGACACCACACGGCTAAAATCGAGTTTGGACTGGACTATGTCATTGTAGAATGGAAGCAACATGTGGTTGTCAGTACCCTTGTACCGTGTAACCAATGACTTAGAAGGTTAAGATTCGACCGGGTGACAGCAATAAGGCAGGAGACGTCGCGTTAAAGAGGGCATAGGAATACTTGTATCGAGATAAGGAGAATCCCTGAGAATATGCCCACTCCACGGCCACAGTGATGGCTAGCTGGACCTGTCTGATGACCGTGAGAAAAGACTACCACAGTAGTAGATCACTAAATCGTCAGCATAGTGTGCTGCTAATTGGATAGGAAAGAAATAAAGGGACTATTTTTATCACAAAGAAGACGATAATTCTTCGGACCGAACCCTGGGGAACGCCCTCGTGGGATGAGGTTGGAATTAGGAGGAACAAACTATTGATAGTAGAGTAGCGACGAATATTGTCGGAAGCTTTGCTAATGTCAAAGAAGATAGCCAGTGTGGCGCTACAGCTCGAAAATGGCTCCTGGATGCCATGGCTAAATCGAAGGGATCCAGAACATTGCGAAATTGGCGAGAATCCGCCTGGTTGTCAGGAGCAAGGAATGGTACTCTGCGCGAAGCCACCATCCTCTATGTCTTGTATGGACGCATGAGCAGCAGGCCGTGTTTATGGGATGGCCAGATGACACCTCCAGAGGGTAGAATTCGGCTTGAGCACAGGCACTGAGGGAAAATTACCTTCCAGACAAATACGGTTATACAGATCCAGGAGGAAGTGTGGCTTCGATAGGGGGTGGTGTTAGATGAGGCAGTAGGGCATTCTGTCGGGGGCAGTGAGCCGACAGGATGAAAAGGTATAGGGAAGAGCCAGTTATAGTTCTCATTACTAGCGGGATTAAAGGGATGTGAGAGGGAACTGTCTCATTAGGAGTGAATTGAGGCGAAGTGGAAGACAGCCCTTCGACAACTACTCCTTCAATGCAGTGCCGTACCTGAGAACAGGTGGGCATGAGTTGGCGGGCTTTCCCGAACTTGTCCCTGTGCGAAGAGGATGTCGGAATCCCAGAACATACGCCTTCCAGGAGGAACAACGAGGGAGACGTGTGGGGTAGTATCGGGAGTTGCACGGTTCTTATCACGAGCGACCTCTACACTGAGGAGGCCACAAAGGATGGTTCGAGGGGGAACCGTGCCAGAAGAGTGGACAGATGTGAAAATTAGTGAGTTGGGGAAGCTTTTGCAGTCTATTTCACTCCATCGCGTGGGTCTTACGAAAGAAAGCAGAGCTAAAGTCATCTTTTTTATATCTAAAACCTCGCTAACCATTCTGTGATTGTTAACCAGCATTGATAGAAAAAAGTAACCCTTATTTCAGAGATAGAAATCATTAAAAATGATATGAAAGTTCCCCTTTATCCTACCATTCCTCCTAAGCATAATGCTAAATCATTTATATTTCAGGTATTTTCCAATTGCATCTCTCACTTGGACGCTGAAGTTAACGCTGAACTTAGGCATTATCTTGAAGGATCTCAGGAAAAAGAACCGCCATGCACACTCGAGATATTTCTTAAGTTACAACCGAACATTTCTGTTCTCTCATTGAATCCTAACCACCCTACTTCGGTCAGACACCTTCTTGAAATCAAGGACCAAGGTGCGGTCTCTCCCCAAAGTGATCCTTCAGTAATAAAAGAGGATCAACACGCGAGCAAACGACGGAAATTAATAGAAAGTGAAGCGAACAGTGAGAAGATTCTAGTCATGAAAAAGCTTGATGAAATTTCGAATAGTTTAGTTCATATTGATGATATAAAAAGTTTGGATAACGACAAAAAACATGAGATAAAATCCAAGTTAATTGAACTTATGAATTTATGGGACACGCTATGTTGATTTCCGCTAAAATAAAGTGGCTTTTAATATGAATTTCCGGGGTTTTTTATTCAGCACTTGCAAGTGGAGGGGGAGAGGGGTTGTTCTCCCACAGCCACGGTGTTTCGCGACTCACTGTAGAAAGACTCCCGCCCTCTAGCGGCGAAGTTGATCGGACCTTGCTTTGGTGATGGCGACTCAGTGGAATTTTAACGTCCTCATTCCTTCTCTTCCTTTATCTAATTTGATTATGTTGTTGTTCAATATATTATGTCCTCTCATTGCCTTCATCTGCCCTTTTGGGGAGCACTACCCTTCCTCTCTTTATCTGACACCTGTGATATTGACCCAGTGTATCCAGATTTGTTCTTTGGTGATGATGGGGTCCAGGCAATTCCAAGACCTTTCGTTTGCCGAGCCCAATGGGAAGGATGTCGCCGTTGGACCAGGCGTCAGTAAGATTAGACAGCCAGTCCTGATGGTCATCCCAAATGGTTGGCTAAAAAGGCGACGTGTCGAAACTCTCCGAGAGGACATACCGGTCGCAACCGACACGGAAATTTCAGTAGTGCCGGGCCCTCAGAGACCTTCGAGGTGGTGAGTCACGAGTTTTGTTCTCTTGGTTTGGATAAAAATCTCACCCAATCCTTTTCTCCGGCTGCTTCTTTATGACTAGGGTCCCCCCTCCAAAAAGAGTTCTCGTGTTAAACGTTCTAGATTTGTTCGGTCCAGTTTTCGCGCTCTTTGGACCCCCTTGACAACGAAGTGGTGCCTGAAATTGATTATTCTCGTTTTTGATTTGGACGATGCTTTTGAATCTCATTTTTGTGAGACGGCATGTGGGCTCATCGCGACGGAGACATTGTTGTAGATGTTATTCCCATACCCAGCAAGAAGCTCCTAAATGTACCGACCTTTCTGTTACGTCTCACCCAAGGCTCAACAAGATCAAACCATTTGAAGGATAGTGGCCGATCTGAGCTCCAAAGAAGTTGGCGAGCCAATGCTTTGTGGCACCTAAGCCTTCTGGCCCGACTCGTGTCAACACTTCTACCTTAATTCTGGCGTATGAAAGTAAAGAAATTACTCATTTTATCACGGCTTGGTAGCTCCGGACCCCAGTAAATCATTATTTTGAAATGGCGAGACGCTTTTATAACTGGTAACAGCTCACACATGTGGGTCGTACGTGTCGGCATGAACGCGCATGTGTCAATTGTGCCTCGCATTACTCGACCGCTGTGTGCAGATTGTGGTGGGCTCAACAGCGCTGCAGACAGATTACGCCCGTTTTTCATGTTTGGGAAGGAAGTTCTTTCAATGCGTGCTCATTATTTTTGGACCTGAGGAAGTAGAGTCGGAGAACGGCTCTCCCCGTCCTGGCTAATAATATTCTGATCTGCATAACGTTGGGATGAATCGCCCCTCAACTCGGAAGATCGTTCTTTCCAAATGTTTATACTCTTCGCCTTGCTCTGCCCCAGAACGTGCCGCAGCTCACCACTGGTGCGCCTCCGCCCTTGAAACAAAATTAATATCGGGGTTCGACATACATTGGCCGTCGTCCAAAAATGCCTCAGCGGAAGAGAATTTTTTTTTGTGTGCGTGCATCCCGATAGTGAGCAAGCGTAGGGCGCATGGTACTTAAGTCCATGGACGATGATTCACTTATGGTTGTGCCTACAAATGATTCCTCCATTTTCTGATACCAACTCTATTAAAAATATTTGTTCTTATCAGGACGAGTATTGTAAGAACACTGCGGACCCAAAGCTCTGCCCCCGAAGCAAAAAAAAAAACTCCTGACTCGGATGACCCAGATTCACAGGACTTAGAGCGTGGTCATGCCTCGGCTCATGAATCTACCACGATTAACGATTTGGACCATTGCTTGGTCTGAAAGAAACAAGATTAATGATGCTTATAGCAAACTTTCTCCATAACGTACTGGAAGGTTGGTTTTGGAAATGATTTGAAACAACCCTATTCTACCGAGCGAGCGGCCATTCATTTATACTTATCCCTCTTCCTTCTCATTTGTTGCTACTTCTACCAGCTTATCGCGTGGCGGACGGTCATCGTTGGCTCCGCCTGGCTTTTTTGGACGTTCTAAAATGGTCGGCCATGCTTCTCCCGCCCAGGTTAGCCAAATTGTTACTGTTCTCTTCACCCTAAAGACAATAGTTCTATCTTACAGTGGACCTCAGGGAGTTCTTCCCAAGCGGGAAGAACTTAAGGTTTTATTAATGATGCTCGACCTTCTGTTGTTTGCCTGCAGAACAAACTTGACATTCGTCCGTTTCCTTCTATCCCTGATTTTCGAGCCTTTACTACTACTGGTTTATTTGGGGCTGCAGCACATGGTGGGGTCTTGATCCTAGTAGCGACGTCTCATTATTCTATCCACCTGTCCCTCGTACAGCTCTGCAGGCAGTAGCTGCACCATACTATCTAAGCTTTTGACTGTTTCTCCAGATCAGAAGTCTCTAATAGACAGGACCCTTTGGACCAACAACCCTTTAGGTTTTTATTGTTAGGAGACTTTAATGCTCGTTATCCATTGTGGGGTGGCAGTTTTTAATGGTAAAAGTCGTACCATTGAATTTCTCTTACTCTCCTCTTTATTTCATATTTTGTCAAATCAGATACTTTTGGTTGTGTTGATCTGACATTGTGCTCTCCACACCGTTTCTCTGCCTTCCATTGGTGCGTTCAAGATGACACCCGGGCGTGAACATTTAATATGAATTGCCGTTTTCTTTATTCAGGACTTGCAAATGGAAAGGGGAGGGGGTCTCCTCCAGCCACGGTGTTTCGCGACTCACTGTGGAAGGGCTGCCATTTACCACCTGTTCTCTCTTAGCTCTGACCTCCCCCGCAGTGAGGCACTCTGTGTAGACTGTTAAGCGTAATGGAGACTTTGCTCACTGAATTGTTAAACTGGTCAGGCCTTCCAGGGGAAGCTGTTGCGTTTCCCCTGCCCCTCTATACACTTTTTTTTATCCTAGATAGAGGACCTGACCCACTACCTCATGCCGCGTCAGAAGAGGCTTTGACACCTCTAAAACCCACTCTGCAGGCTGCAAGAGATCAAGGCTTGAGGAGTCTTGGGTGCATAAGACTGTACTGCCTCTCGGGGCGCGCTTTACTGTGTCGTTGGGTGCCAACAAGGCAGCATTGGGTCCCATCTCTCCCATGATATCTTCAGATCCTGGACGTCTTGTGGAACAATTAACTCTGTATTCCCCGCCTCTAGTTGCTCAATTTTGGGAGTCGCGGCCTTTGGTTGGTCAGTGTTGCCGGTGCCTTCACATCGACCCCAACATCCTCGCTTTGCGCTGAGACCAGAATACTACCTTTGCAGAACTAAAATACCTTGTGCGTGCTTATAGACATAACAGCAAACTCCAAAGAATAATAAAAAATACGCCGCCAGCAGATAATCCAAGAACCCACCAGAGCCAAACTTCCTCAATGACACTATTATATTACTCCCCGTGGATTACTTCCAGTAGTATGTCAAATAACTCTCCCATCTACGAAGTCGACAATACCGCCAGTAGTGCTATCCGACATTTTCCAGGACCACCAAAGATCCCATCAACCATGTCGGTTCATCTTCACGGATGGATCGAAGTCGGCGGATGGCGTGGCATATGCAGCAATTCTCCCGCACGACATACGAGTAGCTCGACTTCCGGATTGCGCTTCCGTCCTCTCGGCAGAACGCTCTGCCATCTACATGTCTCAAGTCCGTCAAAACAGGTACCAACAAAACCACAATATTTTCAGACTCAAACAGTGCGCTGACAATGATAAAATCACGCAACCAAACTCACCCCCTAGCCATTGAAATTCAAAGAAAGATAACGTCGCTTTCGGGTAACGTAACCCCATGCTGGTGTCCCTCCCATGTAGGGATAAAAGGCAATGAAGACGCTGATAGAGCTGCAAAATCAGCAGTCGCAGATAACTCACTGCCTACTGAACCAACATACCACAAAGACTATTACCTCTTTGTTGAGGCAGTTAAAAACCATTGGCCATCAACATCGACAAATAAAAGATGACGTCAACAAATGGAAGAACTCTTCCAGAAATTCTCGAAGAGATGAAGTCGTCTTAGGACCCCAATGCACTACCTGTAACGCCCAGTTATCTATCCCACACATACTACTAACCTGCACTAGATTCTATCGACACCGAAAAAAATACTTTGGTAACAGCTCAACACTAAAGAAAGTCCTCGCCGAACCCAAAACAAGTACGACAGTGATAGCATACTTAAAGGCAAGTAAATTATATACTGAGGGGTGATCAGAAAGTAATGACAGTCGGACTCGTGGCAAAGAGACCATGAGGAGGGGAGCGCAGGGCATCGAGTGTTGCCTGTTGTCGTGTTTAAACTTGTCGCCGCTTGGCTGGGTTACATTATATCGTTGCGCTGTGGAATTGAGTCATTGTTGGTTTCGCCCTCTAACCGGATTTCTCGAAAGGAGGTTGCAGGTTCTACACGGTCACTACGTGGAAACTCCGGAAAAAAAGCAACGGAGATCAGAGGGGAATTATTGCAATTTTTTTCCCCGAGTTTACTCCATCGCTGGATTCGAGCTTTTGCAGCAGGAAAAATTCAGCTGGAAGATGATCATCGGTCTGAACGACCCCGGACATCCGTGACCGGGAGCGTCCAGACCGATGACGAAGATCAAACTGTTACTCTTTGATTCTTATCTTTGGAGCTTGGTCTCAGTTATGGGAGTGCACATGACACCGTTCATGAACACAGGACTGAGGAAGAAGTGTGCTCGATGAGCGAACGAGTGCAGATTTTGAAGGAAAGGCCAGATGGGCTCTATATATATATATATATATAAAAAAAATGAAGGAAAGATTTCGCAGCAAGAAGCGCCTTTTCACCATCTTCAATTCTCAAGGACCAAAGAATGTGGATGTGGTGCCTCAACAGTCTACTATCACAGCCAAGTACTAACTACACTTAACAAGTCCTTCCTCAAGTCTTGGAACATCAGGCCAAGTCCCCACCAACCCGCCGCCGATCGTGCCTTTAGCTGCACCACGACAATGGTGCACCCCACAGTCCCTGTATTGGCTCCAATTAAAAACCATCTTGTTGGATTAGCTTTGATATCCGCTCGCGGACAGAAGGATGCATGGAAATTTTGTAGACATGTTAATTGGACGAGAGCTGCCAAATTAATGACAACTTTCTCAAGATTTTACTGAAATTACATTCTGCGCGAACAGTGTTGGTTCAAGTGACTGCAATTACTGGAGCAGCCGGGAAACACACTTCTCTATCCACCCTACCTACCTGACCTTGCTCCCTGTGATGTATGGTTGTTTCCAAAGATCTAAAGTGCGATTGCAGGAAAGCGATTTCATCGTATCCAAGACCTGGCACGAGCAGTCAATTCAGTGCTACGAGTAATACCAACTTCCGAGAACGTGACTGCTTCATGAAGTGGAGAAGGAGGATAGAACGCTGCATAGAGGCAGGGGGTTGTACTTTGAAGGAATGTAGAATACTGTTTGGATTTACCTCTGTTCTACCAAAACATACGGTCTCACTGTCATTACTTTTTCATCACCCCTCGTACTAAAATCTAGGAAAAGAAGATAAGAAAAACTCGAGAAGTTATGAAGCTTTGGTTCTAGCAATTTAAACAAAACTTTTTAATTCAGGCACCATTTCATTACTACCATTCATTCATTTCAATTTACTTCATCTATCACTCACGCAAATCACATCACCATTCACATTATCTCAGTTATTATTCACGCTTTTAATCAATATAAAATACCGTGCTTGTTTAGACCCATAAAAGGGTGAAAGAGGGCATAAACGGTAAAAAAAAAGAAGCTACCACTTCTCGAACTCTTAACCACGACAATGTAAAGATTAAATACCAGAATTTTCCCCAAACACCAGACCAAGAATTCGCTTCCTAGGGCGCAACGCAACGCGATAAACTCCCTTAACAAATGACCCTCCGCAGATGTCTTCATTAAGAAGTAGCAAATCTGTACATCCAAATGTGAAATAAGATTTCGTTCTAATAGACTCGAGGACATCCATCCCACTGCCATGAGAAGTAAGAGAGTTGCGAGCTGGGGTATGGACCAAGCAGAGCGAGGATGGGAAAATCGTTTTCCTGATTATGGTTTGGCACTTTAACCGAATCCCATTTGAACGAAGTTAAGCCGCTTCGGTTGTGGTTAGTAGCAGCTGGCTGCCATTTACTGTAGCATTCCATGGTTCGAATCCTACTCGAACCTGTAGGCTATCGTGACTGGGGTATGGATAATGTTTATGGATACCAGCCTGGACTTGTTCGACAATCCAGGTTTGTTTTTTTTACATTTCTTTTAACCTTTCCTACTCACTACCCCAAATGGCAGATACCAATTAAAAATTTTCAGTGCCGGTCCTCTTAGAGAGAAATGTTGTGAATTCCCATTCTTAGATTGGAATGGATCCTCCGGCCCACATCGTTCAGTTTAGGTAGTGCTCAGGGAAATAAAATGTCAAAAGTCATAGCTTATTAGGATATTAATATGAAACTATCACTTTTTTTTCTACACAAAACATGTATTTTGTGTTAGAGTTTTGTCCAACTTGGTTTGGGCAAGGAAACGTTGTTGAATTCTGATGAGATGTCCGGTCCGAGGGGGCACCTGGTAAGAGAAGAAGAGTAAACAAAAAAAAAAGAAAAAGGTTTTCGCTTTCATCATAATTTGAGTCTTCAAGAGTGGGCGTCGGAGGATTAGACGGCCTTGGGAGAAGTTTGGATTTGTTCAGTACTCACTGACCCTGGAGAAGTTTGGATTTGTTCAGTACTCACTGACCCTATGTACAACACATTCACGGGATTATTTTACAAAAGGGTTCCAAACCCACTACCTCGGCTCATTTATAGCACCAGTGGAAGCATATTTTCTCCTAAATGCCACACCACGGTGATGCTATGCTTAATTCCAACTCCCATTTTCGAACTGCTTTTGCAAACGGAACCAAGACCGACCCAATCCTTACGTTTTCTCTGCAGTTACGGCCTTAAGGGTGGCGTGATCGTAAATGACTCCTTTCCCCGCTCGCCACCTCTCCAACCCATTCCAAGCCACCATAACGCCATTGTCGGTGCAGAGTTTAGGCGGGGGGATAAGAAGTCGGTAGCCTTCTTGCTGGCACAGATTCTCGAAGGCTCGGCGAAGATATCCATTGGAAATTACCCCGCCCGAGATCACCTGGGAACAGAAAAAAAAGAAAGGTCAGGTTGCGAAAGAAAAGGAAGAGGTGAGATTAGGAATAAAAGAATGAGATAAAAAAAGGGAGAGATGAGATTAGGAAAATTATAAGTTTAATGAATCCAGGCCAAGGCGTGCATCAATGCTGCGCACACCAGTCTTCTCTTACCAGCACAATGCGTAGGGGGGGGGGGGATAATGGGAGGGGCTGTGGAAGACCCCCCAGTCACTCATTCGGGTTAATCCGCATCCATGTGGGAACCGAGTGGATGGGTTGACTGTGAGGAGTACCTATGAGGAAAAGAGGGGAGTGAGAGTAGAGATGCTTGCACTATGTAAGACGAACATGAAAGGGAAGGAGTGCGGCCAGGTGTGAATAATGGTAGGGGTAAAGAGAGAGTACAAGTGCTTCTGAATAAGGAGTGGAAGGGTACAGATGGTTAGGGATGAATGTGTGGACTCGAATGAGCAAGTGAAAAGATATATCGCAGGTCCTCTTGCAGGCATTGGGGTCAGAAGGGCACACAATAAGTGATAGATAAGGGAGAAGTAGAAGGGTGGGAAAACTACGGACATGTTAATAGGCACCGGCCCAAGCAGAGACAAGACAGAGGAGTGAAAGAGCCCTGAATTGGGATGAATGAACGAATGCTGGTCGGCGACTAGCCTGCCAAAGTAACCACTAGCCAAGAAAGTGGGTGAGAAGAAGCTTGTAAATAAAATGGCGAAAAAGAGGGGTGTAGTGGACATGTCTAGAAGGAATAAGGCCCCGGGAGTTTCAATCTAGTTTAACTGACAAGAGCACTGGATCCGTTATTATTGTTGTTGTTTTTAATTAGGGCGAAGTCCTCTGGCAGAGGAATATGGAATTATAGAGTTTCTGAATGACACCCTCCATATTGAGAGAGCTCTTTCAGAAACTCTATAATTCCAGCCTCGGGTGTATACAAACCCATCCCGAGTACAAGGGACAAGCAGTAAGGATCCTGCGGGTCTTCCAAATGTCAGCTGCACTAGCGTTGACGCCCTCAGAGAAGTCCGAGTGGATGAAAAGACCCGAGCGCGCGCAAGCAGTTTCTCTAGTGGGTAACAATGACCATCGCCATCTCTGCCTTTCTTTTAGGTGATGGGGCCGGGAGGGCGAGAGGTTCTCCAAGCTACAGGTGACATCCCCGGGTGTACTGGGGCGGGAGGGTGCGCCAATCCTACAGATGTCCGGGGCACTGGAGGAGTCTAATAGGGATGGATCGCATGGATAAGGAGGAGGACCATTAGTTTACCCCTAAGTAAAGGAGTTGGAGAAACCTCGTGGTCGTGAAGAGTGTTTGGGAGGGGGCGCTAAGCACGGTGGTAGTAGGGGAGGGATCTCTGCACGAGTTGATTGCCTGGCGACTTGCTGGGGGAGGATGGAACCCCTTTATGTTGGATCTTAGAAGAAAAGGGATAAGCCCCTTCACCACCAAGAGAGGTTGGGAGCACGCCCATGAGAAAGCACAGATGCCCACCTTCCCTTTAGGGAGGGGCCACAAAGGGCGGCTCGCAAGATAGTAAAGGCGGTGGTAGGAGAGCCCCTTCATTACAATAAGGTATGGTGTACCCCGCTTCGCTGTCTCGAACCATAAACTGGGCTGTGAGTCCCCAAATGAGTGACTCCAGATCTTTTGCACCCAAAAGGTCGCACTCGAAATTCCGAAATATTGAGACCACGAAAGAAAGAAAGAAAGAAATGTTCCATCTCGCGTCCAGCCACTCCTACCTAAGATTTTGGGCCCTTTCGAGGACTCTCTCGTCTTGGTGAGCTTTAACGATGATATTCTCGACCGTCTCACAGCCATAACGAGCGAAAGTTGGGCAGCGGATCGGTCGTCCACGAAGGCCGCCACAGCAAAGAGGAGAGGCTCAGAGTGGAGCCAATGGCTAAGATCAGAAAGCCCACCGTCTGACAGATTCAGAGGCTTTTATTTGGTCTCGCAGCCAATGAAGCAGTAAAGCCCGTCCTCCATAATTCTTTTTAAACGCCCATCTGGCGCCTACCTTCAAGGGCATAAGTCGCCGTAATTAAAATTTTCAAATTCCAGCTTAGAGCTAAGCTACCCAAAAAAATCTCAAACCAAATAAAAAACAAGAACGAAGCGGATTCCTGAGTCGGCTGGGGGGGGGGGGCCTTCCCCCGGTGCAAGAACATGCGACCTACATGCTTGGAGAGGTCAGCCTCTCCAAAAAGTCAGATAAGCCACAAGTCTGTGTGCACAAACCCGTCCCGAGTAGAAGGGACCCCGTGGGGCATTAAACAGGAGAACGTCGCAGTAAGGCGCAGGCGAGCGGTCCATCAAATGGTGCGTCCCGCCAGTTTGTCCGATTCGGGGAGACGACAGAAAGCAACCTGAAGCCGTCTCGCCAATGGTGGGTAAAACCATGGGAACAGCCACGGCACAATGGCACGCAACTTCAGCTTCTCATGGGCCGTCTCCCATCATCTTTGCCAAGAAACCGGGAGGGGTGCCCTGATCTTGCCATGCGGTCGGTGTGAGGAAGAGCGAATTCCCCGGCTGCCATAAGCAGTACAGCTTTAACGAGTCGTGAAAGGAGGAAGGGGGGAGGAGCCATCAAACACAGTGATGGGGTTAGTGGGGCACAAACTTCACATGCCATTAATTGCGCCCCAATGTAACCCTTCAAACTTGGTCTCTTGCAACATACAATCGTTAGTTATTTATGCCAGTTCCAAAGCTTCTCTTCTAACAGGGCGATAGAAGAAGAATGAAGAGATTTCAAAGGGTAGCAAATGGCGAGCCTGGAGAGAGCACCGGTTTCTCAATGTGCACACGGATGGGTCGGGAGGGGATCGAGCCGCTCCAGGTGGCAAGTGCAACAGCCTACTCTAGGGACCCCTTTACATGAAGCCATGAGGAGTCTATTCGGCGCAGCCGAGTGAAAAAATGCAGTTTTCCAAATTTTCCACCATTGTGCAACAAAGGGTATTCCAAGGTCAGTCAATTATACTTGATTAGGCATTTTGATACCTCAAATGGAATTTGCTACAAATTTCACCTGGGCTCAATTCGTGTCCACAGGTCACTGATTTCCACATAAAATAGCCTTGCATCAATCGGGAGTTATTCTTACCAATGTTTTACAATTTTCTGGGAACATAAAACTTTCTACAAATCGAAGGCCAATGTGGGTACGTCTCACTATGTGTTTGACAATGCTGTGTTGGAAGGACGCACATAGATCTTTTATCTCATCTACAACCCGACCTCCTTCGATTCCTGAAAAGAAAAGGACATGTGTGGGTTGATGGAGAAAATTGTTAGGAATGGGATGACTGTACTAAGAGCAAATGGTATTTGTTTTTGATTTGAAGTAGAACTGAGAATAGTGAGTGAAACTTAAGTCAATAAACCCACTTATGTACTCCTACCCATAACGAAAGAATCAGTATTATTCTCTTCCAATCTCCCATACCACTTTTATGGAGAAATGTTTGTATTCTGTCCCTCTTTAAGTTTAATCCCTTTTTTTCACCTTAAATCATGGCTATTCCTATAATCTGACTTTAGACAATATATTTTTGAAAAACGCAATAGTTTAATTCAATTAAATTAACTTTAGAACTAAAAAATAATGGCACGACTAACTAATACACAAAAACTTCCCACAAACATTTCCGATGAGATTTATTGAAACAAAAAAAAATTTGCTAGTTGGTTTTAGCACAGGTCTCGCCTATTTTGATGGTTATTATTCCTCAGTGGTGACCTTGAATTTAACCAGGATTTTGAACCACTGGTACCTCCCAGCCTATATCAGCGGCTGTGTATTCGAACCAAATTTGGATTCCATGCGGCGTGTTACCAAACCTTATGTAGCTTAACTTCGCTGTAATTGAAACCATTCCCTCTGGGCTGGCCCGTAACCCTCGAGGTTTATTATGAACCCAATCGGATTTATTTTTTAAGGTAAAGAAAACACTTTGGTATTTATATGAACGAGTGAATGAGAGAAATATTCAGCTCAAAGTAGTTTAGTTGTAGACAAAGCTCAGGTGTGGTTCGAGGTACATAATAAATGAAATGACCATAATATTTTTAGATCAATAAAGATGGTTGCAATAGACACGATTTAATAACAAATGACTAAAATAAATGACAAGGGAATTAGGTGAACGTGGAATATTAGTGCGGTGCTCGGGCAATCACGTGAACCCCGGACTGGGTAAAATGGGTCCTGACCCAATATTTCTTATCTCTCTCTCTCTCTCTCTTCCCCCTTTTGCCTTTTTGCCAGGGCAACGGCATAGCTGAGTGGACACACGGCTTCCGATTACAGAAGTTAAGCCACATCGGGGTGGTCAAGTCGCCGGAAGCAGATAGGTGCCACATGCTCTCACACACCACAAACAACTCCAGTCAACTTTATATTGAAACAACACTTTAAACATCCTTTAACTAAACATATACTCAATCTCCAATAAACACACCGAATCACTCAATTTCTTACACAAAACGCCTCCATTTCTACTGATACACTGAACAAAGGATAGACTCCATGCCAAGAGCAATGGTCTCTTAACACTCGTGATAATTCAATGTCTTTCACTAACACCATCTCGAACACCAAAACACTACTAAAGAATGAAAATACAATCCATTAAGGTTGGGTTCGACCATGGCTACACACAAGTGGTGAACCAGCGCAGAGAAGAAGACGAAAAGAAAGTGCCCCCTCACAATCACACTAGAACCTGGCAAACTTCCATACACTCTAATTCGACAATCCTCATCGCATTTCCACTAACCCAGCCAACCTCAAAGCTCTAACAAAATAACAGCCATCAACCAAAAAGGAAGCCAAGTAGACTGAATTCACAAAACGCACACAGAAAATAGCCTATCCAACTCCACACTCGAGCAATTCCTTTCATTCTATCAAGCAGTCTCACACCTCACCTACACAATCCAACAGGCAAGCAAAAAATATATCCAACAAGGACATAGAAAAAACTCAATTTCATCTTCACACTGGGAATCAACACCACAAAAGAAACAGACAGACAAAAAACAACACAGCCCAACAAAATGAACAAATTCACAACCTCAACAGATAAATCAAGATTCTCAGGCCCTTTCCTAGTCGAAAAGGCCTGTTAAAGATCATGCAAACCTTTAACACTCCAGTGAAAAATCCAAATCTTTCTCACTCTCAGACATACGACCAGGTCCTAAGCATTCATCAACATAACACTTATCACTCATTATCTCATATTCGTTGTTAGTCCTACTTTTTATTCCTGTCATCACTCCACCCATAGTTATTAAACAGTCACAGCGAAATCATATAACCTTGCTCACAATCCCATACTTATCAAACGAATTCCTCCAGCGATTTTTTGCGCCTATACCCATTTCCATTACTAAATATAATTTGGGAGGAACCTTTGGACATTTAGTTAGGTTACAGGGGAGTTTAAACAAGGGTATGAATCGCATCAGTAGCAGTTGGAAAGTTATAACATAAAAAAAGCTAAAGCCTCTTTCAAGAGTACAATTTCCCAAATTATAAAACTATTTAGAGTAGTACTCACCAGATTGTTGTTCAAGATCAATAATAGTTTTCATAGCATGAGTCTGAAGCCCCGAAAAGCTGAAGTTAGCATTTCTCTCATGTGCTAATGGTGAACAAAAGGTAAATTTGCGCGGATCTCCGTCTCTTGCCATTTCTTCAATAGCTTTCCCACCACACAAATTGTGCAGTCCTCTTATGTTCTTAAGTTTCATTCGACGAGCGACCTGCAAAAGAGCGTCATTTTTTGCCCTGTAACTTAAGAAGATTGTTCAAGTATGCTTGGCACTCATTTTGCTTCCTAAAAGCAACAGGTAACCTCTTCTTTTGGTTACTTACACTATCTACACATTCCTTCTCCGAGCTGTTGAATTCGTTTGTCTTTTTTTTTAATTGCAGCAGTCGCATCTGGCAGCAACCAATGAGGGCATAGCCACCAAAAGTGCAAACAAATAGCATATCTTAAGGCTAATTAAATTCAAACAAAAACAAAAGCATCAACAAATAAAAAAAATTGGGATCTAGATGAGAACTAAAAAAAATCAAAAATCAAATACTATAGAGAGAAGAGACCACCACGTACCACAATTTGGAATTAGCGCCGAGAACAAAGGACAAGCGGTAGTGACCCTACCAATCACAGTGGGTACAGGTAGTGTGCGTGTAGCACCACAAGAGGAAGAGATTCAACCAAAATATGGTGTACCGTGACAGGTAACGTGCGCGAAGATCACCCAAACAGGGACATTCAACAAGAGTGCGCCGAACAGTCTGGGGACAACACAGTCGTCGCAAGGGGCCACTCCATAAAATGGTGATTCATGGTGTCAGTGTGCCCAATTCGAAGACAGCCTGAAGAGGTCACGGCATGGGGATAAGGGGATAGGTCCATGGTAATATTGTAGCGCAATGGAACGCAACTTTTAAAATCTCTTCGGCCGTCTCCCATCTTCTTTGCCAGGCAGCCCTGATTCATGCTATGTAGTCGGTGTGAGAAAGAGCGGAAAGCTTGTCTGGTCGCCTAGTCCTCGCGGAATCTATGGCGACCTCAATCCCACGTATCCAGGAACCCAGCAGAACATCCTCTCGACATCCGCCCGGGTCGCTGTAACCGTGGCTTCACGAACCAAGGAATACGGAGATCCAAATGCCCCGAAAGCACTCTGGGCGCTTTGTGAGTCGTTAAAAATCACAATCCAGTCTCTGAAACGGCTACGAAGAGTTATATCCCGGAGGGAGCAGTGAATTGCAACCAGCTCGGCCGTGAAAACAGACGCAGCACCTGGTAGAGGCCAACTGACTTCAAACAGAGCGGATACGGCATGGAAGCTGACCCCCTCCTGGGACTTGGGAGTCATCTGTGTATACTGGCACGGATACTGAGTGACACGAAGTGTGGTCAAAAAAGTCCGAACGCGGGGGAAGCTTTGGGAGCAGAGGGGTGGCAACGCATAGTCAAAGGTGGTACCTCCAGGGTGGCGTCGTGGGCAGAACCAGGACGCCACCCCGGTTCAGCATAGCGAGACGCGGTTCAATGCCTGTTCGAGTCTTGGAGGGGGTCCTGAGAAAACACAGGAAGAGGGTGGTCATAGGTCAGAATACTTGAGAGCCGCGACTTAGGTCTGATGACCTTATTTGGTTTGAGGGTCAGAATGATGTATGCCTATTTCCAGAGGGGAATGCTGTGTAATGAGGGCAGTTACCAATGTCTGCGAATGCAGGTTGTGGAATCATAAATCTAATTTCTAACTGTCATTTCCCATCAAATATTCTAAAAGGGGCATTTTCTAGGGATGGAAGTAAATATATATTTGTTAATCCAAATTAGTATTTCATTGATAATAAGAATACAGGGTATCCCAAAAGTCACAGAGATTTAAAAATGGAATAAACTGTTTACTAGTCATTTAGAAGCTCAAAGACAAAATCTGTACAGAATTCAAGAGCTACAACCAGTTATTGACTGCCTTTATGAGACAGTTTGAAAGAGCTCGTCTGAGTGAAGCTGAAAATAAGGATTTCTAGGCAGAATAAATTTTCAGACTTTTTTGTAAATTTTCTTTTTCTATAAAAATCATAACTAGTAAACATGTTATATGACTTTTAAATCCCTAGATGACCTTTAGGAGACCTTGAATAAGATTTCTTTATTAACTTTATTTATCAAATTCACTACCATTAGATTATGTATAGAAATTACTCATAGCCACAATTTTCAGTCATAATTAAGAGGAAAAATATTTACTTACCCTATCGAAAACACATCCAGGAGAAGTATCTAAAGCTTGTCCAACAATAGTCCATTGATCAATGGCGTGCGAGACTGCAAGCAAGCAATGTCCTCCCGAAACCAAAAGAACCACAAATGGAAATTCAACCTAAAATTTGTTAGAACCAGACTTTGGTTACTTTCATGACCTAGAATTCAAATAATATATTAGAAGTAAAATTTGTATTAGGTATTTATATATAAAATCAATAGACTTTCTATATCAGATACCTATCAAAGTTTAGGTGTTTTTTAAATATTTTAATAGGTATTAGTAAATGGTAGCATTTGCTAATTTTTTTCTGCAACATAAAAAACAGCCTACCATTCTAAATCAGAAAACAAACACAAAAAGGTATTCATGGTAGCATTTTTTTTTTTTTTATTCTATAGAGCCCATCTGGCAACTGCCCACTTGGGCATAAGTCGCCGAAAAACATGACAGCCAAGAACTAGGCTACTTTAAAATCAAATTATGAAAAAATAACAATGATAAATATTGGAAAAACTTAACAATCAGGAAGCAATCTCCGGCAGCAGGGGGAGGTCCCCCTCACCCCGGTGCAGGAGAGTGCAACTTACAAACAAAACAATTACAAACGAAAAAACAGAAAAGAACCTTAAATAAAGGGGAAAGCCCGACCTCCCCCAAAAAGTCAACAAGTCCACAAGTCAATGTGCACAAATCTGTCCCGAGTACAAGGGACAGTTCATGGTAGCAACATGTAAGACTAAAATGGTTACACATCTTATCTCTGAGTTTATTCTCATAATCAAGGCTACAGAAAGAGTCGGCATGATACATGCACCATTTGG
Organism: Ceratothoa steindachneri; assembly: GCA_963969495.1. Taxonomy (NCBI): domain Eukaryota; kingdom Metazoa; phylum Arthropoda; class Malacostraca; order Isopoda; family Cymothoidae; genus Ceratothoa; species Ceratothoa steindachneri. The sequence continues at coordinate 35,444,667 of OZ018332.1, forward strand.
TGAAGATGAAGTCAGTAAACATAGTACTCAAAATGTGTGCGCGCGTGGGGGAGGTAAGGATTTTCAAATGGAAATAAGGCATTTGAAGGTGCACCTCTAACAAGAACAAAGAAAAGCATTAATACTGATAAAGGAAAGTTTTGTATTGAATTAAATACCCTCAAAAGGTGTGGGGTGATTTTATTGGTGGCTAACACAAGGGACAATACCATGTCTGCTTCTGTATTACATCAAGATAATCCTGTTGCAATTTATTTGCATAGGTCCATAGGAAATCAAATGGCAAGAACGATTTTGAGCCATTTATTTTGTAAATTTATTTGAATTCAGGAAGGGGGATCCAGTATTATAAATCAAACTATCTCTTACATGGTACAAAAAAATGATCTTTTAATTACATTTAATTAAGATATCTCACTAAAATGAAGACATAATCTAAAGCCACTTGTCTAGAACAACATTCAACAAATTATACCTACTGTTTGAAAAATATCTTCAAGAATGGTGTAAAAAGACTCCCGAGGACCAATATAACATTGGTATTAGTGAAAATAGGGGTTGGATAAATGAATTTAACAAACCTTATTTTGAATTCTCACAGTTAAAGCATGTGCTTCCATATGGTGTATAGGTATAAAGGGAAGATCATGTTTCAAGGCAAAATCCTTTCCAAATTCAACTCCAACAAAGAGGGATCGTAGAAAGCCTGTTAGAAGAGGTCAAAATAATTTAAAAATTAACTAAAAATACTCAAAAGTTTTCAGCCATCAAAGATAAATGTGATTTTGTTACATAAAGTGAGGATTTGTTCAGGAAAAAATGGGATTCTTAGTAGGAATAGGCAACTTTTGGATTTATAACAATTTAATCCAAATATCAATTATTGACTACCAGAGAATTTTAAGTATCTGCATCAAATAATTGATGCAGATACTTAAAATTCTCTGGTATCTGCTGGCAGCTACCAGAAAAAAGAAAACTTGATAAAATTATAAATTTATTCTCAGTGATTTTTTAGCCTACAAATAGACTAATAAATAAATACACAGCAAAACCCCCAAATAAACAAAAGAAAACAACTAGGACTAAAAAACAACACTCAGGTAGAGGATGGGGGGGGGGAGGCACAATCCCTTCAGAGCTCGTGACTGCCCAAGTACAAGCAGTAGTGACCCCACTCAACCCAGTACTGGGACAGGTAACAGGCACGAAGCTTCCCCAGGCTGGAGTGGAGGGGAGGGGGGCACCAACAAGAATGTTTTGGGCAGTCTGGGGACCACACTGTCATCACAGTAAGATTCAGAAGTGGTGGGGGCTCCACCAGATGATGCTGCGTCCCGCGAGTGTATCTGATTCGGAGATGACAAAAAACGACACAAACCCGTCGAGGCATTAGGGGGCGGGTCGGCAGGAAAATTTGCGGTGCCTATGAGGGGCTGTGGGAGAGAGGGTTGGGTAGGATGTGCTACTATCATAACCTAAAACTAAGAAGCACAAACCAATGAGGCAATCTCCGCCAGAGTTCTGTAAAAAGGAAGTACCAGGAAAGATATATAGTTGTAGATTCTCATGCAGGCAGTGGGGTATGGAGCGCACACAATCTCTCGGATGTCAGCCGCAACAAGATGCCCCATTATACGCAGGGCAGGAGGGTGTGCTACTTCCCCAGGTTTCAGGTGTAAAAGTCCTGCTACACCTTGCGGAAGGTCGGGCTGGAGAGGTGCAGGAAGAGCAGGGGTTGTTGTGGGTTGAACTGGTTTCATAAGGAGGGGGGGTATAGGAGAACGAGGAACCCCCTTTAAAGTGGATACCTCCCCCAGTGCCTCTCTCACTCAGGAGGAAAGAACACTCCAACATAAGAGGAGAAAGACAGTCGCTCAATGATACTGGGTGTCTTAAGGAGGAGTTCGAGCAGTGGCGTGGCAAGGAGGAAAGTGGGATACAGACATTATTGAGGCAGAGCTCACTCGCCTAAACCCCTTCCATTTAAATGAGTGAAGGGGGATGAGGGTACAGGGACAGAGCTGTGGGAGTGGCGTATTCCCCAGTCAACATGGGGATGAGGGACTATTTTTTTTTTTTTTTTTAATTAAGGAGCTATCTGGTGACTGCCGACTTAGGCATAAGTTGCCGTAAACAAACAGCCTAGTTCTAGGCTACTTTAAAAAATTGAACAGGAAACAATAAAAAGAAATAACAATAACAATAACAAAGCAATAACAAAAACAACAACAACAATTAAACCGGGTTAAATGAAAGGGAGAAGGCCGGCCTCCCCCAAAAAGTCAATAAGTCCACCAGTCAAAGTACACGCACTCGTCCCGAGTACAAGGGACAGGCGGTAGCGACCCCGTCCATCCCGGTACCGGGACAGGTGTCGTGCGCGAAAATCACTCAGACTGGAACATTCGACAAGAATGTGCCGAACAGTCTTGGGGACGACGCAGTCATTGCAATAGGGCGCAGGCGAGCGATCCATCAAATAGCGATGCGTCACACGAGTGTGCCCGATTCGGAGACGACAGAAAGCAACCTGAAGCCGCCGCGGCATTGGGGGATAGGTCCATGGGAACAGTCGCGGCGCAATGGCACGCAACTTTAAGTTCCCTTCGACCGTCTCCCATCTTCTTTGCCAAGCAGTCCGAAGAGCTGCCCGTATTCCTGCCATGTAGTCAGTGTGAGGAAGAGCGAAACGCTGGTCCGGTCGCAGAGTCCTCGCGGACTCTTTGGCGCCCTCATTCCCCGCAATTCCTATATGTCCAGGAACCCAGCAGAAGATAATCTCGACATCTGCCCGGCTCGCCAAAACCGTGGCGTCACGGATTTCGCGAATCAGGGGATGCGGAGATTCCAATGCCCCGAGAGCACTCGGGCGCTTTGTGAGTCGCTATAGATCACAATCCGGTCTCCGAACCGGGTACGTCGCGTAATCTCCCGTACCGAGTGGTGTATTGCCACCAGCTCGGCCGTGAAGACAGACGCAGCGCCTGGTAGAGCCCCGCTGACTTCAAACAGAGGGGATACGGCGTGGAAGCCGACCCCCTCTTGGGACTTGGAGCCATCCGTATACACTGGCACGGTACAAGCGTGACACAATGTGTGCTCCAAAAAGATCGAACGCAATACTCCCGGCGCAGTACAAGCTTTGGGAGCAGAGGCGTGGCGACAAGTAGCCAAATGTGGTACCCTCCAGGGTGGCGTCCTGGGCAGAACCAGGGGCGCCACCGGCCCGAGAGCTATATCTATCTCTCGAAGGAGTTTCCTGGCCCTAAACCCAAAGGGCTTAGGGTATGACTGGCGTCTCTCGGCGGTATAGGCACCATCGAGATCAGCTGCGGATGCAGTGAGATCTGTTGGCGACTGAGGGAGGCGCCGGGCTCGCGAGTACAGGCGAGTGATGCACTGCACGCGGCGCAGAGCGAGTGGCATCTCCCTAGCATCCACCAACAGGCTCTCAATGGGGAAAGTGCGGAAGGCACCGGTCGCAAGGCGAAGGCCGGTGTGGTGGATCGAATCCACCTTCCGCAATAAACGCTCGGCTGCGGATGCATAAAACTCGCATCCGTAGTCGAGCTTCGAGCGAACAAAGGATTGATAAAAAAGTAAGGCAGTAGCCCTATCAGCGCCCCAAGCGCTGAACGTCACGGAACGGAGGATGTCCATGGCGCGGGTACAAGAGACCCTAAGGCTGCGAATATGAGCCTCCCAGGTGAGGCGTCGGTCGAATACAAGACCAAGGAAACGGTGCGACTCAACCACATCCAGGCGCACCCCATTAAGAAACAAATCTGGGTCGGGGTGAAGCCGTGGATGGCGGCAGAAGTGCACCACCTTAGTCTTGGCCAAAGAAAACCGAAACCTGTGCGCTTTGGCATAGCGAGAGACGCGGTTCAATGCCTGTTGGAGTCGACGCTCCAGAGTTGGCATCTGGGCCGCGCCAAAAGAGATCGAAAGGTCGTCCACGTAGAGCGTAGCGAGAACATCTTCCGGCAGCACCGAGGTAATGCCGTTGATGCTCAGGGCAAAGAGTGTGACACTAAGGACACTTCCCTGCGGGACACCCTCTTCCTGCTCCTTTGGGCCGGAGAGGGCTCCCCCCACCCGTACGCGGAATCGACGATCTCGCAAAAATTCAGATATAAACATTGGGAGGCGTCCCCTCGCCCCCATCATGTGGAGAGTCTCCATGATACCGTATCGCCATGCGGTATCATAGGCCTTATCCAGATCAAAAAACACCGTGGCGTAGTGCTGTCTACGAAGGAAAGCCTCGCAGACGGCATTTTCCAGTCGGAGCAGAGCATCCGACGTGGAGTGGAACTTACGGATGCCGCACTGTGCAGAAGACAGATGGCCTCCGCTGTCCAGGAAATAGGCTAATCTAACATTTACCAATTTCTCCATCAACTCGCACACGCAAGAGGTTAGAGAGATTGGGCGGAAACCGGTCGGAGTAGAGTGATCTCTCCCCGGCTTGCGAAAGGCGAGCACAGTAGCGATTCGCCAGGAGTCTGGGAGAAGACCTTCCACCCAGATCCTGTTGAACAAATCTAACAGAAAGGCCATGCCTCGCTCACCCAGGTGTCGAAGCATGGCGTACGGGACATCGTCCGGACCATGGGCGGTGTCCGCGCACGAAGCGAGGGCGGAACGCAACTCACTCACAGTAAACTTGTCGTGGAAGGGTTCTCCGCCTCTGGAGGTAAAGTCCAGCCGGCGGCCTTCCGCGACATCACGACGTGCATTGAATGCTGGCGGAGCAGCATCCCGGCTAGAGAATGCGGAAAAAGCGGTCGCTAAGGATTCCGCCACGGACGCGGGGTCCGAGATTGCGGTCCCATTCTCCTGGAGAACGGGAGGGGGGTCCTGCGAGAACTTGCCCCGAATCCTTTTGACTCGCTTCCACACCTCAGCTAAAGGGGTCTTCCCGTTAAGTGAAGACACGTATGCCCGCCAAGAAGAGCGGCGATGGTGCTTCGAAATATACCGGAACCTAGCCCTAGCCCGACGAAATTCAGCGACAGTGAAATCGTTCGGGCGGCGCTTATAGCGCATGTAGGCATAACGCTTCTGTTTGAGGGCCGTCTCACACTCGGCCGACCACCATGGGAGTGGTCGGCGTGCAAAACGGCCAGACGTCCTAGGAATAGTAGTCAGGCCCACAGCGATGAGGTTGCCGGAGAAGAACTCAACGGCCTCATCTACCGACCTAAACTCCTCGACTGAGATAGAGAATTCAGTCATTTCCTGAAATGCAGGCCACCGCGCCCGCGCCAAGCACCACCGAGGTGGTCTCTCAGGCGGCAGTTGCCCTGAAAATGATATTTGAATGGGAAAGTGATCACTACCATGGAGGTCATCGACCACCCCCCAATCAAAATCAGGCTGTGCATCCCAAGAGCACAAAGATAGGTCAAGGCAAGAAAATGAAGCGGTTCTCGGACAGTGATGCGTAAACTCATCCACGTTTAGGACACCCATCTCAAGCTCTTCGATCAGATCGGCAAGGACTTGTCCCCTGGGATTTATGGAGTAATCTCCCCAGAGAGGATGCCTGCCGTTCAGATCTCCAAGCAAGAGATAGGGCCTCGGCAACCGTGCCACGACGCGGTGGAAGTCCCCCGCGTCGAAGTCAGCTGACGGTGGAATGTACGCAGAAATGATATTATACCTCCTATCCAGGTGCAGCTGCACAGCCACTGCCTGAAAGGAGGTATCTAAAGAGAAAGGAAGAACGGAGACATCATGCCGGGTGTAAACCGCGCATCCCCCAGCCCGGCCATCCCGCGGTGGTGGGGTCGCAAGACCCTTATACCCCGGGAGGGCAGGCAGCGGGCACGCGCCTAGCATGGTCTCCTGCAAAAAAATAGCTAACGGGGAACGGGACGAGACGAGCCTCCGCAGCTCCTCCCAGTTGGCCCGGAGTCCACGGCAATTCCATTGAAGGAATATGCCCTCCAGGCCTAGCTAGGAGGAGACGCGGGGGCCCTCCTCGAATTGAAGACCCTCACGGGAATGGCCGTACGCTTCCCGGGGGCAGAACCCCGGGCGCTGTTGGCCGGACAAAGCGCTGAAGGCGCTTTCACCTTCGAGGACTTATTGGGGGAGGTTGCGCTCGCCATGCGAGTCTTTTCCTCCCTCCGTCTCGAAACCTTAGGCGAGCGTTGCGGCTTCGGAGGCGGAGGGCCCTCTTTTCGAGGAACCACCGTCTCCGAGCCACTCGCTCCACCTCGGGGCGTGGGCGAAGGGGCCGAAGCTCCTTTGTTGCTGTCCTCCTTTCAGGGAACAGCTTTAGGAACCCCGGAAGATGGCCTAGCGACCATCTTCAGGGGTGTTGCCTCTGTAAGTCTAACGACTCGGTGGAGGCGCGTGGCCGTTTCGCCTTACGGGAAACGGTCACGCTGGGGAAAGAGGGGGGAGCCCTGGTTTTAGCCGGGGCAGGGTATGAACCCTTTTTGCCGCCAGCTTTACCAGGGGAGCAACCAGGTTGGGTAGAGCCCGCAGTCGGGCTCCGAATGTGCGCGGAAACAACCGTGCTCGTTGGCCTGGATGGGCCAGGAGCAGAGGCTGCCTTTCTAACTATTGAGGCATATGACGTCCCAGGCAGAGCCGGGCGCGCCAGGACCAAGTCCTTTGCCTCGCGGAATGAGAGTCGATCCTGGGCCTGAACGGCCAGGATGTCTTTCTCAAGGAGATATGCACCACATTGCTTCGAAGAAGCAGGGTGCGGCTCTCCGCAATTGACACACTTGGCCGCACACGATTTGGACTTATCGTGTGCGGCCTTGGAGCAATTTACACATACTTCGGGTGACCCCGACTTTGCACGTCTACATGAGCGATTCGTATGGCCGAAGCGGTGACAGTAATAGCACTGCCGCGGCAGTGGCACGAATGCCTTCACGCGGTAGCGGTGCCAACCGGCACGCACCGACTCAGGGAGCTTGTCACAGTCGAACGTGACGAAGAGTGTAGGGGTGGGTCTCGAGGCCCCTCCCTGTTTTCTCATCACACGTTCGACCTTGACCGCCCCATGGTCGGCCAGCTCTAGGGTGATGTCCTCAATGGAGTAGTCAACGAGTTCCCTCGCATAAACTACTCCTTTCACAAAGTTCATGGTAGAGAGCGGCGTTACACTCACCGGGGTGCCATGAAGTGTCCGAAGAGCACTTATCTTGGCCGCCACGGCGGGATTCGCCAGAAGGCTGCCGTCCGAGAAACGGGTTACCTTCGGCTCTCTACCAATTGCACTAGCTAATCCTTTCCTCTGATGGATCATGTTGCCATTGGACAACATGGTGCCATCAGTGGAGCAAATAACGAGGAAGTGTTTGAAGCCAGCGGGATCGAAAACGCCAGGTAACCTCTGAATGAAGGGCCCCGATGTCATCGAGGCTCCGCCCTGTGCACTTTTGGTCTTTGTCATCGTCAGGAGCTCTGTACCCAGGGGGGCAGAGGGTCCAGATGTGCCGATCTTGGCTTGGTCGCTTGCCAAAGTGGCAGCAGACCCATTCGTCCCCGTAGCCCCCGCGGATGGAGAGGAGCCCCGAGTCTTCTTCGTCTTTTTCGTCCTTTTCTTTTTTGGAGAGGAGGGCGGTGAATGAACCCGCTTCTCACCCCCGCCGGTAGAAGCCCCCAGGCCAGATGGACCGGCCTCAGCCAGGTCCTTCTCCGAAATGGAGAAGGTCCTGGTGGTCGCAGGGGCATCATCCGGAGGAGATCCCTCCCCTCCTTGTACTGCCTGAGAATCCACAGCCGTTTGATGAGGACCTTGCATAAGGGCGGATTCGGGTTCGGTGCTTGGCGCCGAGCCCGGATTTCCCCCCATGGAAGGCCCTACCGTCTGAGGCTGGGTTTCCTCAAGGACCATGTCTATCACAGGAGGGGCCTCCAGTTGGCCATCCCCTCCCAGGACATCGCAGGTCCCCTTGGCAGCGTCATTAGTCTTTAGTGGGGAGGCACAGGCCTTGACCCCGGCAAGGTTTAATATTTTTGCCAGCAGGTCTTTTGAGGGAAGCGACCGAAGGGGCCTGGCTTCTCTCTCCCCCCTAAGGCGGTTTGCCCTACCGAGCCGCTTGCACGAGGGGCGGTCGGCAATGGGCTGCCTGCTGGCTTTCTTGGCAGTCCCCTTAGAAAGCAAAGGAGGGACTGCCACTGGAGATAGGGAGGGGCCCAAAAGCACCTCCAGAGAAGGGGGTGAGGGGGAGTCCCCTACACCCGTAGGCGTAGGAGAGGAGTAATCCTCCTCTCCGGTTAAAGAGGTATGGAGGGTCCCCTGCGCAAGCACAGGGGGGGATGGCCTCCATCTTTTCTGTGGAGCTGCACGAGGGCGGCTCCGTTGTTTTAGGGGGAATTAAGGGAAGATGTGTTTTTTTTTCATCATGGGCATGGTGACCCTCTTTGTTTTACGGGACGCAATCGCTCACCACCTCTTGCAGTAGCCCGCACTGCAAGAGGTTCTTACAGGCCCGGCGCCGCCATTTGGGACCACCCCTCCCGCCTGGTGGCCTGGCAGTCCTTCGGCATGGTGGCTCCACCTTGAACACGGCGTAAAAAAGATAGATTTTGAAGAGGAGAGGAAAAGGGATGTGAGGAAGGTATGGGTGGGGATGAAGCAGGTTGTTAAAAAAACCCATCCCGAACCGGAGCTGAGGGGTTAGGGAACAATGTCCCCTCCCCCCTCAGCCCCGATCCGGGGTGGTTGGCTTGAGAAGAAGGTCAGCATTCTACCCTGTGAAATTATAGGCTGACCAGAGAAAGTTGTAGGAGAGGGTGTATGAAAAGCGACGAGGTAGGGGAGAAATCGGTCTAACTGAAGGAAGGAAGAGAGGCTAAGCTGGGGCCGGACGGAGCGCTGGATCCCGTCAGCACGGCGGCCAGGATGGCAAATCGCCGCGCCCCTTACGGGGGGATGAGAGACTAAGGAGCTGAAGGTCTGTAGTAGCCTAGATGTAGGCATTTTCCCCTTGCCAAGTGTGCAAGAATCGGTGGACCTTGGTAACTCCAGGGAAAGTTCGTCCTCCACAGGAATATCAGGAAGGTACCTAGCAAAAAAGAGTACCTAGGCACCAGTGGAGGCGATGTAGGGTCACATAGACCAGAAACCACATTAAATGTTGGATGGCAGTGAGAAAGTCTGTACAGTCAGCCACATGGGACCCACTCGACTAATAGAGCATGGTATCAAACCTCTCTAATGAGGTTTTAGCGTGGAAGGCCTGGAAAAGATGCTCCTGGTATGACAGGAGATATTGAGACTAGAAAAATGACTGGGAATGGTGATTAGGCAATCTTTTTGGAAGAGGTGCTGGTTGTATACTTGGTATGAATGGAGAGAGGGTAGGTTCAGGGAGGTATAATGAGGGAGAGCAATGTGAAGGGACAGAACAGGGGTATGGTTGGGTGGGTCATGAAGGTATTGAGAAATTTCATATGACAGCAGTAATGTGTCCATCATGGATTGTTCTAGGGCAATCTTGAATGATGATTGCATAAGTCCTTTGTCATAGTGTCAGATATTAAATGGGTAGAAAAGGCAACAAGAAGGATTATTTGTTGACATTTACTTATTTTTTTTATTATTATCATTACCTATACAGACACTATTTGTGTATGCATGCATGCAAGTCGTAAGAAAAATAAATAATACATGGTTAGGTAAGTAAAAATATTGTCTGTATTGACTACAGTATAATACAAAGTAACTATCTGATACACGAGTAGAGATGTTGAATTTGGAACAAATTTCTCTCACATATGCACTTAGGTCCTCATTTTCCAGTAATAGGATTACGTAAGCCCCCAAAATTACCACCAAATGGCTCGATAATTCTAATGTACTTTTCCAAGAATTTTACAAAGAACTTAAACAGATTCTTTCATATCCTTAATTTTCCAGATTGCAAAAATCAATAACTGAACCAGAGAACAATAAACAAACTGTAAATGTCTATCAAACATAATACCATTTGGCATACCAACAAAGGCCACCATATACAATGTCTCCTCGCATCTATACATCAGTATTGTCATCAAATTTCATTGATTGATCAAGGAGACAAGAAAGCATAGAAATTCAAACCTCATTTACAAGAGGTTATAGCAAAAAAAAAAAAAATAATGTATATTAGACACCAAACCTGGTTTTACAGTTGCTGCGACAGCTGTTAGCTGAGATGGAGTTAAACAGCTTTGTTCTAAGGCAGTGTTAACAGCCTTTTCAATATGCTCAACATGATACCTTCTTGCAATTGATGGAACTACTCCACCAAATCTGAAATTGAAATAATATTTTCCCAATAACCTGTCAGGGGAATATATCAAAGCAAGATGATTAAAAAGAAAAAAATAAGGTAGAAGCAGAAAAAACTTGAGACCATTTTCAATGTCTTCTTCATTTTGTAATGTTTTATTAATGATTGAAATAACACTGGAAAACAAAGATTTTGCTACTGGGGCAAACGCATGTGTTTTAAACTAAATCGAGTATGCTGATTCCGAATCTTAACTCATAATTGTTCTAGCCAATCATGATTTTGAATCATGTGCAAGATTATAAACTAAATACTGGGTTTTGAAAAAGTTCTTCTACACTGTTTTTTTTTTTAATCTTTTGTGAGGTTTATGTGCGTGATATAATTTTTTTTTGGGGGGGGGGGGATGGGCTATCTGGCAACTGCCCACTTAGGCATAAGTCACCATAAACAAACAGCCTAGTTCTAGGCTACTTTAAAAAATTTGAACAGGAAACAACAATAAAAAGAAATAACAATAACAAAACAATAACAAAAACAACAACTAAACCTAGTTAAATGAAAGGGAGAAGACCAGCCTCCCCCAAATAGTCAACAAGTCCACCAGTCAATGTGCACGCACTCATCCCGAGTACAAAGGACAGGCGGTAGCGACCCCGCCCATCCTGGTACCGGGACAGGTAACGTGCGCGAAGATCACCCAGACTGGGACATTCGAAAAGAATGTGCCGAACAGTGTGGGGGGACGACGCAGTCGTCGCAATAGGGCGCAGGCGAGCGCACTATCAAATAGCGATGTGTCACACGAGTGTGTCCGATTCGGAGACGACAGAAAGCGACTTGAAGCCGTCGCGGTATTGGGGGATAGGTCCATGGGAACAGTCGCGGCGCAATGGCACGCAACTTTAAGTTTCCTTCGACCGTCTCCCATCTTCTTTGCCAAGCAGTCCGAAGAGCTCCCTGTATTCCTGCCATGTAGTCGGTGTGAGGAAGAGCGAAACACTGGTGGGGTCGCAGAGTCCTCGCGGACTCTTTGGCGCCCTCATTCCCCGCAATTCCTACATGTCCAGGAACCCAGCAGAAGATAATCTCGACATCTGCCCGGCTCGCCATAACCGTGGCGTCACGGATATCGCGAATCAGGGGATGCGGAGATTCCAATGCCCCGAGAGCACTCAGGGCGCTTTGTGAGTCGCTATAGTTCACAATCCGGAGGGTCCCGCTTCTCACCTCCGCCGATAAGAGCCCCTAGGCCAGATGGACTGGCCTCAGCCAGATCCTTCTGCGAAATGGAGAAGGTCCTGGTGGTCGCAGGGGCACCGGTTGGAGGAGATCCCTCCCCTCCTTGTAATGCCTCGGAGCCCTCAGCCGTTTGAGGAGGACCTTGCATAGGGGCGGATTCGGGTTCGGTGCTTAGCGCCGAGCCCGGATTCCCCCCCATGGATGGTCCTACCGTCTGAGGCTGGGTTTCCTCAAGGACCATGTTTATCACAGGAGGGGCCTCCAGTTAGCCATCTCCTCCCAGGACATCGCAGGTCCCCTTGGCAGCAGCATCACCAGTCTTTTGTGGGGAGGCACAGGCCTTGACCCCGGCAAGGTTTAATATTCTTGCCAGCAGGTCTTTTGAGGGAAGTGACCGAAGGGGCCTGGCTTCCCTCTCCCCCCTAAGGGGGTTTGCCCTACCGAGCCGCTTACACGAGGGGCGGTCGGCAATGGGCTGCCTGCTGGCTTTCTTGGCAGTCCCCTTAGAAAGAACAGAGGGGACTGCCACTGGAAGAAGGGAGGTGCCCGAAGGCACCTCCAGAGAAGGGGGTGATGGGGAGCCCCCTTCACCGTAGGCGTAGGAGAGGAGTAAGCCTCCTCTCCGGTTGAAGAAATATGGAGGGTCCCCTGCGCAAGCACAGGGGATGAACCTCCATTTTTTCTGTGGATCTGCCCGAGAGCGGCTCCGTCATTTGTACAGGGGGAGTTAAAGGTTTTTTTGGTTAGACTCATCATTGGGCATGGTGACCCTCTTTTTATTACGAGATGCAACCGCTCATCACCTCTCGCAGTTGCCCGCACTGCAAGAGGTGCTTACAGGCCTGGCGGAGCCAGGCGCCGCCATTTGGGACCACCCCTCCCGCCTGGTGGCCTGGCAGTCCATCGGCATGACGGCTCGACCTTAGACGCTGCGTAAAAATGGATAGAATGTGAAGAGGAGAGGAAAAGGGATGTGAGGAAGGTATGGGTTGGGATGAAGCAGGTTGTTAAAAAAAAAAACATCCCGAACAGGAGCTCAGGGGTTAGGGAACATTGTCCCCTCCCCCCCCCAGCCCCGATCCGGGACGGTTGGCTTGAGAAGAAGGTCAGCATCTACCCTGTGAAATTAGAGGCTGACCAGAGAAAGTTGTGGGAGAGGTTGTATGAAAAGCAACGAAGTAGGGGAGAAATACAGGCTATCTGAAGGAAGGAAGAGAGGCTAAGCTGGGACCGGACGGAGCGCTGAAGTTGGTGAGCGATAAGCGTGCCAAACTAGCCAGCTGCCAGAAGGGGCTCAAGTTTCAGACTCAGACTACCTAGCACACTGGTGGGTGAAAGAGCACACTGCTCCTCCAGATGCTCGGGGCAAGTTTCATGGGGCGGGGGGGGGGAGTTTGAAAGAGTTGGGTGGAAAATTATAACAGAAGCAAAATATTTTCAAATTTAAAAAAATTGCTCCATACTTGATAGATGAATGTGTTTGAGAATAAAATCCTTCACCCAGTATTTCGCCAGAGTCATTTACTATTGCTGCTCCTGTATCATCACAACTTGTTTCTATTCCAAGAATATTGATTCCATTCTGAAATATACAATACGATAAAAGGAATTAGGATAACAACATAAGAAAAGAAGGAGTCTGCGAAAGGCTCATCAATAGCCTATACGAGGCAGTTCCTATTCCCATTACCCAGTTCAATGCCACCTCGCAGCATCCTCATCCATCAATCTATCCAGTCTATTCTTAAAACTCTGCAGGGAGGACGCTTCTATCACATGACTACTGAGCCTATTCCATTCATCTACCACTGGATTTGTAAACCAATTTCTACCTATCTCTTTCCTAAACCTAAACTTGTCCACCTTAAACCCATTGCTACATGTCCTAACCTCTTTGCTAAAAATAAGAACCTTACCCGTCTCCCCTATTTTAACCAATTGAAGACTACAATATCAAGTCCCCCCCTCCATCTCGAACTGCTCTTTTCAATGTAGGAAGATTTAGTCCCTTAAGCCTTTCACCATTTAGGTAAGGTCATCAACACATAAATCATTTTAGTCATCTTTCTTTGCACATAGTGAAGCAAAGCAAGGTCCATCCTATATTACGGTGACCAAAATTCCAAAATTGAACCACAGTTTCAATGAGGCCTAACTAATTTGAGGTACAGTTTCAGATTTTTTTTTTTTTTAAGGGGCTATCTGGCGACTGCTAACTTAGGCATAAGTCGCCGTAAACAAACAGCCTAGTTCTAAGGTATTTTAAAAAATTTGAACACGAAACAACAATAAAAAGAAATAACAATAACAAAACAATAACAAAAACAACAACTAAACCTAGTTAAATGAAAGGGAGAAGGCAGGCCTTCTCCAAGTAGTCAACAAGTCCACCAGTCAATGTGCACGCAGGCGTCCACAGTACAAAGGACAGGCGGTAGCGACCCCGCCCATCCCGGTACCGGGACAGGTAACGTGCGCGAAGATCACCCAGACTGGGACATTCAACAAGAATGTGCCGAACAGTCTGGGGGACGACGCAGTCGTCGCAATAGGGCGCAGGCGAGCGCTCCATCAAATAGCGATGCGTCACACGAGTGTGCCCGATTCGGAGACGACAGAAAGCGACCTGCAGCCGTCGCGGTATTGGGGGATAGGTCCATGGGAACAGTCGCGGCGCAATGGCACGCAACTTTAAGTTCCCTTCGACCGTCTCTCATCTTCTTTGCCAAGCAGTCCGAAGAGCTGCCCGTATTCCTGCCATGTAGTCGGTGTGAGGAAGAGCGAAACGCTGGTCCGGTCGCAGAGTCCTCGCGGACTCTTTGGGGCCCTCATCGGCGCGCTCATTCCCCGCAATTCCTACATGTCCAGGAACCCAGCAGAAGATAATCTCGACATCTGCCCGGCTCGCCAAAACCGTGACGTCAAGGATATCGCGAACCAGGGGATGCGGAGATTTCAATGCCCCGAGAGCACTCAGGGCGCTTTGTGAGTCGCTATAGATCACAATCCGGTCTCCGAACCAGGTACGTCGCGTAATCTCCCGTACCGAGTGGTGTATTGCCACCAGCTCGGCCGTGAAGACAGACGCAGCGCCTGGCAGAACCCCGGTGACTTCAAACAGAGGGGATACGGCGTGTAAGCTGACTTCAAACAGAGGGGATACGGCGTGGAAGCCGACCCCCTCTTCGGACTTGGAGCCATCCATATACACTGGCACGGTACCAGAGTGACACGATGTGTACTCCAAAAAGGTCGAACGCAATACAATCTTTGGGAGCAGAGGCGAGGCGACAAATAGCCAAATGTGGTACCCTCCAGGGTGGCGTCCTGGGCAGAACCAGGGGCGCCACCGGCCCGAGAGCTATATCTACCTCTCGAAGGAGTTTCCTGGCCCTAAACCCAAAGGGCTTAGGGTATGACTGGCGTCTCTCGGCGGCATAGGCACCATCGAGATCAGCTGCGGATGCAGTGAGAGCTGTTGGCGACTAAGGAAAGTGCGGAAGGCACCGGTCGCAAGGCGAAGGCCGGTGTGGTGGATCGAATCCACCTTCCGCAATAAACGCTCGGCTGCGGATGCATAAAACTCGCATCCGTAGTCGAGCTTCGAGCGAACAAAGGATCGATAAAAAAGTAAGGCAGTAACCCTATCAGCAACCCAAGCGCTGAACGTCACGGAACGGAGAATGTCCATGGCGCGGGTACAAGAGACCCTAAGGCTGCGAATATGAGCCTCCCAGGTGAGGCGTCGGTCGAATACAAGACCAAGGAAATGGTGCGACTCAACCACATCCAGGCGCACCCCCATTAAGAAACAAATCTGGGTCGGGGTGAAGCCGTGGATGGCGGCAGAAGTGCACCACCTTAGTCTTAGCCAAAGAAAACCAAAACCTGTGCGCTTCGGCATAGCGAGAGACGCGGTTCAATGCCTGTTGGAGTCGACGCTCCAGAGTTGGCTACTGGGCCGCGCCAAAAGAGATCGAAAGGTCGTCCACGTAGAGCGTAGCGAGAACATCTTTCGGCAGCACCGAGGTGATGCCGTTGATGCTCAGGGCAAAGAGTGTTACACTGAGGACACTTCCCTGCGGGACACCCTCTTCCTGCTCCTTTGGGCCGGAGAGGGCTTCCCCCCCCCCCCACCCGTACGCGGAATCGACGATCTCGCAAAAATTCAGATATAAACATTGGGAGGCGTACCCTCGCCCCCATCGTGTAGAGAGTCTCCATGATACTGTATCGCCATGCGGTATCATAGGCCTTCTCCAGATCGAAAAACACCGTGGCGTAGTGCTGTCTACGAAGGAAAGCCTCGCAGACGGCATTTACCAGTCGGAGCAGAGCAGACGGCATTTTCCAGTCGGAGCAGAGCATCCGACGTGGAGTGGAACTTGCGGAAGCCGCACTGTGCGGAAAACAGATGGCCTCCGCTGTCCAGGAAAAAGGCTGATCTAACATTTACCAATTTCTCCCTTAACTTGCACACGCAAGAGGTTAGAGAGATTGGGCGGAAACCGGTCGGAGTAGAGTGATCTCTCGCCGGTTTGCTAAAGGCGAGCACAGTAGCGATTCGCCAGGAGTCTGGGAGAAGACCTTCCACCCAGATCCTGTTGAACAAATCTAACAGAAAGGCCATGCCTCGCTCACCCAGGTGTCGAAGCATGGCGTACGGGACATCGTTCAGACCATGGGCGGTGTCCGCGCACGAAGCGAGAGCGGAGCGCAACTCACTCACAGTAAACTTGTCGTTGAAAGGTTCTCCGCCTATGGAGGTAAAGTCCAGCCGGCGGCCTTCTGCGACATCACTGCGTGCATTGAATGCTGGCGGAGCAGCATCACGGCTAGAGAATGCGAAAAAAACGGTCGCTAAGGATTCCGCCACGGACGCGGCGTCCGAGATTGCGGTCCCATTCTCCTGGAGAACGGGAGGGGGGTCCTGCGAGAACTTGCCCCGAATCCTTTTGACTCGCTTCCACACCTCAGCTAAAGGGGGTTTTCCCGTTAAGTGAAGACACGTATGCCCGCCAAGAAGAGCGGCGGGCGAGCTTCGAAATATACCGGAACCTAGCCCTAGCCCGACGAAATTCAGCGACAGTGAAATCGTTCGGGCGGCGCTTATAGCGCATGTAGGCATAACGCTTCTGTTTGAGGGCCGTCTCACACTCGGCCGACCACCATGGGAGTGGTCGGCGTGCAAAACGGCCAGACGTCCTAGGAATAGTAGTCAGGCCCACAGCGATGAGGTTGCCGGAGAAGAACTCAACGGCCTCATCTACCGACCTAAACTCCTCGACTGAGATAGAGAATTCAGTCATTTCCTGAAATGCAGGCCACCGCGCCCGCGCCAAGCACCACCCAGGTGGTCTCTCAGGCGGCAGTTGCCCTGAAAATGATATTTGAATGGGAAAGTGATCACTACCATGGAGGTCATCGACCACCCCCCAATCAAAATCAGGCTGTGCATCCCAAGAGCACAAAGATAGGTCAAGGCAAGAAAATGAAGCGGTTCTCGGACAGTGATGCGTAAACTCATCCACGTTTAGGACACCCATCTCAAGCTCTTCGATCAGATCGGCAAGGACTTGTCCCCTGGGATTTATGGAGTAATCTCCCCAGAGAGGATGCCTGCCGTTCAGATCTCCTAGCAAGAGATAGGGCCTCGGCAACCGTGCCACGACGCGGCGGAAGTCCCCCGCGTCGAAGTCAGCTGACGGTGGAATGTACGCAGAAATGATAGTATACCTCCTATCCAGGTGCAGCTGCACAGCCACTGCCTGAAAGGAGGTATCTAAAGATAAAGGAAGAACGGAGACATCATGCCGGGTGTAAACCGCGCATCCCCCAGCCCGGCCATCCCGCGGTGGTGGGGTCGCAAGACCCTTATACCCCGGGAGGGCGGGCAGGGGGCACGCGCCTAGCATAGTGTCCTGCAAAAAAAAAGCTAACGGGGAACGGGACGAGACGAGCCTCCGCAGCTCCTCCCAGTTGGCCCGGAGTCCACGGCAATTCCATTGAAGGAATATGCCCTCCAGGCCTAGCTCGGAGGAGACGCGGGGGCCCTCCTCGAACTGAAGACCCTCACGGGAATAGCCGTACGCTTCCCAGGGGCAGAACCCCGGGCGCTGCTGGCCGGACAAAGCGCTGTCGCCTTCGAGGACTTATTGGGGGAGGTTGGGCTCGCCATGCGAGTCTCTTCCTCCCTCCGCCTCGAAACCTTAGGCGGGCGCTGCGGCTTCGGAGGCGAGGGGCCCTCTTTTCGAGGAGCCACCGTCTCCAAGCCACTCGCTCCACCTCGGGGCGTGGGCGAAGGAGCCGAAGCTCCTTTGTTGCTGTCCTCCTTTCGGGGGACAGCTTTAGGAACCCCAGGAGATGGCCTAGCGACCATCTTCAGGGGTGTTGCGTCCTGTGAGTCTAACGACTCGGTGGAGGCGCATGGCCGTTTCGCCTTACGGGAAACGGTCACGCTGGGGGAAGAGGGGGGAGCCCTGGTTTTAGCCGGGAAAGGGTATGAACCCTTTTTGCCGCCAGCTTTACTAGGGTAGCGCCCGGGTTGGGTAGAGCCCGCAGAAGGGCTCCGAATGGGCCAGGAGCAGAGGGTGCCTTTCTAACTATTGAGGCATATGACGTCCCAGGCAGAGCCGGGCGCGCCAGGACCAAAGTCCTTAGCCTCGCGGAATGAGAGTCGATCCTGGGCCTGAACGGCCAGGATTTCTTTCTCAAGGAGATATGTACCACATTGCTTCGAAGAAGCAGGGTGCGGCTCTCCACAATTGACACACTTGGCCACACACGATTTGGACTTATCGTGTGCGAACTTGGAGCAATTTACACAGACTTCGGGTGACCCCGACTTTGCACGTCTAAATGAGCGATTCATATGGCCGAAGCGGTGACAGTAATAGCACTGCCGCGGCAGTGGCACGAATGCCTTCACGCAGTAGCGGTACCAACCGGCACGCACCGACTCAGGGAGCTTGTCACAGTCGAACGTGACGAAGAGTGTAGGGGTGGGTCTCGAGGCCCCTCCCTGTTTTCTCATCACACGTTCGACCTTGACCGCCCCATGGTCAGCCAGCTTTAGGGTGATGTCCTCAATGGAGTAGTCAACGAGTTCCCTCGCATAAACTACTCCTTTCACAAAGTACATGGTAGAGTGCGGCGTCACACTCACCGGGGTGCCATGAAGTGTCCGAAGAGCACTTATCTTGTCTGCCTCGGCGGGATTCGCCGCATTCGCCAGAAGGCTTCCGTCCGAGAAACGGGTCACCTTCGGCTCTCTACCAATTGCACTAGCTAATCCTCCCCTCTGATGGATCATGTTGCCCTTGGACAACATGGTACCATCAGTGGAGCGAATAACGAGGAAGCGTTTGAAGCCAGCGGGCTCAAAAACGCCAGGTAACCTCTGAATCAGGGGCCCTGATGTCATCGAGGCTCCGCCCTGTGCACTTTTCGTCTTTGTCATAGTCAGGAGCTCCGTACCCGGGGGAGGCAGAGGAGCCGGATGTGCCGGTCTTGGCTTGGTCGCTTGCCAAAGTGGCAGCAGACCCATCCGTCCCCACAGCCCCAGCGGATGGAGAGGAGCCCTGAGTCTTCTAAGTTTTTCTTGTCTTTTTCTTCTTTTTAGGAGGGAGGGCGGGGAATGAACCCGCTTCTCTCCTGTCGACAGAAGCCCCTAGGCCAGATAGACCGGCCTCAGCCAGGTCCTTCTTCGAAATGGAAAAGGTCCTGGTGGTCGCAGGGGCACCGGTCAGAGGAGATCCCTCCCCTCCTTGTGCTGCCTCGGAGGCCCCAGCCGTTTGAGGAGGACCTTGCATAGGGGTGGATTCAGGTTCTGTGCTTGGCGCCGAGCCCAGATTCCCCCCTATGGAAGGTCCTACCGTCTGAGGCTGGGTCTCCTCAAGGACCATGTCTATCACAGGAGGGGCCTCCAGTTGGCCATCCCCTCCCAGGACATCGCAGGTCCCGTTGACAGCGTCAAGAGTCTTTTGTGGGGAGGCACAGGCCTTGACCCCGGCAAGGTTTAATATTCTTGCCAGCAGGTCTTTTGAGGGAAGTGACTGAAGGGGCATGGCTTCCCTCTCTCCCCTTAAGGGGGTTTGCCTTACCGAGCCGTTTCGATGTGGAGCGGCTGGCTAAGGGCTGCCTTCTGGCTTTGGTGGCAGTCCCCTTGGAAAGAAAAGAGGGAACTGACGCTGGTAAAAGGGAGGTACCCGAAAGCACCTCCAGAGAAGGGGGTGAGGGGGAGTCCCCTTCACCCGTAGGCGTAGTAGAGGAGTAAGCATCCTCTCCGGTTGAAGAGATATGGAGGGTCCCCTGTGCTTGG
Organism: Ceratothoa steindachneri; assembly: GCA_963969495.1. Classification (NCBI taxonomy): domain Eukaryota; kingdom Metazoa; phylum Arthropoda; class Malacostraca; order Isopoda; family Cymothoidae; genus Ceratothoa; species Ceratothoa steindachneri. The sequence goes on from OZ018332.1 coordinate 35,464,482, forward strand.
TCCCCTGTGCAAGCACAGGGGGGGAGGAACCTCCATTTTTTTTTTGCTGGAGCTGCCCGAGGGCGGCTCCTTCAAAGTTTCAGGGGAAGTTGGGGGTTGGTTTTTTATTTGTTTTACATACATGGGCATGGTGACCCTCTTTTTAATACGGGACGCAATAGCTCATCACCTCTTGCAGTTTCCCGCACTGCGAGAGGTGCTTACAAGCCCGGCAGAGCCAGGCACCGCCATTCGGGACCACCCCTCCCGCCTGGTGGCCTGGCAGTCCATCGGCATGGCGGCTCCACCTTGGACACGGCGTAAAATTGATAGAATGTGAAGAGGAGAGGAAAGGGGATGTGAGGAAGGTATGGGTGGAGATGAAGCCAGTTGTTAAAAAAAACCCATCCCGAACCGGAGCTCAGGGGTTAGGGAACAATGTCCCCTCCCCCCTCAGCCCCGATCCGGGGTGGTTGGCTTGAGAAAAAGGTCAGTATCTACCCTGTGAAATTAGAGGCTGACCACAGAAAGTTGTGGGAGAGGTTGTATGAAAAGCGACGAGGTAGGGGAGAAACCGGGCTATCTGAAGGAAGGAAGAGAGGCTAAGCTGGGGCCGTATGGAGCGCTGGATCCTGTCAGCACGGCGGCCAGGATGGCAAATCGCCACGCCCCTTATGGGGTACAGTTTCAGAATCACATCAACACCCCTACTACTCCTGGAGTTGGCCAACGAGTTCCTAACTCAATGGGTGAGAGAGCCAACGAGAGGAGACAATATCCTCGACTTGGTTTTCACCTCTGAGGATGACATCGTTGAGGACCTCTCTGTTGGCGAAGAGCTCGGTGGGCGTGACCACCGACTAATTAGATTTGTAGTCAAAGTCCCCAAGGCAGGGCATGCAACTAGTAAATCGAGGAAACTGGATTTGAGAAGAGCAGACTTTGCAGGTCTACGCGCGAGACTGACTGACGCGAGGCTAGAAGAGTGCGATGCTGTTGAAGACTCTTGGAACAGTTTCAAAACCACATTCATGAGTCTTCAATCGCGTTTTATCCCTCTGAAATGCCCCCATCGGTCCTCTGTTCAACCAAAGTGGTTTACTCGAGAAATCGGCCAACTGCTTAGGGAGAAGAGAAATGTGTACCGGCAATCGAAGATCTCGGGTGACTTTGACAAATACCGGAGGCTAGCCAGGAGAGTAAAGTCCAGCATAAGGGCAGCTAAGTAGTCTGAGGAACTCTGTGTGGCGAGACTCTGTAAATAGAATCCCAAGCAAGTTTTTTGTGGATATGTGAACAGCTGTAAACCAATCCATCGAACGATTGGCCCTTTGAGAAATGAGGAGGGAGCATTAAAGCACTCAGATGCAGAAAATGCTAACCTCCTCAATGACTACTTCTCTTCAGTGTTTACTGAAGAGTGTGGTCCCATCCCCCAGCCAGCGGATTCCTACTTGGGGAAGGGGAAAGCTGGAGGATATGGGCTTCACCAAAGGAGAAATAGAAAAGAAGATCACTGACCAAATGATGAATAAGTCACCTGGCCCGGATGGGTTTCTACCTAAAGTGTTGAAAGAAGTGCGCGATCAAGTGTCACGACACCTGAGCGCAATCTTCAACATGTCAATCTGGACCGAATGCGTTCCTAGAGAGTGGCGTGAAGCGGAGGTAACTCCTATCTTCAAGAAAGGAGATCGAAGCCAACCATCAAACTACCAACCTATCAGTCTGACTTCGATAGTCGGTAAACTCATGGAAAGCATCATGGTGGACAAAATGACTTAGCATTTAGAGTCAAACCTGCTACTGAGGAGTTCCCAGCACGGCTTTCAAAGGCAACAGTCATGCCTGACGAACCTTGTGGAATTCTTCCACTTCGTCTTTAGTGAGCACGATCGCGACAAGGCGGTGGATGTGGTCTACTTAGACTTTCAGAAAGCCTTTGATAAGGTACCACACCGCTGCCTTCTTCGGAAAGTGCGAGCGCTGGGCATAGACGGAAAAGTAGCCGGCTGGAGCGAGAACTGGCTAAGTGGCAGATGGCAACGGGTGGTGGTGAATGGACAGGCTTCTAAGTGGGTGCCCGTTACTAGCGGGGTGCCTCAAGGTTCTGTCCTGGGACCACTACTATTCATCATCTACGTCAACAACATGGACGGTGACATGGTTGCGAAGATTTCCAAATTTGCCGACGATACTAAGCTTGGTATGAACGTTGTAAAGGATGGAAATACTGCCCGCCTGCAGGAAGATCTTCGAAAGATTGGGGAGTGGTCGCACACATGGCAAATGCCTTTTAACGTGAACAAATGCAAAGTGATGCATATCGGCCACCAAAACCCCCAATCTCAGTATATCCTTAAGGGTACTGCTATGGAATCCACCGACACTGAGGAGGACTTGGGTTTAACAATCACTAGTGACCTCAAGTTCTCGAAACAGTGCATTGAGGCGGAGCAAAAGGCCCAAAGGATGCTAGGCTATATAAAGTGCCAGTTTGGATATCAGAACAAGGAGATTGTACTGTGTTTGTACACCTCACTTGTCTGACCGCAACTGGAGTATGCCGTGCAATTTTGGAGTCCTTCATTTCGAAAGGACATCGCGAGATTGGAACGCGTACAAGCCAGGGCAACCAAACTGATTCCCTCTATCAGACCAGACATAAAAGTTATGAAGATAGATTAAGGGAATTAGATCTGTTCTCGTTGGAAACCCGTAGACTACGTGGTCAGCTCATCAAAGTTTTCAAAATACTTCGAGGGTTCAACAATGTTGACTACAGGGATATTTTCACACTTGTTGAGAGCAGAACAAGAATTCACGGCTTTAAACTTGAACTGAAGCGTTACAACCGCGATCTATGTGGAGAGTTTTTCACATACAGTATCTGCGGTAGTTGGAACGCACTCCCATTGGAAGTTGTCAACAGTGAATCTGTTGACCAGTTCAAGTCAAGACTAGACAGGGTCTTGAAAAATGGCCGTGAAAGGACGTAAAGCATTTGGGCAGAGATCTTTTCGCACGGCGATAAGAATTTCCTGAGAATCCGGTGCTCTCTCTCGATTTTAGCTCTTGAGGGAAATAAAAGAAGAATTTTTCCCTGGAGTCGGGCAGAAGATCTTGGACCTACGTTGTATGTGCAGCTAGTCCCACAAAGGAAACAGTTCGCCCGTTGCAAGGAAGAAACTTCGGGGAATTTGTTGTTGCCATCAGGGTACTTGTAGGTGCTAAACTTCTCACAGAACCCTCCCCCCTTCAGAGTCAGAGGTTACACAGGACCTACCTCTGTGGATTACCCTAGACGCAGCTAGGTAATCATTTTTGGCTACCCACTTCAGGTGCCAATAATTGGAATGGACACTTCGAGGAGAAGAATTCTGATTTGAGTCACAGTTTGACTCGCCTTCGCGATCCTGCCTAGGATCATTATATCAGGACACCAGTCTAGGATTACCCCTCACATTCAGTAACCTAGAAGGATCGGGCTAAGTGCGAACATCGTCAGAAGAAGAAGACATTCACTGTCATTCCCCAAATACTTACGATCTCAAAGGTATCATTAAAGTGAATTATCCCCTCCCCTAACTTCACCAGTTTAATCGTTAACTATAATTTCCATCCCGAGCTCATAACCTTGAGTATTACAAGTGATTAATTCAGTGCTTAGTTCCGTGATATTATTCAATTCATTCTGTCGGGTGCAATTAAGACGCAAGCATCCTAGAAACTAGATTTCAAGTGTAATCCCCACGACATTAGAGCGCATAGTCCGAGCATTGCAAAAAAAATTCTTCCCATCGACAATGGCGTTACTAATGTTTTGACATAGCATCATTCGTCTCTCTCATAGGCAAGGAAATCTTTTTAATAATTACGATCAATATTTTTTGGCATTAGACCAGGTAAGAGTGCTTCAAGGGATGACCATTTACCCTCCCAGACTCGAATTTTACTCTTGCGGGTGATCTCATGTCCATTATGCAATTCCCCAGGCACTCTGATGGATCTGAGGGGAACGCATAAGGCGCTGAAGAAGGGGATGTTTCTTACGGGAGGGGCGTGGTAACATTTTCAACTAATTGATAAGGGGCATACTTAAAGCGTACGGAACCTATACCACCACTAAACACTTAGCACTCTGGTTAACCTAACCTACCCTAACCTCTCTCTTTAAGTTAACTAGGTTAGCAATCGGCATCAAAACAAAACTTCCTTTTTCACCCCCTGACAGGTTGAATACCTTCCATTAGCCACCACAAAAATTTGAACCCAAATTTATCTTGCTATTGTGTTTATCTATACTTGGACAATTTGGCGATAATTTGATCTTATTCAACAAGGGTCAAAATGACTAACTAATTTTTTAGGGGGAAAGGAGGGTCGTTTATAAACCTCTAAAACCTGACACCAATTTATTATGTAGTAGTTTTATATATATTTTTGACTGATGTCGAGGTTAAAAGATGGTGCCTTGCACCTCGTATGTACTCGATTAAGGCAGTTATTAGCGCTTCAAGGGATTAATATCACAAACTAAGGTAGAATCTTAAATTATGACTACTAATATTGCCAAAACTTTCGTTCAAGCGATAGATGGAAACATTAACCAAAAATAGTAGTTTATTTTACAACAAACTAATCAATCAAAACAAAAAAAGTTTTAAAAAATTAACTCGCTAATTAATATAAGGCTTGAATCATAAAATAATTCATTTACACTCCCTTAAATACACAAATATTAATCTTCCAAAAAAATTTCAATTCACTGTCTTACTAAAGGAATATTACAACGGACTACCCAGATAAATTTGGGCTACGGTTCATTTTAACAAATTCAGTAATCGCCCAACAATGCGAACTGTAGATAGATTCAACAAAATACTAAAAAATGTTTGAGTTACCGCTATTTTTTTCAAGGGTCGGCAGGTTGTGCATGATGTCACTGTCTCAGTGCGGTTTTGGGCCTATAGTAGGCAGATCCCAGCTGACTGGCATAGATTCTCTCCAGCCAAAAAGGTAGGCATTCCTTTAGATTAAAGAATCTTTCTTCTGGTTGAATAATACTCTCGTCAAGAACGAGAAATTGTCTTCCTTGCTCGTAGAACTTTGTAGAATTTATCATTTTACTAGTCTCTTCTGGGTACTCTTGGGAACGATCGGCTTCAAAAATAGTTATCTTTTCGGGTTCATAACTGGGTTATAACGAAAGTGGGAACAGAGAACATTTCTCTGGGGCTAACTCTGCCTGAATTCCTACTTTTCACTTAGCCTTTCTATATATATAGCCATTAACGTGGAAGAAGGTTGATGGATCACTGCTTCGGGGTGTGCGTGTGGAGGTCAACCTTATTTGAAGACAAATGACTTGCCTGGCTTTTTATTTTTACTTCGGCGTTAGCTCGAGGGGGAAACTTTTCGCTGACTTGATTTTTCGTACTAACAACTTTAGAGGTGAAATTTAGGCCTCTTCAAATCCCTAACGTAAATTAAAAATAGCATCTATATCCATTTTAATTAGCGAATTGTGCGTCAATACTGCTTATGCAGCAGGATTAACTTTGTTCTTGGTTAAAACAGGCATCTCTTCGTCGATGTATTTAGGGCTAGGGCCACCAAAATTGCTCTTTACATCCTTATTTCGTTACTAAACCTAAGGTTTTTATATTCACTGACAAGAATTCTGATTGAAAATAACTCTGAAGAGACATTTGTGTCAGCATGTTAAGTGTTAGTTTACTTTTTATAGTTTAGTTGAGTGTTGAAGTATAACCTTTCCAATGGCACCTCCCAAACGCCATTTGTTTCAATTTTAAATTTTGACCCCTCTTATTATTATTTCTTTTTTTCACATTTCTTATATACTAGATATTTGATATGGCTATTGGCCAAAGTTCTTTTATTTTAGTTTTTTTAACTTTAGCATTTTTGTTTTTATTTTTTCTCAACTCACTGCTTTCCTTTTACTTCATTTCTTTAAACATTTTGTTAGTATATTTAGTATATGTTAGTATATCTGGCTTTTTAGAAGCTGCTGAAGCTAGTCCTGCCCCTTCTTGCTGCACTCACAATTGGAGATTGGAAGCGACCATCCTGAAGTGTGGGTCCTTGAGAGCCTACAACTCTCCATGGTTGTTTGGAACCCCATGTCCCAGTCCCTTTAGAGCTGAGCACTTTGCAGTGACTAGAGTTTACACATTCTAGTCACTCAAGTCAGAATGCCACTGAGGACCCCCCCCCCCTCCCATTTTCCCTGATACTGGTTGTAATGCACTTAGATCCAATTTTTTTTTACTGACTTACTGTATATATTCGATTTCCTGCATCGGACTATAGATTTGTAAGGCCTCATATTTATTCTTAACATCTGTAAAGTTTCTGATTGTTGTTGCCCAAGATATATTTGCGAGGCCATAGACTGGTGTATATACATATTTAGTTACAGTGAGTTTAGGTTATATATAAGGTTATATTAGTATCTTTTGGGTGTGTGATTATTAAAGATTTCAGTTTTGATTCAATTATTTATTGTTTTAATAAAATTAGGATTGGACTATCTCCTAATTATCCTCTCCTCGAACAACTGGGTTGGCCTTGTCTAAGCAGCAGGGATAGTTGGTGGGGGGGCTCGCAACCCTGCTGCCACACCATGCACTTTAAATTTATTCAAAAGTTGTAAGTGGGGCACCCTGTAGAAAGCCTTACTAAAATCTAAGTAAACAATATCGCAATTCTCATCTCTAATGGAAGCACTATGCACCTTTCTATAAAAAGACAGTAAATTTGGCTCAAACACGATTTGCCCCTAATAAAATCATATTGAGATTCCTTAATCAACTTGTTTATCTTAGAAATCCCTAAAAGATTTTGCTATTACAGATTCTAGCATTTTCCCTACTACTGATCGCTAATTGGACAAAATTGTTTTATCTCTATTCTTAAATATAGCTATCACATTAGCTTTCTTCCATGTCATTACTACAAGGTTAGTCTCAAATAATTTTCTAAATAGGCATGCTAGGGGCTAACTTAATATCCCTTCAAAATCTTAGGAAAAATCTTATCTGGGCCCGGTGCTTTACTAAATTATTTTTATCAATTTCTTTTATCTCCCTTGTAATTAAAATGTCCTCTAATTTCTCCTCCTCATTACCCTTGAAGATCAAGGTTCCCTCAGGTAAAATTAGATTATCCTTGCAACTAAATAGTGAAAGAAAATACTTATTTAATATTCTAGCCATGGCATCATCATTGCTCACAAACTCTCCATCCGTAGTTTTAAGTGGACCTATCTTATCTTATATTAGTTTTGTATAATAAATAGAAACCTTTGGGATCTTCTTTTGCTTTACTTTCAATTTCACAATTTCTCTTTGATACCCTAATAACTTTTTAATATCCCGAGTTGGCTCATTATATCTCTGTCTTAGTTGATCCTCACAAGTATTGATTTTCCTATGCATGCCACTTTTAGCGCCAATGTTTAATTTTATCAATATCCATTTAGGATGAACAGATTTAGTTCTAATTTCCATATAGGGAATATTCATATTCTGTCCAGCAATTAACTGCTTAATCATTGTCTCATATTCCTGATCTTATGCTCTATTCCTCTCTACCTGAAGGTTATCTTTCCCCTTAACTGCTATTATTGATATCACATTTCCTGACCTAATCTTACTCACTAGTACCCAAACAACAGTCTCCAGGTATCTCCACAGACCACTATAATCTACTTTTCTAAAGTTGGCATTTTAACCTTATTCTTCACTGAACCTTGTTCCATTTTAAGTTGAATCTAATGGTTGCTGCTAATGCCTTCTCTATTTGTTAGAACTAAATTCAATCACTCGTAGTAGGTTGGTTTAAAATCTAAGAAAATTATCCTGCACAATATTAAAAAATTCCTCAGCCTCCTGATTACCGAAAAGAGTGTCCCAGTCTATATTTCTATAATTAAAATTGCCCATTATACAGATAAATTATTACTAGGGTAAGGATACACAGTTAAACAAGAGTTAAAATGCAGTATAAAAAAACATGCCTCATATGTAATTAATGAAAGGTACATAAGAGAGAATAGTATCTTTGCAATGAATAATGATATTATGATTCAAAGATATAAAATCATGATAAGTGATCTTGTGGTATGGAATGACAAAGCAAATGAAGAGGTCAAAGGGGTTAGTAATAATTTAGTTTCATATTTACGTAATCACTCAGACTAGGAACCAAAAAATCTACTAGTCTAGTAGCCCAGCTAGTGGCCCACTTAGGTGCCAGATTGGCTAAGAGTAGCAACAACCATTCATTGTTTCTTTGTTTAATTTTTCTCACACTCTTCCAGGAGCCATCAGCAAGGACAGAGCTGCCAAAATCACCAAAAACCTAAACTAATAACAAAAAGACAAAAAACACCTAAGAACAAGGAAACCATGAATATCTACAAGAGTAGGACATTCAGCTAAAAGTTGAGGGAGGGGAGGGGGTTAATTCAAGTACCCTTTTAACACCTAAAAAGAAGAAAACCAAACCAAATAAATAGATGGAAAACAAAAAAGGGCAGAAAAAAGGCACACTCAGGCCCCAGAAGGAGGCCAAGTCCCTCAGGGGCCTAAGTGTGCACCAAATAACCAAAGGGTGTCTATCATCTACTACAACTATGTTGCACAATCTGTCTTTCCCTCATGGATGAAATCTCCAGGACCAGCGGAAACCAATATAAAGATTAGCATGACAATTGCTGGTGACCCTGAGGACACCAAGGGCGAGTCCAAAATTAAAAAAGAAAGGAAGGGTGTATCACGCTGGCAGAAGGGGGGATGCTTTCAAAGTCTGAGGTGGGTGGATACAACCACCAATTGGCAGGATTCCTTAGAACAGAGAATAGTGTTGTGAAGATGGGAGAGGAAATACAAGGGTGTTGTAATTGGCTATGTGTGTGTGAAATGATCTGTGTAAGATCTAGCTAGTCATGGCCGCTCCAGCCTATCCAATCTCAGATTTTTGGACTTTCCAAGGACTCCAACCCTACATGATTGTTACTTGTTCACAACACACCCTAAGTGTGAAGGACGCAGCTCCCAAATGAGCAGTGAGAGAGGTGGGGGCATCTCAGTGGGAATGGCTTACTAAGTCATACTAACTTACTTGCCAGGCCCCTACCCCTACCTCTTTTATGCAAGGGGGCACCTACTAGAAAGGCCACCACACTCCCTAAGAGATGTGTGAGCAATTTAAGAGCTGTTCCATGTTTCTGGTTACAACTGGTGCTTGAGGGTGTTGGGAAGCGGTTTATTCTGCATTTGTAGTGTTGGAGTGGAGTGGCCAGTGGAGTATAGTTGTGTGGTTGACCCGAGTTGAGATAGGATTACTCTATGTTCTATGTAGTGGTTTTTCTGATTGGTTTATTAAGGGGGAAGAGGCTCATTTAGGATGGTGTTTGGTGGTAGTGTGTACAAGTGTCTTTGGGTGGTAGTATGGATGTGTTTGATTAAGTTAGGGTTTGGTGGTGGGAGAGGAAGGTTATTGTACAGGTGTTGGGAGTAGTGTATTGAAATTTGAGTTCCAATCATACCTAGATGTATTTTGATTGGTAGTATTTTTGTTTCAGCATTTAGGTGTGGAGTGGATATTCTGTGTCTGATTGTTCTGAGTGTATTGTTCTGTCTGTGTGGTTTGGAGTTTGTTCATGTGAGGTTTAGCTGTGGTTGAGAGCCATGCTAGTGCTGCGTAGTTGAGGGTAGTTCAGATGAATGTTTGTATAAAGTAGTGAAAGGCTCTTTCTGTTGTCTGAATGTGATGTTTGATAGTGCTTTGAGGGCAGGGGAGTTGTTGCTATTGAGTTGTTGTCATTGTTATTGTTTTTTTTTGGAGGGGGGGGGGTGCATCACCTATCTGGAAACTGCCATCAAGGGTATAAGTCACTGCACCAGCTTTTAGGGCGTTGGTTTCCTTTGTGGCCTTGTTTGTATTGGTTGTTGTGTGGGTTTTGAATGTCATGTGGGTGTCTAGTGTGAGCCCTAGGATGGTAGCTAGGTTTGGTTTAGTGGAAGGTGTAGTCCATTTAGTCTGATTTAGGGAGGCATTTGTTAGATTGGTGGTAGAAAGTGTGAACTAGAGGGACATGATATAGTAGACCTGCGGCGAAAATGGCTGATTAATCACCTCTAACCACTAGGTAGTGCCACCAGGTGGTCAACTTATATTATATTTGAACCCAGTGATCTCAATTACCTTTGGTAGCATTGGTTTGTGGTTGTGAGATATCATATATGAATAGGTTGAATAGTAGAATGGTTCTTTGTGGGATGCCATTGTTGAGTGGTTGGGTGTATAGTTTATGAATTCCACTAACCAAAGATGAAGTTTATTAGCCACTTTTTGCCATTGTTTGGGAAGTTGGTGATCAGGATTTTGTTTGTTAGGATGTTTTGGTCCTTTAATGAATGTTTGGTTTATGTTTGCTGGAAAAATTGTAGATGAAGGGGATAAAGACTGGTTGAAGCCATTGATTATGTGTTGTGTGAGGTTAGTGAGGAGGGCCGTGGTTGAGTATGCTGTGTTGTGTCTGAGACAGAGGAATATTTGGGGTGAATCTTTGGTGTATTAGTTTTTTGAGTGTTTTGGTAGTACACACGGACTAATCATCCACCATCCCCAATGCCCTGAGAGCATTTGGGGCACTTTATGAGTCATTAAAGAACACAATCCAGTCTCCAACCAGCATACAACAGGTTATCACCCATACTGAGCAGTTTATTGCAACCAAAACAGGCACAGTGCCTGGTGGAGCTCCTCTGACTTCAAACAGAGGGAATATGCAACCAACACATAGCCTTTGCCCTTAAATAAAAACATTACTTTTAAGGCTATATCTAACTCAACACCCTCAGAACATACAAACTTCAGACAATATAAAGAAACACTGCAGATTGCATACAGACAATATGTCTATATGTCACTAAACTACACACCTTCAGCCTGGGTGCCAACCATTTCCAAAGGAAATCTATAATAGATACAGACAATCTAAAAGAGTACCATCTACATCACAACTGCATAAAAATTACCCCCAATTCATCACCTCCATACTGAAGCAATTATTTTTCCATTGTAGACCATCTAAACATGGTAAACACAATTCTTCAGCAATTTACACCTTTCTCCATTCCTATTCCAAGAACCACACATTACACACACTTATTAGTTACCTTCACCCAATTCTGCCAAACTAGAACACAATATAACATGGACTGCAAAATACCCTATTCCAAAGTCTAGCACCCCCTGAAAATTTACCACCAAAAAATCCATAATGCATCACTAAGCCAGAGTTCCACTGGTCCACCTATAATAATTAGGACACCCTCCCTCCCTGATCACAAAGCCAGAGTTCCACTGGTCCACCTATAATAATTAGGACACTCTCCCTCCCTGATCACGAAACCAGAGTTCCACTGGTCCACCTATAATTAGGACACCCTCCCTCCCTGATCACAAAATCAGAGTTCCACTGGTCCACCTATAATAATTAGGACACCCTCCCTCCCTGATCACAAAATCAGAGTTCCACTGGTCAACCTATAATAATTAGGACACCCTCCCTCCTTGATCACGAAACCAGAGTTCCACTGGTCCACCTATAATCAGGACACCATCCCTTCCTGATCACGAAACCAGAGTTCCACTGGTCCACCTATAATTAGGACACCCTTCCTCCCTGATCACAAAACCAGAGTTCCACTGGTCCACCTATAATTAGGACACCCTCCCTCCCTGATCACGAAGCCAGAGTTCCACTGGTCCACCTATAATTAGGGTACCCTCCCTCCCTCCCTGCATAGCTTTTAAAGCTGTTCAGACACCTTGTGGATGCAGTTTATGAGGGGTGTGTTGACTCAGATGACCTCTGAAGGCCCTTATGGCTTTTGTCATCCATTGAATTATGTTATGTTAATACAAAAATAGAACAAATACCAACTGCCCTGACTGCAACCTCCAGCAACCTGCAAATACTACCACCTCAACCATCTCAGAACCACTTTCCATATAACTTCTCTAGGAGACCTCTTGAGAAAACCACAAAGGGAAACAAAGTATAAAGTTAAGCATCAACAATGCTAAAAATGTTTCATATTTTTGAGAAAAAAGGACTCAAAGAAGTGAAAATCAGTAAAAAAAAAATAATATTAAAAACAAACTCTTGAAAGAAATTTTGCCTTTACTTACATTTTTCTGTGTATTTCTTCCAGTAGTAATAAACCTTTTAATCTTTCCTTGCAAAATTCTAATCTTTTGAAAATTTCTTACTGATATAGCCAAGCTGCAAGCACAAGTAAATCTTTTCAAATTAAACATTTTTTAACCAATATACATATATATAATCTAAAATTCAATATTTAAACCTATTGGAACAACCTTTAAAGCAATAACACTATTTTTATTCATTTCTCTAAACCCTGTAAATAAGGAAAACAATGAAAGGTACCTTAAAACCTGAAATATCTATAGTTGAGATTCATATGAAAAAAAATATCCAAGGATAATTAGTTTTTTATTTATTATACCTCTTTCAATATCATTAATTTTAGTGAAAATAAGGTGTAGAGATATGAAAGCTGCAGTTATAGTTATTTTCATTTAGCTAAGACTTGGAGTTCTGTTTAAGTGCTCAATCAACCTTTTATTTTCAACAAAAGTGACGTTCTGTTTAAATGCTCAATAAACCTTTTATTTTCAACAAAATTGATGGAGTTCTGTTTAAGTGCTCAATCAACCTTTTATTTTCAACAAAATTGACGGAGTTCTGTTTAAGTGCTCAATAAACCTTTTATTTTCCACAAAATTGACAAAAGATCAACTTTTATTTGAGTTCATTAGTGATAGCTCATGTCAATTAAAAAAAAAAACCTATAGCACCCATCTGCTAACAATGCAGAAGTCACTGTACTTAAAAAGCAAAAAATACCAACCTAAAAGCAAGAAGGAATGCCACCTCGTCCCACGCAGGAGCATGCAACCAACACCAGAGAGAGTAGAATAAAATGGAGGAGCATCTAATAAAATGTCAGATGTCAACAACTTTTTGTGCCCAAACCATCCTGCGTGCAAAGCACAAGCAGGAGCAAGTCCACTTGTCCCAGTACCAAGACGGGTAATGTGTGTGAAGATCACCCAGAAGGAGACACTCAACAAGAATGTGCCAAAAGGTCCAGGGGGATGCAGTCATCACAGTAAAGTGAAAGGAAGCACTCCACTAAGTGGCGGTGCATTCCACAAGTGTGTCCAATTCAAGGAAAGCAACCTGAAGCCATAACAGCATTGGGGCAGGTCCAAGGGAATGGCAGGCAAATTTAAGTTCCCCTCATATCTTATTTGCTGGGCAGCCTCCTAATTCTAATTCCTGTCTTGTAGTCAGTACGAGGAATAGTGAATCACTGGTCTGGTCGTCACCCAGAAGTTGCAGACTCTTTAGCCCCCTTATTCCCCTGCAATTCCCACATGTCCAGGAACCCAGCATAAGATAATCTTGGCATCTGCTTGGATTACAACAACAATGTCATCATGGATACTGTGGACCAGGGAATGTGAAGATTCAAAAGAACTCAGGGCACTTTGTGAGTCGTTAAAGATCACAATCCGGTCTTCAAACTGGTCATTGTGTGTTATCTCCTGTAACTAGCTGTGTATTGCAATCAGCTCACCTGTAAAGACCAACTCATTGCCTCAGAGCCTCACTGACCTCAAATAGCAGGGATACAGTATGGAAGCCGACCCCATCCCGGGAGTTGGAGATATCTGTGTACACTGGCATGGATCCAGTATTACATGAAGTGGTAGCAGAGGCATGGTGACAAATAGTAAAAGGTGGTACCCTTCAGTGTGGTAACCTGGGCAAAACCAGAGGTACCACTGGCCCAAGAGCTACAGAGGGTTTTCAGAGTTTCCTAGCCCTAAACCCAAAGGGCTGTGTATGACTGATGTCTTTCAGCAGCATAGGCACTATTGAGATCAGCCACGGATGCAGTGAGAGACATTGGCAACTGAAGGAGGTGCTGAACATGAGTGGCATCATCCCAGCAGCAACAAGTTGGCTCTCAATGGGAGACATGTGGAAGGCAGTGGTCACCAGGTGGAGACAGGTGCAGTGGATAGAGTCCACCTTCCACAATACATGCTTGGCTATGGATGTTTGGAACTTGCATCCATAGTCAAGCTTGAATGAACAAAGGATTGGTAAAAAGGTTACCCAGTAGCCCTATCAACATGCTTTCTTGGGGAAAGCATTGGTTGAAAACAAGACCAAGGAAGCTATGGATATATGCAGAAGTCCACCACCTTTGTCTTGGCCAAGGAAAACTGTTCCCTTCAGCATGGTGAGATATGCGCTTCATTGCCTGTTGGTGTCGACGCTCAAGAGTTGGCATCTTAACTGCACCAAAAAAGATTAAGAGGTCATCCATGTTGAGCATAGCAAGAAAATCTTCCAGAAGCAGAGGTTGAAGCTCAGGGAAAAGAGTATGACACTGAGGACATTGTCCTTTTCCTGCTTCATAGGCAGGATCAACGATCTTGCAGAAATTCAGGAATAAATATTGGAAGGTGCTGTCCCATCAGGCGGAGAGTCTCCAAGATACTATATCACTATGTGGCATCATAGGCCTTTTCCAGATTGAAAACACCATGGCCTAGTGCTGTCTATGAAGGAAGGCCTCACAGACATCACTTTCCAGTCAGAAAAGAGCAATTTGATATTGAGTGGAACTTGTGAAAACTGCACTGTGCATAAGACAGGTGTCCTCTACTGTCCAGGAAAAGGCCAATCTAACATTTACTAATTTTTCCATCAACTTGCACACGTAGGTGAGAGAAATTGGGCAGAAACCAGCCAGGCTAGAGTGATCTATCCCCAGTTTGTAAAAATTAGCACAGTAGCCATTCTCCATGAGTCTGGGAGGGTACCCTCTACCCAGATCCTGTTCAACAGATCTAGCAAAAATACCATGCATCACTCCCTAAAACCAAGCCAATGATGAGCAAAAGTTAAAACAATATTTTGCCAAAATATCTAAGATACGAGTACATCAATCTTTTAATATACCCATATATACTCTGCTAAGTATTTCAAGTTAAATTCACAAGTATATGAAAGCAAATTCATTATGTTGAAAGGAAGTGAGATGTTGTGGCAGCAGGGTCACAATTCCTTCCTACAATCCCTGCTGCCCCAACAAGGCAAACCCAGTGTCTGAGGAGAGGACAATGATGGAGCCAGTCTAAAAATTATTTTATTTAAGAAACCTGCAAATAATGGAGAAATGGTCAAACAAATAGAAATAATGAAATACAATATATGTACCTTATACCTTAAACCTCTCAAATAATAATACAGTGTGTGCAATAAATATCAGATATATGGTCAAAAGTTTATTTACCATAGTTACACAACAGCAAAGTAATCAAAAATTGAACATCTTATGTATTTTGTACGTTGAATACAAATTCAGTATTAGAATACACAAATAGTAAAGCATTGATATTATATCAACAAAAGTGTTAGATTATCGCCTCAAAAAGTATGCAACACACCCACAAAATTAGTTTTAAAGTGATGATAAATAGTTCTTGAACATTCCAGACTAGTTTACAAGACAGGAATGCCATAGAACTTTGTATAAAAATAATCTACTTCATCCACATGAAACAGCGGACATCAGTCAGTGTCTGAGTGCTGCATGAGAAGGAGGTCATCATTCAACACTCTAATTCTAATATGCGAAGACTAAAGAATTGCCAAAAAGGAGTAGAGAACTAATTGTTCAGTTACATAAAAGTGGTTTGGGCTATAGAAAAATTTCATCTATGCTATTTTTTTTTTTATATAAAAGCTCATCTGGCGACTGTCTACTTGGGCATTAGGTGCTGTATTAAAAACTTGCCTAGAACTAGGCTAATTTAAAATCATATTCAAAAACACAAAAAAAACAAAAACAACCCAAATCCAATACAAACATTAAAAAAAAGGGAAAGGAAACGAGTAGAAAGCAAGCTCATGCGTTTGGGGGAGGTCCCCCTCGGTGCAGGAGTGTGCGAACTATAAGAGAAAAAGAAAAAGCCTGGTTAAATAATAGGGAGAAGGCAGGCCTCCACCAAAAAGTTTACAAGTCCACCAGTCAATGTGCACGCACTTGTCCCAAATACAATGGACAGGAGGTAGTGACCCCACCCATCCCAGTACCGGGACAGGTAACGAGCGCAAAGATCACCCAGACTGAGAC
Organism: Ceratothoa steindachneri; assembly: GCA_963969495.1. Classification (NCBI taxonomy): domain Eukaryota; kingdom Metazoa; phylum Arthropoda; class Malacostraca; order Isopoda; family Cymothoidae; genus Ceratothoa; species Ceratothoa steindachneri. Next base: position 35,480,741 of record OZ018332.1, read on the forward strand.
ATTCAACAAGAATGTGTTGAACAGCCTGGGGGACAATACAGCGCAGGTGAGCGCTCCATAAAATGCTGATGCGTCATACAAGGTATGCCAAATTTGGAGACGACAGAAAGCGACCTGAAGCCTCGCAGCATTGGGGGAGAGGTCCATGGGAACAGTCGCAGCGCAATGGCACGCAATTTTAAGTTCCCTTCAACCATCTCCCACCTTGTGAGTTGCTATAGATCACAATCCGATCTCCAAACCGGACACGTCGAGTAATCTCCCATACCGAGTGATGTATTGCCACCAGCTCGACTGTGAAGAAAGACGCAGCGCCTGGCAGAGCCCCGCTGACTTCAAACAGAGGGGATACGGCGTGGATGCCGACACCCTCTTCAGACTTGGAGCCATCCGAATACACTGGCACAGTTCCAGCGTGACACGAAGTGTGCTCCAAAAAGGTTGAACGCAATACTCCCGGCGCTGTACAAGCTTTGGGAGCAGAGGCGTGGCGACAAATAGCCAAATGTGGTACCCTCCAGGATGGCATCCTGGGCAGAACCAGGGGGGCCCTGGCCCAAAAGCTATACCTAGCTCTCGAAGGAGTTTCCTGGCCCTAAACCCAAAGGGCTTAGGGTATGACTGGCGTCTCTCGGCGGCGGATGCAGTGAGAGCTGTTGGCGACTGAGGGAGGCGCAGGGCTCACACGTACAGGTGAGTGATGCACTGCACGCAGCGCAGAGCGAGTGGCATCTCCCCAGCATCGACCAACAGGCTCTCGATGGGGGAAGTTCAGAAGGCACCGGTCGCAAGGCGAACGCCGGTGTAGTGGATCAAGTCCACCTTCCGCAATAAATGTTCGGCTGCGGATGCATAAAACTCGCATCCGTAGTCAAGCTTCGAACGAACAAAGGATTGATAAAAAAGTAAGGCAGTAGCCCTATCAGCGCTGAACGTCATGGAGCGGAGAATATCCATGGCGCGGGTACAAGAGACCCTAAGGCTGCGAATATGAGCCTCCCAGGTGAGGCGTCGGTCAAATACAAGATGAAGGAAATGGTGAGATTCAACAACTTCCCGGCGCACCCCATTAAAGTACAAGTCTGGGTCGGGGTGGAGCCGTGGATGGCGGCAGAAGTGCACCACCTTAGTCTTGGCCAAAGAAAACCGAAACCTGTGCGCTTCGGCATAGCGAGAGATGCGGCTCAATGCTGGTTTGAGACGACGCTCCAGAGTTGGCATCTGTGCCATGCCAAAAGAGATCGAAAGGTTGTCCATGTAAAGCATAGCGAGAACATCTTCCAGCAGCACCGAGGTGATGCCGTTGATGCTCAGGGCAAAGAGTGTGACACTGAGGACACTTCCCTGTGGGACACCCTCTTCTTGCTCCATTGGGTACAGGGCAAAGAGTGTGACACTGAGGACACTTCCCTGTGGGACACCCTCTTCTTGCTCCATTGGGTACAGGGCAAAGAGTGTGACACTGAGGACACTTCCCTGTCGGACACCCTCTTCTTGCTCCATTGGGCCAGAGATATAAATATTGGGAGGCGTCCCCTCGCTCCCATCGTGTAGAGTGTCTCCATGATACTGTATCGCCATGCAGTATCATAGGCCTTCTCCAGATCGAAAAACACCGTGGCGTAGTGCTGTCTACGAAAGAAGGCCTCGCAAATGGCATTTTCCAGTCGGAGCAGAGCATCCGACGTGGAGAGGAACTTGCGAAAGCCACACTGTGCAGAAGACAGATGGCCTCTGCTGTCCAGGAAAAAGCCTAATCTAATATTTACCAATTTCTCCATCAACTTTCACATGCAAGAGGTTAGAGAGATTGGGCGGAAACCCCTGGGATAGAGTGATCTTTTTTCCCAGTTTGCAAAAAGTGAGCACAGTAGCGATTCACCAGGAATCTGGGAGGAGACCCTCCACCCACATCCTGTTGAACAAATCTAACAGAAAGGCCATGCCTCGCTCACCCAGGTGTCGAAGGATAGCCAATGGCCTTCTGCAACATCACGACGTGCATTGAATGCTAGTGGAGCAGCATCCCGGCTAGAGAATGCAGAGAAAGTGGTCTCGAAGGATTCTGCTACAGAGGCAGGGTCCAAGCTTGCAGTTGCATTTTCTTGGAGAATGGGAGGGGGTCCTGCGAGAACTTGCTCCGAATCCTTTTGACTCGCTTCCACACTACTGCTAGAGGGGTGTACCGGTTAAGTGAAGACACGTATGCCTGCCAAGAAGAGCGGCATGCGTGCTTCGAAATATACCAGAACCTAGCCCGATGAAATTCACTGGCAGTGAAAGCGTTCGGGCGGCGCTTATAGCGCATGTAGGCATAATGCTTCTGTTTGAGGGCCGTCTCGCACTCGGATGACTACCACAGGAGTGGTCGGCATACAAAATGGCCAGACATTCTGGGAATAGTAGTCAGGCCCACAGCGATTATGTTACCGGAGAAGAACTCAACGGCCTCATCTACCGACCTAAACTCCTCGACTGAGATAGACAATTCAGTCATTTCCTGAAATGCAGGCCACCACGCCATGCCCGCGCCAAGCACCACCAAAGTGGTCTCTCAGGCGGCAGTTGCCCTGAAAATGATATTTGAATGGGAAAGTAATCATTACCATGGAGGTCATCGACCATCTCCCCAATCAAAATCAGGATGTGCATCCTAAGAGCATAAGAAAATGACCTGGCCAAAGTGCAACTCGGATCATCCCAATTTTTTTTCTAAAGTTACCTCTTTCTATCCTCCATAGCTACAGAAAAAATAAAAATTGGATCTCCATGGGTTTAGAATCTATGGGCAATTATGTGACACTAGGTATACCTACTAAAAGTATTATTGACCCAGAAATTATGGTGATATCACTAGTGATGGGAGGAGTACTTGGTATCGAATGACTTTAGTGGTATCGGTACTTGTACTTGTATAAAAAAAATTGCCTTAGTTTTTGATACCAACGTTCGATCCAAGACCCTTAAAGGCCTCTCTCTTCACACTACAAGAATACCGGCAACTCCAAAGTGTCAGTGTTTTGCTGTCAGTTTCAGCAGCAGCCTTCCCACTATGAACGTGTTTATTGATATTAGTGATGGGATGATTCCTCAGTATCGTTATCGAATATCAGTAGTATGAACTGTTTTTAGTGTTATCGGAGTTCATATCGGTATCGGGACTTTTAGGTCTCATTTCCGTTATCAAAATCCGATTCTTGCCCATTAATTCACAAGGCACTGTATGCAATCATTTTACAACATATGTATATTCATTCTATTTAAGGATTATATTCTTGTGTCCTGTACGTGAAAAAATTCACATAATCTGCACCTAATTTATTTACACAAAATTTAACATTTTATAACCCTTTCAAACCCTTAGTTTTTCAGGGAACCAAAAGGAACAAGCACAGGCCAAACTACTAGTTTACGTATATGTGAAAAATTCACGTAATTGAAGTTAGTTTGGTATAAATAATATAATTTTATTTAAATGTTTAACTCAATATTCATAAATTTCAATAATTTTATCCTGTTCAAAAATATTTTGAAAATAGTGTACATGTGCCGTCATAAATGATGGAAAATTTTACATTATTTTCATCTCTATTATTGGGTAAATATTGAACAAAAGATTAGAATTTTTTAAGATTCACTTCCAACACAATGAAAATTATTATTACACCAAAAATACATGCAATTAGCTTGAAATCAAAGTCGTTCCATATAGTCATATTGTTTGTATGATAGCAAACCAATTAATTTATATTTTTGATCCATCGTTTTTTTCCGACAAATTTTATTTAGTTTAAAACAGCTGAAAATTAAGCATTAATTAGACTCTTTAATCTTTATGTATAACTTTTATCTATAAATGTTATTTGTTTTATATTCCTTCGATATTCATATTCAAATTTCATCCATTGCAGAATGAATATGAACAGTTACATGAAATAAACAGTAGTGTTAGAGAGTAACCATATCAAACATGTTCAAACAGCATTCATTCAAATGAACAAACACAAAATATAAGAACATAAGAAAAGAAGGAGACTGCAAAAGACCATTCATGGCCTACACTTGGCAGCTCCTGTTCCAGTCAACACACAAAAGATTTCTTACCAGAGAAAAGTCATCAACATTGTCACCCTTTACAGGAGTTCGTCAGATCTAATCTACAATATACATAAAATGCATCCAGAGGATTATGTCCATTCATGCAACCGCAAAATATAATCTCCCCACTCCTTAGAAAAATATATACATATGTACATAAAAAAAGTCAGTCCCATCTAGCACATTCATCCATATATTTATCTAATCTATTCTTAAAACTACCCAGAGAGGAGGCTTCTATCACATGTCTAGTGAGCCTATTCCATTCATCTACCACACGATTTGTAAACCAATTCCTCCCAATCTCCTTCCTAAACCTATACTTATCAAGCTTAAACCCATTGCTACGTGACCTGTCATGTTCACTAAGTATAAGAACCTTACCCAGATCCCCTTTATTATATCCTTTTACCCATTTGAAGACTTCAATCAATTCCCCTCTGACTCTTCTCCTTTCCAATGTATATAGATTTAGTTTTCTGAGCCTTTCACCATAAGGTAAGTTCCTTAGCCCACCAATCATCTTTGTCATCCTTCTCTGCACAGACTCAAGCAAATCAATATCCTTCCTATAATATGGTGACCAAAATTGTACTGCATAGTCTAGATGAGGCCTAACTAGCGCCAGATACAGTTTTAGGATGACTTCAGCACTCTTATTGCTTACACTCCTCCTAATGAATCTTAATATCCTATTAGCTTTATTCTTAGCATTTAGGCATTGCTTTCTAGGACGAAGGTCTGAACTTACCAAAATACCCAAGTCCCTCTCACAATCGGTCCTCCCTAAAATTCTCCCATTTAATTTATAACTATTCAATGGATTATTTCTACCTATACTAAGTACACTACATTTGTCTATGTTAAACTTCATTTGCCATTTCTCGGCCCAATTGGACAGAATGGTCAATTCCTCCTGCATTACAACAGCATCAGAATCAGCCCTAATGGCCCTACCTAGCTTAGTATCATCAGCAAATTTACTCAGGTCACTACTTATACCTATGTCAAGATCATTAATATAAATTAAGAATAGCAAGGGACCCAAAACAGATCCTTGCGGAACTCCACTGCTAACACACCCCAACTCAGATTTAACTCCATCTATACTAACTCTTTGCGGTCTGTCACCAAGCCATGATTGAATCCACCTAAATATACTGCCATCGATCCTGTGTGCTTTAACTTTGCTCAGAAGCCTTAAGTGTGGCACTTGATCAAAAGCCTTACTAAAGTCCAAGTATAAAATATCATAGTTTTCATCATTATCTGCTGCTTCATACACCTTACTATAAAAAGACAGCAAATTAGTCAGACAGGATTTACCCTTACTAAAGCCATGCTGTGATTCTTTTATCAACTTATGCTTATCCAAGTAATCTCTAATATTCCTTGCTATAATAGATTCCATCATTTTCCCTACCACTGATGTCAAACTTACTGGTCTGTAATTAGACATATTTGTTTTATCCCCTTTCTTAAATATAGGTATCACATTGGCTTTCTTCCATGCCACTGGCACAATGCCACTCTCCAATGATTTTCTAAAGATGCATGCTAGGGGCTCACTTAACACATCCTTACATTCTTTCAAAATTCTAGGAAAGACCTCATCAGGACCGGGTGCTTTACTACTTTTGATTTTATCAATTTCCTTTGTCACTATCTCCTTTGTGATCAAGATATCCTTTAATTTCTCTTCATCATTACCCCGAAAGATCATTGACACCTCGGGTATATTTAGAGTATCCTCCTGTGGAAATACTGAGAGAAAAAAGTCATTTAGCATTCCAGCCATTGAGTCCCTATCACTCACTAATTCTCCATTGGAATCTATAAGTGGGCCTATTTTATCTCTAACCTTAGTTTTGTATAATTGATAAAAACTTTTAGGATCTTCCTTTGCCCTATTTGCCACTTTAATTTCATAATTTCTCCTTGCTACTCTAACTAACTTTTTAACATCTCTTGCTAGTTCATTATATATCTGCCTTAAGTGATCCTCTCCATTTTTTATTTTCCTATAAATGCCCTTTTTAATGCCAATATAATGCTTAATTTTATCTGTCATCCATTTTGGGTCATTATTTTTAGTCCTAATCTCCTTATATGGAATGTTAATCATCTGACCTGTAATTAATTGCTCAATTATTCTTTCATACTCCTCTTCAATTGTAATCTCTTCCTCCTGGTGATTATTGTCTCCACTAACTGATATCATTGAATCTATTCCTGATTTGATTTCATTGCCTGGTTTCTGTACAACTGCCTCCAGGTTAGTCCTTAGCCCATTATAATTTGTCTTCTAAAGTCAGGAATTTTAACATTGTTCATGCTACTATCAATACCATTCCATTTCATCTTGAATCTAATTTCACAATGGTCACTATTACCCAAATTTCCTCCAATCTCAGTATCCTTAATAACTTCTTCCCTATTTGTCAGAACTAAATCCAGTATATTATTACCTCTAGTGGGTTCGTTAATTATCTGCCTCAGAAAATTATCTTGGACAACATTCAAAAGACTAGTTCATAAATTAAAGCTGCATGGCTGTCTGGCTCAGTTGGCTGTCTGGCTTTGTCAGTTGGCTGTTTGGCTTTCAGTTGGCTGTCTGGCTTTGTTCTGGAAGGTTGTCTTGCAGGAAGCTCTTGATTCTCATTATAAGATTGGGATATAATACTGATTTGGGTGTATAGTTTTTCTTGTATTTATTTAATACATCAATCACTGTGTAATAAATACATTAGTGATTAATACTTTTGGGGAAGATAACTGGCAGCAATCCTGAGCAAGAATTTTTTTTGGTGAGTGTTAACTTTTTCCTTAGTAAATTTCTGAGAGTATGGCTGTTTGTTTAGATGGTGAGAGCATGCCGTTTGAAAGTAGTGTGTATGTGGTGTGTGATGCATGTGGAGTTGAAAGGAGAGTGAATGTAACTGAATGCCGTGTGTGTTTTCTGGAAGGGGAGGTTAGGAGGTTGAGTGGGGAATGTAAGAGGTTGAATGATTTAGTGTTTGAGGTGAGAAGAGATGCAAGTGTGCGATTGAAGGGTGAGATTAGTGCTAAGAGGGTGGAAGATAGGGCTAGGACTGGGAACAGTGTGGAAGTTGTGAGTGATGATGAATGGTGGGTGAAAATGGATAGGATAGATAAGTTAGGACAGGTTAGGTGTGTGAATGAGAGGGACATAGAACCTGTTAGGTTGACTAACAGATTCAATGTCCTGAGAGAGGAAGAGTGTATAAGTGATTTGCCTGGTGTGATTGTGGATGAAAGCAGGATGGGTGGTAGTGTGACTGAGAGCAGGAGGGAGGGTAATGTTAGGCCAAGACAGAATAGGAGAATGACTGAGGTGCTAGTGATGGGTGACTCTCAGATTAGGTATTTAGATAGGAAGTTGAGTGATAGCAAGTGGAAGGGAATGAGAGTTTGTCTGCCGGGTGCTGGTGTAAGTGATGTTTGTGAGAGGTATGATAGGTTGGTTTCTGGGTGTGAGAGGGATGCAGTTGTGATTACGCATGTGGGAGTGAATGATGTAAAGAAGGTGGGTACATGTGAGTTACGTGAGCAGTATAAAAGGTTAGTTGAAAGGATGAGTAAAAGCAGGGTAAAAGGTGTTGTTTCTGGTGTGCTTCCGAGATTGGATGTGGGGGTAGAATGGTTGTCGCGTGCAATTGGTTTGAATGAATTTGTGAAAGGACTGTGTGAGGAGTTAGGATTGGTGTTTGTAGATGTCTGGGGAGGGTTTTACGGGAATAGGAGGTTGTATGCGATGGATGGGCTCCATCTTAGTCGAGGAGGTGTTGAGGTTCTATGGGGGGAGCTGGATAGTGTGATTAGGTTCTTACGGGTGGGAAACTAGAAGCTGTTAGAGGTAAGGGAATAACAGTAATAGAGGGCAGGTGTAGGAAATGGAAGGGATGCAGAGATAGAGGAATAGCTAAGGGAGAGGGCATACTGATGCGTTATAGGGGGACTAATGCACAAGTGAATGAGCAGATAACTAGGAATAGAAAAGCACGATGCAATGAAGATGGGAATAATAAAAAAAACTTAAAAATATACTACACAAATGGTCGGAGTATAAGGAATAAGATAGATCTCTTAAGAGCGTTAGCGAGTGAAGAGAATTTTGATATAATTGCGATAACAGAGTCATGGCTTGATTTGGCAGGAAATCACTTTAAACCTGAAGTTGAGATTGAGGGCTTTAACATGTTCCATATAGATAGGAATAGGAAGAGAGGAGGAGGGGTTATTATTTATATTAAAGATAATCTCCAGTGTTGTGTAAACAGTACAATTAAATTAGATGATAACACAGAGTCATTATGGCTAAATGTAAAGGAAGGTAAAAACAAGCTTGTCATAGGATTATTATACAGACCACCAAATCTTAGTAAGGAAGCTTCAAATCTTCTGTGGCAGGAGATTGAACGGGCATGTAGAAGTAAGCATGTGTGTATAATGGGCGATTTTAATTACAGAAATATAGACTGGGAAGCTCTTGTGGGTGATCAGGAGGCTGAGGAATTTTTGAATGTTGTCCAAGATAATTTTCTGAGGCAGATTATTAACGAACCCACTAGAGGTAATAATATACTGGATTTAGTTCTGACAAATAGGGAAGAAGTTATTAAGGATACTGAGATTGGAGGAAATTTGGGTAATAGTGACCATTGTGAAATTAGATTCAAGATGAAATGGAATGGTATTGATAGTAGCATGAACAATGTTAAAATTCCTGACTTTAGAAGAGCAAATTATAATGGGCTAAGGACTTACCTGGAGGCAGTTGTACAGAAACCAGGCAATGAAATCAATTCAGGAATAGATTCAATGATATCAGTTAGTGGAGACAATAATCACCAGGAGGAAGAGATTACAATTGAAGAGGAGTATGAAAGAATAATTGAGCAATTAATTACAGGTCAGATGATTAACATTCCATATAAGGAGATTAGGACTAAAAATAATGACCCAAAATGGATGACAGATAAAATTAAGCATTATATTGGCATTAAAAAGGGCATTTATAGGAAAATAAAAAATGGAGAGGATCACTTAAGGCAGAGATATAATGAACTAGCAAGAGATGTTAAAAAGTTAGTTAGAGTAGCAAGGAGAAATTATGAAATTAAAGTGGCAAATAGGGCAAAGGAAGATCCTAAAAGTTTTTATCAATTATACAATACTAAGGTTAGAGATAAAATAGGCCCACTTATAGATTCCAATGGAGAATTTGTGAGTGATAGGGACTCAATGGCTGGAATGCTAAATGACTTTTTTCTCTCAGTATTTACACAGGAGGATACTCTAAATATACCCGAGGTGTCAATGATCTTTCGGGGTAATGATGAAGAGAAATTAAAGGATATCTTGATCACAAAGGAGATAGTGACAAAGGAAATTGATAAAATCAAAAGTAGTAAAGCACCCGGTCCTGATGAGGTCTTTCCTAGAATTTTGAAAGAATGTAACATAACATAACATAATTTAACGGATGACAAAAGCCACAAGGGCCTATCAAAGGTCATCCGTATCCATCAAATCCCACCCATATAATGCATCCATAGGATTTTGTCAGATCATGCAGCTACAATATACAATTTAACAATCCATAGGAATGTCCAACCATGCATCTACAATATATAATTTAAAGCCTCCATAGGAGTCTGTCAAAAACAAAATCAAAATCCCCCAAAATATACAATAAAAAGAAACTGCATCCACAGGAATGAGTCAAGAAACATATCCACATACCAAAAAGTAAGAAATTAACCCTCCATCCCCATATAATCATCCAATCTGCGCTTGAAAACATTCAGGTTTGGGCTGTCTACAGTCTCAGGTGGCAAACTATTCCAATAATCTACCACTCTGTTAGTGAAAAAATATTTTCTAACATCCAGTCTGCACCTCTGTTTTTTAATCTTTAAGTGGTGGCCTCTAGTTCTATTACTACCTTCTAACTCAAATAACTTGCTGAAATCTAATTTATCCATCCCAGAAAAGATTTTAAAAAGCTCAATCATATCTCCCCTCACACACCTTCTTTCAAATGAAAACATATTTAATACCCTCAGTCTATCTTCATATTCAAGGTGCTTCAGGGATGGTATTATTTTTGTTGCCCTCCTTTGTACTGACTCTAATAAGTTTATATCATGTCTAAAATGTGGTGACCATGCCTGTATACAGTACTCTAAATGTGGCCTGACATAAGAGTTGTATAGTTTAAGGATGACCTCCTTACTCTTGTAGCTAACATTTCTTTTAATGTAACCTAGCACCCTATTTGCTCTATTTTTTGCCTCAATACACTGCTTTGAAAATTTCAGTGACCTATCTACTACCACTCCTAAGTCTTTCTCATCTTCAACTGAATTAAGCCAATATCCATCCATCTCATAGCTAAATTCCCTATTATCTCTCCCCATGTTAATAACTTTGCATTTATTAAGGTTAAAAGTCATCTGCCACTTCTGAGCCCAAGCTAACAGCTTATCTAAGTCACCCTGCACTTTAAAGCTACCCTCAACCTCTTTGACTACAGCTGCCAATTTAGTGTCATCAGCAAAAATTGACACTTTGCTATTTACACCTTGCCCAAGATCATTTACATAGATTATAAATAATAAAGGGCCTAAAACTGATCCCTGAGGTACGCCACTAATAACATTCCTCCACTCTGACCTCACTCCATTCAGTACAACTCTCTGTTTCCTATTTTTCAGCCATTCAGTTATCCAATTTAAAACGTTCCCACATATCCCATGCAGCTTTAATTTATGAACTAGTCTTCTATGTGGAACCTTATCAAAAGCTTTGCTGAAATCTAAGTAGATCACATCAACTTTCTCACCCCTATCTAATTCTTTAGTTACATAATCCATAAAATCCAGTAAATTAGTTAAACACGATCTATCTTTTCTAAAACCATGCTGAGCATCATTAATTAACCTGCTACTCTCTAGATGATCAGAAATTCCCTTCTTAACCATCTTCTCAAGAATTTTACAGACTATAGAAGTTAAGCTTACTGGTCTAAAGTTATTTGGGTCCTCTTTGCTTCCCTTTTTAAAAATTGGCACTACATTTGCCAATTTCCAATCATTTGGTATTTCTCCAGACTCTAGGATGTGTTAAGTGAGCCCCTATCATGCATCTTTAGAAAATCATTGGAGAGTGGCATTGTGCCAGTGGCATGGAAAAAAGCCAATGTGATACCTATATTTAAGAAAGGGGATAAAACAAATATGTCTAATTACAGACCAGTAAGTTTGACATCAGTGGTAGGGAAAATGATGGAATCTATTATAGCAAGGAATATTAGGGATCACTTGGATAAGCATAAGTTGATAAAAGAATCACAGCATGGCTTTAGTAAGGGTAAATCCTGCCTGACTAATTTGCTGTCTTTTTATAGTAAGGTGTATGAAGCAGCAGATAAGGATGAAAACTATGATATTTTATACTTGGACTTTAGTAAGGCTTTTGATCGAGTGCCACACTTACGGCTTCTGAGCAAAGTTAAAGCACACGGGATCGATGGCAGTATATTTAGGTGGATTCAGTCATGGCTTGGTGACAGACAGCAAAGAGTTAGTATAGATGGAGTTAAATCTGAGTTGGGGTGTGTTAGCAGTGGAGTTCCGCAAGGATCTGTTTTGGGTCCCTTGCTATTCTTAATTTATATTAATGATCTTGACATAGGTATAAGTAGTGACCTGAGTAAATTTGCTGATGATACTAAGCTAGGTAGGGCCATTAGGGCTGATTCTGATGCTGTTGTAATGCAGGAGGAATTGACCATTCTGTCCAATTGGGCTGAGAAATGGCAAATGAAGTTTAACATAGACAAATGTAGTGTACTTAGTATAGGTAGAAATAATCCACTGAATAGTTATAAATTAAATGGGAGAAATTTAGGGAGGACCGATTGTGAGAGGGACTTGGGTATTTTGGTAAGTTCAGACCTTCGTCCTAGAAAGCAATGCCTAAATGCTAAGAATAAAGCTAATAGGATATTGGGATTCATTAGGAGGAGTGTAAGCAATAAGAGTGCTGAAGTCATTCTAAAACTGTATCTGGCGCTAGTTAGGCCTCATCTAGACTATGCAGTACAATTTTGGTCACCATATTATAGGAAGGATATTGATTTGCTTGAGTCTGTGCAGAGAAGGATGACAAAGATGATTGGTGGGCTAAGGAACTTACCTTATGGTGAAAGGCTCAGAAAACTAAATCTACATACATTGGAAAGGAGAAGAGTCAGAGGGGAATTGATTGAAGTCTTCAAATGGGTAAAAGGATATAATAAAGGGGATCTGGGTAAGGTTCTTATACTTAGTGAACATGACAGGACACGTAGCAATGGGTTTAAGCTTGATAAGTATAGGTTTAGGAAGGAGATTGGGAGGAATTGGTTTACAAATCGTGTGGTAGATGAATGGAATAGGCTCACTAGACATGTGATAGAAGCCTCCTCTCTGGGTAGTTTTAAGAATAGATTAGATAAATATATGAATGAAGCTGCTAGATGGGACTGACTTTTTTATGTACATATGTATATATTTTTCTAAGGAGTGGGGAGATTATTTTGCGGTTGCATGAATGGACATAATCCTCTGGATGCATTTTATGTATATTGTAGATTAGATCTGACGAACTCCTGTAAAGGGTGACAATGTTGATGACTTTTCTCTGGTAAGAAATCTTTTGTGTGTTGACTGGAACAGGAGCTGCCAAGTGTAGGCCATGAATGGTCTTTTGCAGTCTCCTTCTTTTCTTATGTTCTTATATGTGGGAACGTTTTAAATTGGATAACTGAATGGCTGAAAAATAGGAAACAGAGAGTTGTACTGAATGGAGTGAGGTCAGAGTGGAGGAATGTTATTAGTGACGTACCTCAGTGATCAGTTTTAGGCCCTTTATTATTTATAATCTATGTAAATGATCTTGGGCAAGGTGTAAATAGCAAAGTGTCAATTTTTGCTGATGACACTAAATTGGCAGCTGTAGTCAAAGAGGTTGAGGGTAGCTTTAAAGTGCAGGGTGACTTAAATAAGTTGTTAGCTTGGGCTCAGAAGTGGCAGATGATTTTTAACCTTAATAAATGCAAAGTTATTAACATGGGGAGAGATAATAGGCAATTTAGCTATGAGATGGATGGGTATTGGCTTAATTCAGTTGAAGATGAGAAGGACTTAGGAGTAGTAGTAGATAGGTCACTGAAATTTTCAAAGCAGTGTATTGAGGCAAAAAATAGAGCAAATAGGGTGCTAGGTTACATTAAAAGAAATGTTAGCTACAAGAGTAAGGAGGTCATCCTTAAACTATACAACTCTTATGTCAGGCCACATTTAGAGTACTGTATACAGGCATGGTCACCACATTTTAGACATGATATAAACTTATTAGAGTACAAAGGAGGGCAACAAAAATAATACCATCCCTGAAGCACCTTGAATATGAAGATAGGCTGAGGGTATTAAATATGTTTTCATTTGAAAGAAGGTGTGTGAGGGGAGATATGATTGAGCTTTTTAAAATCTTTTCTGGGGTGGATAAATTGGATTTCTGCAAGTTATTTGAGTTAGAAGGTAGTAATAGAACTAGAGGCCACCACTTAAAGATTAAAAAACAGAGGTGCAGGCTGGATGTTAGAAAATATTTTTTCACTAACAGAGTGGTGGATTATTGGAATAGTTTGCCACCTGAGACTGTAGACAGCCCAAACTTGAATGTTTTCAAGCGCAGATTGGATGATTATATGGGGATGGAGGGTTAATTTCTTACTTTTTGGTATGTGGATATGTTTCTTGACTCATTCCTGTGGATGCAGTTTCTTTTTATTGTATATTTTGGGGGACTTTGATTTAGTTTTTAACAGACTCCTATGGAGGCTTTAAATTATATATTGTAGATGCATGGTTGGACATTCCTATGGATTGTTAAATTGTATATTGTAGATGCATGATCTGACAAAATCCTATGGATGCATTATGTGGGTGGGATTTGATGGATACGGATGACCTTTGATAGGCCCTTGTGGCTTTTGTCATCTGTGAAATTATGTTATGTTATGTTAGAGTACTGTATACAGGCATGGTCCCCACATTTTAGACACGATATTAACCTTCTTGAGTCAGTGCAACGGAGGGCAACAAAGATTATTCCTTCCCTGAGGCACCTTGAATATGTAGATAGACTGAGGGTATTAAATATGTTCTCGTTCAAAAGGAGGTGTGTGAGAGGGGATATGATTGAGCTCTTTAAAAAATTTTCCAGGATAGATAAATTGGATGTTAGCAAGTTTTTTGAGTTAGATGATGGAAATCGGACTAGAGGTCACCACTTGAAAATTAAAAAGCAAGGGTGTAGGTTGGATTTAAGAAAATATTTTTTCACCACTAGAGTGGTAGACTTCTGGAACAAATTGCCACGGAGGGTAGTAGGTAGTCCAAATCTAAATGTATTTAAGAGTAGGTTGGATGAGTTTATGGGGAGGGAAGTTTGTGATGGTTCCTAAGTTTTGTATATATTAATATTGTTTTTATATATCTATAGCTGCATGATTTAGTTCTTGACAAACCTTGATTGGTGATACCCTTGTTTCTGGACGCAATCCTTTGGATGTAGTTTTCCTGGGAGTTTGGGTGCCTTAAAAAAAGGCCATTTGACTCGGATGACCTATGATGAGCCCTTGTGGCTTTTGTCATCTGTTATATTATATTGTGGGGGACTTTGATTTTGTCTTCCCTCGGTGATGGTGCTTTTTGTGGGTGGGTTTTGATGGAGGTGGATGACCTTTGATAGGCCCTTGTGGCTTTTGTCATCCCTGAAATTATGTTATGTTATGTTTAATATAAATAATAACCCCTCCTCCTCTTTTCCTATTCCTATCTGTATGGAACAGGTTAAAGCCCTCAATCTCAACCTCAGGTTTAAAGTGATTACCTGCCAAATCAAGCCATGACTCTGTTATCGCAATTATATCAAAATTCTCTTCACTCGCTAACGCTCTTAAGAGATCTATCTTATTCCTTATACTCCAACCATTTGTGTAGTATATTTTTAAGATTTTTTTATTACTCCCATCTTCATTACATCGTGCTTTTTTATTCCTAGTTATCTGCTCATTCACTTGTGCATTAGTCTCCCTATAACGCATCAGTATGCCCTCCCCCCTAGCTATTCCTCTATCTCTGCATCCCTTCCATTTCCTACACCTGCCCTCTATTCCTGTTATTCCCTTACCTCTAACAGCTTCTAGTTTAACTTACCAGCCCCGCCAGAGCTGGTTAAGCAGCATCCAACGGTCTTCTTGTAAATGGAGCAGGTGCAGCCTTCTCCGACTTATTCGTAGCTCCGGACATTCTTCAAATAATTTGCCAATTTTTGATTTGAATGAATTTATTGACTTTGCATAGACCGTTTGGTCATCTAAATGGTTCCATTCATCAATAACTCTTTGACTAAAGGAGAACTTTCTGATATTCAATCTTGATCTATCCCTAAAGATTTTCAGGCCATGACCTCTAGTTCTTCCTTCATCAATTATTGTAAAAAAATCTTCCTTTCTTAATCCCTCATAACCATGCGTTATCTTAAAAATCTCTATTAAATCACTTCTATGTCGTCTCATTTCCAATGTCATAAGATTACAACTTCTTAATCTATTTTCATATGATTCATTTCTTAAATCAGTTATCATTTTAGTAGTTCTTCTTTGCACATTTTCTATATTATCTATGTCTTGTTGATTAGTAGGCCTCCACACCTGTGAACAATATTCCAAAATAGGTCTGACTAAGCTTTTGTTAAGATTTATAATACTAAATTTTGACTTGTTGTCAATTGTTCTTTTTATTGTCCCCATAACATAATTTGCTTTATAAACAATTTTGGCTATGTGCTCACTTGGTTTTAAAGTATTATGTACTATTACACCTAAATCCTTTTCTGTAACAGCATTTTCAATATTTTCTTGTGCTAGGCTATATACAGCATTTACATTATTAAATCCTACATTTATAGTTTTACACTTTCTAACATTGAAAATCATCTGCCAATCCTCTGACCATTTATGAAGTTTTTTTAAGTCTTCCTGAAGCACTCTAATTTCCTTATCATTTGAGCTAGTCCCGAAGATCTTTATATCATCAGCAAATTTTAGAATATTTGATTTAATATTTTCGCCAATATCATTAACAAATACTAGGAATAATATCGCCCCCAATACTGAACCTTGTGGCACACCACTACTTATATTACTCCAAGTCGATTTTTGCCCTTGTTAGCCATTCACCTATCCATCTCACTATTCCTTCTCCAAAACCATGACTCCTCAATTTGAGTAATAATCTCTGATGAGGCACCTTATCAAATGCTTTTGCAAAATCTAGGTATATGATATCTACTGGGTACCCTTCATCAACATATTTAGTTACCTTTTCAAAAAATGTAAGTAGATTTGTCAGACAAGACTTTTTAGGTAAAAAACCATGTTGACTATCTTTAATTATATTCCTTTCTAATAGGTGTTTTAACATATCTTTTCTAAGTAATTTTTCAAAAACTTTGCTGACTTGGGATGTTAAACTGACGGGTCAATAGGACGATACTGAATTTTTTGGTGCTCTTGACCCTTTATAGATTGGAGTAATGTTCGCTTCCTTCCAGTCACTTGGTATTTGTCCATGCACATAACTGTGATTAAAAATAATTTCCAATGGCTTTGATATCAAATGTCTAAGGTTTCTAAGGACTATATTAAAAATTTGTTCATTTCCAGGTGCTTTTTCTGGATCTAAGTCTGCTAAAACTTTATGTATAGCAGTCTTGGATAAATCAACATCATTCAACATATCATTTCCATCATACATTATTTTTGGTTGTGGCATATTTTCTAGCCTTTCCCTTGTAAAAACAGATGTAACATATTCATTAAATTTATTTGCCATTTGGAGATACTCTGTTACAGTTTCACCATTTTCATTTTCTAAAGGTCCAACCTCCTCCTTAACAGTTAATTTGCTTCTTACATATTTATAGTAGATTTTGGGGTCTCTCTTAATCTGCCTTGAAATTTTCCGTTCGAACTTTCTCTTGGCTTTTCTTATTTCTTTTTGTAATTCTTTCATTGCATTTTTATATCTTTCATTGTGCTGAAAGTCTGGATTTTCTCTATATCTTTTCCACCATCTAGTTTTGTTTTTTCTTTTTCTTGCTATATGTATATTCCACCAAGGTGGCTTAGGTTTCACTTTGCTTTTTATCTTTACTGGAACACATAAATTTATTTTTCTGTCATGTTCTTTTTTAAATAAATCCCACATTTCATACTATCCAGCTCCCCCTATAGAACCTCAACACCTGCCCGACTAAGATGGAGCCCATCCATCGCATACAACCTCCTATTCCCATAAAACCCACCCCAGAGATCTACAAACCCCAATCCTAACTCCTCATACAGTCCTTTCCCAAATTCATTCAAACCAATTGCATGCAACAACCATTCTACCCCTACATCCAATCTCGGAAGCACACCAGAAACAACACCTTTTACCCTGCTTTTACTCATCCTTTCAACTAACCTTTTATACTGCTCACGTAACTCACATGTACCCACCTTCTTTACATCATTCACAACCACATGCATAATCACAACTGTATCCAGAAACCAGCCTATCATACCTCTCACAAACATCACTTACACCAGCACCCGGCAGACAAACTCTCATTCCCTTGCACTTGCTATCACTCAACTTCCTATCTAAATACCTAATCTGAGAGTCACCCATCACTAGCACCTCAGTCATTCTCCTATTCTGTCTTGGCCTAACATTACCCTCCCTCCTGCTCTCAGTCACACTACCACCCATCCTGCTTTCATCCACAATCTCACCAGGCAAATCACTTTCACACTCTTCCTCTCTCAGGACATTGAATCTGTTAGTCAACCTAACAGGTTCTATGTCCTTTCTTTTCAAACACCTAATCTGTCCTAACTTATCTATCCTATCCATTTTCACCCACCATTCATCATCACTCACAACTTCCACACTGTTCCCAGTCCTAGCCCTATCTTCCACCCTCTTAGCACTAATCTCACCCTTCAATCGCACACTTGCATCTCTTCTCACCTCAAACACCAAATCATTCAACCTCTTACATTCCCCACTCAACCTCCTAACCTCCCCTTCCAGAAAACACACACAGCATTCAGTTACATTCACTCTCCTTTCAACTTCATATGCATCACACACCACATACACACTACTTTCAAACGGCATGCTCTCACCATCTATACAAACAGCCATACTCTCAGAAATTTACTAAGGAAAAAGTTAACACTCACCAAAAAAAATTCTTGCTCAGGATTGCTGCCAGTTATCTTCCCCAAAAGTATTAATCACTAATGTATTTATTACACAGTGATTGATGTATTAAATAAATACAAGAAAAACTACACACCCAAATCAGTATTATATCCCAATCTTACAATGAGAATCAAGAGCTTCCTGTAAGACAACCTTCCAGAACAAAGCCAGACAGCCAACTGGCCAGACAAGATTTGTTATTGTATTACTATTCTTTCCGGTGGGGGTGAACGAAAAAATTTACCAAAAAAACACTTTTTCGGCCAAGTCGCTAATCTACATATTTACCCATTTTGTTCCTCACCCAGTACTCTAGCTCTCTCAATCCATCTACAGTCTTTCATTTTGTGGGTGGGTTTTGACAGATTCGGATGACCTTTGATAGGCCATTGTGGCTTTTGTCATCAGTGAAGTTATGTTATGTCCATGATCCGCTGCCTAGTCAGTTTTAACTGACGCATCTGAAGGCCATAGTCTATTAGTTTGTTAGCAAGAATCCTGTTGGAGGTGACCTCTACTACGAGAGCGCCAACGTTAGACCAAATACGGCATGGTTCGCTGCATTATTCATCAAAATCACCACTGACACGCAACTTGGTGTCGTTTCAGCTGGAAAAAATACCCTTTTTCGGGCGTGCCGCCGATCTTCGGGCTTACCATATTAAGTTTTGAGGTCAAACTTCAGAAAACCTACACCGTATTTTTAGTGTTTAACTTACCTGATAAGGTATCCCGATCAAGAGTCTAAACACTAACTATAAAAGTACTAATTGTCTCTTTAGGCATTCCAGTTGTCATATATGGTTTTGGTTTGGCGCGGAAACCACATATTTTTTAAAATACAACACCTTGATGGGGTTAAAATTGATATTAAAATACCTCAGCCTTGCCTTCTCGGAATGTGAAAATAAACCATTATTTTCACACACTCGCCATATTTAGTTCGCACTTAATTCACACATTGGCCATATTGGATAAAAGTATTTATAAGAACGCCGCTTTCGATTTTCGTGGCAAAACGTTTTTAACGGCGTAATGTATTTTCACGTATTTACATTTTTTATCGTTAATAAGACTTCTCATAATTCCTCGGTAAATTTAATAGACTTTTCTTGAAATTATAGCCTCATTTTGTAAGCGAGCGTTGCGACAGGCGCGGCTTGATCATAATATTCCCAGCACTAAATAGTAAGTTTGTTTTGTCTTTGGATTCGAACCTAATGCTAAGCTTTCAAATTGTTAATACTACTAGATGTTTTAGATAAGGTTTTGTTGTACTACTTGATCCTGAGACGCAAGCGGAACTAGTAGGAGGGAGGGGAGTTCCCCCCCCCTAATGACAACCCGGAGCTCGGCTTGATAATGGCTTCCATTTGGTTACTGCAGTAACTAAATGCATATGCGAATAATCTATAAATAAATTGTAAACACCTAAAAACAGTAGGCTAATGGTGTTGGGGGGGGGCATTTTAGTCGTCATTTACGGCTTCCTTTTGTAGGGTTCTCCACCCCTATATGTTTATAAAAATTCCCTCCCCCCCCCAAAAAAAAATAATAACAATATATGTATATATAAGGGAATTGGCCGCTAAAATTCGGCTGGCAACATTTTCATTCTTCCCAGGCGCACTTACACCCACGTTTTTTTCTCATTTGATTCTTGTGCTCATTGAGAAAGGTCAGTTCAAAAATTTAAGTCTGTTTTCTTAGCTTGTTGCCTCCCTTTCTATCAAACTCAAATTAATTATGGCGTCTTTCATTTCCAGACCCATTAATCACGCTAACCATCAGTTCCAATTAATAACGATCATTATTAACCATCAATTCCCAATAATTTCAAATATATTTACTCCTAAATAATTATTTATTAATCGACAAAATTTCTAATTATTGTAATAACAAACAGTCATAATCGAATGTAATATTTCTTTGTTTTACTTTGCTGCAATTTTCTTAAATTCTAGTTTTCGTATATTCAGTAATTCATGGTTTCGCTAAAACTGAAAATCGCCGTACAAAAACTCTAGGGGGGGGGGGCTCATTATATTTATTTATTTCTCGACTGAAGTTGCCCCTCGAAACATTGTCTTCCTTTTATCTGACTCTTTGATTTTCTTGTAGGTTGAGATTCCTTCTTCTTTAAGTTAGCTGGGTTAATTCTGGATCTTGGTAATTCTTTCTTGATGAATCTTCATAATAATTTGCATTTATCTTGATGCGATGATTCCTTCTCTTGATGACGTGATGATTTTTTGGATGAGTTGAGATGAGTTAGCCCTTGAAGTCATTTTTCTTGAGTTCCGTTTTCTTCTGGATGCGATCCATTAATTTTGAGTCTTCTTGAGTTGTCCTTAAAGCGTTTTTCGTGGTCTCCGTTTTCTTCGTGAATTTTCATCGTAAAAATTGTGGACTTGAAGATCGATCGCGGGTCTTTTGAATCCAAATGCCAGTACTCTGCCGTCACGCTACGGCGAAGTCTGTCTTAACTTGGTAATTTAATGGGCTATTTATATGCTCGCGTTGGAAGGAATTTTTTCTCGCTGATACATCTTCGCACCCCTACAACTCCTTGATTTTGTAAATTAACGCCATTCGAACCTAAACTCTCCCATTTATTAATTCAATCAATTAAGTTCTCATCAACTACTATATTCCTATTAAAATATCTCATTTAGATTTGTAAATAAACTTATTTTTTTAACTTTGAATTCATATCCTATTTTTCATTCAAGCATCCTTTTTTAAATTCTTTCATTGCTAAGATATTTAGGATTTAGCTGGTGCCCTTAGTTATCTAGGCTCAATATAATTCGAATAACTTAGCATTCAATAAATTCTCACAAACAACCTCGCTAACCTTTTCGCGTGGGAAACAGCTATTTTTAAGATAGCATCACTGCAAATAGAGTCGTACTCAGAGTGCTAGTATCTTAAAAATAAGTGCTTTCTGCGCCTAACCGAAGCATTAAAGGACGACTAGACTGCCTATAAACACCATTAGTACTGTTTTACTACAAAAAAAACAGGGGGGAGGTTTTCTAAAGTTTCACCAGTTTTGATAAGGGAATGTCAGATTTCGTTCGAAAGGCCAAAAAGCAGTGGTAGTCCAATTAGGGTCCAATACTGGGAAAAATGGATCTGCCACAAGAAAGGCAGAAAAATAGATTAGATCCAGAAGGGCGAGGAGCAAAAGTCGAAAACTTCTGCAGAGTAGTTTGGGGTTTATTTTGTCCATATATGACTATATTATTTAAGGAGAGGGGGGTAGGGCACACCCACCTACGCGGTAAATTTGAATAAGAGTAGCGCACTCATTTTAGGCTACTAACGCCTGTAATATTGTTTGTATCGTTGCAATAGTGTCCTACAAGTAATATTTCGATGACGAACACTGTCTATAACACATTATAAAGTCACAAATAGACAATATTTTAAACCGATGATGAAACACAATCGTTCTTCTATGAGGTCATCTTGAAATACTATGAGTCAGACTAACGTTTACGCAGGCGTTTCACCAATCATTCGAGAGTTGGACTAAGTTACGTGGTGCTATAACGTACGAGAAGTGCAGGCGAGCGGCTTAAAGCTTCGTTTGAATGAGTCTTTTTTTTTGGGGGGGGGGGAACTCAGGATGGCTGAGTTGATTCGCAGCTGGCTAACAGTGGTCCAGCGACGCAGGAAGCTGTTCACAACTCGCCTACGCTATTATTTTTTTTCTTTGCCCCTTTTCCTACTCCCCTCTATTTACAGTGCACATCTTGAAGTACTATATGACGGCTTAAGTTACGTTCCTGCCTGTTATTTTAATGTAAATTTTAGTTGTATCTTTTTATCTCAGAATGAAAATGTAGTAGAAATACAAACGTAAAGGTAAATTTCCAAAACATCTCCAAAACATCTGACGTTTTTTGGCTTACAATCGAGTTGGCTTTACATTTGTGGGAACAAAGGTACCACAAAAAGTAGCCATTTTTAGGCCTAAATAAGCGATTTGTGGAGACAAAGACGATCGTGAATCGCTAACCTAAGCAAACCAAACCAGATCTAGTCGTCCTAAAAAGGTATAAGTTAGGTTGTGCTAAGTTAGATTAAATAAGGTTAGGTGTAGCACCCAAATTGCAAGGTGGAGTAGAGCAAAGGAGGAACCTCAAAAATAAGCACCCTGTTAGACCTGTGAAATCGTGAAATTGGGCGCCAGCATTAATTACTGAACTAATATACCATGTAATGAGTAATGATCCAATGTAAAATAGAGTGAAACACTTATATCACAACTATACATTTATTAAGAGAAACATGAGTGTAAGATAAGCAAGCGAATAGCTGGAGTTTCCCACGCGATCACACAAACATACACACGTGAGGAAACAGCTGCGAGACGAAAGATCTCAATGCAAGATAACAGGAGAAAGTCGAGAAAATATAGGGAAGTAGCTGCTTTGACCGGTTAAAGTTGTCGTGGATCTGTGAAACGACAAAATAAACTGTTCTATCATACTGATAGGGTTTGTCAGGCTAGTTGGGGTCAAATGTTTCTGGCTACATTATAAACGCATACACCTCTTTTGACTCCCCCAACAGTCAACAAAGGAACAAACGAACATACTTCTGACTAATTAGCTCTGCCCTGCTTATGGATTAAAGGAAAAGAAGTCACGCCACCTGAAGTGAGTGGCCTATAAATAAACGGGCTGAAACATTATGAAAGGAGAATCGATTAAGTCATTTGTCAGGATCACTCATTTTTCATTATCCTCATTTGTTATTATTAGCGTCACGAGTCCGTTCCTCGTCCTCAAGTCCTGCCGTCCTAGCCCCAGGTATCTAACGTTAGTGGAAAAACTTACACACAGCCGCCTAGGACTCTAACTATTTCGCTTGCTCCAATTAAGGTAGACCTAAGACAAGAATAAAGCCTACTTATCGCCGCCCTCCTTTCAAGTCCTTTCCTTTGACCCAGTGATAACCAATTCACCCTTTGGAGCCCAGCCTATAAACGGATTCCCCGTGAGAACTTTGAGAGTCAGAGCAAACTCGACTGAAAAAAACTAAATATGCCACCTACCTACGCCCTTCAAACTGATGACCACTATCAACCTAAAAATAAAAGACGTCAAGACCCTATAAACTGGTGACTCCTTCGGCCGGACACTGACTGCAACATAAGGAGAATTAGGGACGTATCAGAGCATCAACAAGCAGGACAAGGAGAAACGGAGACCGTGAACGCCAACCCATCAAGCCCCCCCCCCCTTCATCTTTAATAAGGCAGCAGTTGCAGGTTGGTTTAAGATTGTAGAAGCTCAGTTTCATATTTCAAGAGTAAGTAAGGAGGAAACAAGATTCTTTCATGTCTTGGCTGCATTACCTCCCGAGAATGTCGACCGACTTCCGGCTACAGTCTTGTCTACCCCAAATTACCAGCTCCTAAGGACCGAAATAATTGGGCTCTTCGAGAAGACTAAGACGGAGTTCTTCGGGAAGCTCATTGCCTCCTCCCCCCTTCCCGATTGACCTTCTACCAATCTATAAGTACTGAGGAGGACTGCTCTACAAACAGGAGTTGGAGAAGAAATCCTGAGGCACAAATTTATTCAATCGTTGCCGTTTAATCGCTACCCAGAAGGATCTAACCCTGGCCCACCTAGGAAAGCTTGCTGATAAACTAATGCCATTTTATAGAGCACAGTGTCTTACTGTAAATAATCCCTGTAATCCTATAGAACATAGTACCACTTCTTTTTCCAATATGTGTATTCCCGATTTAAATAATAAAGGTGACAATCAGGTAAATAATATGAAATATACGGGAAGTGCGCGATCATTGCCCATAGGGGGCGAGGGTGCTCAAATAGAAACCATTCAAATTTTGTACAGCGTAATAATGAATACAGTGCCAATAGCATACATACCGATAGGACTGCCATCCCTTCGCAAGAACCAAAGACCTGTTATAAAACATTCTCATTTGTATTTTGGTGAAGGTGCAAAATTTTGCAAGCCCTGGTGCAGGTGGCCAAAGAGAGGGAAACACGTTCAAATGCAACTATCGTCCAGGGCATCTTCGCCAGCCCCATCGGAAAACTAGCAAGGCATGCCATTGCAAGTGGGACCGTTAATATGCCATCTGTTTTTACCGTCACCGCAAAAGTGAATAAATTAAAGTGAGAGTTTCTAATTGATACTGGGGTGAGTGTGTCGATAATCTCGGCTAAAATGGTGCGAACGGGTGAATTGCGCAAATCTGGTGTGAACATTACGATGGCTAATGGCGGAAAAATAAAAGTACACTGCGAGGTACTCACGGATATAGTTATCCCTAGTCTTCGCCAGTCCTTCGGGTGGCCATTTGTGGTCGCGGATACCACATCGCCGTTATTAGGAATTGAATCAACTTTCTTGGACACTTTAATATCTTGGTGGATTTTGCGCGCGGGATCCTTGTTGACAACCAAACTAAGCTCAAATCAGAAGTAAAACAATCCAGTGAGCCTGCGGTAGCACTAATCATTAATTACCTCCAGCACCTACTGCCCGGCTGCAAGGCCGTATTAAAAATGTATGAAACTTTATAGAGACTCGCGCCGTCTAATCTCTCCACGCCATTGCCTAACTCCGTGGCGCACACAATGGAGACCGGCAGTGCGCCACCGACATTCGCGTGACCAAGACCTCTTTCAATGGAGAAACTGCAAGTTTCCAAAGCAACTTTCGAAACACTATTAAAAGAGGGGGTCGCGCACCCATCCAAATGAGCTTGGGCGTCGCCGATTTCTGAAGAAGTCGCCGGGTGAGTACAGGGTGGTCGGTGATTTCCGCGCGCCTAATGCGATCACAAAGTCCTACAGATATCCATTGCTGAGAACACAAAGTGTGACAAACCACCTCCATGGTAAAACAATTTTCTCAAAGTTGGATCTGGTTCGTGCTTGTGGCACTCAAATTGAAAAGAAAGTAGGCCAGTGGCACCCAAATTGCAGGATAGGTAGTCCCACTGAGGAACCCCCACAAATGGGAGCTCGGTGAATCTATGAAATCCTGAAATTAGGTACAGACATTAATTAATTAGATAATATGTCATGTAATAGGTAGTGAACCAAAGTAAAATAGAGAGAAATACCTATATCACAACTGTTTATTTATTAGGAGAAGCATAAGAGAGGCAAGCGAATAACTGGTTTCCCACGCGGCCACACATATATGCATACGCAAAGGAGCAGCTGCGAGACGAAAAGATACCAAAGCTAGATAACAAGGGGAGCAAAACAAATACAGGGCAATATATGCTTTGACCAGGTGAGTTATCGTGAGTGTGTGAAACGAAAAATAAACTGTCGTATTTATTTATATGGCTTGCCAGCCCGGTCTGAGAATGCTTACTGCTACTTTGGGAACGCACACACCTCTGGTAACTCCGCTCAACGGTCAACGAAGAGACTAACAAATATACTTCCGATCATTAGCTCCGCCCTGCGCCTAGAGAAGGAGTAACAAGGAAAAGTGGTACCCTTGTAGACCTTACGATCAATTTAATGAGGGTACCTTTAAGTGAACACTTGAGCAGACGCAGTCCTCTAAAGGGTCAGATTGACGCTCTAAAAGAGCACTTGCGCCACGCTTCAAGCCTCCAAACAGCTATTTTTCAAGACTTTGTTTAGTCTCGACTTGAACTGTTCAACAAGGTTGCTGTTGACAACTTCCACTGGAAGTGCGTTCCAATGGCCGCAGATGCTATATGTGAAAGATTTTCCACACATATCACGCTGGTAAAGCTCCAGGTCAAGTTTGTAGCCGAGAAAAAGAAATCACGCCCCCTTAGGAATGGAACTATAAATAAACAAACGTAAACATTATTAGGCGAATCAGTTAAGTCATTTGGTCAGATAGACTCAATTAGAGGCATTCAACTAAGTCCTTCTATTATTATTAGCGTCACGAGTCCGTTCATCGTCCTTAAGTTTTGTCGTTTTAGCCTCAGTTACCTAACATTAGTAAAATCTTACATACGGCCACGTAGGACTCTATCTATTTCGTTTACTCTGAATAAGGTAGACCTGAACCAAGAATAAAAGCCTACTTATCTTCGCTTTCCTTTCGAGTCCTTTCCTTTAACCCCGAGGTAATCAAGGTACCTTCTGCAACCTAGCCTAAAAGCGGAATCTCCGTAAAAACCTTCGGAGTCAGAGCAAACTCGAAGGGTAGACCTGAAACAGTTTCCCTCCCATCACCCTCCACCCCCTATGCTTACTATCAAATCCCCATGAACCCGGCGGGCATAGAGAAGACCGGTGGTGAAACCGTTTGGTTTATGGAAATACATTAAGCTACTCTTTGGCCTCCGGAATGCAATCTGCACATTCCAACGACACATGGATAATCTGTTTCGGACATCTGGACGACCATTTTGATCATTTAGATCAAGTTTTCAGAATCCTGGCTGAGAACAGTCTACGGATATCCCTGGAGAAATGCGAACTAGCGAACAAGGAAATTGATTTTCTAGGGCATCATACTCCGGCTGCGGGAATTTGCCCCCCGCCGGTCAAGAAAATAAAAGAAATTGGAGATATGCCGTTACCGAAAGATTACAAGGAACTACGACGATACTTGGGCATGTTGGGATACTATCGAAGGATGATTCCAAATTTCACCTCAATTGCACCCCCGTTGACCGAGCTCGCAAGCTGCAACCCAAGGCTCGTGAGCTCGAATGGAACGATGATGCACGAGAAGCATTCGATAGTACTAAATCGGCTTTGACCAACTCCTTCAAGCTGTATCACCCGCTGCCCAATAACTCACCATATCAACTGGTGACGGATTGCTCTTAATACGCGTCAGGTGCTGCCCTCCACCAGATGGTAAATGAATCGCCGAAACCGGTGGCATTCTTCTTGATCAAACTAAGCCAGACACAGCAAGCATACACCACTAACGACAAAGAGCTCCTAACGGCGTATCTTGCCGTGATCCACTTCGGGCACAAGGAAAGGGTCGCCATGTTACCCTATGCACAGACCACAAACCGATAGTATCGGCTTTTCCGAAACCGTTGTCTGACAAAACGGACAGGTAGCAAAGCCATTGGACGGCAATTTTGAAATACATCAGCGATATCACCTACATGCGTGATTAAGACAGCGTAGTTTCTGACTGCCTATCGAGAAACGTCAATTAGGTCCAAATTGACTCATTTGACCTCCGAGTTTTGGCGGCAGCGCAGGTTTTTGACGATGAAACAGAACTTCGCTCACGATTAAAATCTTTCCCTTTTCCCGGAGAAGCTCAATTATGATGTGAAGTAATATCAAGATACCCATGACCGTGGGTCGATGCAGCATGCAGAAGGACAATCTTCATTCAGTTGCACAATTTGTCACACCCTGGGATTAAGGCATCTCTTCGTCTAATTAAGTATCGATACTCTCGGCCTAATATGGACAGGGACATTCACTCCTGGACACGGGAGTGCATCTCATGTCAATCCTCCAAAATCGATCGCCACACGAACTCTCCACTCATGTCCATTAATATTCGATCGTCAAGACTCGAAACCGTTCGTATTGATATCGTCGGACCACTTCCACTGTGTACGTTGCTGGGACAATCATACCCGTCGCATAATCGATATCTACTATCGTGCATTGACCGGCCTACAATATGGATCGAAGCGTTACCGATTCCGGACATAAGTGCTGCACGGTTGTGTTGGCTTTCCTAGACGGATGGATTTCCGGATTTGGAGTCCCGTTATACGTGGTAACCGACAGAGGAGCACAATTCGAGCCCGAATTGTTCGAGGAATTAACAGCCCTCGCTATTTTTCATTGTCTCCGCAGCACGGCGTACCGCCCATCCACGAACGGGATGCCGGAAAGAGCAGACAGAACTTTGAAGTGCTTCATAATGGCCCGTCGGCTAGATGGCTGATAGCCATTCCGATTATCCTCTTGAGCATTTGCTCCTTGCGTAATGACTCGGGATTTTTGCTTTTCACAACAGTCACAGGGACGACACTAATGTGTCCGAAACACTTGGTTTAATCCTCGCCGTCAAAATCCGAATCAAAATTCCTTAAAGAATTTGCCACAGTTATGGTACAAGTCGACTCACACAGGCATCCGAAGGACACCTGCACTCGGTGCCCAAGCCTTTCGTACTCAAAGATCTTCGTGAGGCAACGCATGTGTGGGACCGAATAGATCGTATTCGCAAACCACTAGAAGTGCGATATGCTGACCCTTTACCGGTGGTCGAGCACGACGACAAGGTCTACAAGTTGGAGTTCCTTGATGGCAAACGGGACACTGTCTCTGTGGACAGGCTGAGACCGGCAAAGCTTCCTCCATCGTATAATGGCAATGTGCTGAGTAATCAGCGACACCCGAAGATTCATGCAAGAGATAGGAAACGACCTTTTGCACTTCACCTCATGAAGAATATGAAACAGAGAACAATGACGTGGAAGGAAATCAGAGAACCTTCTCCAGGCACCGGAGAGAACAAGGATAAGCAAGCCATCTTCATGCGCTCTGGGAGACGAGTTACGTTCGCAAGAGACCCGTCATTCTTCTATTTTTGAATTCGGTTATGGTCATTTCATTACCCGGGTATATTATAATGAAAGGAAAAAAGTAAATTGTCCGTACGCCTCAATATTTTGTACATAATAATTCTACCCTGGAGTTCCCTTTGGCTGTTTTGACCGCGTTTGAGGACGGAACTGCTTCGGCTCTCCCTACTCATTCCTTCCTTCACTTCGGTGTATTCATGGCAGCTGTGAGGCTCATCCGGTATGAGTAGATCGACGCGATCGAGGGTTGTTTCCCCTACTCGAGAGCACGCATAAAAAAGAATCGCAGCTTCTCATAAAATCTTCAGGTACCGAGGCCTTCGAGACTGCCCCCACCTCGGACTCATCTGCTCGTTATATGCTGGTATAGCAATGCCTCTGGGCATTCCTATAATAAAAACCTCATGGGAAACTTAAATATGTATATACATCCATTATTATGTAAAATTCATAATGCATTACTTTAACTTGTCAATTTAATCATAATTATTTTACTTTAACTGTAAATTTAATCATTTTACTTAACTGTCTATTTAATCTTCCAAATTAAATTACTTCAACATTTGTAAATCAAATCATTATGTTAAACTTAATAATTAATTAATTCATTTATTTTCTTGCCAATTCACTTGACGCATACTGTTCCAAACAACATCTCTTACATTTCACACACAAACGAACAAACACACGTTCCCAGCTCGACCAAATAAGCACGCGAATTAGCCCACTTCACTCGCCGCTTTCGTCGTATAAAGTCCCCAATTCACAGTCCATTATAGATACCTTTAAAATACTCTAAATTACGACACTATATTACTTACAACTCAATATTATTTACTATATCAAAGATACTCTATTATACTCTATATTACTATATTATTATTCACTCTATATTGTTTCACCATATTATTCAGCATATTTACTTAACCTACTTATCTCTGTACATTCGTTGAATTTTATAAATATATTTATTTGTGTAATTGTCTTTCTTAAAGCCAAGTCTTTATTCCAAAATTTACTTCGCTGTCGCATTTAGGCCTAAAGCTAACGGCAGACATCTTCGATCTCACGAAATTTATAGTTATGTTTTTCGAAACGCTATCTAGGGTGATTTATTAACCGAAGATAAAACACATTGATAACCATACTCTTTACTGGCAGCCGGACGGAACCTACCCGAGGAAAGGAGTACCTCGGGTATCCCGTCCCCATCCCTCTGGAAACCCTAGTGAAACCGGGGAGTTAGAGCTTCATAGGCTCGAATTAATAGAACAAGAAGCAAACAGCCTAGAGCATCCCCCTCTTTATTCTCCAGTGGGCCCGGTATCTCCCCTTCTGCCATTAATCCCGGACACTCCTGGGTCTCCGCGGAGACCGTTTCAGCCTGCTCCTACAAACCCATACCTCCTGCCATCGGATCGCACCGTTCTGGGCAACGTGCATTGGAAGATCGTGGTACGAAACTTGCAAGACAACCTCCAATCTGAGACCTTCAAAGTATTATTTCCCTCTTTAGATTTAGATCTCAATTTTCCTACGACGAGTTCCTACGGCTTCATAACCGACTACGTTTATAAGACTGAGTAGCAGTCGGGGCTCAGAGACGCCAGGGAGCAGGTAGACGTAGCTACCAGAATTACGCTAAGCGAGGCGGCGTACTTCCATCACCCACCTGCCCCTCCACGGCCTGGCAGTTTCGACGGTCTTACACGTGGAAAGGCCGCTTTCGGCCGCCTCCACCGCGGATTCCGGCGCTTTGGTTCACGCGTCCGAGGAGGGTACCATCCTCCGGGATATCATGAGCGGTCCCTCCGATATCATCGCGCCACGTCCCAACCGAGACCAGCGGGATGATGCAAACCGGGAAGACAACGACGGGCAACAAGGAAGACGACAACGAACGCATGGAATAGGTCAGCCCTGGACTCGACCCTCTAGAGCCCGAGAGACACGGCATCAACCCCTCCGCAAGACTGGACATTCAACCCCTGGGCTCGTTCAGGACTGCCCCCAGCGTAAACCATTTTATTAAATCTATCCAGGGCAACGGGTGGAAGATCTATATCAACAAGAGATATAGACGCTGGAATCTTCTGCCGACAGCGTCCTTCCGCTCCTGAAACAACTGTGTCAAGCCCGGGTGGTCGAGGAATCCTCCCGCATTTACAGGGTGTATAAAATCTTACCGGTGCCAAAACCCAACGGCTCTGTCAGAGATGTATATTACACGAGTGACCTGAACGGCTTTTATGACCCTCCCGTCCGTCACTAAGGTACTGTCAAACACAAACCGCCGTCATGTGGCTGCAAAATTCGATCTGAAGGACGGCTTTTTATCTCCTCTCCATTCATGCAAACGCCAGACATTGGTTTGGCATTGTCGCCGGCGGACGGCTTTTTATCACCTCTCCATTCATGCAAACGCCAGACATTGGTTTGGCATTGTCGCCGGCGGACGTAAACTCCGGTTCACCAAAATCGCGATGTACTCTCCCGGTAGCCCTTTCCTGATGCAAGCCACATTGAGTGTGACAATCAACGAGTGAGCCCGCCGCCGCTGCTGTGCTGCGCATGCTTATTTGGATGATATCCTAATAACACGACCACGCGCCCGAGTCATTAGGTGCGTCAGTGATAATGTGAATAGTTCACTAAACATTAACCTGGCTAAAAGTGTTATTAATCTAGTTTCAAAACTAATGTACTTGCGCATAGGAATTGATATTCTAAGAAATAAAGTGACTATGTGTACATAAATGTATAACAAAGTGCGTGAGGCTCTTTCCGTTGCCTCACAACACACCCTTTCTCCGAGGGCCTAGAAAAGGTTTGCCGGCCTTCTTAATTTTATTGCCCCTATTATCTGGATCCCTTTCAAATGAGAGCAACTTTGCCTGGACCAAACGGACAATACTTGTGCTGCCATGTTCAGGCGCCTTATTCCCTTAAGGCACCCAAGTGGGCGACTACCCACTTGAGCACAAGTCGCCGCACTCACGACAGCCTAGCACTAGTCTACTTTAAAATAGGAATATGCCAAAAAACAACAAAATGAAAAAGGGAAAATGGCAACGAAGCAAGCTCCGTCGTCGGGAGGGGGGGGGGGGGAGGTCCGCCTAACCCTGGCGCAGGAACGTGCTAACTACCTAGAAAACAACAAAAAAACTAGTTAAATAAAGAGGAGAAGGCCGGGCTCTCTCAAAAAAATGTATAAGTCCACCAGTCAATGTGCACGCACTCGTCACGAGTACAAGGGACAGGCGGTAGCGATCCCGTCCATCCCGGTACCGGGACAGGTAACGTGCGCGGAGATCGCCCAGACTGAGACATTCAACAAGAATGTGCCGAACAGTCTGGGGGACACCACGGTCTTCACAGTAGGGCCCTGGCGAGCGCTCCATCAAATGGCGGTGCGTCCCGCGATTGTGTCCGATTCGGAGACGACAGAAAGCAACCTGAAGCCGTCGCGGCAATGGGGGGTAGGTCCATGGGAACAGTCGCGGCCGAATGGAACGCAACTTTAAGTTCCCTTCGAACGTCCCCCATATTCTTTGCAAGCATCCCCAAGAGCTGCCCGTATTCCTACAATGTAGTCGGTGTGGGCAAGAGCGAAACGCTGGTCCGGTCGCCGAGTCCTCACGGACTCTTTAGCGCCCTCATTCCCCGCAAATACTACATGTCCAGGAACCCCGCAGAAGATAATCTCGACATCTGCCCGGCTCGCCAAAACCGTGGCGTCACGGATATCGCGAACCAGGGGATGCGGAGATTCCAATGCCCCGAGAGCACTCAGGGCGCTTTGTGAGTCGCTATAGATCACAATCCGGTCTCCGAACCGGGCACGTCGCGTAATCTCCCGTACCGAGTGGTGTATTGCCACCAGCTCGGCCGTGAAGACAGACGCAGCGCCTGGTAGAGCCCCGCTGACTTCAAACAGAGGGGATACGGCGTGGAAGCCGACCCCCTCTTGGGACTTGGAGCCATCCGTATACACTGGCACGGTTCCAGCGTGACACGATGTGTGCTCCAAAAAGGTCGAACGCAATACTCCCGGCGCAGTACAAGCTTTGGGAGCAGAGGCGTGGCGACAAATAGCCAAATGTGGTACCTTCCAGGGTGGCGTCCTGGGCAGAACCAGGGGCGCCACCGGCCTGAGAGCGATATCTACCTCTCGAAGGAGTTTCCTGGCCCTAAACCCGAAAGGCTTAGGGTATGACTGGCGTCTCTCGACGGCATAGGCACCATCGAGATCAGCTGCGGATGCAGTGAGAGCTGTTTGCGACTGAGGGAGGCGCCGGGCTTGCGCGTACAGTCGAGTGATACACTGCACGCGGCGCAGAGCGAGTGGCATCTACCCAGCATCGACCAACAGGCTCTCAATGGGGGAAGTGCGGAAGGCACCGGTCGCAAGGCGAAGGCCGGTGTGGTGGATCGAATCCACCTTCCGCAATAAACGCTCGGCTGCGGATGCATAAAACTCGCATCCGTAGTCGAGCTTCGAACGAACAAAGGATCGATAAAAAAGTAAGGCAGTAGCCTTATCAGCGCCCCAAGCGCTGAACGTCACGGAAAGGAGAATGTCCATGGCGCGGGTACAAGAGACCCTAAGGCTGCGAATATGAGCCTCCCAGGTGAGGCGTCGGTGGAATACAAGACCAAGGAAACGGTGCGACTCAACCACATCCAGGCGCACCCCTTTAAGAAACAAATCTGGGTCGGGGTGAAGCCGTGGATGGCGGCAGAAGTGCACCACCTTAGTCTTGGCCAAAGAAAACCAAAACCTGTGCGCTTCGGCATAGCGAGAGACACAGTTCAATGCCTGTTGGAGTCGACGCTCCAGAGTTGGCATCTTAGCCGTGCCAAAACAGATCGAAAGGTCGTCCACGTAGAGCGGAGCGAGAACATCTTCTGGCAGCACCGAGGTGATGCCGTTGATGCTCAGGGCAAAGAGTGTGACACTGAGGACACTTCCCTGCGGGACACCATCTTTCTGCTCCTTTGGGCCGGAGAGGGCTCCCCCCACCCGTACGCATAATCGACGATCTCGCAAAAATTCACATAAAAATTGGGAGGCGTCCCCTCGCCCCCATCGTGTGGAGAGTCTCCATGATACCGTATCGCCATGCGGTATCATAGGCCTTCTCCAGATCGAAAAACACCGTGGCGTAGTGCTGTCTACGAAGGAAAGCCTCGCAGACCGCATTTTCCAGTCGGAGCAGAGCATCCGACGTGGAGTGGAACTTGCGGAAGCCGCACTGTGCCGAAGACAGATGGCCTCCGCTGTCCAGAAAAAAGGCTAATCTAACATTTACCAATTTCTCCATCAACTTGCACACGCAAGAGGTTAGAGAGATTGGGCGGAAACCGGTCGGAGTAGAGTGATCTCTCCCCGGTTTGCGAAAGGCAAGCACAGTATCGATTCGCCAGGAGTCTGGGAGAAGACCTTCCACCCAGATCCTGTTGAACAAATCTAACAGAAAGGCCATGCCTCACTCACCTAGGTGTCGAAGCATGGCGTACGGGACATCGTCCAGGCCATGGGCGGTGTCCTGCACGAAGCGAGAGCGGAACGCAACTCGCTTACAGTAAACTTGTCGTTGAAGGGTTCTCCGCCTCTGGAGGTAAAGTCCAGCCGGCGGCCTTCCGCGACATCACGACTTGCATTGAATGCTGGCGGAGCAGCATCACGGCTAGAGAATGCAGAAAAAGCGGTCGCGAGGGATTCCGCCACGGACGCGGGGTCCGAGATTGCGGTCCCATTCTCCTGGAGAACGGGAGGGGGGTCCTGCGAGAACTTGCCCCGAATCCTTTTGACTCGCTTCCACACCTCAGCTAAAGGGGTCTTCCCGTTAAGTGAAGACACGTATGCCCGCCAAGAAGAGCGGCGGGCGTGCTTCGAAATATACCGGAACATAGCCCTAGCCTGACGAAATTCAGCGACAGTGAAATCGTTCGGGCGGCGCTTATAGCGCATGTAGGCATAACGCTTCTTTTTGAGGGCCGTCTCACACTCGGCCGACCACCATGGGAGTGGTCGGCGTGCAAAACAGCCAGACGTCCTAGGAATAGTAGTCAGGCCCACGGCGATGAGGTTGCCGGAGAAGAACTCAACGGCCTCATCTACCGACCTAAACTCCTCGACTGAGATAGACAATTCAGTCATTTCCTAAAATGCAGGCCACCGCGCCCGCGCCAAGCACCACCCAGGTGGTCTCTCAGGCGGCAGTTGCCCTGAAAATGATATTTGAATGGGAAAGTGATCACTACCATGGAGGTCATCGACCACCCCCCAATCAAAATCAGGCTGTGCATCCGAAGAGCACAAAGACAGGTCAAGGCAAGAAAATGAAGCGGTTCTCGGACAGTGATGCGTAAACTCATCCACGTTTAGGACACCCATCTCAAGCTCTTCGATCAGATCGGCAAGGACTTGTCCCCTGGGATTTATGGAGTAATCTCCCCAGAGAGGATGCCTGCCGTTCAGATCTCCAAGCAAGATATAGGGCCTCAGCAACCGTGCCACGACGCGGCGGAAGTCCCCCGCGTCGAAGTCAGCTGACGGTGGAATGTACGTAGAAATGATAGTATACCTCCTATCCAGGTGCAGCTGCACAGCCACTGCCTGAAAGGAGATATCTAAAGAGAAAGGAAGAACGGAGACATCATGCCGGGTGTAAACCGCGCATCCCCCAGCCCGGCCATCCCGCGGTGGTGGGGTCGCAAGACCCTTATACCCCGGGAGGGCAGGCAGGGGGCACGCGCCTAGCATGGTCTCCTGCAAAAAAATAGCTAACGGGGAACGGGACGAGGCGAGCCTCCGCAGCTCCTCCCAGTTGGCCCGGAGTCCACGGCAATTCCATTGAAGGAATATGCCCTCCAGGCCTAGCTCGGAGGAGACGCGGGGGCCCTACTCGAATTGAAGATCCTCACGGGAATGGCCGTACGCTTGCAGGGGACAGAACCCCGGGCGCTGTTGGCCTGACAAAGCGCTGGAGGCGCTGTCGCCTTCGAGGACTTATTGGGGGAGGTTGGGCTCGCCATGCGAGTCTTTTCCTTCCTCCGCCTCGAGACCTTAGGCGGGCGCTGCGGCTTCGGAGGTGGGGGGGCCTCTTTTCGAGGAACCACCGTCTCCGAGCCACCCGCTCCACCTCGGAGCGTGGGCGAAGGAGCCGAAGCTCATTTGTTGCTGTCCTCCTTTCGGGGGACAGCTTTAGGAACCCCTGAAGATAACCTAGCGACCATCTTCAGGGGTGTTGCCTCCTGTGAGTCTAACGACTCGGTGGCGGCGCGTGGCCGTTTCGCCTTGCGGGAAACGGTCACGCTGGGGAAAGAGGGGGCAGCCCTGGTTTTAGCCGGGGCTGGGTATGAACCCTTTTTGCCGCCAGCTTTACCAGGGGAGCGCCCGGGTTGGGTAGAGCCCGCAGAAGGGCTTCGAATGGGCGCGGAAACAACCGTGCTCGTTGGCCTGGATGGGCCAGGAGCAGAGGGTGCCTTTCGAACTACTGAGGCATATGACGTCCCAGGCAGAGCTGGGCGCGCCAGGACCAAGTCCTTAGCCTCGCGGAATGAGAGTCTATCCTGGGCCTGAACGGCCAGGATTTCTTTCTCCAGGAGATATGCACCACATTGCTTCGAAGAAGCAGGGTGCGGCTCTCCGCAATTGACACACTTGGCCACACACGATTTGGGCTTATCGTGTGCGACCTTGGAGCAATTTACACAGACTTTGGGTGACCCCGACTTTGCACATCTAGATGAGCGATTCGTATGGCAGAAGCGGTGACAGTAATAGCACCACCGCGGCAGTGGCACGAATGCCTTCACGCGGTAGCGGTACCAACCAGCACGCACCGACTCAGGGAGCTTGTCACAGTCGAACGTGACGAAGAGTGTAGGGGTGGGTCTCGAAACCCCTCCCTGTTTTCTCATCACACGTTCGACCTTGACCGCCCCATGGTCAGCCAGCTCTAGGGTGATGTCCTCAATGGAGTAGTCAACGAGTTCCCTCGCATAAACTACTCCTTTCACAAAGTTCATGGTAGAGTGCGGCGTCACACTCACCGGGGTGCCATGAAGTGTCCGAAGAGCACTTATCTTGGACGCCTCGGCGGGATTCGCCGCATTCGCCAGAAGGCTCCCGTCCGAGAAACGGGTCACCTTCGGCTCTCTACCAATTGCACTAGCTAATCATCTCCTCCAATGGATCATGTTGCCCTTGGACAACATGCTGCCATCAGTGGAGCGAATAACGAGGAAGCGTTTGAAGCCAGCGGGCTCGAAAACGCCAGGTAATCTCTGAATGAGGGGCCCCGATGTCATCGAGGCTCCGCCCTGTGCACTCTTGGTGTTAGTCTTGGTCAGGGGCTCCGCACACGAGGGGGTAGATGGGCCGGATGTGCCGATCTTGGCTTGGTCGCCTACCAAAGTGGCAGCAGACTCATCCTTCCCCGCAGCCCCCGCGGATGGAGAGGAGCCCCGAGTCTTCTTCGTCTTTTTAGTCTTTTTCGTCCTTTTCTTTTTTGGAGAGGAGGGCGGGGAATGAACCCGCTTCTCAACTCCGCGGGCAGAAGCCCCCAGGCCAGATGGACCGGCCTCAGCCAGGTCCCTCTCCGAAATGGAGAAGGTCCTGGTTGTCGTAGGGACACCTGTCGGAGGAGATCCCTCCCCTCCTTTTACTGCCTCGGAGCTCTCGGCCGTTTGAGGAGGACCTTGCATAGGGGCGGATTCAGGTTCGGTGCTTGGCGCCGAGCCCGAACTTCCCCCCATGGAAGGCCCGACCGTCTGAGGCTGGGTCTCCTCAAGGACCATGTCTATCACAGGAGGGGCCTCCAGTTGGCCATCCCCTCCCAGGACATTGCAGGTCCCCTTGGCAGTGTCGCCAGTCTTGTTTGGGGAGGCACAGGCCTTGACCCCGGCAAGGTTTAAAATTCTTGCCAGCAGGTCTTTTGAGGGAAGCGACCGAAGGGGCCTGGCTTCCCTCTCTTCCCTAAGGGGGTTTGCCCTACCGAGCCGCTTCGATTGGGAGCCGCTGGCTAAGGGCTGCCTGCTGGCTTTCTTGGCAGTCCCCTTGGAAAGAAAAGAGGGGACTGCCGCTGGGAAAAGGGAGGTGCCCGAAAGCACATCCATAGAAGGGGGTGAGGGGGAGTCCCCTGCACCCGTAGGCGAAGGAGAGGAGTAAGCCTCCTCTCCGGTTAGAGAAATATGGAGGGTACCCTGTGCAAACACAGGGGGATGGACCTCCATTTTTTTGCTGGAGCTGCCCGAGGGCGGCTCCGTTGATGTTTCAGGGAAAGTTAAGGGTTGAGTTTTTTTTTTTTTTTTTGGTCTTCATCATTGGGCATGGTGACCCTTTTTTTAACACGGGATGCAATAGCGCACACCTCTCGCAGTAGCCCGCACTGCGAGAGGTGCTTACAAGCCTGGCAGAGCCAGGCGCCGCCATTTGGGACCACCCCTCCCGCCTGGTGGCCTGGCAGTCCATCGGCATGGCGGCTCCACCTTGAACACGGCGTAAAATATATAGATTGTGAAGAGGAGAGGAAAAGGGATGTGAGGAAGGTATGGGTGGGGATGAAGCAGGTTGTTAAAAACCAGCCACCCAGGACCGGAGCTCAGGGGTTAGGGAACATTGTCCCCCACCCCCTCAGCCCTGATGCGGGACGGTTGGCTGAAAGGAAGGTCAGCATCTACCCTGTGAAATTAGAGGCTGACCAGAGAAAGTTGTGGGAGAGGTTGTGTGAAAAGAGAGGAAACAAGTGTTTTGAAGGAAGGAAGAGAGGCTAAGCTGGGGCCGGACGGAGCGCTGGATCCCGTCAGAACGGCGGCCAGGATGGCAAATCGCGGCGCCCCTTACGGGGATGCGTGACAAGAGTGTGTGCGATTCGGAGACGACATTTTTTTTTTAATTTTATAGAGCCCATCGGCAACTACCCACTTGGGCATAAGTCACCGAAAAACTCGACAGCCTAGAGCTAGGCTACTTTAAAATAAAAATATGAAAACTTAACAATGATATAAATTGGAAAAACTTAACAATCAGGAAGCAATCTCCGGCAGCGGGGAGAGGTCCCCCTCACCCCGGTACAGGAGAGTGCAACCTACAAACAAAACAATAACAAAAAAAAGAACCTTAAATAAAGGGGAGAAGCCCGGCCTCCCCTCAAAAGTCAATGGGCACGAATCTCTCCCGAGCACAAAGGACAGGCGGTAGCGACCCCACCCATCCCGGTAACGCGACAGGTATCGTGCGCGAAGATCACCCAGACTGGGACATTCGACAAGAATGTGCCGAACAGTCTGGGGGACGACGCAGTCGTTGCAATATGGTGCAGGCGAGCGCTCTATCAAATAGCGATGCGTCACACGAGTGTGTCCGATTCGAAGACGACAGAAAGCAACCTGAAGGCGCCGCGGCATTGGGGGATAGGTCCATGGGAACAGTCACGGCGCAATGGCACGCAACTTTAAGTTCCCTTCTACCGTCTCCCATCTTCTTCGCCAAGCAGTCCGAAGAGCTGCCCGTATTCCTGCCATGTAGTCGGTGTGAGGAAGAGCGAAACGCTGGTCCGGTCGCAGAGTCGTCGCGGACTCTTTAGCGCGCTCATTCCCCGCAATTTCTACATGTCCAGGAACCCAGCAGAAGATAATTTCGGCATCTGCCCGGCTCGCCAAAACCATGGCGTCACGGATATCACGAACCAGGGGATGCGGAGATTCCAATGCCCCGAGAGCACTCAGGGCGCTTTGTGAGTCGCTATAGATCACAAACCAGTCTCCAAACCGGGCACGTCGCGTAATCTCCCAAACCGAGTGGTGTATTGCCACCCGCTCAGCCGTGAAGACAGACGCAGCGCCTGGTAGAGCCCAGCTGAATTCAAACAGAGGAGATACGGCGTGGAAGCCGACTTCCTCTTGGGACTTGGAGCCATCCGTATACACTAGCACGGTTCCAGCGTGACACGAGGTGTATCCAAAAAGGTCGAACGCAATACTCCCGACGCCGTACAAGCTTTGGGAGCAGAGGCGTGGCGAAAAATAGTCAAATGTGTACCTTCCAGGGTGGCGTCCTGGCCCGAACCAGGGGCGCCACCGGCCCGAGAACTATATCTAGCTCTCGAAGGAGTTTCCTGGCCCTAAACCCAAAGAACTTAGGGTATGACTGGCGTCTCTCGGCGGCATACGCACCGTCAAGATCAGCTGCGGATGCAGTGAGAGCTGTTGGCGACTGAGGGAGGCGCCGGGCTCGCGCGTACAGGCGAGTGATGCACTGCACGCGGCGCAGAGCGAGTGGCATCTCCCCAGCATCGACCAACAGGCTCTCAATGAGGAAAGTGCGGAAGGCACCGATCGTCAAGAAAAGGCTGGTATTTTTTTTTTTTTTAATTAAGGGGCTATCTGACGACTGCCGACTTAGGCATTAGTCGCCGTAAACAAACAGCCTAGTTCTAGGCTACTTTAAAAATTAAACAGGAAACAATAAAACGAAATAACAATAAAAAGCAATAACAAAAATAACAACAACAATTAAACTGTGTTAAATGAAAAGGAGAAGGCCAGCCTCCCCCCAAAAGTCAATAAGTGCACTAGTCATGGTGCACGCACTCGTCCCGAGTACAAGGGACAGGCGGTAGCGACCCCGCCCATCCCGGTACCGGGACAGGTATCGTGCGCGAAGATCACCCAGACTGGGACATTCGACAAGAATGTGCCGAACAGTCTGGGGGACGACGCAGTCGTTGCAATAGGGCGCAGGCGAGCGCTCAATCAAGTAGCGATGCGTCACACGAGTGTGTCCAATTCGAAGACGACAGAAAGCAACCTGAAGCCGCCGCAGCATTGGGGGATAGGTCCATGGGAACAGTCGCGGCGCAATGGCACGCAACTTTAAGTTCCCCTCGACCGTCTCCCATCTTCTTTGCCAAGCAGTCCGAAGAGCTGCCCGTATTCCTGCCATGTAGTCAGTGTGAGGAAGAGCGAAACGCTGGTCCGGTCGCAGAGTCCTCACGGACTCTTTGGCGCGCTCATTCCCCGCAATTCCTACATGTCCAGGAACCCAGCAGAAGATAATCTCGACATCTGCCCGGCTCGCCAAAACAGTGGCGTCACGGATTTCGCGAACCAGGGGATGCGGAGATTCCAATGCCCCGAGAGCACTCAGGGCGCTTTGTGAGTCGCTATAGATCACAATCCGGTCTCCGAACCGGGCACGTCGCGTAATCTCCCGTACCGAGTGGTGTATTGCCACCAACTCGGCCGTGAAGACAGACGCAGCGCCTGGTAGAGCCCCGCTGACTTCAAACAGAGGGGATACGGCGTGGAAGCCAACCCCCTCTTGGGACTTGGAGCCATCCGTATACACTGGCACGGTACCAGCGTGACACGATGTGTGCTCCAAAAAGGTCGAACGCAATACTCCCGGCGAAGTACAAGGAAAGCCTCGCAGACGGCATTTTCCAGTCGGAGCAGAGCATCCAACGTGGAGTGAAACTTACGGAAGCCGCACTGTGCAGAAGACAGATGGCCTCCGCTGTCCAGGAAATAGGCTAATCTAACATTTACCAATTTCTCCATCAACTTGCACATGCAAGAGGTTAGAGAGATTGGGCGGAAACCGGTCGGAGTAGAGTGATCTCTCCCCGGCTTGCGAAAGGCGAGCACAGTAGCGATTCGCCAGGAGTCTGGGAGAAGACCTTCCACCCAGATCCTGTTGAACAGATCTAACAGAAAGGCCATGCCTCGCTCACCCAGGTGTCGAAGCATGGCGTACGGGACATTGTCCGGACCATGGGCGGTGTCCGCGCACGAAGCGAGAGCGGAACGCAACTCACTCACAGTAAACTTGTCGTTGAAGGGTTCTCCGCCTCTGGAGGTAAAGTCCAGCCGGCGGCCTTCCGCGACATCACGACGAGAGAATGCGGAGAAAGCGGTCGCTAAGGATTCCGCCACGGACGCGGGGTCCGAGATTGCGGTCCCATTCTCCTGG
Organism: Ceratothoa steindachneri; assembly: GCA_963969495.1. NCBI lineage: Eukaryota > Metazoa > Arthropoda > Malacostraca > Isopoda > Cymothoidae > Ceratothoa > Ceratothoa steindachneri. Next base: position 35,522,787 of record OZ018332.1, read on the forward strand.
AGAACGGGAGGGGGGTCCTGCGAGAACTTGCCCCGAATCCTTTTGACTCGCTTCCACACCTCAGCTAAAGGGGTCTTCCCGTTAAGTGAAGACACGTATGCCCGCCAAGAAGAGCGGCGGGCATGCTTCGAAATATACCGGAACCTAGCCCTAGCCCGACGAAATTCAGCGACAGTGAAATCGTTCGGGCGGCGCTTATAGCGCATGTAGGCATAACGCTTCTGTTTGAGGGCCGTCTCACACTCGGCCGACCACCATGGGAGTGGTCGGCGTGAAAAACGGCCAGACGTCCTAGGAATAGTAGTCAGGCCCACGGCGATGAGGTTGCTGGAGAAGAACTCAACGGCCTCATCTACCGACCTAAACTCCTCGACTGAGATAGAGAATTCAGTCATTTCCTGAAATGCAGGCCACCGCGCCCGCGCCAAGCACCACCCAGGTGGTCTCTCAGGCGGCAGTTGCCCTGAAAATGATATTTGAATGGGAAAGTGATCACTACCATGGAGGTCATCGACCACCCCCCAATCAAAATCAGGCTGTGCATCCCAAAAGCACAAAGATAGGTCAAGGCAAGAAAATGAAGCGGTTCTCGGACAGTGATGCGTAAACTCATCCACGTTTAGGACACCCATCTCAAGCTCTTCGATCAGATCGGCAAGGACTTGTCCCCTGGGATTTATGGAGTAATCTCCCCAGAGAGGATGCCTGCCGTTCAGATCTCCAAGCAAGAGATAGGGCCTCGGCAACCGTGCCACGACGCGGCGGAAGTCCCCCGCGTCGAAGTCAGCTGACGGTGGAATGTACGCAGAAATGATAGTATACCTCCTATCCAGGTGCAGCTGCACAGCCACTGCCTGAAAGGAGGTATCTAAAGAGAAAGGAAGAACGGAGACATCATGCCGGGTGTAAACCGCGCATCCCCCAGCCCGGCCATCCCGCGGTGGTGGGGTCGCAAGACCCTTATACCCCTGGAGGGCAGGCAGGGGGCACGCGCCTAGCATGGTCTCCTGCAAAAAAATAGCTAACGGGGAACGGGACGAGGCGAGCCTCCGCAGCTCCTCCCAGTTGGCCCGGAGTCCACGGCAATTCCATTGAAGGAATATGCCCTCCAGGCCTAGCTCGGAGGAGACGCGGGGGCCCTCCTCGAATTGAAGACCCTCACGGGAATGGCCGTACGCTTCCCGGGGGCAGAACCCCGGGCGCTGTTGGCCGGACAAATCGCTGAAGGCGCTGTCGCCTTCGAGGAGTAATTGGGGGAGGTTGGGCTCGCCATGCGAGTCTTTTCCTCCCTCCGCCTCGAAACCTTAGGCGGGCGCTGCGGCTTCGGAGGCGGGGGGGGCCTCTTTTCGAGGAACCACCGTCTCCGAGCCACTCGCTCCACCTCGGGGCGTGGCGAAGGAGCCGAAGCTCCTTTGTTGCTGTCCTCCTTTCGGGGGACAGCTTTAGGAACCCCTGAAGATGGCTTAGCGACCATGTTCAGGGCTGTTGCCTCCTGTGAGTCTAACGACTCTGTGGAGGCGCGTGGCCGTTTCGCCTTACGGGAAACGGTCACGCTGGGGAAAGAGGGGGGAGCCCTGGTTTTAGCCGGGGCCGGGTATGAACCCTTTTTGCCGCCAGCTTTACCAGGGGAGCACCCGGGTTGGGTAGAGCCCGCAGAAGGGCTCCGAATCGGCGCGGAAACAACCGTGCTCGTTGGCCTGGATGGGCCAGGAGCAGAGGGTGCCTTGCTAACTATTGAGGCATATGACGTCCCAGGCAGAGCCGGGCGCGCCAGGACCAAGTCCTTTGCCTCGCGGAATGAGAGTCGATCCTGGGCCTGAACGGCCAGGATTTCTTTCTCAAAGAGATATGCACCACATTGCTTCGAAGAAGCAGGGTGCGGCTCTCCGCAATTGACACACTTGGCCACACACGATTTGGACTGATCGTGTGCGACCTTGGAGCAATTTACACAGACTTCGGGTGACCCCGAATTTGCACGTCTACATGATCGATTCGTATGGCCGAAGCGGTGACAGTAATAGCACCACCGCGGCAGTGGCACGAATGCCTTCACGCGGTAGCGGTACCACCCGGCACGAACCCACTCAGGGAGCTTGTCACAGTCGAACGTGACGAAGAGTGTAGGGGTGGGTCTCGAGGCCCCTCCCTGTTTTCTCATCACACGTTCGACCTTGACCGCCCCATGGTCGGCCAGCTCTAGGGTGATGTCTTCAATGGAGTAGTCAACGAGTTCCCTCGCATAAACTACTCCTTTCACAAAGTTCATGGTAGAGTGCGGCGTCACACTCACCGGGGTGCCATGAAGTGTCCGAAGAGCACTTATCTTGGCTGCCTCGGCGGGATTCGCCGCATTCGCCAGAAGGCTCCCGTCCGAGAAACGGGTTACCTTCGGCTCTCTACCAATTGCACTAGCTAATCCTCTCCTCTGATGGATCATGTTGCCCTTGGACAACATGGTGCCATCAGTGGAGCGAATAACGAGGAAGCGCTTGAAGCCAGCGGGCTCGAAAACGCCAGGTAACCTCTGAATCAGGGGCCCCGATGTCATCGAGGCTCCGCCCTGTGCATTCTTGGTGTTAGTCTTAGTCAGGGGCTCCGCACACGAGGGGGTAGAGGGGCCGGATGTGCCGATCTTGGCTTGGTCGCCTACCAAAGTGGCAGCAGACCCATCCGTCCCCGCAGCCCCCGCGGATGGAGAGGAGCCCCGAGTCTTCTTCGTCTTTTTCTTTTTAGGAGAGGAGGGCGGGGAATGAACCCGCTTCTCACCTCCGCCGGCAGAAGCCCCCATGCCAGATGGGCCGGCCTCAGACAGGTCCCTCTCTGAAATGGAGAAGGTCCTGGTCGTCGTAGGGGCACCTGTCGGAGGAGATCCCTCCCCTCCTTTTACTGCCTCGGAGCCCTCGGCCGTTTGAGGGGGACCTTGCATAGGGGCGGTTTCGGGTACGGTGCTTGGCGCCGAGCCCTGATTCCCCCCCATGGAAGGCCCTACCATCTGAGGCTGGGTCTCCTCAAGGACCATGTCTATCACAGGAGGGGCCTCCAGTTGGCCATCCCCTCCCAGGACATCGCAGGTCCCTTTTTTTTTTTTAATTAAGGGGCTATCTGGCGACTGCCGACTAAGGCATAAGTTGCCGTAAACAAACAGCCTAGTTTTAGGCTACTTTAAAAAATTAAACAGAAAACAATAAAAAGAAATAACAATAACAATAACAAAGCAATAACAAAATTACAAAAACAACAACAACAATTAAATCGGGTTAAATATAAGGGAGAAGGCCGGCCTCCCCCCAAAAGTCAATAAGTCCACCAGTCAAAGTACACGCACTCGTCCCGAGCACAAGGGACAGGCGGTAGCGACCCCGCCCATCCCGGTACCGGGACAGGTGTCGTGCGCGAAGATTTTTTTTTTTTTTTTTTTTTTAAGAGCTCATCTGGCGACTGCCTACTTGGGCATTAGTCGCCGTATTAAAACTGGCCTAGTTCTAGGCTACTTTAAAATGAAATTAAAGAGAAAAAAAAAAACAACAACACCCCAAAAGGGGGAAAGGAAGCAAGCTGGTGCGTCGGGGAGAGGTCCCTCCGGCGCAGGAGCGTGCAACTAAAGAAAAAAAAAACAAACAAAAAACAAAACAAATGCAAAAAAACAACAAAAAAACAAACAAACAAACCTTGCTTAAATAATAGGGAGAAGGCCGGCCTCCCCCAAGAAGTCAACATGTCCACAAGTCAGTGTGCACGAATCTGTCCCAAGCACAAGGGACAGGCGGTAGCGACCCCGCCCATCCCAGTACTGGGACAGGTATTGTGCGCGAAGATCACCCAGACTGGGACATTCGACAAGAATGTGCCGAACAGTCTGGGGGACGACGCAGTCGTTGCAATAGGGCGCAGGCGAGCGCTCCATCAGATAGCGATGCGTCACACGAGTGTGTCCGATTCGGAGACGACAGAAAGCAACCTGAAGCCGCCGCGGCATTGGGGGATAGGTCCATGGGAACAGTCGCGGCGCAATGGCACGCAACTTTAAGTTCCCTTCGACCGTCTCCCATCTTCTTTGCCAAGCAGTCCGAAGAGCTGCCCGTATTCCTGCCATGTAGTCGGTGTGAGGAAGAGCGAAACGCTGGTCCGGTCGCAGAGTCCTCGCGGACTCTTTGGCGCGCTCATTCTCCGCAATTCCTACATGTCCAGGAACCCAGCAGAAGATAATCTCGACATCTGCCCGGCTCGCCAAAACCGTGGCGTCACGGATATCGCGAACCAGGGGATGCGGAGATTCCAATGCCCCGAGAGCACTCAGGGCGCTTTGTGAGTCGCTATAGATCACAATCCGGTCTCCGAACCGGGCACGTCGCGTAATCTCCCGTACCGAGTGGTGTATTGCCACCAGCTCGGCCGTGAAGACAGACGCAGCGCCTGGTAGAGCCCCGCTGACTTCAAACAGAGGGGATACGGCATGGAAGCCGACCCCCTCTTGGGACTTGGAGCCATCCGTATACACTGGCACGGTACCAGCGTGACACGATGTGTGCTCCAAAAAGGTCGAACGCAATACTCCCGGCGCAGTACAAGCTTTGGGAGCAGAGGCGTGGCGACAAATAGCCAAATGTGGTACCCTCCAGGGTGGCGTCATGGGCAGAACCAGGGGCGCAACCGGCCCGAGAGCTATATCTACCTCTCGAAGGAGTTTCCTGGCCCTAAACCCAAAGGGCTTAGGGTATGACTGGCGTCTCTCGGCGGCATAGGCACCATCGAGATCAGCTGCGGATGCAGTGAGAGCTGTTGGCGATTGAGGGAGGCGCCGGGCTCGCGCGTACAGGCGAGTGATGCACTGCACGCGGCGCAGAGCAAGTGGCATCTCCCCAGCATCGACCAACAGGCTCTCAATGGGGGAAGTGCGGAAGGCACCGGTCGCAAGGCGAAGGCCGGTGTGGTGGATTGAATCCACCTTCCGCAATAAACGCTCGGCTGCGGATGCATAAAACTCGCATCCGTAGTCGAGCTTCGAGCGAACAAAGGATCGATAAAAAAGTAAGGCGGTAGCCCTATCAGCGCCCCAAGCGCTGAACGTCACGGAACGGAGAATGCCCATGGCGCGGGTACAAGAGACCCTAAGGCTGCGAATATGAGCCTCCCAGGTGAGGCGTCGGTGGAATACAAGACCAAGGAAACGGTGCGACTCAACCACATCCAGGCGCACCCCATTAAGAAACAAATCTGGGTCGGGGTGAAGCCGTGGATGGCGGCAGAAGTGCACCACCTTAGTCTTGGCCAAAGAAAACCGAAACCTGTGCGCTTCGGCATAGCGAGAGACGCGGTTCAATGCCTGTTGGAGTCGACGCTCCAGAGTTGGCATCTGGGCCGCGCCAAAACAGATCGAAAGGTCGTCCACGTAGAGCGTAGCGAGAACATCTTCCGGCAGCACCGAGGTGATGCCGTTGATGCTCAGGGCAAAGAGTGTGACACTGAGGACACTTCCCTTGCGGGACACCCTCCTCCTGCTCCTTTGCGCCAGAGAGGGCTCCCCCCACACGTACGCGGAATCGACGATCTCGAAAAAATTTAGATATATACATTGGGAGGCGTCCCCTCGCCCCCATCGTGTGGAGAATCTCCATGATACCGTATCGCCATGCGGTATCATAGGCCTTCTCCAGATCAAAAAACACCGTGGCGTAGTGCTGTCTACGAAGGAAAGCCTCGCAGACGGCATTTTCCAGTCGGAGCAGAGCATCCGACGTGGAGTGGAACTTACGGAAGCCGCACTGTGCAGAAGACAGATGGCCTCCGCTGTCCAGGAAATAGGCTAATCTAACATTTACCAATTTCTCCATCAACTTGCACACGCAAGAGGTTAGAGAGATTGGACGGAAACCGGTCGGAGTAGAGTGATCTCTCCCCGGCTTGCGAAAGGCGAGCACAGTAGCGATTCGCCAGGAGTCTGGGAGAAGACCCTCCACCCAGATCCTGTTGAACAAATCTAACAGAAAGGCCATGCCTCGCTCACCCAGGTGTCGAAGCATGGCGTACGGGACATCGTCCGGACCATGGGCGGTGTCCGCGCACGAAGCGAGAGCGGAACGCAACTCACTCACAGTAAACTTGTCGTTGAAGGGTTCTCCGCCTCTGGAGGTAAAGTCCAGCCGGTGGCCTTCCGCGACATCACGACGTCCATTGAATGCTGGCGGAGCAGCATCACGGCTAGAAAATGCGGAAAAAGCGGTCGCTAAGGATTCCGCCACGGACGCGGGGTCCGAGATTGCGGTCCCATTCTCCTGGAGAACGGGAGGGGGGTCCTGTGAGAACTTGCCCCGAATCCTTTTGACACGCTTCCACACCTCAGCTAAAGGGGTCTTCCCGTTAAGTGAAGACACGTATGCCCGCCAAGAAGAGCGGCGGGCGTGCTTCGAAACATACCGGAACCTAGCCCGACGAAATTCAGCGACAGTGAAATCGTTCGGGCGGCGCTTATAGCGCATGTAGGCATAACGCTTCTGTTTGAGGGCCGTCTCACACTCGGCCGACCACCATGGGAGTGGTCGGTGTGCAAAACGGCCAGACGTCCTAGGAATAGTAGTCAGGCCCACGGCGATGAGGTTGCCGGAGAAGAACTCAACGGCCTCATCTACCGACCTAAACTCCTCGACTGAGATAGACAATTCAGTCATTTCCTGAAATGCAGGCCACCGCGCCCGCGCCAAGCACCACCCAGGTGGTCTCTCAGGCGGCAGTTGCCCTGAAAATGATATTTGAATGGGAAAGTGATGACTACCATGGAGGTCATCAACCACCCCCCAATCAAAATCAGGCTGTGCATCCGAAGAGCACAAAGACAGGTCAAGGCAAGAAAATGAAGCGGTTCTCGGACAGTGATGCGTAAACTCATCCACGTTTAGGACACCCATCTCAAGCTCTTCGATCAGATCGGCAAGGACTTGTCCCCTGGGATTTATGGAGTAATCTCCCCAGAGAGGATGCCTGCCGTTCAGATCTCCAAGCAAGATATAGGGCCTCAGCAACCGTGCCACGACGCGGCGGAAGTCCCCCGCGTCGAAGTCAGCTGACGGTGGAATGTACGCAGAAATGATAGTATACCTCCTATCCAGGTGCAGCTGCACAGCCACTGCCTGAAAGGAGGTATCTAAAGAGATTTTTTTTTTTTTTTTAATTAAGGGGCTATCTGGCGACTGCCGACTTAGGCATAAGTCGCCGTAAACAAACAGCCTAGTTCTAGGCTACTTCAAAAAATGGAACAGGGAACAACAAAAAAGAAATAACAATAACAAAACAATAACAAAAACAACAACACAAAAAAAATTAAGCCTGGTTAAAAAAAAGGGAGAAGGCCGGCCTCCCCCAAAAAGTTAGCAAGTCCACCAGTCAAAGTGCACGCACTCGTCCCGAGTACAAGGGACAGGCGGTAGCGAACCCGCCCATCCCGGTACCGGGACAGGTGTCGTGCGCGAAGATCACCCAGACTGGGACATTCGACAAGAATGTGCCGAACAGTCTGGGGGACGACGCAGTCGTTGCAATAGGGCGCAGGCGAGCGCTCCACCAATTAGCGATGCGTCACACGAGTGTGTCCGATTCGGAGACGACAGAAAGCAACCTGAAGCCGCCGCGGCATTGGGGGATAGGTCCATGGGAACAGTCGCGGCGCAATGGCACGCAACTTTAAGTTCCCTTCGACCGTCTCCCATCTTCTTCGCCAAGCAGTCCGAAGAGCTGCCCGTATTCCTGCCATGTAGTCGGTGTGAGGAAGAGCGAAACGCTGGTACGGTCGCAGAGTCCTCGCGGACTCTTTGGCGCCCTCATTCCCCGCAATTCCCACATGTCCAGGAACCCAGCAGAAGATAATCTCGACATCTGCCCGGCTCGCCAAAACCGTGGCGTCACGGATATCGCGAACCAGGGGATGCGGAGATTCCAATGCCCCGAGAGCACTCAGGGCGCTTTGTGAGTCGCTATAGATCACAATCCGGTCTCCGAACCGGGCACGTCGCGGAATCTCCCGTACCGAGTGGTGTATTGCCACCAGCTCGGCCGTGAAGACAGACGCAGCGCCTGGTAGAGCCCCGCTGACTTCAAACAGAGGGGATACGGCGTGGAAGCCGACCCCCTCTTGGGACTTGGAGCCATCCGTATACACTGGCACGGTTCCAGCGTGACACGATGTGTGCTCCAAAAAGGTCGAACGCAATACTCCCGGCGCAGTACAAGCTTTGGGAGCAGAGGCGTGGCGACAAATAGCCAAATGTGGTACCCTCCAGGGTGGCGTCCTGGGCAGAACCAGGGGCGCCACCGGCCCGAGAGCTATATCTAGCTCTCGAAGGAGTTTCCTGGCCCTAAACCCAAAGGGCTTAGGGTATGACTGGCGTCTCTCGGCGGCATAGGCACCATCGAGATCAGCTGCGGATGCAGTGAGAGCTGTTGGCGACTGAGGGAGGCGCCGGGCTCGCGGGTACAGGCGAGTGATGCACTGCACGCGGCGCAGAGCGAGTGGCATCTCCCCAGCATCGACCAACAGGCTCTCAATGGGGGAAGTGCGGAAGGCACCGGTCACAAGGCGAAGGCCGGTGTGGTGGATCGAATCCACCTTCCGCAATAAACGCTCGGCTGCGGATGCATAAAACTCGCATCCGTAGTCGAGCTTCGAGCGAACAAAGGATCGATAAAAAAGTAAGGCGGTAGCCCTATCAGCGCCCCAAGCGCTGAACGTCACGGAACGGAGAATGTCCATGGCGCGGGTACAAGAGACCCTAAGGCTGCGAATATGAGCCTCCCAGGTGAGGCGTCGGTGGAATACAAGACCAAGGAACGGTGCGACTCAACCACATCCAGGCGCACCCCATTAAGAAACAAATCTGGGTCGGGGTGAAGCCGTGGATGGCGGCAGAAGTGCACCACCTTAGTCTTGGCCAAAGAAAACCGAAACCTGTGCGCTTCGGCATAGCGAGAGACGCGGTTCAATGCCTGTTGGAGTCGACGCTCCAGAGTTGGCATCTGGGCCGCGCCAAAACAGATCGAAAGGTCGTCCACGTAGAGCGTAGCGAGAACATCTTCCGGCAGCAAGGAGGTGATGCCGTTGATGCTCAGGGCAAAGAGTGTGACACTGAGGACACTTCCCTGCGGGACACCCTCTTCCTGTTCCTTTGGGCCGGAGAGAGCTCCCCCCACCCGTACGCGGAATCGACGATCTCGCAAAAATTCAGATATAAACATTGGGAGGCGTCCCCTCGCCCCCATCGTGTAGAGTCTCCATGATACCGTATCGCCATGCGGTATCATAGGCCTTCTCCAGATCGAAAAACACCGTGGCGTAGTGCTGTCTACGAAGGAAAGCCTCGCAGACGGCATTTTCCAGTCGGAGCAGAGCATCCGACGTGGAGTGGAACTTGCGGAAGCCGCACTGTGCGGAAGACAGATGGCCTCCGCTGTCCAGGAAATAGGCTAATCTAACATTTACCAATTTCTCCATCAACTTGCACACGCAAGAGGTTAGAGAGATTGGGCGGAAACCGGTCGGAGTAGAGTGATCTCTCCCCGGCTTGCGAAAGGCGAGCACAGTAGCGATTCGCCAGGAGTCTGGGAGAAGACCTTCCACCCAGATCCTGTTGAACAGATCTAACAGAAAGGCCATGCCTCGCTCACCCAGGTGTCGAAGCATGGCGTACGGGACATCGTCCGGACCATGGGCGGTGTCCGCGCACGAAGCGAGAGCGGAACGCAACTCACTCACAGTAAACTTGTCGTTGAAGGGTTCTCCGCCACTGGAGGTAAAGTCCAGCCTGCGGCCTTCCGCGACATCACGACGTGCATTGAATGCTGGCGGAGCAGCATCACGGCTAGAGAATGCGGAAAAAGCGGTCGCTAAGGATTCCGCCACGGACGCGGGGTCTGAGATTGCGGTCCCATTCTCCTGGAGAACGGGAGGGGGGTCGTGCGAGAACTTGCCCCGAATCCTTTTGACTCGCTTCCACACCTCAGCTAAAGGGGTCTTCCCGTTAAGTGAAGACACGTATGCCCGCCAAGAAGAGCGGCGGGCGTGCTTCGAAATATACCGGAACCTAGCCCTAGCCCGACGAAATTCAGCGACAGTGAAATCGTTCGGGCGGCGCTTATAGCGCATGTAGGCATAACGCTTCTGTTTCAGGGCCGTCTCACACTCGGCCGACCACCATGGGAGTGGTCGGCGTGCAAAACGGCCAGACGTCCTAGGAATAGTAGTCAGGCCCACGGCGATGAGGTTGCCGGAGAAGAACTCAACGGCCTCATCTACCGACCTAAACTCCTCGACTGAGATAGAGAATTCAGTCATTTCCTGAAATGCAGGCCACCGCGCCCGCGCCAAGCACCACCGAGGTGGTCTCTCAGGCGGCAGTTGCCCTGAAAATGATATTTGAATGGGAAAGTGATCACTACCATGGAGGTCATCGACCACCCCCCAATCAAAATCAGGCTGTGCATCCCAAGAGCACAAAGATAGGTCAAGGCAAGAAAATGAAGCGGTTCTCGGACAGTGATGCGTAAACTCATCCACGTTTAGGACACCCATCTCAAGCTCTTCGATCAGATCGGCAAGGACTTGTCCTCTGGGATTTATGGAGTAATCTCCCCAGAGAGGATGCCTGCCGTTCAGATCTCCAAGCAAGAGATAGGGCCTCGGCAACCGTGCCACGACGCGGCGGAAGTCCCCCGCGTCGAAGTCAGCTGACGGTGGAATGTACGCAGAAATGATAGTATACCTCCTATCCAGGTGCAGCTGCACAGCCACTGCCTGAAGGGAGGTATCTAAAGAGAAAGGAAGAACGGAGACATCATGCCGGGTGTAAACCGCGCATCCCCCAGCCCGGCCATCCCGCGGTGGTGGGGTCGCAAGACCCTTATACCCCGGGAGGGCAGGGAGGGGGCACGCGCCTAGCATGGTCTCCTGCAAAAAAATAGCTAACGGGGAACGGGACGAGACGAGCCTCCGCAGCTCCTCCCAGTTGGCCCGGAGTCCACGGCAATTCCATTGAAGGAATATGCCCTCCAGGCCTAGCTCGGAGGAGACGCGGGGGCCCTCCTCGAATTGAAGACCCTCACGGGAATGGCCGTACGCTTCCCGGGGGCAGAACCCCGGGCGCTGTTGGCCGGACAAAGCGCTGAAGGCGCTGTTGCCTTCGAGGACTTATTTAGGGAGGTTGGGCTCGCCATGCGAGTCTTTTCCTCCCTCCGCCTCGAAACCTTAGGCGGGCGTTGCGGCTTCGGAGGCGGGGGGCCCTCTTTTCGAGGAACCACCGTCTCCGAGCAACTCGCTCCACCTCGGGGCGTGGGCGAAGGAGCCGAAGCTCCTTTGTTGCTGTCCTCCTTTCGGGGGACAGCTTTAGGAACCCCGGAAGATGGCCTAGCGACCATCTTCAGGGGTGTTGCCTCCTGTGAGTCTAACGACTCGGTGGAGGCGCGTGGCCGTTTCGCCTTACGGGAAACGGTCACGCTGGGGGAGGAGGGGGGAGCCCTGGTTTTAGCCGGGGCAGGGTATGAACCCTTTTTGCCGCCAGCTTTACCAGGGGAGCGCCCGGGTGTAGTAGAGCCCGCAGAAGGGCTCCGAATGGGCGCGGAAACAACCGTGCTCGTTGGCCTGGATGGGCCAGGAGCAGAGGGTGCCTTCCTAACTATTGAGGCATATGACGTCCCAGGCAGAGCCGGGCGCGCCAGGACCAAGTCCTTTGCCTCGCGGAATGAGAGTCGATCCTGGGCCTGAACGGCCAGGATTTCTTTCTCAAGGAGATATGCACCACATTGCTTCGAAGAAGCAGGGTGCGGCTCTCCGCAATTGACACACTTGGCCACACACGATTTGGACTTATCGTGTGCGACCTTGGAGCAATTTACACAGACTTCGGGTGACCCCGACTTGTCACGTCTACATGAGCGATTCGTATGGCCGAAGCGGTGACAGTAATAGCACCGCCGCGGCAGTGGCACGAATGCCTTCACGCGGTAGCGGTACCAACCGGCACGCACCGACTCAGGAAGCTTGTCACAGTCGAACGTGACGAAGAGTGTAGGGGTGGGTCTCGAGGCCCCTCCCTGTTTTCTCATCACACGTTCGACCTTGACCGCCCCATGGTCGGCCAGCTCTAGGGTGATGTCTTCTATGGAGTAGTCAACGAGTTCCCTCGAATAAACTACTCCTTTTACAAAGTTCATAGTAGAGTGCGGCGTCACACTCACCGGGGTGCCATGAAGTGTCCGAAGAGCACTTATCTTGGCCGCCTCGGCGGGATTCGCCAGAAGGCTCCCGTCCGAGAAACGGGTTACCTTCGGCTCTCTACCAATTGCACTAGCTAATCCTCTCCTCTGATGGATCATGTTGCTCTTGGACAACATGCTGCCATCAGTGGAGCGAATAACGAGGAAGGGTTTGAAGCCAGCGGACTCGAAAACGCCAGGTAACCTCTGAATCAGGGGCCCCGATGTCATCGAGGCTCCGCCCTGTGCACTTTTGGTCTTTGTCATCGTCAGGAGCTCCGTACCCGGGGAATCAGAGAGCCCGGATGTGCCGATCTTGGCTTGGTCGCTTGCCAAAGTGGCAGCAGACCCATCCGTCCCCGTAGCCCCCGCGGATGGAGAGGAGCCCCGAGTCTTCTTCGTCTTTTTCTTTTTAGGAGAGGAGGGCGGGGAATGAACCCGCTTCTCACCCCCGCCGGTAGAAGCCCCCAGGCCAGATGGACCGGCCTCAGCCAGGTCCTTCTCCGAAATGGAGGTCCTGGTGGTCGCAGGGGCATCATCCGGAGGAGATCCCTCCCCTCCTTGTACTGCCTGAGAATCTACAGCCGTTTGATGAGGACCTTGCATAGGGGCGGATTCGGTGCTTGGCGCCGAGCCCGGATTCCCCCCCATGGAAGGCCCTACCTTCTGAGGCTGGTTTTCCTCAAGGACCATGTCTATCACAGGAGGGGCCTCCAGTTGGCCATCCCCTCCCAGGACATCGCAGGTCCCCTTGGCAGCGTCATAAGTCTTTAGTGGGGAGGCACAGGCCTTGACCCCGGCAAGGTTTAATATTTTTGCCAGCAGGTCTTTTGAGGGAAGCGACCGAAGGGGCCTGGCTTCCCTCTCCCCCCTAAGGGGGTTTGCCCTACCGAGCCGCTTGTACGAGGGGCAGTCGGCAATGGGCTGCCTGCTGGCTTTCTTGGCAGTCCCCTTAGAAAGCAAAGGAGGGACTGCCGCTGGAGATAGGGAGGTGCCCGAAAGCACCTCCAGAGAAGGGGGTGAGGGGGAGTGCCCTACACCCGTAGGCGTAGGAGAGGAGTAAGCCTCCTCTCCGGTTAAAGAGGTATGGAGGGTCCCCTGCGCAAGCACAGGGGGGGGGGGGACCTCCATCTTTTCTGTGGAGCTGCACGAGGGCGGCTCCGTTGTTTTAGGGGGAATTAAGGGGAGATGTTTTTTTTTTTCATCATTGGGCATGGTGACCCTCTTTGTTTTACGGGACGCAATCGCTCACCACCTCTTGCAGTAGCCCGCACTGCAAGAGGTGCTTACAGGCCCGGCAGAGCCAGGCGCCGCCATTTGGGACCACCCCTCCCGCCTGGTGGCCTGGCAGTCCTTCGGCATGGCGGCTCCACCTTAGACACGGCGTAAAACAGATAGAATGTGAAGAGGAGAGGAAAAGGGATGTGAGGAAGGTATGGGTGGGGATGAAGCAGGTTGTTAAAAAAAACCCATCCCGAACCGGAGCTGAGGGGTTAGGGAACAATGTCCCCTCCCCCCTCAGCCCCCATCCGGGGTGGTTGGCTTGAGAAGAAGGTCAGCATTCTACCCTGTGAAATTAGAGACTGACCAGAGAAAGTTGTGGGAGAGGTTGTATGAAAAGCGACGAGGTAGGGGAGAAATCGGGCTATCTGAAGGAAGGAAGAGAGGCTAAGCTGGGGCCGGACGGAGCGCTGGATCCCGTCAGCACGGCGGCCAGGATGGAAAATCGCCGCGCCCCTTATGGGGTCCAGAGAAAGGGGTGAGTCCCTTTCACCCGTAGGCTTAGGAGAGGAGTAAGCCTCCTCTCCGGTTAAAGAAATATGGAGGGTCCCCTGCGCAAGCACAGGATGGGGAAGGGGCCTACATTTTTTCGGTGGAGCTGCCCGAGGGCGGCTCCTTCGATGTACAAGGGAAAATGGGGGAGAGATTTGTTTTTATTTGCATACATGGGCATTGTGACCCTCTTTTTTATACGGGACGCAATAGCTCATCACCTCTCGCAGTTGCCCGCACTGCAAGAGGTACTTACAGGCCTGGCAGAGCCAGGCGCCGCCATTTGGGACTACCCCTCCCGCCTGGTGGCCTGGCAGTCCATTGGCATGGCGGCTCCACCTTGAACACGGCGTAAAACTGTGTGAAGAGGAAAGGAAAAGGGATGTGAGGAAGGTATGGGTGGGGATGAGGCAGGTTGTTAAAAACCAGTCACCCCAGACCGGAGCTCAGGGGTTAGGGAACATTGTCCCCTCCCCACTCAGCCCCGATCCGGGACGGTTGGCTGAGAAGAAGGTCAGCATCTATCCTGTGAAATTAGAGGCTGACCAGAGAAAGTTGTGGGAGAGGTTGTGTGAAAAGAGAGGAAACAAGTGTTTTGAAGGAAGGAAGAGAGGCTAAGCTGGGGCCGGACAGGCAGTCTAAAGAAGCGACTTGGAACAGGGTGGTGCATAAGGAAAGCATCTTAAAATAAGCGTGAGTAGCGAAAAAATGGATATTGCAAAAATAAAACCCAAGTATTAACAATCTTTATAATTAAATTGTACATCAGTTAGCAGATTGATAATAACGTCATTATTACCATCAATAAATCATTAAAAGTAGTAATAAATATTAATAACTCGCTGGTGAAGGAGGGGGAATAGTATCAATTCTTTAATATTATCTCTTCTATTAAAACTATACCCTTAAAAATCTCTTTGGCAAGTTTTAACTTAAAATTAAAATGGAATGAAAAAACTGTACAGTCGGTTGCACGAATTAAGTTCGAGGCTCGTGCTAACGCTAAGATACAGAAAAAAATGGTATAGGTTGGTATATTACGTGACAATATATATATATATATATATATATATATATATATATATATATATATATATATATATATATATATATATATTAATATATATATATATATATATATATATATATATATATATATATGTATATGCGTACCCATATTCAAAATGAGTACAGTTATAAATCAAACTAATATACACTGCACATCCGGAGCACTTTCGGATACAATGAATATCTTATTCTGTTTCAAGAACCAAGTTATACGAGAGGTTTAAACTAATTATAATAACACGTTACGGGAAACTTGTACATGAAACTTCATATAACAACAGATTTGATTAAACCTTTATTATAGCATCAACAGTTACACACATTTAAGACTCAGACTGACTTTGGCTGTAACACACTTATTGAATTGAACTATCGGTGGAAAGTGGGAGTTTGGAAAAGGCATTACAAATCAAAGTGACTCAGACAGAAACCGTCTGGAATTCAGACTCGGGATAAATTTATATAAATCAAACACGGAGTTAACCTTTATATTCTAAAGCAAAAATTTAGGATTAATATAATCAATTATTAACCAACGATAGGGTGAAGCGTGAATATATGAAAAAGTAGAAATTTTGCGTAAAAATTCTAGTTTTATAGTTTACAATAATAATAATGCTACAAGTTGAGAGGCGATTTTATTTACTCTAAGGGACACAGATGCTAGGAGCAATGGTTTATACAATTATGAAAAGGTTAAGACCCTAGCATACACCCAATTTTCAAAAGAAATAAAACTATGAATAATAATAATGCGTGAAAAAATGACTTGTGTAGTTAATCTGGTAATATACGTACCGTAAAGCTTTGTGTCCTTAGGAAGAAGTCATTACGACCGAAAAGGGTTGCACCCAATCAGTATCGAAGGCTTCGCCACACTATTACAAATTTGATTCCTTTTTTTTTTTTTAGAGCCCAACGCAAAATACACCCCATTGTACTCAACACTACAGCACCGCGCAAAAGTTTGACTTAATTAAGAGCACCTAAGTTTCCTCGTCTTCTTTCTCTTTTGCGCCTCGGTTTGTGACACCGAATTCCACCATTCCACAATGATCTCGAACATCCTTGGCTAATTATAAATAAATTCGCGACACCACACATATTGAATGATCATTTCTGTTCAAAAATACAAGAGCCCCCGAAAGGGGTGAAAAGGGACAAAAACTAAATAAGACAGAAATCACAACCAAAATTTTAAATATAAAGCATTTACAAAGCTTCCTACGTTTGTTTCTTCAAACCGTTGTTACCTGGGATCCAAGATTCAAATGAATGGCGACATCAGGCAGCAAAGATCCGCTCACCGGGAGAGAGAACGAGGTGACAGCGAATAGAAAAGACTAGAAAGGTTTCGAAAAATGAAGGATAACGAGGAATAACAAATCACATCAGCTTGGGATGAACTCGCCACTCACTCCCCCCTCCTTTCTTCTTCCAGATTCGGACTGGTCAGGGATTTCGTGATGACCCGGCTAGCAGCCCCTCTTTGGCTCAAGTCGGAAGAGAGATCGGAGGGAGCAAGGAAACGGCGACCACCACCAACTAATCACGCCTCCGGGAATCACTTGAATCAGCCATCATGAGGCCTCATCTATCCATCAAATGGGATACACAACAAAATCTATAGACAAGGGACAACCACTTCCATTAGAAAGCTTTAGAAAAGGACGACAAAGTGGTGAGGAATGGAAAAGAGTATGGAACAAAACTTGCCCCGATTGTCCAGAAGAAACCCACAATTTATATAACAAGCGATAAGTGACTTGCACCAAGTCGCTCCGTGACCACAATTCGCGGCTTGTAGCGGTCACTGGTTCCCTACTAGTGCGTACGAGTATTAGAAGAACGAAAAAGGACTGAAGAAACGAGACGGAGTTGGACGCAATCATCTCATTCTTTGGAAAATCGGGAACGCAAAAGAAGCGACGAGGGTCGCTTTTGAATTCGGTCTCGAGCTTCACCGCTGCTTCCTTCCCTTTTGAAGATGGAGGAACAACACCGCTGCTTCCTTCCCTTTTGAAGATGGAGGAACAACACCGCTGCTTCCTTCCCTTTTGAAGATGGAGGAACAACACCGCTGCTTCCTTCCTTTTTGAAGATGGAGGAACAACACCGCTACTTTTTTCCCTTTTGAAGATGGAGGAACAATGGCTACCCTTTATATCACTCAACGGAGCCATTTATTCTCTTGAGATGATAACTTTCAAACCAATGTTTAACTTTAAGAGGCCAGTTTACACATAAGAGTGTGTCGTTCGTCCAACATCCACCATGTTATGGAAGCTTAATGGAAGAAATCCCCAAAAGCGATACGAGTATCAGCAAAGGTCTTAGGGATGAATTTTCCCTGCTTTTTACCCCCCCAAGCCGGGCTCTTCACCCCCCACCCCCGGAATTTATTCTTAATCTAAGAGCCGAGTGCCACCAACAAGGGTATTTTGAGCAGAGGAAGAGTCATGAAGGAAAACTTGGCAAACCACCAAAAACAGGAATAGTAAAAACAGGATAAGGATGAGAAAGATTAAAATAGAAACGTCTCAACTCCGAATACTGGCCGGATAACACACTCGTACAAACAGGACCCACAGATTAAAAACTATGAACTCCCTTCCACCTCTCGGCTTTGCGGTGTTTCCCTGATCGGGGGAGCGCAAACATCCTTTTCTCAGGAGGTTCAAGAAGAATGACGTTAATTTCGCTCCGACTACCAACGTAATATACATACATATAAACATAAATTAAAAACAATAAATTATGCACGGAGAAAAATAAAGGAATGCAAAATATCAAAGAGGATATGACCAGGACGTTCCGTGGACATTGAAATGGTGCCGGTATCCCTGGCAACCGGCTTTGGTGAGAGACGGGGCTGGAGGCGGGAGCGTGGTGGTGTCCGTCCATGGTGGTGAGGGTGGAGGTTTCCTCAATCCGACAGACAGGGTTGGCCCGGGGTCAGTGGTCAATCCGCGAGCATGTGCACAAAGTTGACGGGGACCTTCCCGCGTCGCCGAGGGTCCGCTTCCACTAGGCACTCCATCCAGCAGTCGCCGTCCTCCGTCTCCTCCTCGAGGATGAGCATGACCTCGCCCTCGCGGAACGAGAGCTCGTCGGCCCTGTCCGCGTCGCAGTCGTACAGCGCCCGGCACCGCCTTCGCCGCACAGAGCCCGCCATCTGCCGGGAACCACAGGCGGGAATCAACCCCCACACATCTTTAAATGGCATCGAAAGAATGACATTTCCAATCAACTACAACCGTTTATTCCACCCAAAGCGGGGGTAGCATGCATCAACACCACAATTACCCCACAGCCCCACTCCTTGATGCCCATTTAGTTTTCCGACCACCCATAAGCAGAAGCGGCGGCAGACCCATTTAAAGCTAATTAAAACTTTCGAGAATAAAAAGACGAAATCCAACGGTGGCATCGCGGACCTATGTTTTGTGAGAAGCATAGGAGGTGGCGAAGTTAGGGTGTGAAAATGTGTGATACGTATACAACTAGACCAATCTAGAGAGAAGACTAGTATTTGGGACGATAGGGAGGAATTTTTTTCAAAATCTTTATCTTCTCTTATGGCGGTCACCGAAATAACGTTAAAAAAAAATCTTTGAGCCAGGATGTGCAGCTCCTTCGGGTACCAAATATGAGAGGCTACACTAGGTAATCCCCTGAGGGGCTATCTGGTGGAGGTAGAACCCGCAGAAAGGTTCCAATTGCCCCCTTGGGAAGGATGTACCACATTAAGTAGAAAAACTCGTCCAAAAAATGAGACATTCGGTTCTCTCAGAGCCGATGGAGTTTGTGCGTCCCACAATCTTGTTTCGTGAGTAGAGCTGATAATTGAAAAGTGTTAAAAATGACGGGATCGAAGACCCCCGACGCCTTCGAGGATCTTTCTTTCTTTGTCGTGGGACGGCGAAATTTCCGAAAGGGCCGACCCATCTGAAAAGCCCTTCTGGAAAGAGGGGAGGTGAGCCATCAGTCAGTCAAACCTCAGAGGCCGCAGCTCTCCAATGAGCAACCAGAGGCAGACTGGCTCAGAAAGATACCCTTTCCCCAAGTCTTAGTAATTCATTGACAGGACAGCCATCATTTGAAGATCGAGTGACAGACCCAGAGGAAGGACATAACCCTTTCATTGGCCTGGCAACCAAAAAGGCAGTAAAAACCGACCTGCCATAAACAGTGCAGCATTGGACACCCATGAACAGTCACAGTGATGCGGTCAATCAGTACACGTGAGCAGTGCAATTACTAGGACACAAGGCCTTAATTGCACCTCAAGACCCACTTAAGCCTGGTCTCTTGCAAACCTGCGTGTGTTAAACGCCATTCTTTATAGAGGTTCCAACCCGCTTTTCTGACATGGTGATTATGACTCAATGGAAGTCAGAATAAATGAAAAGAGAGAGGAGGCGCTAAAGACTTGGAAACGTGACCCGAGAGAGGGCACCATTTTCTCCAACAGTTACCACCTAACCTTTCTTTGTAGACATCGGTGGTGCAATCCTCCATATATGGGCTGCAGTATGGATACCGATGGTATACCAACTACTCCCTTGCATGGTGTACTAAGCAGGGCCGCCATGGTAAACTTATTACCCGTAATAGTTCTTCCGAAACGGAGGGGAGGGAGCTATTCAAATCCTCTCAAAAGGTAAAAAAATTGGCCTCTCCCACTCGACCTCCCTCTTTAGTACTAGCCATGGGAAGGGTCTCGACGCTCCTTACCTTTGCCATGTCACAAGAAACTCATCATCACACACACACATATTTCATGTCAAATTGTAAGGCTCGCATGCGCCAACACAATATATTACAGAATTCTTTATTCCTCGACTCGAGGAGTAGGGAATGTTATTAGGACCATAAGGTTGTACTCACGATTCGAGGAGGTCTACGTGGGTTCTCTCCTTCAGAAAGAAGAGAAGACAGTGATTCTGATGAGCGCCCATTAATTAATGTGATGTGTGCTTCCTGCGGAGATGATGATGGCGAGGTATCTGTTGTATCCAGTGGTCGTCCATCCCCAATCACACCTTTAGTATTCCATGAACAAAAAACGAGCAACATTAATTTTAACATATGTGGCTAGTGTGGCAAAATGTCATGGAAGAAAAAAAAACTAAAAAAATGTCTGTGTCATTTCATATCTCTTCGGAGGATCCTCTGGAAAAGTTTACCCCACACAAACGGGATTCTCTGAATAAGATGAATTCTTGATAAAAAACAAACATTATGAAATGGGATTGATAATTAATTTCAAACTTTATAAAGCATTATTACATAAACACAGGAATCATCTTAATACCCCAATGGCCATTGTGTAATACAAGAATAGAAACATATAATCAATATAGAAATGAAAAAATCACTCCCCAAAAAGCTTTTGTTATCAGAAGCAGCAATGGTTGGAGGGACAAATTCATAAAAAATGAGATATATTCAGTATTTATATTTCAGTAGTATTTTCCCATTTCTTTGTTATGGTATTAATTGCCTTAGTTTGTTAGGAGCATGTTTGATTGTGTAATTTTGACTGGTGAATGATGGGGGAATCGGATAATAGCTGAGCAAAAAAGTCAAAGGATAAAGAGTGAAAAGTTCCAAGAAAAAGATAGAAGGTAGTTGAAGGTTTTAGAGCATGACAAATCAGGAAGAAATATATGGAAATAAATACAGAACAAATGTGGTGTGTCAGTGTGTGAAGGGTTGGAGGGCCGCATAAAATGCCGGTTGAATATGCGAATAAGTGATAGCGAAAGGGCTCACTAAGAAGCAAATTGAACATAATGTATATGAGAGAAGTGCATTGAGGGGCTTTGAGAGGGGGGGGGGGATGCTTGGGGGCTTTCTTCCCAAAGATAAACCCTGACTGGATGACCTGCTACAGTGTGCATTAGCATTAGTGACAAAATGATGAGTGAATGTATGATTGATAGGGCATTGATGTGCACCCTCACTTTGTGAGAAAGTGGTAGTTCAAAGAGTGGAGTTGTGCTAAGCCAGGTGGAAAATAAATAAATACTGAATGGTAGGAGGAAGAAGTAAAAGAAGAGGTCGATAGTAAACATGAGTGAAATGTGATGGAGGCAAAATGGTGGTAGAAGCAAGTGTAGGGATGCAAAGGAGAGAGAGGCTGAAACGGTAACTGTAACAGAATGAATGTAAATTGTTGTGGAAGAAAATTATACAAATTAAAATAGTGTGTATAAGTAAAGATGAGGTTAAGGAGATTTGACTAAAGTGAATTCAGGTGAGAGTGAAGCAAAATGTTCTATGTGCAAGAATAATGAACCCAGATTGAGGTTAAATCACTCTGATTGGCCAGACAGATTTGAATTAGTGATGTGAAATCAAGAAGAGTGAGTGGGGAAATATACCTAGTGTGGTTTGTTCAGAGCCAAAATGTGTGGCTCAAGGGAAAGTCACCCATTAAAGAACTGGGGCTTCCCTACCACTGAATCAAGCATATATATTTCTAGTGGGAACAGGAGAGGAAAAAAAGGAGCAACGCGAGACGGAATACAGCCACCAATCGAGAAGGAACTGGAATACTGCAAGTGCGATTGAATGAGGAGAGAGATCTGAGAACATAAGATGTCCGTGTGTTACTCAGTTGGGTAGGGCACAGTAGGAGTAGCAGCAGTAGGGTGAAACCACCACTGTAAGGAAGACATAGGGGAAAGAACTCAAAGACCGAGGAGGGGCCATACAGTGGAGTTTGGTACGATGGAGGATGGATTGTCTGGCAGAAAGTTATTGCAAATATCTTCATTTGTGGTAGATCAGTAAATAAGAGATTAGGTGGGCTGTGGCACAACCTATCAAGCAGTTTGGTCAGGTACCTCATTACCAGGTAGAAACACCTGGTAGGGTTAATAGAAATGCGCTTTGGGATATTGTATGGATGAATAGTTTTGTGGTGGTCATTTCTTCTAAGTACTGATGAGTTTCTATGCGTGTATGGTGTGTGTTTTTTTAATCATTTAAGGCATATCTCACAGAAAGTTTACAAGAGCTCTGGAAATAAAGTAGTGAAATGAGAAAATGTGTGGAAGATAACTGCAAATCCTCTTGCAGGCATTGGGGCTGGAAAGGCACACAATCTTCCAGATGTAAGCTGTAGCAAAGATGCCCATGCTGTATATGACCCTCTTGTAGGAGTATGGGCTGTGTGAAAGCAGATGGAGACCTGAGTTAGTGGCTTAGTATAATAGATTGTAGCGTGCATCAAGGCAAGTTAGTCACACTAACATTTTACTGTATTCAGAGATAGTGTTGTAGTAGTTTGGTTGTCCGCCTCCCCTCCCCTATGTCTAATCTTTTTTCTTCTTTTGCAGAATGTGTGTGTGTGTGTGGATCGTGTGATCACCGTCTTTGCTTTGTGTGGGGGGACTCGATGGATCTCTATCGTGCTCCCCCATTCATCTCCTGTTTTCTTTTTAGGCGGATTCTTTCAGCAAATATTGTTAGTTTAATAGTTTGGAAGTCATTAGTTGTGACTGAAGAAGGAAGAACCGCCTGGACGGAGGATAGGTGAGTGAAGATTGTGTGAGAGTGGATATGGTTGAATGAGTTAGGAGTAAAGATGTTTGAGTGTGGCAGTGAATAGGTGACTGAATGTGCCTTCTCTTTTCCAGTTCCGTGGTACCGATTGTCGCCGACATCTGGCTTTCAGAGACGGCTGAAGCCAATCCTGACCCTCGAAAGTGTGCCTACCTTTTGGGGCAATTTTCTAACGTGTGGACCTTGGCCAGCACCTTCCAGTCTCCAGGGAGTGGTTGAAGCAGCATCCAACCGACTGTGACCCAGCAGTTGGTACCAACAAGCGTCCCAGCAACCCAAAATCCTCGGCTTTGCCGAGTCCTGGACCCCTCAGAAAGTGATCCACCTCCCACTTTCTCCAATACGTCTCACTCGATTAGATAGTTAAGGGTGCACCCATCTTTCGCGATATCTTGGTTCTAATATTCGTTGCGTGGCCAAGATCTTATTGTAAGGCCTTTTGTGTAAATATACATGTGTTTGTTGGCCAAGGTATTATTGTGAGGCCAACTATATATATATTTTTTTTGTGTGTTTAGAAATTGTAAATATTTTGGTGATTGGTTGAATTTGCATTTTTATTATTTACTGGGGTTGTGGTTGATCGCCATTATTCATTGGTTTTTAATAAATTTAGAAAATACTCTCTCTCCTCAATACACTCTCCTTGAACCACCGAGCGGACCTTGTCAGGGCGGCGGGAACTTTTGGCTGGGGACTCGCGATCCCGCCGCTACAGTGTAATGGGAGAAGTGGATATGAAAATGACTAGAAAGATGCTACTCTTGTGAGAGAGAATCTCTCTCTCTCTCTCTCTCATAAGAGTAGAATCATTTTAGTGATTTTCATAGTTGAATCTCAAAGTGAACCAAGCATTTACTAGGAGAGAAGTCTGATGGTGTAAATGTAGAAAAGAGTAAACAATCAATGGTGTAGGTGTTGAAATTGGTAGTGTATATCAGTAATATGAGTGGAACTAGTGTGCAGGAATAAATTTTGGTATATTATGTTAAATTGATGGCGATTGATGGAATACAAATTGAACATATGGAAAGTGGGCTTGGAAACGCTTGTGAATGGTAAGGATCTTAAGATCGAGTGCGATAGAATTCCATGTGCGAATTTTGCTACTAAACTTAATGTATGAATGAAACTGGAAGAAAAAGGATCAAGAGTAAGTATAGTTCAAAAGAGTAACTTTCAGTGAAATGGGAACTATGTAAGGGCTGCTTGGCGCCCTATATCTCAGGGGTGGGTATGTTGAACATGTGGCATGTGATGTTTACACCCTGTTTGCCATGATGAAAATTCAAATGAATGGCACATGCCACCTTGCTATGGCATTTGAAGAACCCTATTATTCAGTTATTTTGTATTTAAATAATGACAATAATGATCTACAGAGCTCCAATCAAATTTGGTAGACAAATGCTAAACAGAATTAAGGCATTATTCCTTTCCTATTATGATTAATTGCAACACAAGCCCCTTAAAAAAAAATAAATAAACACCTATGACTAATACTTTAAGATGAATAAATAGACTAAAACGAGCACTGAATTTAAAGATTAAAAAATTGACAGATTTGCAAGCAATGGACACATGAGGCTGTAAATTCTAACCAGCAAAGAGTATGATATAACAGTATACATCCAACATCTGTATAGTTTCTGAAATGATTTGGAGAGCTGGGTGAAACAGTAAACACTGTTGAGTAGTTGCTAACATTAATTACTTCCTTTTGCTTATGAAGAAGGATTTGTAAAAATATTTGTGTTCAAGTTACATAAGACAGTTGCCTATTCACCAAAAATAGAGCACATATCATACTTCAAAAAAAAAAAAGATGAAAATTGGTAATGGGCACATTTATAATGTGATATGAGCAGTACAAAATATGTGTGGAGAAATGAGAAAAGACAACATAAAATTTCCCCAGTAGAAGAATCAAAACATGATATTAATGCTTTGAAAGTCATTACTCACAGAGAAGCTTCAGTCAAAGTATTGCTAATTAAAAAAGTTACTTTGCAATTTAAATTTCAAAATTACAGAAAAACCTGGAGTATTCATTAATTTCATGCCACATAATACTGTACTCGACCATCATAGATGGACCTATTTGTGTTCAGTGAATATAAGCAATAATTATCATAGTATCACAAAAATAAAGTTGATTTTGAAAGAGAAATAAAGATATTATTATAGTTTCAAAGGAAATTAAATCCTTGGCTTTATTCATATAACAGGTTGGATAAGAAGAATGATATTGGTTAACAGTGGAGTTGAGTTCACCCTTTTTTATCCTTGGTCAGACATAATATTCCCTTAAAATTTGATCCTACTTGTCAAGTAGTCAATTCCATTGATATACACTTGTAACAAAAGCTCATGCTAAAATAATACTCTTAGAGTTTAAAACCAATAGTCTAGAGTTCTTTTCATTGAAGAAAACTAAACTATTCATGCCAATGGAAAAATAAAGGAGAAACAAGCAAGTACGCATTTATTTGTTTTGCTTCAAGCTGAGATCTGCGCATGGGACAAGTGTTTGAGCAACAAACATCAGAATCTGCAGGGCAATTAAGCAGTGGTAACAGCCAGAGCCAACACAATATGAATTTAGTACAAACAAAATTAACAATAGTAAATCTACAATAGAAAAGATGTGATACCATACATTATTTTGGCAGGAATAACTACTGCACATATTTCCCTACAAGGACGCGAGTCTGGATACAAAATGTAGATTGTTAGAGTCTGGAATCTTCACTTAAAGCACATTTTTGTAGTCAGCAGTAAATATCTCAAAGATAAGGAGAAAGCAATGTCATTACTCTTCATGATATCAAGATATTAATGATTTGACAGGAAACCTACCCTGTAGTGACCTCTATACTTATGATTTAAAACAATGGCATGTTACAATTCCTTACTTAGAAAACCAAAAACAGGAGCCTGGTGGCGATGCCAGGAAGGAGGATAAAAAGTGCTAGAGAAGTAGGGAGACAAGAAGTTGGTCTAAGATATATCATCCATGATCTCTATTGTAGGGGTAGGCCCCGCAGGTGTTTATAGTTCGTACTTTTGAACACCCGTATTTAGTCGGGGAAAAAGGTGAGCATCTTGAAAGGAAGGTGCAAATGATTCTGGAATGCGGAAGATGCATTGAGAGGCGTGATTAACTCCTTTCTAGGGTAATCATGAACTTTATTGTTTTTGGATTGCATTCTGAGCCAAGCCAAAGATTCTACAACACTTTCTTACACTTGGCAATAAAGGTGCTCTGGAAAGAGGTTAAATAAGATTTTTAAATAATTTCAAAGAAACTGAGACTTTGTAAACAATGAGGCCCATGACAATTGGCTATGATGTAAAGACATGGCAGAATCCAATATCAAGAATGAAGTTAGTGGCATTGAAAATATGAGGAAGATATATAACGGGTATCCAATAACTTGGACCGATTTTAAATGTGAGTTAAGTTTAAGCGTATAATGATTTTTTTCTTTTTCTTTCACATTTAACAACTTCAGTCTTTGGCAATTTCAAACATGGAAAGATTAACAATCGAACAACGTGTTAAAGTTATCGAAGCCTATTACGAAAATAGACGTTCAAACAGAAACGCATTTCGGGCACTTCGCGATTTTTTTGGTCAACATAATCGACCAACCGAGAATGCAATTGGGAAAATTGTTCGTAAATTCAAACAAACGGGGTCGGTGGCAGATATGCAAACGCCAATGCGTGCTCGTTTACGCCGTTCACCTAAAAACATTGCTGCAGTGCGCGAGAATGTGGCCGAAGATCCAGACACCTCTATTCGTCATCGCGTGCAGGAATTGAACCTCTCCACAACAACGTTACATCGAATTCTGACAAACGATTTGTCTCTACACGCTTACAAAATTCAACTGACACAAGAACTGAAGACTGCTGACCATTTGAATCGCCGCACATTCGTCAATTGGGTGCACGAGCAAAGACAAGCCGATGATGATTTTTCGCAAAATATCATCTTTAGTGATGAAGCCCATTTTCATCTTGGTGGATACGTTAATAAGCAGAATTGTCGCATTTGGGCTGATGAAAATCTCAGGAAGATTGTTGAAAAGCCACTGCATCCACAAAAGGTCACTGTTTGTTGTGCATTTTTTGCTAGCGAATCATTGGGTCGTATTTCTTCGAAAATGATGCCGGGAATTCTGTTACGGTGACAGGCGAGCGATACCGTGCCATGATAACCAACTTTTTATGGCCTGAATTGAATTCTATGGATGTCGAAGATTTGTGGTTTCAACAGGACGGCGCCAATGCCACACAGCCAATGCAACAATGGCTTTATTGAATGAGAAGTTCCCAGGTCGCATTATCTCTCGAAACAGCGAGGTCAATTGGCCACCACGATCGTGTGAGTTGACGCCTTTAGATTTCTTTCTTTGGGGTCATCTCAAAAGTAAGGTCTATGCCAACAACAATTCAACAGCTGAAGGATGAGATAATAAGGCATATTGGTGAGATCGAGGAGCAACTATGCAGAGACGTCATCAAAAATTTTGACCATCGAGTGGAGGTGTGCCGCCGAAGCCTTGGCTGACATTTAGGCAATATTATTTTTCACACATAATTGCCATGACTCAAATAACATGATCCAATAGTGAAATCAATAAATTTTCACCAATAACTGTTTTATTTACTGCTAACTTCGATCTGTCTTAATGGAAAACCCTTTAGTTTAAGTCGAGTATGTGGGTCTCTAGGGACTGAAAGGGTGCGCAACTCTCTTCAACCTCACCTCTTCCTGCCATGAAGCCGGGTTCATAATGACCATGCATTGACAATAAATCATACCAAATATGGTACACCGATAGTTCCAATACTGTATGCTTGCTGTTAGATATCGACCTCATGTCTTAAAACACCATGGGAGATGTTACCAGCATTTGGTAATTGTAGCCGAGGTGTTAACAGAGGCAAAGAACCAAAATTTTTACTCTTCTGATGCCAAATTGTAAGGAAGAAAAGGCCATTACCCTCTTGGGGTTGTCAAGATTAGGGTAACACAATGAAAAATATGTAGAAAATTATTAAACTTGAGAAAATCACAATTTTCTCAAAGATAAATATCAGACTTTTGGTCTTTGTTTTACACTGTTACATTTGCAACATTGCCAATGCTGAGGAGTATCACACCCTGTCCTGTAACTCGGAATAGAGATTTCTGATAAAATCCAATTTAGAGTGATTACAAGGACTTAGGATTTGCAAGGGCTTATAGTTGGGAAGGACTTTAGATAATGGGTCCTCGTCTTTTGTATTCATTTTTCAAACAACTTCCTTTGATGAATTTGCCGACACTAGCGAAAGACTTACTCAGCCTGCACTTCACAAAGGCCCTTCATATGGATATGTGTCAGTGCTGCGGAAAATAGAACACATCGAAGGATAGTCAAAATGGCTATTATTATTATTACTCAAAACAAAAAACAAAAACTAAATGAGGGCATTGCAACCATAAAGATTGTGATGAAAAGTTCAGAAAAGTGAAAATATGTGGTAGATTGCATGAGTAGTGTACAAAGGAAACTGCTTGGGACATTTGGGATCCAATCACAATGGAATATACCCCCCCCCCCACACACACACAAAACGACTCCAGATTCAATTTCCAGAGGGCTCTTGTGGTAATGAAATCCACCTGAACCGCTCAAACTCAGGAGAGAGGAAGAGATATTTCTTCCTTTCTTTTCAAATAACTAAAAAAAAACATGAAATAATAAGATAATGTAGCCAAGAAAATGAAATGAGCTAATGGCAAAATAAAATCAAAACTGATGAAGTTCACCGAATGTCATGAATTACATCCCTCATATGGAGATAAGGGAGTGGGAGGAAAGAGGAGGGAGGCATAAAGTTGCATTCAACTTTTAGTGCAGAATTCAGCTTAAGCCAGATTGCAGAGGGTCAAATTGTGAAATTTCAATATTAATGCTAAGATTGCGAGTAGTGTAAGATCTGAAACCAACTTTTCTTTCCCCTCCATTCCTTATTGAGTGATCCCTGAAAAAGCTGAAATGATCAACCACCAGAACACTTACAAAGTATTAGGCAGACTGATAAATCTGTGCAGAAAACTATTCCAACACACATTACATAACATACACTATGAAAGAACAACAATATACTTTCATGAGCTTGGCATGAACTATTTCCTTAGAGAATACACTGTATCACATCAATGAAGCCGACTCAAGAAATGAATATCTGGCTCAAAAATCACGCAAGCAAGCATGCAATACAATCAACACAAGAGAGACCTAAAATTTGGGCAGCAGAAATCGAGAGAAACCTGGGTATGTCTTGTTGGTTGAAACAGATACATGATTGGGATGAAAGCGAATCACTATGAGAATGAATTTACAAATTTGCTTAGCTGCATTGAGCGAGGTCCAGGCCTACACATCCCAGAGCATTAACCTAGATGGCATGCACAGAGGAATCGGGTGTATATTTCTAAGGCTCTAAGACGGACAATTTGGCGACAGAATGAAGCGGGCGAGAGAAAGAGAGAAAGACCCTCACCTTGGTTGGCAGCAGTACTGGTTGCGAAAGAGAAGCGATGGGAATGGGTGGGTGTAGTAGTATGAACAGACTGTGTAGCAGTGTGGAAGAGAACGCTATTACTTGAGTCAGATGAGGGGCTCCGTCTGTGTCCTAGAGCCCCCCCACCGTCGGTGGCCCCTTGCACAAAAGGGGTCTTGTGAGCGGGTGTCCGGGAGAAGGGGAGGGGAGCGGGTCCAAGCATAGGGTCTGAGGGTGTACGGCTGTGACTAGTGTAGGTGAGGGGAGGAATATAATGCGGGGCCGATGTCATAGGAGAACCCTCCACTGTATTTGGGGGAGGGAAGGGAGCGGGGCGCTTCTTCAGGCTACCAGTCATGCCTAGGGGAATGAAAAGATGTCAGGTCACAGATAACAAAATCCTTATGCCATTGATCACCTTCAACGACTAACTTATTCTCTTTAAATACAAAACCAACATTTGAGGAGAGATCGACTAGTTCCCATTCCTCGCTTCACACTCCGTAACTTCCAAAAAGAAAAATGAAGCAAAAAATGTTATGGAAATTAAACACTTCTGCTATAAATGCCTCATTACAACATATACAATTAAAGTATAAAAATCGAATAACGGGGTAAATATTCTACAAACTTCAAATTTAAAACCCTACACCATTCACGTAGTAGAGGGCACTTGGCTGTAACATGTCTACTGAACTAATCTCTAAAATAAGGTTGCAACATCATTTTTTAGCAGTAGAAAATCCATGGATATTATTTTCCAACAAATTGGTTCTGAAGTCTGAACAAGCAATTTTATTATTTTGCTCAAAATCAAAACTTGTACAGAGCATTATATAAGAATGCATTCCCAACTTCACTGAAATCTCTTTAAACACCAAACCACTACAAAAAATTATTTCATTATATAGTTGCCAGAATGCACAGAGCTGTTTATCTACTCAGTTCAAGGATGCTTCATTAAAGCAATTGAAATATTTCAATATTGGATTTATTACAATACAACAAAGATTGGGAAATGGTCAATACGGTCATGGCCTTTTAACATACGCGAGGGATGGATTTAATTCTTTGGTCTTAAAAAGGAAGGCGATTTTAATTCCCGGCATAAGTAGCTTTCTCTGCCAAGGTTATTGAACTTTATGAGTTCTGAAGCATTTAGGTAGCATGGATTTTTAGGCAGTCCTTCAGATGAGCTAATCCTGTGATATAGCTTTGTTGAGGCATTTGCCAGCCACCCTTTGTATCGATAATCTGAGCACATGTCAATAGACTTAATATGACAAAGTTGTTTTTAATAGCGCCAATCTGGCGTCTCTCACCCAGGGCATAAGTCACTGAAAAAAACCTTTAGCCTAAGATTAGGCTATTTTGTTATTAAAAACAACAGCCTAAAAAGCAACTAAAAAAACAAAAAGAAAAGGCATGCTCCAGCATCAGAGAGAGGTCCACCTTCCCACGGCGCCCGAGTATGCCCACAATAAAAAATAAAATGTAGGGAGCCAGACTACCTCCAAAAGTCTAGTGTACACGAACCTCTCCCGAATACAAGGGAGGACAGTATCAACCCTGCTCATACCAATAAAGAGGATTATTTAACAGGAATGAGACCAACAGGCTGGGGGACAACGCAATCATCGCAGTAAGGCGCAGGCGAGCGCTCCATCAAATGACGGTGCATCCCGCGATTGTGTCCGATTCAGAGACTACAAAAAGCGACCAAGGGCCGTCGCGGCCTTGTGGGGATTAGATCCACGGCAACAGTTGTGGGAAGATGGGGCGCAACTTTATGTCCTCAACGGCCGTCTCCCATCTTCTTTGCATGGAGGCCTGATCAGATTCCTGCCATTTGGTCAGGGTGAGGAAGAACAAAATGGTGGTCTTGTTGCCCAGTCCTCACGGACACTTTAGCACCCTCATTCTCCGCAATCTATACAGGTCAAGGAACCCCAAAACATTTAAAGGCGACTGCCAACGAGGGCACAAGTAGCCCTAATTAAAAAATCAGCTACATTAAAAACCACACACAAAAAACATCGAAAAGAGTAAGCAAAAAAAACGAAAACCACAGAAGGTAGGTGGCACACTCCGGTACCGGAAGCGCCCCACACCAAACAATCAAATAGATTTGCGTCCACCAGAAAATTCGTGTCTACGGGTCTGTGTGCACGGACTCGTCCCAAGCACAAAGGGAAGGTCAGCAGAATATAATCTCGACACCCTCCGGGCTCGGGGCAGCCAAGGCACACAACTGAGACTGCGACCCAGGGGTTGGAGAGTTTCCAGTACCCCGAGCCCCCCCAAGACGCTTTCTGAGTCGTTAAAGATCACGATCGGGTCTCCCGACCGGCTCGACGCGTTATCTACCGTACCGAGCAGAGTATTGCAACCATTTTCCTTTAAAGAGGCTTATCTGGCGTTTACGACCAGAGGCATAAGTCAGTAATACAATAGGCCTATTAATAGGCCACAACAAGTCAAATAAAATGGAGGCCAACCTCCTCTAAAAGGGGATATCTAGTGCCAGCAGTGTACAAACTCGTCTAGAGTAAAGGGACAAGCGGTAGCGACCCTACTTGTCCCGATACTTGGGCAGGTAAGGTGCGCAAAGATCCTCCAGACAGGAACAGTCAAGGGGAACAACGAAGTCGGTGCAGGGGAGCGCTCTATCTAATGGCGGTGCGACCAGAGTGTGGCAAATCCATGTTAACAGAAACCGACATGAAATCGTGGGGCAATGGTACTTAGCATTAGGTTCCCGTTGACCGTCACCCATATTCTTTGCCAGGCAGCCCGGAGGGTGACCTGATTCCAGCCGTGTAGTCAGCGTGAGGTTGAGCGAAACGCTGGTCTGGCCGCCCAGTCCTCGCAAGCTCTAATGTCCAGGAACCTAGCATAGGATAATCTCGACATCTGCCCGGCTCGCGGCACCATGGCGTAATGGATAGCGCCAACTAGGTGGTACAGAAATTCTAAACCCACCAAGAGCACTCGGGGCGCCTTGTGAGGCGATATAGATCACAAGCCGCTCTCCGAAACTGAAACTGGCTATAAAAATAGACGCAGCGCCTGGTATAGCCCATATGACTACAAACGGAGGGAAAACTACAGGGGAAGCCAACCACCTCTTCCGACATAGAACCATTCGTATACAATGGTACGGTTCCAGCGTGACACGAAGTGTGCTCCAAAAGGGTCGAATGTAATACTTGCGGGGCTGCAGAAGTTTTGGCAACAGAGGCGTGGGGAGGAATAGTTAAATGTGGGATCCAGGGTGGCGCCCTAGGCAGAATCAGAGGCGCCACCGGCCCTAGAGGTACACTAAACTCTCGATTGAGTTTCCTAGTCATAAGCCCAAAGGGCTTATGATAGGTCTGGCGTCTCTCGGCGGGGGATGCAGTAAGAGCCGTTGGCGACTGAGGGAGACGCCGGCCCTGCGCGTACAAGCACATACTGCAGCTTACGGAACAGAGCAATAACCATATCTCAGGAATCGAGGAGGAGGTTTTCAATGGGGGACGTGCAGAAGGCACCAGTCACCAGACAGAGACCGGTGTGGTGGATCGAGTCCACCTTCCGCAATACACGCTCGGCTGCGGATGCATAAAGCTCACATCTGTAGTCGAGCTTCGAACGAACAAAGGATCGACAGAAAAGGTAAGCATTATCCTTATCAGACCCTAAGTGCTGAAAGTCACGAAATAAAGAATGTTCATGGCGCGGGTACAAGAGACCCTAAGGCTGCGAATATGAGCCTCCCAGGTGAGGCGTCGGTCAAATACAAGACCAAGGAAACGGTGCGATTCAACCACTTCCAGGCGCACCCCATCAAGAAACAAGTCTGGGTCAGGTGGAGCCGTGGATGGCAGGACAAGTGCACCACCTTAGTCTTGGCCAAGGAAAACCGAAGCCTATGCACTTCGGCATAGCGAGAGACCCGGTTCAAAGCCTGTTGGAGGCGACGCTCCAAAGTTGGCATCTGGGTCGCGCCAAAAGAGATCGAAAGGTCGTCCAAGCAGAACGTAGCGAGAACATCTTCCGGCAGCACCGAGGTGATAGCGTTGATGCTCAAGACAGTGTGTGACACTGAGGGCACTTGCATGCGGGACGCCCTCTTCCTGCTCCATTGGGCCGGAGAGGGCTCCTCCGACCCGTACGCGGAATCGACGATCTCGCAAAAATTCAAATATAAACATTGGGAGACGTCCCCTCGCCCCCATCTTGTGGAGAGTCTCCATGATACCGTATCGCCATGCGGTATCATAGGCCTTCTCCAGATAGAAAAACACCGTGGCGTAGTGCTGTCTACGTAGGAAGGCCTTGCAGACGGCATTTTCCAGTCGGAGCAGAGCATCCGACATAGAGTGGAACTTGCGGAAGCCGCACTGTGCACAAGACAGATGGCTCCCGCTGTCCATAGAAAAAGGTTAACCTAACATTTACCAATTTCTCCATCAACTTGCACACGCAAGAGGTTAGAGAGATTGGGCGGAAACCTGCTGGGATAGAGTGATCTTTCCCCGGTTTGCGAAAAGCGAGCACAGTAGCGATTCGCCAGGAATCTGGGAGGAGACCCTCCACCCAGATCCTGTTGAACAAATCTAAGAGAAAGGCCATGCCTCGCTCACCCAGGTGTCGAAGCATGGCCTACGAGACATCGTCTGGACCTGGGGCGGTGTCCACACACGAAGTGAGAGCGGAACGCAACTCACTCCTTTGAAGGGGTGTCTACCGTTCAGATCTCCGAGCAGTAGAAATGGCCTCAGCAACCGTGCCATGGTGCGGTGGGTACCCGCGTCGAAGTCGGCTGACAGTAGAATGTACGCGGAAATAACAGTATACCTCCTATCTAGGTGCATCTGCACAGCTACTTCCTGAAAGGAGGTATCTAAAGCAAAGAGAATAACAGACATCATGGCGGGTGTAAATGTCGCATCTTCCTGCCCGGCCCCCATTCCGTGGTAGTGGGGTTGGAAAATTCTTATACCCCAGGCAGGGTGGGCAGCGGGACGCGCTCAGCATGGTCTCCTGCAGAAAAATAGCTAACTGGGAACGAGAGGATACCAGCCTCTGCAGCTCCTCCCAGTTGGCCCGAAGTCCACGTCAATTCCATTGAAGGAATATACCCTTCAGGCTTCGCTCGTTGGAGATGTGGGGGGTCCTCTTCGAAGAGAAGACCCTCACTGGAACAGCTGTACGTTTCCCGGGGACAGAAACCCGGTGGCTGTTGGCAGTACAAGGCGCTGTCGCCTTCGAGGACTTACCGGAGGAAGTTGTGTCCGCTATGCGAATCTTTTTCTGCCTCCGCTTCGAAACCTTTGGCGGCTTCGGAGGCTAAAAGTGAACTGTTATGACCAGGTGGTTCACTTGATAGTACAAAATGCTGGTAAATATATAAGGTCTAATACAGTTGAAGGAACTTTTCTTTTTTTGTATTGCTTGACTTTTTTCAATTTTAGTGCTCCATTGCGGCAGCCAACAATGAAAGCACAACCACTGAATCCTATTGTGAGACACTCGTATCCTTCAGGTTAGAGCCATAGGTAGTGCTTCTCATCCACACCAAACGACTAATCAATATTGTAATCGGGATGCCTGATTCAGGAGAAAGGTAGATACTGACATACTAAATGCCTACCACAACTGCATAAATTGAAGCTCAAGTGACATATTATCTTCCTATTCAATCACTGTGACAGAGCTAAATTGTAGCTTGGAAAGGACTACTCACAATTCGGTTTGGTTGCGATCGGTGGCCGCTGTTCGTTCCCCCGGATCGTATTTTGTCTGCTTTCTCTCGTATCGGGACGATAAGCGACCGATGCTGGTCTCTGGGAAGATCCCGGTGGGGCCACATTCAAAGACGAGACAGAGGAAGAGATAGCACCTGAGGGCGCCAAGGAGCTTCCCCCACCCACGCCAGTGCGATGTAATCGTGGAGAGTCTGGATGCATTCTGTCGCTAAGAAGACTGGCGGGACGAATCCTCTTCTCTGGCGTTGAAAGTCCATTCTGGTGAATAAGAAAATTCCTTTATTCTGATCATTCAGGACAATCTAAAACAAGCATCACACCACAATCCAGTTGCTAATGCAACCAGAACATAGTCTTGCAAATGGTAACAATGATTACATTACTTTAATAGAATCGAATGGAAATCACACGAGTAATGAAATTGCACCAGACAATCATGAATACATTTATGGCTTTTACTAAGTTACTTATTACCTCATGGCCAGTAAGAACTAAGGGACATCATATCTTTTAAAGCTAAACAAAAAGGCCAAATTTCATAAAATTTTGCCTTTAACAATTAACTCTCAGCCATTCCCTCAACTTGAAGAATCTCTCTCATCAGGATTCATTAACATCAGATTCGTATCTGCAAAGGCTAAGTATATTCACGCTTTAGTCAATTTCACTCCCACC
The DNA here is from genome assembly GCA_963969495.1 of Ceratothoa steindachneri. Lineage (NCBI taxonomy): Eukaryota > Metazoa > Arthropoda > Malacostraca > Isopoda > Cymothoidae > Ceratothoa > Ceratothoa steindachneri. The sequence goes on from OZ018332.1 coordinate 35,558,432, forward strand.
GATTTCTTGCATTGACCAACATGTGTGTCTCGTGCCATTCTAGCTCGAGTTAAGCACTCTCGCGCATACTCATTTCTATACCTAACGATACCAATCCCGATAAGTGTGGTTGTTATTTATTGGCCACCTGATTATCATTGATCCTTTGTGGGGACCGCCACATGGACCGTCCCCTCACAAACAAAGGCTCATCCACGTGTCTTATAATGAGAGTCGAAGGTTCCAGAGTACGACTTCTCCCATTGTAGTAGTTTGGTTGTCCGCCTCCCCCTCCCCTATGTCTAATCTCTTTCCCCTTTAGCAGAATGTGTGTGTGTGTGGATCGTGTGATCACCGCCTTTTCTTTGTGTGGGGGGACTCGATGGATCTCTATCGTGCTCCCTCATTCATCTGTTTTCCTTTTAGGCGGATTCTTTCAGCTAATATTTTTGTTTAGTAATAGTTTGGAAGTCATAAGTTGTGACTGAAGAAGGAAGAGCCGCCTAGACGGAAGATAGGTGAGTGAAGATTGTGTGAGAGTGGGTATGGTTGAATGAGTTAGGAGTGAAGATGTTTGAGTATGGCAGTGAATAGGTGACTGAATGTGCCTTCTCTTTTCCCGTTCTGTGGCACCGATTGTCGCCGACATCTGGCTTTCGGAGACGGCTGAAGCCAATCCTGACCCTCGCAAGTGCGCCTACCTTTTGAGGCAATTTTCTAAGGTGTGGACCTTGGAGAGCACCTCCCAGTCTCCAGAGAGTAATTGGAGCAGAGCCCCACCGACTGTGACCCAGCAGTTGGGACCAACAAGCGTCCCAGGTACCTGAAATCCTTGGCTTTGCCGAGTCCCAGGCCCCTCAGAATCACGCAGAAAGTGAGCCACCTCCCACTTTCTCTAACACGTCTCACTCCATTAGTTAGTTTAGGGTGCACCCGTCTTTCGCGATATCTTGGTTGTACTATTCGTTTGCGTGGCCAAGATTTTATGTAAGGCCTTTTGTAAATATATACGTGTGGTGGTTCGCCAGAGTATTGTAAGGCCAACTGTGTATATATATATATATATATATATATATATATATATATATATATATATATATATATATATATATATATATATATATTGTATTTTGGTTTAGGTTGAGGGTTGTAAAATATTGCGGGTTGATTATTTTGCTATAATTACTGTTTCTAAATTAAAATAGAAAATATTCTTTCTCTTCAATACCCTCTCCTTGAACCACCGAGCGGACTTTGTCAGGGAGGCAGGAATTTTTGGCTGGGAACGCGCGTTCACGCCGCTACACCATTTCACTCGTAGGGCCTCCTCCTCATTATCACAAGCACTACCACCCCGAGTGTTTCATAACAAAACCATTGGACTTTCCTCCGGAAGAAACCAAGAGAGATAACTATATCAGAGAGCACTACCACAAAAGGGGGAAGGGGGCAGCAAATAAAACTGCCAATATCGAAGAGTCGAGAGGACAGTTCAGCTTCAAAAGAGAACAAACCACACAAAAGACTCTCGCGGTTGCATTCCACTCGTGTCCTCCTTCCTCAGATTCACCCCAACCCGCTCGCATGACCCCATTCAATGAGACAAGCCTGTGACCTCTTAAAATAAGTCAACAATTGACCTCATTCAATGAGACAAGCCTGACGACCTCTCAAAATAAGTCACCAAAACTTTTACACCTAACAGTCAGAACAAAAATATCGCAGCTCCCTCACCAGCTAATTGTGTCCTCAAACTCCACTCCTGGTTCAAATTTCGAGGTTACACTCACGTTTGCAAATTCACACATACACAAAGTGTTACTCCTTTTAGGCAATTCATTGTGTACAAATATTTACACGATCATGCAACCGTCATTTAATCTTCCAATTTCATATTCCTTTGTCAGTGCTAATTATCATTATACAAATACAAAAGCTTCCAATGGAAAGGACAAGCCTACAAGACCAAGGGTGGCCCCATAGGGAAACATACCAAGAAAAAAAAAAGAAGAAGAAACCATATTAAAAGAAAAAATGTTAAAACAAAGTAAAACGTTATTAAAAATAAAGAAAATCATTGCAGATTATATTTTTGTATAAAATGTTTAACCATCGCTAGTCTCCTTAAATTTCTTATGTAGTAAATACGGAGTTGAAGCGTATCCTATTTGATTTACAATCCCGCTGAAGGGAAGTATCGCTGACCCCACAAATTGGGGTCAGGGGTGGGACTTTCGCACCCTCAAATGGTGTCAGAAGTGTCCGGCCCTAAGGTGACTAGGGTTTCTTAAGGCTAATGAATTTAAAAGATTGTCTTCCACAGCATTTAACTTATTTTTCTTAATCACATATAATGAAGTCGCACAAATTGAGATCCTGCACCAATAATTGCCCCTTAGCGCCATAATAGGAGTCTTGCGATCTGGCAAAGCAAGATCCTTTGAAGCAAATTCTTTTATTGCAGCCATCTGGTGACAACCAGCAACGAAGGGCATAAGTCGCTCTAATTCATTTTTAGCCTACATTAAAAAACAAAATACACACTAATCAAAAACAAACGAAAACAAATAAAGCAAAAGCCAAACAAACCAATCATTGCTCAAGCATCATACTACCCTTACCCCTTTCCAAAATCATGGAACGACTAGTACTATACAATATTAATCCCGCAAAGCCTACTAGAAACATCCCAACACGAATTCTGCCTATTACCTTCAACAACCATTGTACTTACAAACATCACCCAACTCATACAAGAAGGTTTCAATAAACCCACACCACTACTCAAGTCAGAATAGCAACAATAGACATAAACAAAGCCTTGGACACATTCTCCTCAACACAACACAACATCACACTCGAGTCCCCCCCAAAAAAGGGTCTCTAATTTTCTCTCAAGCAGTAATGAAAATACCGCGGCAAACCATACGAACAAATCACATAAGCAACGGAGTCCTGTAGGGAGCCGTTCTCTCCCCCAACCTTTTCCAACATGACCACGCCCCCTCTGTAACCCCAAAATAACGCACTACAGCTACACAGATGACATCATTCTCATACGAGTATAACACCCAAACTGTAAACAAGCAACACAATACCTTACTCGAAGGCTGGTAGCAGGGCAACCAAATGACCGTCTCACTCTCAAAATCCTGTTAGTCTTCACAAATGGAAGTACAACAAACACACCTGCATCACTTTAGCAAACAAGCCAATCGCCTTAAAAAAGCCCGCCTGCAGTGCTCGGGGTCACACAGAATTCTACCACCAGGAACCAGCCACAGTCCAACACGTATTTACATGTCCAATACAAACATCCGAGACAAAACCTACATATAGGCGGAGTGCGGGATCTCTGGGAGTACCCGGTCCGGTTTGCAGAGTTTATTGTGGCTGTTGGCACATCCCTTCGATCACTCTTGTTACTTCCAGGATCCTTATTCCTTCGAACACAAAGTACTTAAGCCTATTAAACATCACAAACTATGACTGAAGGTAAGGGGGGGGAGCTGGGAGGTCACTTAGGACATAGTACCTTCTACCGGTCGACTTGTACGCAACAAACCCAAATTACCCGGCATCGGTCCTCATCATCAGAGACATCGGTCATATTGTCATCGGAGAGATTCCACTCGTACTCCACATTTTCAAACAAGTTCTTCTTCTGCTGCATCGCCTGCTTCAGCTGCAACAAAAAAATAGGTCTTATTGAGTTTTCGAACCCCTTACATCGAACAAAGATGCGATAACAGGACCACTTCTCCTCCCCAAATGAAACAAGACCTGAACAGCGAAACACAAATCCACTCCATTTGTCATTTCTGACGAGGTCTCGTCAAGACCGCCTCTGAATACTCTTCCACCTACCATTTCAACCATGGTGACGCAGTGTCTTTCTTGCGCGATGTCAAAGGGGGTCTTGCTGTTGTTGTTATCGATGTTGGGGTTGGCGCCGACGCGGAGCAAGAGTCGCATGCACTCCAGCTTGTTGTAGATGACGCAGTAGTGGAGCGGAGTGTTGCCCTCCTTCGTCTGGCGGTCGAGGGAGCTCGCGTTCTGAATGAGGAAGTCGACGACGGGCAGCGACAAACCGTCCTCCTGGTAGATGGCGAGGTGCAACGCACTCTCCAGCAAGGGAGTCAAACCAGCCCCTAAATCACAACCCTGGCGACACGAGGAGGAACAATGAATGTACAAGTACAATGGCCACGCCCCACCCAAAAATAGAAGAAAAGGCCTACCTTCACTCAAGGATTATGACTGATTAAACAAGTTTCCCACAATGTGTGGTTGGCGCGATTCAACGCCACTAACCCCTACCCCTTCACGCCCATTTCCCCCACAAAACTCCCAATCAAATTGGACCTTCATAGCGATGGGGCGTTAGGTGCTGTAGCATCTCGTATAATCGGGGGTCCTCCTTAGGCAGAAGGCCTTTCACAAACCCCCTTCATACCTATCATCTACTTCCTCAGTCAGCCCTTTCTCTCTCAACACTCGTAAACCTAATCAACCCATCTATTACACGGTTTTCCAGCTTTTCTCATACCCTGACCTTCACTTGTATATATTCTCTATTTCCATTTATTCTCCTTATACATCCAAACCACCTCAGGCCAGTTTCCTTCACAACCTCATTCAAACCTTAAACCCATCTTATCAAGTCGCCCCTCACTCTAACTACAAATCACAAAATATTCCACATCTCCACTACACTAAGACATAATTTACATCCAGTACACCACGTCTTACTCCCCTTGATATGCAAGGATATGCCATTCACCAACAACGCCAGGCACACAGAAACAGTCCTACAAAACGACTGAACACAAACACAAAACTCCAAACATCCCAAACTTCACTGCCATCAGACAAGACAGACAACATGGTGAGGGTAGTGGCCTCATCACTTAAATACACTACAATATTTCCTACATAGAAAAAAAACCATATCAGAACATTTACACAAGCAGACAGACATACAACACTCATACATACACCCCACACCAAGCAAATTTCCATCGCACTTTCCCAGACATAAGTTTCTGCTCACCAAACCTGGCTCCCTCCTTAACATGGAAAACTGACTTGTCATCAGATTATCTCCCAATCATAATCACACCCGCCATACCAACAACAACTACAAGCAAGCTGCCTGGGAGAGTTTTCGGAAAACCCCTGAAGATCATTTTCAGGAGCTAAATCATACACACATAACATCAACACCGATATTAAACAACACAACCATACAGTTCAATGACAATAAACAATGCATACAAAGCACACATCCCTACTAAAGGCAACAGAAAACATTATAACCCCAACTTCTCACCAGACATTAGCAGACTTAAGGAAATGCAACAATCTATGTGGCACACCCACCCTGCACACACAAATCACAACAAACTGTATATAAGAACTCAACACACAGATAAACAGCAAACTAATAGAGAAACAAACAGAAAACTGGTTAGCTTTGCTATAAACATTTGACTACAAAACAAATACATCCAAACTACACACACAAAACAATCAGTAGCCTCACTATCTCAAACAGTGGCATTGTACAAAGTCACGCAACCATTAGCCCTTCACACAAAATCCCCTCACGCAACGAACAGGCCAACATTTTAATAACACATTACTCTAAAATTAGTCAGCTTCCCAAACACGACTTCCCACTAGATTACACAGTAATACTTGCCACAACACAAGACACTGCATACATCATAAAACTTATAAACTCCACAGCGGCATAACCACAGAATAAATAACCGCAGTAACTTTAGAAGCGGTAGACCCGATTCGAGGGAAGAACCGCCCCCAAGATTCACTGCAAGGTGAGATTGCAGACTCAAAGCAGAAAACATATCAAGGAAATCCGCCACAAAAAACAAAAAATATGTGAAATATTGAAGAACTACAGAGGCACGAGAGCCCCATTAAAGAATACAGAAAATTAATAAATAAAAATAAAAAAAAAGAACCAAAGAGATGGCTGGTCACCCAGCAACTAACTCTTACTCATTCCTCTTCACAACTTTATCCTAACTACCCTATCCACTATACTATGGCTATACACTTTTAATTCTACCTTTTTCAAGACGTAAGGGCACTGATAACATATCCAACATACATCTCAAACACCTCGGTCCCCAGAGCACACAAACATAGCAAACTACTCATATACACACTGCATAATACCAACATTTGGAAATTAGGTAGTCATCACACTACTCAAACCAAACAAAACACCCACAGAACCAGCATCATACAGAGCCATAACACTACTCTGCACACCATTCAAAGTCGTAGAACGCCTTCTCCTATGCAAAATAACAGCACATATTCCACTTTCATTCACAACACGGCTACAGACGGGACCACTCAACCAAAATACTACTCATCAATCTCACACAAACAATACAAGATGTCATCAACTCAAGACGACCATCACACAGAACACTGCTAGTAACAGTAGACATAAGTAAAGCGTTTGATGTCATCTCCAGACCACTCCTCATTCACAAAATTTACAACAAAATGCTACACAACAACACCAAACGGTCGCTAGCCAACTACCTATCAGGAAGACAATCATTTGTACACTACAATGGTGAGTCATCCACTATTAGAAACTTCTCTAATGGAGTCCCACAAGGTTCTGTCCTAAGCCCCACTTTTCAATTTATACATGAACGGCATACCAACACCACCAAACAACACACACATATCATCATATGCAGACGACCTAACAATCATATCAATATATACCACTGATGCTCTACAAAATTCAAGCCTACATTACACAACTAGAAAACTGGTTAACACAAAACAGACTAAAAGTAGCACCCACTAAGTCCACTTCTCACAAGTCACAACAAAGAACATCAACATATACCAACAGCAACATTGAACAGCTCTCCAATACCCCACATACATGAAATAAAATGGTTGGAATCACATACAACACATCTGTGTCATTCACACCACACATAAACAACATAATCACAAAGTGTAGGCCAAGACTTAACGCACTCAGAGCACTAAAAAGTACAACTTTTGGACAACACAAAGAAACACTCACTCTAGTAAACAAGCAACACATACAGTCCATAAGAGACTATGCCAGCCCTGCCTGGGCCCCTGTCATATCCAACACACAGCTAAACAAGTTACAAATCACACAAAACACTGCACTTAGAATCATACTTGGTGACACAAAAACAAAACCCATAAAACCAAGGTATTAACTATAAAACAACGTCTGGACATGAGAGGCACACAGTTCCTAGCATCTGTCACTATCTACGAAACCACAAGGACAAATAGTAAACACACCACACAAATATTACGCAAGCATCCTAAATACCATACTGTAGTAGTTTGGTTGTCCGCCTCCCCTCCCCTATGTCTAATCTTTTTCTTCTTTTTTTCAGAATGTGTGTGTGTGGATCACGTCATCACCGTCATTGCTTTGTGTGGGGGGACTCGATAGACCTCTATCGTGCTTCCCCCATTCATCTCTATTTTCTTTTTAGGCGGATTCTTTCAGCTAATATTTTTGTTTAGTAATAGTTTGGAAGTCATTAGTTGTGACTGAAGGAATAGCCGCCTGGACTGAAAATAGGTGAGTGAAAATTGTGTGAGAGTGGGTATGGTTGAATGTGTTAAGAGTAAAGATGTTCGAGTGTGGCAGTGAATCAGTGACTGAATGTGCTTTCTCTTTTCCAGTTCTGTGGTACCAATTGACGCCGACATCTGGCTTTCGGAGACGGCTGAAGCCAATCTTGACTCTCGTGTGCCAGTAAAGGGACGGTTTTTCGAAGCGTGAGTGTCGAGGCTGCCTCAAAGTCGCTTACGGATCGATTGGAGCCAGAGCCCTCCCACTTTCCGCTTTCACTAGAACCACCGCGTCCCCGTCCTTGAGTTCGGATCATTTCCCCTTGGCTGGAAGCTGGACTCCCATTCCCTTAAGAAAAAGGAACCTCCTTTACCTCAAGAAAGTGGGCCAGCCTACCTTTTCCTTACCCCCCCCCCTCCCATACCTGTAATAGCGCTCCCAGATCTGATAAAAGTTGGACAGACTCACATGTTGGCATTGGGCAATCTGTTTATGAAGCCCAAAACATTTCCTTGTTTGTGTGTGTGTGGCCGAAGTAAATTTGTAAGGCCAACTATATATATATATATATATATATATATATATATATATATATATATATATATATATATATATATATATATATATGGGAAATATCATGAAAGTTAGCGTGTAATAACTATAAATATGAATATGTACCATGGAAGGAAACTGAATAAAAAGCTTTTTATTCAGTTTCCTTCTGTGGTATATATATATATATATATATATATATATATATATATATATATATATATATATCTTTCGTTTTTGGTTTGAAATAGTAAATATTTTGGTAATTGGGTAAATTTGCATTTTTGTTTTCTGGGGTTGTGGTTGATCGCCATTATTATTTTTGTGTGTAATAAAATAGAAAATACTCTCTCTCTTCAATACCCTCTCCTTGAACCATTGAGAGGACCTTGTCAGGGCGGCGGGAATTTTTGATCCTGCCGCCACAATACCACAACCAGCAAATGTAACACAGTATAAAAAACATATTCACACACACCTAACGAGGCAAGCAATGAACAATCTCCCTCACAACAAAATACTCAATACCCCCCCCCCCCCGACATAAGCAGCAAAGAAACGCAACTCTCAAGGTCGAAGAGTATATCTTACACCACTTCGCTGTGGACACCACCAGTCACTAAACACCTACAACACTGCGTAGACAACACCCATACAGATCTCTGTCCACTTGGCCAATTTAGTCCCCACACAGTCACGCATCTCATAGCAGATTGCCCAAACTTGGCAGCTCTCAGACAACACCACAACATTTCACATGTCCATCAGTTATGGTCGGATCCAGTCAATGTGGTGTCCTAAATGTGTGGTGCGGGCTTCCTGGAACGACAAAGCCTAGGAAACCACAACAACAACTCAACTCAAAATCAGTTGCAAAAGAGTACCGGCCCTTGGCCTTCGGTCTCACCAGCAATTGTCTATTTCAGTATCCAGTCGGATACATCTCGATAAGGCAGGTTGACGAACCACTAATACTACAATAAATAAATATACTGAACAATATAAACCACCCATCAAGAATACCCCTACTTCTAGAGATGCTCCTCACTTTCAGACTAGAACCACCTTCGACACCTCCCAATCCTCACCACATTTCATCTAACCCAGGGGTCTCCAAACTACGGCCCGCGGGCAAGATCCGGCCCGCGGGCAAGATCCGGCCCGCCGCTGCACTGTGCCACAAATGAGCTGAAATGTCACTTGGTGTGATAATACTAACTTATTGCTAATGATGCCTTCTTTCATAACTTTTTGCTAAATAGGTTGGTTGTCTTTATTTTTTGTGTATTGGTAAATAAATATGTTGGTTGTCTTTATTTTTTGTGTATTGGTAAATAAATATGTTCGTTGTCTTTATTTTTGTGTATTGGTAAATAAATATGTTGGTTGTCTTTATTTTTTGTGTATTGGTAAATAAATATGTTGGTTGTCTTTATTTTTGTGTATTGGTAAATAAATATGTTGCTTGTCTTTATTTTTGTGTATTGGTAAATAAATATGTTGGTTGTCTTTATTTTTTTTGTATTGGTAAATATGTTGGTTGTCTTTATTTTTGTGTATTGGTAAATAAATATGTTGGTCGTCTTTATTTTTTGTGTATTGGTAAATATGTTGGTTGTCTTTATTTTTGTGTATTGGTAAATAAATGTTGGTCGTCTTTATTTTTGTGCATTGGTAAATAAATATGTTGGTCATCTTTATTTTTTGTGTATTGGTAAATAAATAGGTTGGTTGTCTTTATTTTTTATGTATTGGTAAATAAATATGTTGGTTGTCTTTATTTTTGTGTATTGGTAAATAAATATGTTGGTTGTCTTTATTTTTTGTGTATTTACTATTTTGTATTAAACAAAATGGTTATGTGACCCGCACTCGTCATTCTCCCAATTATCTGGCCCACTGTGAAAAAAGTTTGGCGACCTCTGATCTAACCCAACCCATCCACAAACTACAAAAGGGCCAAGAGGAGTGAATTCACAACAGATATATAAAGTCCATATCCTACTTCGCACTCAAGCAATTCTCTTCCTGGTACCAAGTACTCTTAGACATCAGGCAAACCAGAAATATTTCCCACAACAAAGACAGGAAATGCTTCAATCTCAACTTCACACTGGAGATGGACTTTTTACTTTTACTTGCCGAGCCCAAAGAGAAGGGATGTTGTGTTTAGTGGGAGGAGCTTGTGTGATGTTTGGACAGTCTAAGATTAGGTGTTTGATGTTGTCTGCTGGGTTGTGGTTTTATCTGGTACAAGGCATATTCTATGTTTGTACTGTGGGATAACCTCATAAAAGAAACAACTAGACTCAGGCAAAACCAAACCACCACAGCATAACAACTTCAACAAATTCTCGACCTTAACATGCGAATCAACATCCATCTACCCCAAACCAGAAGAAAACTGGAAATGCAACATCTAAACAATCAACCACAACACAAACATCTCCCTACTCTGGTGAACAATAAAAAAAAATTACTCATCATTATTATCTCCTCCCACACACACATGAATCTCTTCACAAAATCACTCAAAGACATCAACTACTCATTTTTACACAACGTCATCCCCGCCATCTGGATGCTCAAACCTAATAACTGCCCCCCGCAATCACCTCAAGACCTATCACACTTCTCTCCAACATTTCAAAAACTAATCCTCAACAGAATTAAAGCCATTACAGCCCTCTCAAACATCCAAAATGGCTTGAGAGAAAAACACTCAACATTGCGATAACATCCACACACTTGGTAAGGTGATATAATCAAAGCAACGTCGATCCTTGCATAAGAATCCAATTCTTCAGAGTAATATTTCTTCTCTTCGTTTAAGTGTACCTTAATTAAGTAATATGATCTTTTTTACCTGGCCAGGCCAGGACTTCTCCACTAATATTGGCATGTCTATACACAATCATGCCTCAGTCTTGTTTCGTTATATCAGTCATTTTATATCCACTTATTTAAATTATTTATTTGCAAACTTATAACTAACACTAAACATCTTAACGCATAAATTATAAAGCATCAGCCAAAACTGTCCCAGACAAACCCACACCACATCTTCATACAATAAATAAAGGACACAAACAAATAACACACCAATAAAAATTTATAGCAAACTTCCTCTCCAACAGACATGGCCAAGTCCTCCACCACAAACCACAAGCTTCATAAGGCGTCCTCCTCTCCCGCCTTCTTCATGCACTACCAAAACAGTATGATTAAACACCTATGCAGATGACTTATCCACCGCATTCCAATCCACCAACGTGCAGACAGCTTACAGAAACCTAAAAATCCTAGGAAGAGAATGTCCACCTCCGCACAAAAACCAGGTCACCCTCTTTACTCCCGACCGAGAGCTTTTGCTGGCCGAGTGGATACGGCGTTGCTCCACTAAAGTCGCGGTACCGGATTCGATCCCGGCATGAGCGGACACAAACATCGGCGCATGTAGTGATCTGGCTACCGACTAGGGTAGGGAGATCTTACACTTCTCATCACACACACACAACACTGCTTTCTTTCCTCTCCCGTCTTAACAGCAAAAAACACACAGTGTTCCAAGGAATCCTGTCGATGGGTATCTATATCCACATACCTCTGATGCGGAACAGGTCCCTCTGCCCCGGGGGGATGAAGGTTCCACCTGAACCCCTTTTGGTGTCAAAGCACTTCCTGGCACCTCCCCCCAAAGAGGACCGGCCCCTGGTGCCCTCGGGCTCACCAGCGATTGTCATACTGACCTTTATGTAGATTTCATTATCCAGTCAGGATCCTCCTAGATAAAGGAAAGTTGGCGAACCGAAACAAAACTCCTGACCTAAAAGATACTAACGCCCAAACATTTTGCTCCATGGCCAACTTCTCCCATTCAGCTGTAACCCCACGCTTCCGGGTGTCACCCACACGTGACCTTAGCTCAACACACAAACATCACTTCAAAAGCCCCGCCCAAACTCATCACCTTCAAAACACTGACAAAACTTTGCCAACATAAAGAAACCCTGACACAATCCTATACAGAACTACGCATCCTCACTCTGTGCACCAACCATACAAGGAGCGGTCAATAAGTTTTGCAATTCGGATATAAGGAAACGAGATATAAGGAAAAGTGTTTTATTATTTTTCAATATAACTACCCTCGACTTCAATGCACTTGCGCCACTTGTCCCTGAGGCTTCGAATTCCCGACAACCAGAAATCTCCCGACTGCTGTTCAATCCACTCCTGGACGGCGAGCTGGACATCATCATCGTCCCCAAACCGGCGTCCACGCAGTGCAGCCTTGAGCTGGCGGAATAAAAAGTAGTCGTTGGGGGCCAGATCTGGACTGTAGGGGGGATGGTTGAGCTCCTCGAATTCGCAGCTTGTGCAACTCTGGCCTTGTGGACAGGGGCATTGTCGTGGAGGAGCAGGACACCGCGTGTCAACTTGCCCCGCCGTTTCTGACGGATGCACTTCTTCAACCCAGCTAGTTCCTAGGCGTAATATTGGCCCGTGATGGTCCTTCCACGAGGCGCATAGTCCACCATCAACACCCTCAGAATGCCGGAAGATGGTGGCCATGATCTTCCCGGGTGAGGGTTGGGTCCAGGCCATGCTTTCGAGCTTGGTCTCGGGATCCCAGTGATGGACCCACGTTCCATCACCTGTCACTATACGTGACTCGAATCCCGATGGGTCTTGGTTGTACAGGAGCAGCAAGACGATGTTGAATTCGATCATAGGGCGTGAGGTTTCTAGGGACCCAACGGGCAGAGACCTTGGTCATAGCCAAATTGTCGTGGATGATGTTGATAACACTTCCATGTGATATTCCAAGTTCTCACTCGATTTCTTCGACCTTCACCCGTCGATTTTCTAGGATCATCCTCTCCACACGGGCCACACATTGTCCTCGTTGGTCACGTCTGACGGGCATCCTGGACGGGGGTCATCTTCAAGGGACTCACGACCATGGCGGAACTCCCTATTCCAGCGAGCAATGGTTGCATAGGAAGGGGCGGTGTCGGTGTACACTGCAACCATGCGTTCATGGATCTCTTTGGCATTCTTGCCTTCCTTGGTCAAAAATTTGATCACTGCGCGGTGCTCAACCTTCTCCATTGTTGAAAAATTTGTGACTGACGATCTGCGATCAGCTACTGCTTCTTAAATAGACGAGGCAGGAGCGTGCGGCTGCAGGACCTGACTTGTCATAACTTGTCCTAACACCCCCCAAAACAGCCATCCTCCTTCCTCTGTTTTGCCCTACCGATTCGCAAAACTTATTGACCGCCCCTCGTAGTTAATAAACACACCTACACAAAATACAAACAGTGCAAAATAGTTCACTGCAAATCGCAACTGGCTACACAAAAACCAGTTCATTACACAACCTCCAAGCCAAAATAAAAATCCTCCCAATCGAGGATCACCTATACATGATAAACTTTTATCCCCTTCACACAACCTCTCCACTCCTATTCCCACTAAAGCCAATTATTAGCTAACCTCCTTCCAACCCACCAACCCAGAACACTCATTTTACTCGCATAACACTTCAAAGCCAGTCGCATGACGCCCTCTCCTCCGGGTATTCACCAAACTAGAGCAACCCTAGATCGGCCAGCTAGTAACTGGGTATCCGTCCTGTCCTGCCCCACCATACATGACCCCCCCCCCTCCTGAAGGGCTCTATCGTAACATACAGAAACCTGAAAAGCTGCCCATCTTCAGTAACCTCCTCAGAGACCTCTGGAGAAGAGCATGTGAGGAGGCAGCATTTCTTCAGGCTCTATCGCCTGAAGAGAACCCTGATGGGGGCGACAAAGTAAACATGGACGCCTCCTTTTTCCTTTCCACTCCTTGCTTTACATCGTGCTTCTATCACTCAGCATTTTACTTCCTTTTTCCACACACAGCCTTTCCACAGTCTACTCCTTTAAATTTGTACACATTAACTTTATCCCCATGCTGGCCCTTATTTCCTCTCTTCTACTCTCAAGTGCAAAAAACATACTCTCCTTTTTCTCCTCCTCTGCAAAGGAGTGGTGTGTGTAGAAAATTACACCTAGTGTACCCTCCCGATCCTAGGAGAAACTGGTGCTTACTCTCTCAGGTCATCACCTGCGCCTTTTTTAAATTAAACTATTTTTCATTCTTCCTACATCCTCTATCCCTGCAAGCGAGTGGATGGTGCAACATTGGTATAAAGCCCCTGCTACAACTGAGACCTGGAGGAATGGCACGCCCTCCGTGGCCCTGCAGCGATTCATCTTCCACCACTTTCAATGGCATTGCAAGAGAGAGAGATCTCCCTTTCCTCTTCTCTCTGATTCAACCACTTCCGCTTCGCCCTTTCTTTCCATCTTCCTCACATCTTCTCATCCATATAACAACCAATTATAATTATGCAGTACAATCATGTGATCGGATACTCCCAACTCTCACCATTTACACCAACCACATTTCGCCACATCATCTTTCTTACAAGGCACAGATCAATCATCCTCTCCCAATCTCCTTTGCCAAACCCGTGTGTATTTATGTACTTCCATGTGCTGAAAGAATGTGTTTGCTATGTCGAGAATAGAGGTTCCTTGTCGCCATGTGCCCCGTCGAAATCACGACGTCAGTCAACGTGAGCGAGGACCGTGGGAACAGTCAGAAGATCAAACTGCTTTCTGCGATAAGCGAGGGATTGGAATCTTAAATGCGCGCCTCTGTCGCCTCCCGGGGCGTTATATATATATATATATATATATATATATATATATATATATATATATATATATATATATATATATATATATATATATATATATATATATATATATATATATATATATATATATATATATATATATGCGGGAGTACTTCTCATTCTTTAAGCGCTGTGTTGGCTCAATGAGATGTCTATGCCCCCTCTTGGCGGAGGCAGTAGCGGTTCCGGCTTGTCCCTATATATTATGGGTCCATCCTTGCTTTCGGTACATTTCGTTTGGCACGAATAACCATCCAATCCCCGTTTCATCTCTTAAAGCCTCGAAACCAAGCTGGCTGAGACGAATCATCTGTGGCTTACTTGCGAGTCATCCTTGTGTGTGTACGTACAGCGGCTTGTATAGCCTCTCGACCCCTCCTGTACAGTTCTCTCCGAGTAGTTCTGTTAGATCGATTATTGTAAACATCGAGTATCCATTGCCATTATTCTATTTTAAGTTATTTATTGTGTATGTGTAAATATAAAGTTTATTTTTGTTCCTACTTTTTCATAGGCCTCATAGCCTGCAGCCTTCATTAGTTTAATAACGGCGAACTGCACTCTATCGTTTGTATTTAAATCCCCAAACCCCTTCAGAGAAGTTGGTCCCCGACTTCTATCCCCCATCTCTATTGTGACCAGAGTTGAGGTCACCTGCTTGACCTTGAGCGTCCACACATATCGGGTAGAAGTGACCTATATGTCAGTGGGTCATTTTACAACAGCTACCCATGACAGAACCCTACCACCACCTATCTTTTTCACTCCTTCTGACTGTATTGAAAGCTAATTATCCTCTCTCTGATTCTCTCACCTCTTCATCCATACATATCTCCTACAACTATCAATCGATACCCATTACCAATTCCATCCATAACTTATCCATGAATCTCTGTCTCATCTTCACTTCTATCATTACAGGGTCCATAAACTACAACCACACACAGTTTCACCCTTGCAAATCTCAACGTTACTCACAGAATTTTCAAGCTCACACATTAATACCCAACCATTGCCTCATGCCACTGATCACTCAAGAGCACTGCCACACCCTCTTTACTCCAAACACCTTGATCTACAACTGATCTCACTCCATCCCTGACCTCTTCACTCCTTTTCAGGTTTGTCTCATATAGAGCAACCATCTCCAATCTCTCTGTTATAAATACAATGACACCCGCCCCCCTGATCTCACTCCATCCCTCACCTCTTCATTCCCTTTCATGTTTGTCTCACATAGAGCAACCATCTCAAATCTCTCCATTATAAATACATTGACACCCCTCCCCCCCTCACTCTACATAACAACTCATTTCCACAATGAGGATTTCCCAGCCTGACAGAGCAGGTTGCGCGGCAGCCACGTCCCTGAACCATCATTGCGTAATGCACTCCCAGGATAGAGCCTTCGGGGGTATGGCCCTTTATCCGAAATTAGTGTCCCTTTATGACAGGCACAAGAAGAGGCTATGGGTAGCTCTCCTCCCCCACACCCCCAGGAACAACTAATTAAACTCACTTGGAAAAATACGCTGAGGAGCGCCTTGAGGTCCTGTCGGTCGATCGAATCCCGCAACAAATTCACCTTTTCTTCAGGGGATAAATTCAGGGTTTTCATAAATTTCTTCTTAACATATTTTGACTGAATAAATTCTCTTCGATCCTCCCTGGAAAAAAGGAGCAGTTAGGGTAGAGTAGGATGCACACACAGGAGTCCCGGGTCTCTTAATATACCCATGGGATGGTGGTATGGGAGGTCAAAAGGTCCTGTTATTTGTTTGTGCAAAGGTAACCAAATAGTGGGTGTAGTGAAGAGTCCTCATTGCTGTTGCACTGCTAAAAATCAACCTGGTGTGAGGGAGAGGGTTCCAGTAGAGTTGACTCGACAGGTAACAAAGACTTTAAGTAGTGGGCCTACTTTATGTCCCTGTTGAATTAGTTCTGACTCCTTATAGTTTCTCATGAGGGATTATGCATTAGGCTGGACTTACCAAAGATGTCTTCGTGATCGGGGTAAGAAAAGGACTTCGAAAGGATGCAGCAAAAGAAAATAACAATTTTTAAATTGGCCTACTAAAAGGGGCCACCAGAAATGTCTCAAGTTCTTTGCAGTAGGTGACTAGGCTTCTGTTTTACACTAAGTATAGAGTCTAAAGGCAGCAGGATTGAGGTGAGTTAACAGGGTTTCGTAACACTACTAAGGGACTGATTGATTCTGATTGACTGATCTTGACTACTGAATTTTTTACTTAATGATTGAATGAATTAATTACCGAATGAATGTCTGTCTATCAGTCTCTCTCTATATATATATTGTGTGCCATCTCCAAGCAGGGCTGTTACAGAAAATTTAGCCAAAAAAAGTGAAAAAAAGTGACAAAATATTTTGAAAAGGTGAAAAAAAGTGACATTCACAAATGCAATAAAATCATCACAGTTTTTTAGCATAAATATAAATTAAAAGCATCCATCAATACCCCATCCTCTAACCAACTCAGTACTTATTGAAAAAGAAGCAAAATAGCTAGCTATTACAAATTTTGAATGCTAGTTACTACATATAAGTAAAAGTACTGAGCTCCTGCTACATATGCTTTCAATTTAGATAAGTATGCTTTTATTTATTCAAAAAGTACAAAATAAAAAACAAAGTAAATAACATTTTGTAAGTGTACAATAACAAACAAAAAGAAATAACATTTTGTATCATATGTGAACAAAAGTAACAGTACAAAAAAGCATACATTAGGTTTTCTTAAAGTCGGATATTAAAGAACTTTGCTTTTTTTAAATTTTCTCTTCAATTGAAGAAACTTTCAAAGACTTTTTCTTTTCTTCCTGTCTTTTCTTAGATGCGGCATCAAGTAAAGACTGAGCTAAAGCTATTTCAGCATTATCACCTTTGGCTAAGCGTCTTCTTAGCTTTGTGGCAGCTGCGTCTAAAAATTTATCTGTTGTTGAAAGGTGAATATCTTCTTCTTTTAATTCTGATTTTAACTCATCCAATTTTTCTTTTTGCCTTCAATTACTTCAAATCATCTGATTTCTGTACTACTTCTTGGTCTTTTGCTCTTTTTTCTTTTTCATTTCTTCTGCTATCTTTTTTTTGCTCATTTAAGTAATTTCCATAAGCTATGAAAGTTACTGATTTTCCCAAAACAATTTTATGTTATTTTTATAATTTTCTTTTGACATTGAAAATCCCCTTTCAATAGCTGCTTTCTCATGTGGCAGAGACGAGCAGGAATTTACAATTTTAGAGATATTAGGAAATTCTATTTCATCTGCAGTATTTTTAAAATATTCCTCCCCAAAAGTGATCAATTCTGGCATGAGCAGAAGCACTGGGTAGTTCTTCAGCTTGCAACAATCTCCACTATTCAAATAATATATCTGAAGAGCATTCAAATGGCAGAGAACTAGCTATTTTTAATATAGCATTTGTGGTGTTTGGAGATGATACTTTATTTGGTGCTAAATATCCAACATTTTAAAATACCATCAGAAGAAAGATCAGATGTAGACAGCAAATGTAATATTGAAGACTTGTAAAATTGTGTATACATCTTTTTAATACTTTGAGTATCATTATCTGTTAAATCCTACAAAATTGATGATTGCAGACCAAGATGGATATTTTTCATTGACAATTAAGTTATTCACATTAGATAGGCCTTCTGATAAAAGTGAGAATTTTTTTTTTTTACATCAGACATGAAACTAGATGTGTATATTCTATTAGAAATCTCCATGACTAGTGCTTTTAATTCATTATATACCATATGAACTAACAGATTGGCAAATTAAAATTTTTCTAAAGATTTAATAAATAACTTTGCTGCAGACACAATAATATGTAGCCTAACTTTCAAAGTACTACTCTTTAAACATTTTGATATATGTTTATATATATATCATTTGAAAGGTGAGTTTTTTGCCTTAAGCGGAACAAAGATATTAAAATATTTAATTAAGGCAGGCCACTGCTCCAAAACCCTCTCAATAACAGGCTCTAAAGTCAGCCAACTTGAAGAAACATGATCAATAAATGCATTTTGGTAAATCTAAATCCTCCTGAATTGACATAAAATCTTCAAATTGGCTGGGCCTTATAAAAAAACCTATGAATATTATCTAGAAAGTCAATACATTCTATATTACCAGAAGCTGAAACTCCTTTCTGGAATGCATTATGTACAATGTGTAAGGACTTTCCAGTAATTTCTTTAGCCTCTTCATCGAATAGTTTAAAAAAATTTTTATTGACATTTGTTCCATCCCTACCAAATGCCAAAATTTTCACTCTCTGAAGTGATGCATTATCGATTGCTTCATCAATGCACCTTTTTAAATCTTCTGCCTTAGAATGACCGATGAAAAATGATTCCTAATGACTGGTTTTGATTTCTTTTAAATTTTCTGGCAAGTATTGGACCATTACTTGCATTTCTTTCTCTTTTTGACGCATTGGTAGTTTCATCATACATTAAGGAAAAGTATGAATCTCCAAGACTTTCAAGCCTTTTTTTTCTCCAAAATATTTTCCTAATGCTTCAGTTACCATGTATGAAAACTTGCACCTACCAAGTTTAAATTCAGAAGCAATTTTTGAATTGGAAAAAAGGTCTGCAAATGAATTCCAGCATCTTTGCAATTCTTTGCCGGATTATCTCTCATAACATCACGAATGCACCATTTAAAGTTCAGCTCTATTAATGGAGTCTTTTGATGAAAAAAAGCTTAAGCAAAAGTCTTTTCATTGCTTGAATCTTGAATTTTAGAAATACTTAAATTCTGTTGGTTGTGAGTTCCTTTACTATTTTTTATATGTTTGCTATTATTGCTGTGGTCCAATAAAGCTTGCTTTCCTTTATTACTAAAGGAAAGTTTCTGGTTACATATAATGCACAGAGCACTACCCACCACACTATCACTAACTTTGCACCACTCACTAAAGCACTGTCCTTCCTTGTTCTTGCAATCAAGCCATTCTTCTCTAAATTTTATATTTTTTTTGCACATTTTCTGGTTCATTAAGTGTAATGTAATTGTCAATTGAAACAGATTAAGTAAAATATATGTAGATATCTGAAAAATGAAATATTATGATTAATTATTGTTATTTTATAATTGGAGGGCTAATATAAGGACTGTATAGAATTGTGTACCTACCTATTATCAGTTTCAAGATTGTAATCTTTTAAAAATATGAGCTAATAGCTATTGACTAAATGCTGTTATAAACTAAAAATATTTTGCACAAATCCTAACAGAATGAAATATAAATGTTAATACAAAGAAATCTGTTCAGTGTTCAAATGAACAAAAGCTCAGGCACCTAGGGATTGTCAACCCCTTAGAATGATGATTTTTTATCATTCCGCTCGAGGTAGTGAATACAGATTATTGTTTTTAATATATATTAATAAATATTTTGAAATTTAAAACATAAAATGCAAAAAAACTTTTCTAAATGTCCAAAGAGTGAAAAAAGTGACAACAAATCTAAAAGTGAATTAAGTGAAAGAAGTGACACTGTAGTACCCCTGCCAAGGGGCGTGACCTTGACTTGTCCATGGGGCAGACCCAGTGATCTAATTTGTTCATTATTTCCACCCCTTGGGCAGAGTTGTGATAGCTATGTGTACCTATTGTACCTATATATTTCCCATGTCTCAGATTTCTCTTTAAATATAAGGAATCACTTGTCTCTTACAGTTCTTTGTGAAATTTTACTGGTCAAAGCCTGTATTTGTTCAGCTAGCCTGTTGTCTCCCATTGTGACCTTACAAAGTTAAACTTTGAAAAGGTACCAGCCAATGTCATCGAAGGGATGAGGATATATAATGCCTGTCTGAACACAGGATACTTTCCAGATGCTTACAAAATGGCTAAGATGATTTTCTTGCCTAAGCATAAAAAGGACACAACATTGAAGGAGAGCCTCCCGGCCAATTTCACCTCTAGAATTTGGCAGGAAGCTCTTTGAGAAGATCCTCAACCGAAGAGTGGTATCTCACCTCGAGGAGAACTCCCTCTTCAACCCACATCAATTCGGGTTTAGGAGGAAGTGAAGTACAGAGATGGTGATTAATGTCATCATGGAAAAGCTAGCCCAAGCAAAAAGGAAAGGAAGTTATGTGGACATTCTTTGTCAGGATGTATCAAAAGCATTTGATAAGGTGTGGCAACTGGCAATGCAGTACAAGAACTTATGACTGGGCCTAAGTGAAAACTTAGAAAGAACTCTCTGTGACTATGTCATGGAGAGAATGGCGTACATCAGTTTAGGGCACATGTATGGACCAGAGTTTCTGCTCACTGCAGACCTCCCGCAGGAGGAAGGGGGAGGGTGCCTGTCCCCAGGTCTTTACTTGATTTACACTGCTGATGTCCCAGACCCTGTAAGCCCCACTTGCCTCAACGTCCGATTCGGCAATGATTTCACCCAGATAATCACTTGTCCATGGAGGAATGCGCCTTGGCAAGCTCGTATGACAGCAGCAGAAATTGAAAACTTTAACACCTACGAGGCCCGGTGGAAGATCTGCACCAACCAAGAAAAGTTCAAAGTAGTCCCCATAGGCAGGAGACTACTTTACATGTCAGGGTGGGGGATAGACATTATCCCTACACCACAGAGTGCAATGTACTCAGAATGAATATTACTTCAACCAGGTACAGGAAGCACATACAAGAGAGAATCAGCAAGGCCACTGCTGCCGTCAAAACTCTATACATGTTCAGAAATCTTTGTGAAAGCAATAAGAAAAAGATCTACAATGCACTTGTAAGATCAACGCTGCTATACCCCGCTTCCACCCTCTCATGCGTTTCGAAGACACAAAAGAGGAAACTACAAGTGGTGCAGAATAAATATATGTACCTAATTACAGGTACATACAGGTGAGAGAGAAGACGCCAGGAAGAGCTGAACTGAGAGGAGGGGATAAGTCCCATTAACGTTGTCATAGAGGAACAGACAAGGAATATGGAGGAAATGGTTAATCAAGAATTGGATGATGATATCGTCCAATTCTATTTTACAACATGAGCATCACAGCGGCAACAGTTAGCCGAGTGGAAACACTGCTTCCGATTTTATCCAAATTGAACCACATTGGGTGCGGTTAGTCAGCAGATGGAGCCCCGATTCAGGGAGGCTGTCATACACTGTAGATACCCGTGGTTCAAATCCCACGTTAATCAGTAGGTCTCCACTGATAAATAAAAGGTTTAGGGTGGTGACCACACTAGGGCCTTGCCAGACGGACCCATTTTTTCCTGTGGAAAGGAAAGGGGAGAATAACCGCCAATTGACGCCTATGCGTCATACTTATTATTATTGAGGAGGAAAAGGTGTCAACTAGGTAGAGAGGTGAGTGAGAGGAGACACACATTTCACTCAACACTCCATTTAATCACACACACACATCACCCTCTATTTCTCGCAAGGACAGTTAAACAGGATAAGCACTGGTGTGGACATGACCCAGCCCTCCTGAGCTACCAGATGGGGCTTGAGGTGACTATCACGGATACCTGTCCATAATGCAAAGCCACACATACATACACATAAGCCAACAACATAATATATATACAACTCATGAAGGCTCTGTGGGAAAACTGGGTAAGAACTATATCCTTCTTCAGTATGTTGGGGCTGTTTCATAGCTTGAAGTTCAGCAGCAACAACAACCATGTCTACATTTGATTGTTACATCCTTGATTTTCCTTATACCATTTCAACTTCCCTTCTGCCACAGCCATTCCTTTCACAGTATTCCCTCATGTTATGAGCTGCTATTATAAAATAAGAGGCTACCAAGCCACATTTGAAGGCCAAATGACACAGCAAAGAATAGAAATCTCATCTTAAATTGAATTCAGCTTACATGGAGCTTGTTGGTTCTGGCTTCATAGGATTGGTTGCTTCGGTAACTTCATTGAAGAATGAATTTGACATTTGTCGTGCGAGCAAGAGTTGAGCAGTGCCGACCTTGAAACAGAGAGAGCAATCAATACATCTAATCCATTCCCCCTTTTTGGCTGAATGTTATTACACCCTTCCAAGATTGTCTGAATCAAATAAAGTGTGATGTCTTGTTGATTAACCTATAGAATTGTAATTGTCATAAAATCAATAATCCTGGCATTTAAGGCTGCTAATCCCTACTCCCCCTTGGTTGAGATCTCCCCCTATGGACCATTTTTGCCAAAACCTGACGATTCTCTCATTAGGAATGCAAGTCGGGGGTCACTAAACAAAATAGCAGGAAAGCCGACCTGAATCAAAATGCCCATCTGGAAACTAACCATACCCAATGAGGTTCAACTTTTTCTCCAGTCATGGTCCAGCCTTGGGGAGAATGTGACATCCCAAACGCTCCACATGACCCCCTTAAATGCACAGTTAAGCCATCTTTTATGCAGCTTTTCAACTCTTTGCAAAACAGCAAAGTATTCTCTTCCATAGTGAATGAAATCGGTATCAGCAGATGATTGTAGGAATGAACAATGTGGGAGGATGAAAGATGGAATAACTGAAGCTTTTGGTGCAACAGGAGAGAATGAAAAATGAAGTGTGTTAAGGCTCAGTGCTAACAGTAATGATCATATTATTAAACTACAATCAATTGCCATAAAAGTCAGCAAGACATCCACAACATACCACCTACCTCGTTCCAACATCTGCCAAACATTGGGACACTATCACAGATCCTTAACCCCTTTTTAGGGGGTGACTTTAATGCACATCACCCTGCTAATAGACCCCCCCCCCCTCCTCCATTGAAGCAGATTAACCCAATTCATTGACCAGGTCCAGACCCCTGCCCCCATTTGGGGGAGATGATTTCACAGACCAACAACCACCCAATAACCGGGTGTCCGCAGGCTTCAAAAGCCCTGCACTGAAGAAAAGCGCAAGGTAGGAATTTCAAGTTAAAATACAAGGTTGATTGTGGATGGCGAATTCCCCCAACCCAAAATGTCAATGAGCGTATGCATTGGATTATTATATGATAGCATGTTTCCCGCCCATAGTATCCCTCCTATTTATGCGCCTGTTTACCTCCCCTACACCATAGGGTGAGAATAAGGAGAGACTCTTTCTTACCTTATCTAAAGTAAGAGACTGAATTCTGGAGACATGAACACCAAGGTCCCGGTGAATCCCCGAGCATTCAATGCAAACCAAAATTCCATAGTTTGTCGAGAGCCAAGTCACATCTGCAAAGTACAGCAAACAGCTGTCTGTCCCAGTGCTTGGTTCAAAGCAGGCACATACAGTGAGGGTACTAAGAGGATAGCTAGGCAGTGCCTTGGCTGCTTAAAACTACCCAAAAGTGGTTCTGGATAAATCAATTAAGGATTCAATTACTTTTATATTTCTAAGTGGAGGAAAAAGCACTCTCTGAAGCTATGAAGACGCTGCAATTAATTTTAACTCCAACTTTTTATTGACAATTTAGTTCATAAAGATGGACCAACTGAGTACTCTTTTAAGTTTACTCACGCCACATGCCAAAGTTAAAAGTAGAGAGTAGATATACATTATACACCTGAGTTTTAGACAGAAAACTTCAAAATAGTCATATAAGGTTACATGGATATTGAATGAAATAAAAAGGCAGCATCAACCCTCTCAATTTGTCTGTCGTTAACTGACTGTCGGAGAACTCAAATAGTCGCTAGGAGTGAACTCATAACCCACATACGAGTCTACAGATCATAGACCATCATCCTCGATGGGTAGGAACAACCATTGCTGTGGATATTCGCACTACTCTACTGCAGGTTTGTTACAGGTCTGCCTAAACTACCTACTTTACCACTTTTAGAAAGACACATTATCTGAACTGTCCATCTTAGTAATGTAGTCTTGGCTAAGGTCCATCCTTGGAGGACTCCACTAACCAAACAGGGTAACTCCCAAATGTACCTTGTGCATGTGTGAATATGTGCCTGTATCAGTCAAGCTTGTGTGGTGTATGCGTTTATTTTGGGGTTATGACTGCACCAGAGACTTAGCAGGGTGACCCTTTCATAACGTGTAAAGAATATGCCTTCTCGATCGATATCCGGTAGAATGGCATTGATGAGGTCCTTTGGACCCCATAATTGGATACCCTGTAGTGTTATATGTGTAGATTGTTTTGTACGTGTATGCAGGGTGAGATTAGGGTAAGTGGGGAGGGAACCT
Organism: Ceratothoa steindachneri; assembly: GCA_963969495.1. Lineage (NCBI taxonomy): Eukaryota > Metazoa > Arthropoda > Malacostraca > Isopoda > Cymothoidae > Ceratothoa > Ceratothoa steindachneri. The sequence goes on from OZ018332.1 coordinate 35,583,545, forward strand.
GTGCACTTGAACGTTTTGTTGTCTTGAGGGCAAACACGTCAGTAATGTGGGGGGTGGGGATGTAGCAGACACTGTCCAGTAAGGTCAGTAGCGGGATTGATGCTTACCAACCCCACCTTCTGGCGAAGTGGTTGATTATGATTGTTTTGGAGGTAATTAATTGGTGCCCAGTTGGATGGGATTTTGGTGGTTTCGCGCCAAATGGTGAGTAAGGGTCTTTCTTGGTTTAGCTCCCTATGCAGAAAATGAGTCCTACGCAGGTCAAGAGTGAGTTTTATGGGCATGACCTTGATTTCAGTGCTTTATGGGCATGGCGGCGATTACAGTGCATTATGGGCATAAACCTTTATTTCAGTGTTTATGGGCATGATCTTGATTTCAGTGCTTTATGGGCATGACCTTGATTTCAGTGGTTTATGTGTATGACCCTGAGTTCAGTGCATTATGGGCATGACCTTGGTTTTTCAATGTTTTATTGGGAGTGCTACGGCTCCATCTTTGGGCAAGGCGAAGAGTTGCTTTCTGGTGTTGAGGAAAGTGGATGCATGAAAAAGTGCCCAGGGCGAAGAGGCATAGGCAAGTGTTCATTTTTGTGGTTCCTGCAGCAAAAATGCGACACCAGAGGGTGTTTGATGAAATAATGGGAGGAGGGGGGGTACTCCTTTTTGTGGATTGCAAAGAAGGGACCAGAGTATTTTGAAGGTGATACAGGTATTAGGTTGATGTAGCCAGCACAAAACTACCCCCAACCCCTCTCATTATTCTCCATTAAACAAAAGAGCATCCATCATTTTATGGAGGCTGAAGGGTCCTTCATCCCAATGGGGTACTAGCATCTCGTCCTCAAGGTTCATGCTTGGGTAGAAGGGTACAAAAGCCACCTCACAAACTTCCACCATGCACACCTATCTAACACATTAACATACACTTCTTCCTCAATCAGTCCTTTCTCTCTCTCACACCCAATCAACTACCTTTTAAGCTGTATTCCAACCCTTCTCTCACTCTTGTATATTCCATCTACAAGTCTACAGTGGCTGCAAAAAGTATCTGATCACCCTCAAAATTTGGATTATTTTCAATGATATTCACAGACACATAATTCACTTTCTATTTGTTCTAGCAACATCTGGTAGCTTTCATATAACGCTCTGATATGACAGCTATCTAATGCAATCTTAAGTTAGTATTGTGGTAGCATTCATTGCGCATGTCAAATTTATCTGATTTAATGTTTTGTGCCATTTTGTTATTATTTTGTGATTTTTTACAGAAAGTGGTCTAAATAAATTTATTTCTAATGTGTGCTAAGAAACAACTCAAGAGAGATGGTCGGTGTGCTATTGTTGTTTTTCATAAATGTGGGAAATTTCAGAGACAGATAGCCTAATGAATTAAACATAGCCCAAAGTAATGTTAATTTATGAATTCCACGTGCTAAAAACAATGTTAGCCAATCCACGCTAGTACCTAAAAAATGATCTGGCAGACTGAGAAAAATAAATTTCCGAACAGACATGCTTATGGAACATTTAATAGTGAATAATCCCACAATAACTGCAAAAAAACTAAAATTTAATATGAATAATTTATTATCTAATGTTTCTGAACAACTATCCAGGAGTGGCTATAAAAAGGACTGGGATTACCATCTCATCATGCTGCAAAGAAACCATTCATTAATGAAAAAATGCATAACAAACATGTCTCATTTTGTAAAAAATACATTCATTGGACTGTTGAGAAGTGGAAAAAAGTTTTATTCAGTGATGAATCAATATTTTTAACATTCGGAAGCTGTACTAAAAAGGTTCGTCAGCCCATTGGTCCAAATAGAATGGACCCTAAATACAACCAAAAGACAATGAAACACCCTCCAAGTGTGATGATTTGGGGTTGTTTCAGTTTCCAAGAGAGAGGAAGCATATATTTCCTTCCTAGGAACACAACTATGAATGGCGCACAGTATTTAGTAATGTTACAGAAGAAACTTCCAGTGGTAATGACAATCCATGAGACAGAAACATTCATGCATGATGGGGCACCTTGTCACAAGGCTAAAATTGTGACAAAATCCCGTAGAAAATTGTGTCACAATCCCATAGAAAATTTATGGCTAATAATAAAAAATAAGTTTGAAACCCAAGACACTGGCTCCGTCTAAAAATTAAAAGAGGCCATCATAAAGGTATGGTGCAATGAAATATCAGTGAAAGATTGTCAAAACTTGATCAAATCCATGCCAAAGCATCAACAACAAGTAATCAAATCCAAAGGAAAGATGACAAAATACTAATATAGCGTTAGTCAATATTAGACATGTTTTTTTATGTTAAAAATACAAATTTCGAGGGTGATCGGATACTTTTCGCAGGCACTGTATTTCCATCCAATGTTCTTACATAGCCATAACAAGTCAGAACACTTTCAGTCACAGCCTCATTCACACCATAAACACCTCTTAGCCAGTGTGGTTCATCACTCTAACTACCTTTCACACACGGAGCCTTGTCCTTTCGCACTGCTCTCACTCGTTTACCATTCCATACTAGTCTCACTCCCATACACCAACATAGAGCCACCAGAGACCTTCCTACAATTATCATTTACAATGTATCCTAGATACTTTAAACTTTGCACCTGCACATAAGACTACATTCACTTTTAGACCCCTCCTCTCACACACTCCTGTCAAAAGATTAGACCAACATTTCCAGATCCTTCAATCTCATCCACCAACACCAGGTCATCAGCATATACCAACAGAGAACCCATCGCTCACCACTCACACACCCTTTTCCCTTATTCCGACTATTACTTCTCTCAGTACTCTACCTAGAAAGATATTAAACACCAATGGTGATATCACAAAACCTCATCTTAGACACATACACATGTAAAACCACTCAATCTGTCTATCTTTCCCCCTAATGCATGCATAAATTAAAAAATAAATACCCTTCACACCATAGAAAGAGTTCACCACTCAGTCCATACATTCTTAGCACCTGCTTCTCTATCCCCATGCTCATAACCTTTCTCCCCAACCATAAACCCAACATACACTTATAACCACTTAGAACTTTTTTTTCAGTTACCTGTTTCACTGCAAATACTCAATCCATGCACCTCCGCCTACCTACTCTAAATCCCCTCCCCATTTCATCATTGGTTATCATTCTTATATACCCAATCAGAAGTGGTCCATGCACTTTGCCTATAACACTCAACAGACTTATTTCCTTGTAGTTCTTATATTCACTTCTCTCCCCTTTACCCTTATCAACAGCACTCTTCACTGCACTCTTCCAATCTCAAATGCCTTACAGCAAAGCCACAAAACCCATTCACCACCCCTTTTTAGCATCTCAGCGACTATATCATCCACTCCAGCTGCCTTCCCATCTTTAGACCTATCAAAACACCATCAACTTAGCTTTTCCATACTCTGATACAACAACCAATTTATAGGTACCCGTTAAGCTAATAATATTCACATTTGCATCATCTTCCATAGCCACATCATGCAACTTATTCTTGCCATCTACTTTTGACCTCTTCATTGCTCACAGTGCCATTCCACTCTTGTTTTTGATGTTCACTCCTCTTTTCTCCTGGTTCATCATCCTTCTTTCTCACTTCCTTCCCCAATAGTTTCCTGTTCCCTTAGGGATACTCATTTATCTTTTGTTGCTTTCCAACTCTTGTTTAATCACTTGCTTCACTTCCCTTTTCATCTCACAGACATCATCAGCAACTAGGCTTCGTTTATGCTTTCCACTACACCTTTCACATAATCATTCATCCATTTAGCATTTGGCTTCCTCTTTCCAGTTGTAGCACACTCACACACTCCCTAAAAATTGCTCAACATGTTTTATCTCCATGTTTGTACTCATTTCCTCTTCTACCCTCAAGCATTATCACACACCTTTCTGATTCAATAAACTTTCATTTGATTCTCTCTTCAGTGGTAGAGTCCATATGTGTAGTGCCTAACAAACACAGCTTTATATATTTAATAAATGAAGCAAATTCCATAGCCACGGAAGCCTCAAAATTACAAGAATATTCATGGTTATTCACCGAACTAAACTTTGTGTACAATCATGTAATGAGAAATGACATACAACAATTTCATTACTAAGAATCTGATCTGATTTGGCCAATTACTAACAAGAAGAGAAATTTAGTCATTTTGCAATGGTCAGCTAAGGTGAGGACTCTATTCATTTAGTCCCTCATTATTGGCCAGTTAAGGTGAGACTTACCATTCATTCCACTACAATCACAACATCTTGTGTTTCCAGGAAGTGTTTTAACGTATGATATTATCCTCTGCTGAAGTTCTCTAAATCCTGAATCTCGAGATGAACTACCAGATCCCCCCTCACTGAGAGCCTCCTTCAAAGAGCCTATGAAAAAGATAGAATTAACATGAAATCTTGAATGATCCTAAGATCTACTAAGCTCAAAATCCTAGTGTTCCTTCACTAATCTCATGAAACAAATCTTGTTTGAGAGATGAACATTTTTTTTTTCAAGAGTTCATCCGGCGACTACCTACTTGGGCATTAGTCGCCGTATTAAAAACTGGCCTATGACTAGGCTACTTTAAAATAAAATTCAAGATAAAAAACAACCCCCCCTCAAAAAAAAGGGAAAGGGAAGTGAGCAGCAAGCAAGTTTCTGCGTCGGGGGGGAGGTCCCCCCGGCGCAGGAGCGCGCGACATATAAGGAAAAAAAACAAAAGCAAAAAAACAAACAAACCACTGCTTAAATAATAGGGAGAAGGCCGGCCTCCCCCCAAAAGTCAACAAGTCCATCAGTCAAAGTGCACGCACTCGTCCGGAGTACAAGGGACAGGCGGTCGCGACCCCGCCCATCCCGGTACCGGAACAGGTAACATGCGCGAAGATCACCCAGACTGGGACATTCGACAAGAATGTGCCGAACAGTCTGGGGGACGACGCAGTCGTCACAATAGGGCGCTGGCGAGCGCTCCATTAAATAGCGATGCGTCACACGAGTGTGTCCGATTCGGAGACGACAGAAAGCGACCTGAAGCCGTCGCGGCATTAGGGGATAGGTCCATGGGAACAGTCGCGGCGCAATGGCACGCAACTTTAAGTTCCCTTCGACCGTCTCCCATCTTCTTTGCCAAGCAGTCCGAAGAGCTGTCCGTATTCCTGCCATGTAGTCGGTGTGAGGAAGAGCGAAACGCTGGTCTGGTCACAGAGTCCTCGCGGACCCTTTGGCGCTCTCATTGGCGCGCTCATTCCCCGCAATTTCTACATGTCCAGGAACCCAGCAGAAGATAATCTCGACATCCGCCCGGCTCGCCAAAACCGTGGCGTCACGGATATCGCGAACCAGGGGATGCGGAGATTCCAATGCCCCGAGAGCACTCAGGGGGCTTTGTGAGTCGCTATAGATCACAATCTGGTCCCCGAACCGGGCACGTCCCGTGATCTCCCGTACCGAGTTGTGTATTACCACCAGCTCGGCCGTGAAGACAGACGCAGCGCCTGGCAGAGCTCCGCTGACTTCAAACAGAGGGGATACGGCGTGGAAGCCAACCCCCTCTTGGGACTTGGAGCCATCCGTATACACTGGCACGGTTCCAACGTGACACGAGGTGTTTTCCAAAAAGGCCGAACGCAATACTCCCGGCGCTGTACAAGCTTTGGGAGCAGGGGCGTGGTGACAAATAGCCAAATGTGGTATCCTCCAGGGTGGCGTCCTGGGCAGAACCAGGGGCGCCACCGGCCCGAGAGCTTATGAATACAGAATAAGGGAATCAGCACAAAATAAAAACACAATGGAAAAAGGATTGGGAACAAATATGGAAGAAACAATGGTAAAAGATATGAGAGAATCTGACTTGTTAAGAAGGGATCAAAATTGATAAAGGGAGAAAAAAAAAGCTTAATTTATAGAAAGAACAAAATATCGACTGCTATACAACTTATTTCAGCTAGCTTGGTTACAGACACCATCTGTAAATATAGTGAGGAATAATTTGCTCAAAATAAAAATTTAGGTCAAGTCCAATGAATCAGTAATACAGGGTGTGGTGGGTTAATTTGTCGCCATTGACACAACTCTGAATTCCATGCATGCGTGTTGCCTGGCGTCGGTTCTCTCTTCTTACTATCATAATAGAGTCAGTTGTGCATCGTCTGGGAAGGAAACAATACCATGGCTGAATTCACGCCCAGAGCTCCAATGCGAACATCTCTGAGTGTTTGGGTGTCAATCTGAGGTGGGTGTAGAGGATCAGGAAAGAATGGGATAAGTCAAGCTGCGATTAGGAGAGTACGGGGGCTGGGAAAAGAAAACTCACTCTGATCCTTTTAATACAACTCCATCCCCCCTAATTTGGGGCAGAGATCCAGGCCATCATTGACAATGATCTCAGGAGGTCAATGAGTTCCATAGCCAGGGACCAGGGAGTGTCAGTCTTTCGCACATCCGCTACTACTCATACAAGATGAGAAATGGCCATCTTCTGTTGTCGAAGATGAAGACAAGCGGAAGGGAATGTGTGGCAAAGCTTGTGAAGAAACTAAAGCATCCCTCTCGCCCTAAGCTTGGCATGCTTTGGTTCTTCTCAGACGAGAAGAATTCGTGCCAGTACCAGGAGGCGAACTCGCAAAACAACCGCTGGCTCGCTGTGGTCCCCAAAAGATGTACCGAGAGTCAGGAAGACAAAGTTCTCGGTCCATACAATGGCCACATTATGCCACCGTTTATCTTCCTGAAGGCTACACCAAGTGCCTGGAAGTTGGCGTTGCCATGGTTCCCGGAGGTAACCGCTCGAAGGCCGTATGGGTGACAGAAAATTTCTTGGACCACATCACTGAATATATGTCCTCCAAACCTCCCCTCGACCATTACATGCGGGGCGTGGTTGAGAGAAAAACCAACAAGTTCCTGTGCACCCGCAAGCTTAGGTCACGGATCACTACACTTTTTACCATTAAATAGGGGGTGGGGGTACTGTTGAGAAGGCTAGCAGCATGTTCCAAAGTACCCTGGAAGCCGAGGGCGATTTCATTGAATAAAATGAATAGTAGAATGCCGTATGTTGGAGTTAGGCAACAATTTAACCACCGCACCTGGTACAGTCATTATCCTTATCATAACCCCATGGCACAATGCTTTTGTCGGTACATGTCAATGCCCCAGGGAGGGAAATAACCATCATCCAGTTAAAGACTTCGTTAGTTATAGCAACTAGGGACGAGACATCAGGTAAGGATTCTCTGGCCCATAATGCTCCTAGTACACTCCCTTAATAATCAAACGGTCCAACTCTTTAATTAGATCTAGCACCAAATAACAAAAGATTATTAAAAACAGGTCCGCTCACCTTCCTTGCTATTCAAAAGAACAGAGACCCAAGCGGCCGTCTCATTTTCGTCTTCACACATTAAGTGGTAAGTTCTATTATCTGAAAAGACCATTAATTTAGTTGGTAGGGCGCAATTCGGTGGACATTTAAAGAGCCAACATAGATGCTGATCTATGACTAAGCGGGGGAGGGGGGAGGCAACAACTTGCCATGCTAAGCCATACTGGGTAAAATTAGTGACTGGATGATTCCAGACTAGGGTTACTTTGCGGGGGCTGCCATACATTGGAATGACCCTTAATTGAGATATTAAGTAAACTCCGGACCCCCAAATGAATGACCTAAATAAAAGAGAGAAGCAAATGGATGGTAAAACCCATACCCCTGCAAAAAAGGCATCTTTACGCACTCTTCCAACTCTTTATACATCCGGACACTCACTTTCATACATGTTTGTTTTACACAGTGCAAACATCTATAATCTCCATACACATTCTCTAACCTTTCCTTCGCCACATTCCCCATACCGAATCGATTCACAATTTGAGGCAGATTAAGTGGCTTAATTCGACAACACTACTACCTATTACTGCCACTTTGTATAGCAGTGGTAGGAAAAGAAAATTCCCAGATTCTCAGGCCAGCATTCACTACCGGACCTTAGTAGGTTTTCACAGGACGGCCAAAGGGGTGCAGTATGGACATACAAGCAACAGCACAAAAGATGTTGAGTACCATAATGTGTGCCTTAGTGACCTAAATAAAAATGCCGAGCTAAGGAGCTAAAACAAACCCCTAAACTCGAGCACATTTCACTCGCACAAGGGTGTTCCCTGCTGTGTAAATCAAAACATTCCCGTTTCTGACCATAGCAACATATCAAACATGCACTCCAAACACCAAGGCGGCAGAGCCATCCTCTACCAAGAGGAGAGGGAGGCTACAGGTATGCTCCTCAAACCTGAGCAACCACAGAGTCCCACTCCCTTGGAGGAAGATTCCAGACTCCTCACAGGAAGATTTGAAGTGAGGTTTGACAAACTCGTTAGAGAGAAATTCGCCTCGCTGTGGGCTCTCTACTGGCACCCTTTAGACAACCCTGACCATTGTTGGACTGGCACTGAATACATTCACTAGCACTTAAAAGTCAGTGACCTAAATATGACCACATAGTGCAGAGGGAATCTCAGGGTGTGAGATCCAGTTTGTTGTTGAGCATCTGAACAGTCATAAAAAGCCGGACATCAGTGTGCGTATGTGTGCACACGGACACTAGGAGGTATTTTATAAATTACTAGGGAGCATAAAAAGACCAGAAGGGTGCACCAACCTCCCCAAAACACAGGACAAAGAAATGAAGTTCTTTTAGTGAATTAGGCTCTGGCCATGTTAAATTATGTCTGCTTGCAAGGGCAGATGAAGGGGGCTTCAGAGAAATGCTTAAGAAGGATTAGTCCAAGCTAATTACCGATGTCCTTAATATGCGACAAATAAAGACTAAGATAGCCTAGTTAAGCTCTCCCTACTGTTTAACAAGTTCGCTCCGGTAAATATTAGCCTATTTAGTCCCAGTGAGAGGCCTAACTAGGCTAGCCTAGTCTTCATTTCTCACTCATTGGGGAGAGATAGGTCGTTAGCTCTTTTTTTGTCCCCTCCCCCCGTTTTAGCTGGGGGGTTTTTAGCAATTCTTTTTTTTTTTGCAGAATTTCATTTTTCAAACCAATAAAACGAAAAAAAAGTAACAATAAAATTAATTAAATTCAATTAAAAAAAAGTTATCTTTCCACAGTGACCCAAACTTTATAGCCTCAGCAATCTTAAAGAGGAGACAATGTGGAGCATTCAGAAAAAAGAGGGTACACAACTCTACAGAGACAGGGTGTCTCCACAGGTGCCTACAGAGCTAGTGTGTCTCCACAGGTGCCTACAGAGCCAGGGTGTCTCCACAGGTGCCTACAGAGCTAGGGTGTCTCCACAGGTGCCTACAGAGCTAGTGTGTCTCCAGAGATGCCTACAGAGCTAGGGCGTCTCCACAGGTGCCTCTCCGTGTAGACACCTGCAATTAGCTTCAACTAATCATTACGTCTGGAGCCTCCTTCCTCTACCCTCGCAGGAAGATACAATTCAACATGGCGTCTGGAGAGATGCGCGGCCCTAAACTACATCACTATTCTTTTTCACCCACTAAACCTAATTTTAGATAACGGCCCCCCTAGCTCCACCAAACAACACTGTAAAATGCACACACACACACACACACGCACTTCAAGAGCAGCCATAAAACAGTGGCTAGGTCTCCATATCCACACACATCCCTAACGAAGAATGGGTTCCCCCTCCCAGGGTCAAAACAGACTATTACCCAATGCCTACCCCCCCCCCCCCCGAGTAGTGGGCACTGATGTCTTCAGGGTTGCCAGCGATTGTAATTCTAATCTTTATGTGATTTTCATTATCTTGTTGGAGGATCTCACCCACGATTGAAAGGAAAAGAAGACAACCCCCCCCCACCCCTCTTCAATATAGAGTTGCATTTTTAAGGTTCTCCTAAACATCCTTAACTTCCTGACAATTTTGCTTGACACAACAACCCCTTACCACGTACTATGATCCCGCCCCCACAATTCACACTGTTCAATACACATCTCAGTAATGAACTAGAGTATGCAGTAGGGATGTACCTGGTATCCGGTAACCAACTGGTTATCTGGCTTATTTTTACCATCCAATATCTGACTGAATAATGCTCAAAGTCCCTAACTAAAACTATTTGCCTCTTGGACTGTGTGCATAATTTGCAGCTACGATAGACTATAAGATGAAATTGGGTAAACCACTGAACATTACCAAAGCATGAAATTGGGTAAGTAACTGAACATTACCAAAGCATGAAATTGGGTAGGCCACTGAACATCACCAAAGCATAAAATTGGGTAAGCCACTGAACATTACCAAAGCATGAAAGTGGGTAAGCCAATAAACATTACCAAAGTATGAAATTGGGTAAGCCCCTGAACATTACCAAAGTATGAAATTGGGTAAGCCACTGAACATTACCAAAGCATGAAATTGGGTAAGCCACTGAATATTACCAAAGCATGAAATTGGGTAGGCCACTGAACATCACCAAAGCATAAAATTGGGTAAGCCACTGAAAATTCCGAAAGCATAAAATTGGGTAAGTCACTGAACATTACCAAAGCAATAGAATAACTTATTCCAATTGCTCATTATAATGTATAGTCATTAGAGTGAAAAATATATTCTACCAAATTGTCTAAAGTTTAAAATAAAAGCAAAAAAGGAGATTTTTAGATCACAATCTGTAACTTTAGTTTACTTGTTTTTTTGAAAGAAAAAAATACACTAAAAAATACATTTTAGCTTCTTTTGTTACCTCTAGAATATTTAAGTCCCAGATCTTAATTAGATAAAAATTACTTCCTATTATCTTTATCAGTGATATTTATTATAATAATAATTTATGGAACCTCCATGCCAAAGTAGCTAAAAGCATGAGCAGCAACTCATCAGTCCCAACATACATATATAGTATATAGCATCATTTAATTGTGCCTCCCTCTATCGAAGGTTTGTTCATGAGGGGAGGAGAGTACCGGCCAGGGAGGTCACTTGTATCCCTAGTATTAAGTTGGTACCCCCACCCAATCCCAAAATGCTGCTCCACTATTATTTAGGTCTTATTACCACCAATTTGCACCAGTTACCTATAGCAATGAAACATCCAGCCCCAAGATGAGCTTCAATGCCATAATGTCTCTCAATAAGTGTGGGAGTTAAACTCATTAGTTAAGTTAACAAATGTACAGGAAGAAGCCTGTTAACAATAACCCTTCTTACTCTTTCATGACTCCACACAAGCAAAGGTTGAAAGTTAGAAACTTTAAAAAGAATTTTCCCTCTAAGTCACTTACAGGAAACCAAATCAAAACACTTTTTCTCATCCGGCGGAACCTTCACTTGGCAGGTGAGGAGGGTAACAGTCACTGGGAGTTTGCTTTCATCCGAATGATGTATATAAAGTTTCCCTTCACGTACTTCGCACCGTCGCTTCTGCCATACCTTCCGCACTTTACCTGTGAAAAGAAAATTTAGTATTATCCAAAAGTGAGTATTTGAATTGATATAATGCATGAAAGGAATAACTTGCCATATACAATTACAAGATCTATTTACATAAGGTGCAAGAAAAGGTTGAATACTTTATAATGTGGGACCTTTTCCCCTTTCATAACACTGGTAAATGGTGGTAGAAATTGCCATGAAAGAAAAATGACCAAAACTTAAAAAAAAGAAAAGGCAACTCAGGAGAAAGAGAACCAAAAAGATGAGTAGTAGAAGAGATTAGACAAAAAAAAATTTTGTGATGAAAGCAACCTGAAGCAGAACTCTCTGGCAACTAACCAAATGATGTGAATTAACTTCCATAAAATCTGAAGTGGTGCTTCCAATCAGTGATAAAGTTAGGAATAGTAGGAAATTTGTGGGAAGGATCAGAGAGATAAACAAGGAATTATAAAGGAAAAATATAGAATGTGTACGAATGTTAATGGAAGAGGGTTAGTCCTAAAATTATGTATGGGAGACTGTGATGTGAAAAAGAGATAGGAAGACCAAAATAGGAGCATTGCAAATGGACTAGGTGAGAAAGAAGGATAGAGAGACAGGATTGATTGGGTAGGATATGAAGGTGAAACCAAAGATAGTCAGGAGTGCTATGGGCATCTAAAAAGAATGAATGAAAATATGTTTTTAGAGAGAATCTGAGTGTATGGTGTAAGAAAGGTTGGAAGACTCAGTAAAAGAAGAATGTGAGAGAAAGTAAAAGATATTGTGTAAGTGTGCATGCAGTTAAGTGGGATGGACAGAGCCTTAAGGTAGAGTTGGTTGGCATTACTTTTTTTTTTAATTCAGAATCCTGGTGACTGCCTGGAGGGTTATAAGTCGCCATGGTGTCAATGCACTCTAATAATTATGATCTATTAAAAAAGGAAACAAAATAAACCAACCCTAATCTGCAGAAACCTCCCAAAATCAGGAAAGGGCAGAAAATGCACCCGTGCCAAGGTCAAATAAAACTGATTGTGGTACCAGGAAGGGTAATGTGTGCGAAGATCACCCTGACTGGGATATCACCATTTTTTAAGGCTTCCTACATGCTTGCATGTGTTGGCCTTATTTACCTAATGGCGGCTCTCCATGCTGCACGATCTCTGGCTGTTTCTCTATTCAAACTCCTCTCTCTGAGGTCCCTCTGTATGACCTCATTCCACGTCTCTCTCGGTCTCCCTCTGGCCTCTACACCCCAACTTCCAAACTCCTAACACCCTTCACCCAATTATTAACCCCATCTCCTCCACATGACTGAACCACCTCAGTCTGCCTCTTCTCAGTGTCACACTAATGCATTCTATCCCTTAATTCACAGTTTGCAACTCTGTCACCTCCAGGCCTCAAATTTAGAGATGCTCTTCACATCCATCTCACCCATTCTCATCTAAATACGCTTGGGCCTCTGGATGTTCTCTTCCTTCACAGCCCAAGTTTTGCTGATGTACAACACTGCACTTGGTACGCACGCAGTGTACAGACGTCCCTTAGCTCGAAGGGAAAAAAACCCTCAACGTCAAGAGAGGAAGCAGTTCTCTGAACATTTTCAACCACTTCTAACCCTTGCCACGGAACTCACCCCAGCACCTCTTCCTGCACTGATCATATCTCCCAGATAGCGGAACTCTTCTACGAATTCAAGGCACTCTGTGACAGACTGCATATGACCCTCAATGATGTCATTACCACCACCCACTCTTGAAATCATCATCTTTGTTTTATCCAAATTCACACTCAGACCCATGGAATTCATTCCTTCCCTCCACAACCTGAACTTCCCAAGTGCCATCCTCTCATCTTCGACAATCAGCATTTGATCATCAGTGTACAACTCAAGTGGCAATCCTGTTCTAAAATTATGTAACAGCACTTCCAGGACCATAACAAAGAGCAAGGGACTCGAAACAGATCCCTGATGTACACCAACCTTCACAGAGAAGTCATCACTCAATTCTCCATTAACCCTCACCTGGGTTGTCGAACCTTCGTGCATAGCCATGACCACCCTAACCAACCACTCCTCGATCCATAATTTTCTTATTGCTCACCTCATCACATCTCTTGGTACCCTATCAAAAGCCTTTTCCAGGTCAACAAAAATATAATACAATGCTCTTTTCCTAGCGATGTACTTCTCCTGGAGCTGTCTAACTATAAATATAGCATCCGTGATTCCCATTCCAGGCATAAACCCAAACTGCATATTATCCGTTTATTCTTTCCCTAATCATTTCTTCTAGAATACGCTCCATAACTTTCATAACATGGTCGAGGAGCTTTATGCCTCTGTAGCTACCCATTTCTAGTGCATCACCTTTACCCTAATACAAATTCACAATCACTCTTCTGGTACAGCACATTCAGAAATGACAGCATTTATAAGGTCTGTGACCAACTGCACAATGATATCTGAAGAGGCTTTCAATATCTTGACATTTATCTCAGAAACACCCGCTGCCTTACCTTCTGGCATGTGATTGATGGCTCTGCTCACTATTTTGTTCTCAATTGATGGCCACGGTCTAGCCATAGGTTCTGCGGAATCCACAAGTCTCCTGTCCCAGTCAAATTCTATCTTTAATAAATAAATATAGTGCTCCCCCAAGCCTTTTTTATATTGTCCTGCCCAACCGCAACTCTACCACCATCATTCTTAATGCACTGTTCACCCACTATATCACTATTTTCCTTTTTCATCTGCCCAGCCAGTTTAAACACCCTTTACCTGCCCTCAGCACAATTGAGGCTCTCAAGAAGAGGTTTTTGGGCCTCTGACTAAGCCCTATACACTTCCCGACTTGCCCTTCTTTTCGCTGCCAAGTATACTTCCTTATTCCCACCCTGCTTCCATGCCATAAACGATCTTCTTTTCTCCTTCACTGCAGCTTTAACTTCCTCATTCCACCACCAAGACGCCTTGCGTCTAAGTGGACCTCTTGACCATCCACAAAACTGTTCAGTAGCTTTTAGAAGGTTATCTTTCAGTCTCCGATACTGCTCACTCACACTTCCGTCAGTTGGTCTATTCTCCGCCGCTAGTGTACCAAACTCCTCATAAAAAGCCTCCCTCACTTCCTGATTTTTAAGCTTCCATACCTTCCTCCCATGCACAAACACCCTTCTCCTGCCCTGCAATTTCTCTAACCAAAGGTTTCATACCGGTAACTTATGTTGCTGAACACACACTTCACTGGGTATCACTTTAACATCTTTCACTAATTTTCTCTCTTTAACCATACAATAGTCTATCTGCCTACTGCTGTCTCCAGATGTATATGTGACCAGTTTGCTTCTCTTTTTTCTGAACAGGGTGTTACAAATGACGTCCATTGCTTCACAAATTCCAGAATTTACTTGCCTTCCACATTCCAAATCCACAACCTCCATGCACTTCTTCGTATCCCAGTGCCTCTGCCCCCACATGTCCATTCAGGTCCCCCCCCCCCCGGATCACCATCTCACTCTCTACCATACCTCCAACAACTCTGATCAACTCATCCTTGAATGCAACATCCAAGCCTACTTGGTTTCATTATTCACACACGTAACACACTCTTTCCACTTTCTCACAATAAGGTGCAGGGGAGCGATCCATCAAATGGCAGTATGTCCCGCGAGTGTGGCCAATTCAAAGGCAACAGAAAGCAACCTGAAAATTCAAGATCCTGTCAGCCATCTCCCATCTTCTTTGCTAGGCAGCTCGGAGGGCTGAGCTGATTCATGGCATGTAGTCAGTGTGTGAAGAAGAGTCAAACACTAGTCTGGTCACCCAGTCCTCGTGGTCTCTTTAGTGGCCTCATTTCCCACAATCCCTACATGTTCATGAAACCAGCAGAAGATAATCTCAACCCATTATCTCCCACACCAAGCCGTGTATTGCAACTAGCTTGGCTGTCAAGAATGGGACAGCCCAACTGAATTAAATGGAGGGGATACAGTGTGAAAGGCAACCGACTTCTAGTGGGGCTGACATGTCTCACAACTACCATTTCTGGTAATTAATCACACAAGGAAACAGAATTCTTTCTCAACATCTCTTAACTATTTAACAGATTACAGTAATCTTTAGTTGCCTGCTGGATGTGAATTGGGAGTGGTGGTATTTTTACCTCACCGTACACTAACACGCACTTGTTTTAGCCTTAGATATATATTTTTTTTACACAAAATGACATCTTTACCCAGGCTTTCAGCCAGAATGTTACATTTTGCCCACCAAAATTGGGGAAAGAAATGAGTTCCTAACAAAACGTTAATAATAATAAGTATTTATAATGTGCCCTTCAGGGCTGTTAGCCCTCACAGAGCACAGGTTGTGTAGCGAGTATAGAGAAAGTTTACAGGGGAGAGAAGGCAATTCTGAAGTGATGAGTCTTCAGGAGACATTTAAAAGTAGCAAGGGAGGGAGAGGATCGGACTTCGGCAGGAAGGGCATTCCAGAGTCTAGGAGCACAAACTGAGAAGGAACGGTCACCCATCGAGCAGAGGACAGAATGAGAAGTGTTCAGGACGGGAGCGAGGTTAGACTGCAGTGCCCGAGGAGTTTGACGATGGGAGAGGGCAGACGAGAGATAAGGTGGAGCCTCGAGGTTTAGGGCCTTGTAGGTGATGAGAAGAATTTAAATAGTGGGTACGGAAGCGAATAGGTAACCAGTGTAGCTCCTGTAACAGAGGCATCGAAGGAGAGAACCTGGGGTGATGAAGGAGAATCCGGGCAGCATAGTTTTGAACTAGTTGTAGGGGACGAAGTGACGAAGAAGGGGAGATTCACTAGAAGAGAATTGCAGTAGTCTAAGCATGAGGTGACGAAGGCATGAATAGCAGTCTCAAGGCTTCGTCGATCAAAATGGGATCGAACACGTGAAAAGTTGTGGAGGAAACTGAGGGAAGATTTACAGATACGATGGATGTGCAGTTTAAACGAGAGTTGCTCGTTGAAAATAACACCAAGATTACTGATGGTAACAGAGAAGGCGACATTGGTTTCCCCAAGGTTAAGGGAGGGAAAGAGAGTTTTAGATTTCTCCACCATCGAAGCAGTACCAACAAGGAAAACTTCAGTTTTATCGTGGTTAAGTTTGAGAAAGTTGACAGACAGCCATTCGTTTATGGAGGTATAGGCTGAAAGGAGCTTAGTAATTGATTGAGAGAAGGACACAGGGGGTGAGGAAAGGTATATCTGAGTGTCATTGGCATAGAGGTGGAAGGACAGGCCCAAATCGTGAAGGGAACAAGAGGAAGTAAGTAGATGCAAAAGAGGAGGGGACCAAGGACTGAGCCCTGAGGCACCCCAAAATGAATGGGCGCAGGCTTGGAGGATAGGTTATCGAGCACGACCGACTGAGTGCGGGAGGAGAGGTATGAGTGGAACCAAGATTCATCTAAAAACACACTTTTAATCTTTTGAAAATATAATTTCACATCTCACCTTCTGATTTTTTATATAAATAACCAGCTTTCGATGTACCATGAATCTTGTTACCTTGCTGCTGATGCAAAGAATACACACTTCCTGATGACACACCTTGTGTTAACTGAAAGCAAGAACTCACACATTAGAAACCATGCTTTGCATGCCAGTCTCAAACACAAATTAGGTTTGGGTTTAGTAGAGGAAAACAACATACTGATGTGGATTAAACTTTTACCTGAGTTCTCCATTTAGTACTTCACTGATAAATCTACAGCGGACTGTTCCCATAAAGTAGGAAATTTAGGAGTTAAATTGCAATGATACCTAATTTTTCATGAAAACCAAATGACAAGAAGAGCTCTCCTCTTTGAGGGAAAAAGTAAAATGGATTATTAAAGGAGGATTGAACAAATAGGAGCTAGAATCAGTAATGAATAAAAGTAAGAGATAGACCAAAGAGAAGGGAATCTTGACAAAAGAAACCCATATTTTTAATCTGAAAACAGGAACTGAGGAAAACTGTTACAACACAAAAAATCAAAAAATGCAATTTTAGATAGTTAAAGATATGTATCAAATTATCAAATCTGGTAAGAAAATGCAGAATTTTTTTCCCCACAGGAGAGGAAATGTTTCAATCTATACAGAATCACACACCATCCATAAAATCTACCATCGACCTGATAGCTAACCTCAGCTTTGACATCATCAGCTGAGAATGAACTAAGGATTAGGGCTTTGGTGTCATTTATCTTAATTCTCTCTTCTTCTTGGTTGTGTCGCGCATCCTTCAATTTGTCACTGAGTTCGGTGACATAGGTGCCAAAATGTGCCCACGTCTTCATGCCTTCCTCAAAATACCTGCACCACAAAGAAGATTAAAATTATCATAAATATAAAATCAATCTGAAAAATTTGCACATCATTATCACCCTCATTCTTCCACCTAGGTGGGAATGGTTGCATCAAAGCAACAGAAAGTACCCTCCACATCACATTATGACCCTAAGCAAATCACTCTTCTGTCCAGCAAATAACTGCTTAATCATTGTATCATATTACTGATCTACACTATTCCACTCTACCTGAGGGTTATTTTACCCAACTGCTCTTATTGACATCACATTTCCTGACCTGACCTCACTTGCTAGTTCCCAAACAACCTTCTCCCTGTACCTCTTCAGACACCTATAATCTGCTTTTCTAAACTCTAGGATTTTAATCATATTTATTCTACTGAGAACCCTGTTCCAATTTAACTTAAATCTAATTTCACAATGCCTTATGTTTTCTCTCTACTGCACACTTAATTCAACCTCTCTTCTCAGGCCAACCTTGTGTACTTATCCATACCTTTGTGTTTAAAGGAAGTGCTTTTTCCTTTGTTCCTCTCAGCACAGAAACAGGACATCTCTCTACATTCTCATTTTTGTACCAAAAGCCCCTTTTATTCCATTCTCCTATTAACTGATACTCATTCTCAATGCAATTAATCACCCAGTCCAAGGGTTTCAGATACTCTCCTTTCCAGCCTTACTTCTATCATTATAGGGTCTATACAATACGACTGCACACAGTTTCACTCTTGCAAACCTCAACTTCACCCAAATAATTCTTAAACTCATATATACCCATACATTGTATCATACCACACTCCATTCAATAGCCCAGCCACCTACTACATTTACCCTGACTATGCCAAGTTACACCCAAATGCATTCTATTTCTATAACCCTCCCTGTCATATACTCTCTTCACAAATCTCCTTTCATTGATTCTTATTACACAGGCTTTTGGAATGATAAGTGCTGCCAGACAAACACCAATTATTAAATGGTAGGATGAACACATCCAATAATGTGGTGTACCTCATTCAAACTAATCAAGCTTCTCTTTGTCCTATAAATCCTGTGAACATTGATGTAATAACTGAAGAATAATAAAGGATAATGATTTTGGAAATATACTTACTTGCAATAAGCATGATAATATTCAACCAATTTTTGAAGGAATTCCACAGCCTTTTTCGTCTTAATGGTATTCACTTTTCCCAAAAACTGCAACGATCAAACTTGTGAAAATAAAATAAAGATAATTGACCACCCAGAAAGATGCGAGACAAGTCCTCCTCCCCCATCTACTTTAACAAACTATTAATATATCACATGTTTATTTGCACTCTTCTTACTTTCCATGTTCCCTTATCCTTCCATACCAGAGTCTCACTCCCATATGCCAACATTGGGACAGGCATACTTTTGCAATTCCATAATAAAATCCTTACTATTTATTTCCTATCCCAAAATTTAAATCCCTTTTCATAAATTCATCTTCAAATTTAAAATAAATAAAAAGTCTGACTGGATTTCCGACACGTTTATTCTTCAGGGTAGAGCAACCCCCAAAACATGACCAGGAACCCAGCTGAAGACAAATTTTGGCATCACCCTCACCCGCAGTAACTATGGTTATTGCGAACAATAGGGTGCAGAGTCCAATTCTTTAATGGCACTTATCATACTCTGGGAGTCACTATGGGTTACAAAATGGTCTCCCAACTGGGCATGGTGCATAAAGAGTAGAACATTGCAACTAACTTAACCATGAAGACATATAGCATTAAAGACCGCCCCTTTTACACTTGATGAAGACAGAAACCATGAAAGAACACCCCTCCCCCCTCCCTCTTTACACTTGAAGCCATCTATGTAAACTGGCACAGCTTTACTGTGACAGAATGAATACTCCAAGAAATATGAATGCAATATGCGTGGTGGTGTGGAAGTAAAGCTATGATGAAAAAATACTCGGTGGTGGTATCCTGCAGGGTAGCATCTTGGGCAGAACCATATGCCAATGAGCTCAAAAGGTTCATGCCATGATTGATATCTTTCAGTGGCATAATCACTGCTAAGATTGGACATAGATGAAATGAGAGCCATTGGTAACTGGTGGAAATGTTGGACAGGCATGTACAAGTGGATCATGCCTTGTAACATGACAAAAAAAAAAAGAGTAGCCACTCCCCTGCAATGACAAGACAGCTATTTATAGAAGTACCAAAGACACTAGTTGCCAACCAGAGACCAGTATGATGGATCAAATAAACTCTACACAGTTTCAATGAAAGCAATAAGCTAGCAATGCAATAATCTGGCATCCCAAATAATGAATACCACAGAGTGAAAAACTTCTATCACATGGGTACATGAAACTCTTAAGGCTGTGAATGTGCACCTCCCAAGTGAGGTATTGTATAAAAAAATATGTACAATGAATCAATGGGAGTCCACCATTTCTTGCCCAATGAAAACTGGAACCTGTATACTTTAGCATACCAAGAGTTACAGTCTGAGGCTGTGAAAGTCGATGCTTGGAGGTAAACATCTATACCCCCTTAAAAGAGATTGAAAGGTCATCTACTTAAAAGAAGGTGAGAACATCTTTCAGCAGCAATGAGATGACATCATTGATGCTCACAGCAAAAAGAAGACAATCTCCTGTGGAAGCCTTCAGTGTCATATGTCTTCTCCAAATCAAAATACTGTAGCAAAATGATAACTGTGAAGAAAAGCCTTGCAGATAGCACTCACTTTCCAGTTGGAGAAGATAATCTAATTTGAAGTTGAACTTACAGAAGTTGCATAAGATAGATGACCTCTGGTGTCCAGGAAATAAGCTAACCTAACATTTACCAATTTCTCCATTAACTCGCATTCACAGGAGCTTAGAGTAGAATAATATCTTCTCAGCTTTTGATAATGTCACACAGTCCCTTAGGCATTCTGCTGTTGCAAAATTCTGCCCTTTGCGGGAAAGCCTGGCAAATAGCAATTTTCAACCAAATAACACACATAAATTTAAAGAAATTAGGCAGAACTGAGCTAGGGTGGAATGATTGGTACCCAGTTTGCAAAAAGGAAGCACATGGCCATTTAACAGGATTTTGCATATGATACCCACCAACCAGATTCTGTAGAACAAAGCTAAAAAAGGGGTTGAGCCTCACTCCACTAGGTGTAGAAGCATGGCATACATGATATATTCTGGAGTAGGATAAGAATTCACTTATGTGGAATGCAACTTAATTAGCAAAAACGTCATTATTTGAATGGTTCTCCACCTCTAAAGGTGAAGGCCAGCCATAAGGCTTCAGAGAATGCAGAATGTGTAATCATGAAGGATTCTGCTAGTCCTGGCTTACTCGAGAACAGGAGGGGTGTCCTCACGGAATGTACCCCTTAGACACACTTCCACACCTCTGTAAGATGAGTCTTCAGAGTGAGTGAAAACACATATACCTGAGAGAAAGAGCGGCGAGCATGCTTCAAATCCAATCTGGCCCTTGCCCAATGAACTTCACAAGGGGTGGTATCACATAGACAGTGCTTATCGGTATGTTACTTTACTCAGGGAGGTCACAGACCAAGCTGCTCAGGGAGAAAATCTAAGGCCTCATCTACCAACCTAAACTATTTGAACGAGATAGGTCAGTCATTTCTTTGAACAATGACCAAACCAAGCACCATCCGGTTGGCCTTTCGAGCAGTAGCAGCCTGGCAAAAGAGACTTGAATTGTGAAAGTGATCATTTCCATGGGGCTCATTGACCACCTCCCATCCAGAGTCTGCCATGCAACAGGAAACGTACAGGGATACATCAAAAGGAAAATGATTCTGTTCTCATACATGAGGGAATGAAACCCTTTGCATCAAGAACACCAATCTGCAGCCAGTTCCACTAAGACCTCCCCCTCTGGGACTGACCATGTAGTCTCCTTAAGGAAGGTGTCCTATCCACTGTTCAGGTCTCTGAGGAGGAGAAAGGGACCAGGCACCTGGTATACAATATGGCAGAACTCCATCCCCATCAAAGATAGCTGACAGGGAGAGGTACACATGAAGCAAAATATTTCAAATGGAGGTGGATGAATGAATGAATAGTGCCAAAAATAAATGCTACAAAGCCCAAACAGACTAGCCTGCAGCCAAATTCAAGGATGGGTAATTTGCATGAGTGTTCTCAATAAAAATATAGACATCTGGAGGATATACAGAAATATAGCTATGAAATTAAGATCAATAGAATGGAAGTACAGGAATTTAAAACCATCAAGGGTGTAAAAGGATATAAAAAATAAACTATTGAGAACTCAAAAAGGATAAAAACATCGACTATAGGTGGATCAACAATGGATGCAAGAACAGAGAATATAAAATCATGAAACAATACAGGGTGTCCACAAAGTCTAGGTACATAGGAATTTTAATATTTTATTTATGTTATTTTTCCTCCCCAGATCGAATGATGGCTCTGTCTAAAGAAGAAAGAATGGAGTTGGTACTCTTAAGTGGACGAGAAGGATGGTCTTATCGCAAAATCGCCGATGAATTTAACCTTTGACACCCTGATCGGCAACCTATTTATTTTACTGCCATCGGGAAATTGGTCACGAAGTTTAAAGAAACAGGCAGTGTCTTGGACAAACCCCGTTCCGGGTGACCAAAGACTTCAGACGAAACGAAAGAGGTTGTCATGGCCAAGATTGCTGCTAGCCCAAAGAAATCACTTCGTCGGACATCCATGGAGTTGGTTGTTCCAAAGGTCAACTATCCACAAAATCCTGGTAGAGCAGAAGTTCCATCCGTACAAATTACAGATATTGCATCACTTAAATGAAGACGACCCCGATAGACGAATGCAGATGTGCGAATGGTTTTCAGATAAATTGGATGAAAATATCAATTTTACTAAAGACCTTTTGTTGTTCAGTGATGAAGCTTTGTTTTATGTTAATGGTGAAGTCAACAGACAGAATCTTCAATACTGGTCTAAAGACAATCCACATTGGATGGATCCATCCAAACAGCAAGGCTGCCAAAAGGTGATGGTGTGGTGTGGTTTGTGGAAAGCTCATGTGCTAGGACCCTTCTTCTTTGATGAACATGTAACTGGTGAGACTTATCTGAACATGTTGAGAGACAAATTAATGCCTCAAATTGAGCGCCTAGGCGAGGGACTTCCGGACTGGTTTCAGCAGGATGGAGCCCCTGCCCATTTTGCTACAAATGTTAGAGATTGGCTGAATGGCACTTTTCCTCACTGGATTGGAAGAAGAGGTCATGTGGAGTGGTCCCCTCGTTCACCAGACCTTTCTCCCCTTGATTTCTTTTTCTGGGGTATGTTAAAAGAGAAAGTTTACTCAATGAAGATTGCAAATCTAAACCACTTGAGAGAACGCATTATCAGTCAGTGTGCTGAAATCGATGGCAATGTACACCTATTCAATCGAGTTCACAAGAATTTAGCAAGGCGCATCGAATTATGCATTGCAAATAATGGAAATCATATTGAAAATATAATTTCTTAACATTATAATTAAATAATATTGTTTTGTTCTAAAGGTATGTATTTATCCCCTATGTACCCACACTTTGTGGACACCCTGTATATTAAATTTTGGCTAAAAGATTAGATTCTTCTAAAAATTTAAAAATTCTATTCACACTAAAAGAGACATGACTCTCAGACAAGATGCCCCACGGAACCTGTTGGGGGGCCATCTGCCAGGTAATGAAAGGGAAGACCCTCCTCCAAAAATTTCTCAAAAGGGGACACTTGGCAAACATGTGAAGGAAGGACAGCTGCACCCCGCACAGGATGCACAAAGGTGGGAGCTGCCCATTCATCAAGAGCCCATGAGTGAGGCAGCAATGGCATATCCTCAGTCGACACAAAATAACCTCAGGTCTATGTGGTCTCATGGTACATGGCCATGGAAGGACTGAAGGTTTTATGGAATGGAGCTTGGTGGGAGGAAGCTCAACCCACATCTTCTGTCGACTACATATTCGGTGATGAGGGGGTAGACATCGCGAAGTGGGACTGGGGCTGATGGGGGTGCTCCCAATGATGCCGCCTCCTTGGCTGCAGCATCTGCCCTTTCATTACCTGGGATGCCCACGTGAATGGGAACCCAGCAAAAAGAAATCTATGAATAGGAGAAAGATAAAAAAGCCACCGCTGGATCTTGGAAACCAGCAGATGGCTAGAACCAAAACCACTCAGTGCATCCAGAGAACTAAGGGAGTCAGAGAAAATCGTAAGACAACCAGAAGGCATAGGAGCAATAACAAAGAGTGCAGCAAGAATGGCAACAAGTTCTGCTGTGAAAACAGAAACTCCAACTCTGTCCGATGACTTGGACCCATCAGTGAACACAAAGGTGCTAGGCTGATGGTGGGAGGAGTGTTGATCATACATGGTTCTCAAGGCTATAGGCAAGAACTGATCCTTTGGCCTACCAGTAAGCCGCTTGCATACCACTACAGGTGGTATGGGCCATGGAGAAATCTTTGGTATTGAGAACTCCCTTAGATGTCCTGTGTGCTCAGCCATGTGCAGAGCAAAGGGGCAAGCCAGGGATGGAAATCTATCATACGAGGCCACTGTTCGCAAATTGAACATGCACTGATATACTGGCGACCATGGTTAATTGCTAAAGTCTAAAGAGATATTTGAGGTTAGACTTGAGCCTGTGAAAAGGAAGAGGAAGAGCCCCGTTCTCTGCATAGACTCCACACAGGGGAGGACTTGAAGGCTCCAGAAGCCAGGCACACACCCTGGTTATGCACAGTATTTAATTTTTCAAGGATGGACGGCGAGGCAGGAGTACATCTGTGACCCATAGTCCAGCTTTGACTGGACCATGCTGAATACAAAAGCCACAGGGTGCATCAATCACTTCCCCAAGAAGTATGTGACAGTAATTTCATTATGTCCATTCTCTTCAGATAAGACCTTTTCAAAGCATCCAAATGAGGCCTCCAAGAAAGCCTTGAATCAAAGATCATACCTAGAAATCTGAAATGGGGCTCATAAGTGACAGGGACACCATAGAGTGACAAATGGGGAGGGTCCCATGTCACTGATCTATGATTGTAAAAGTGGGCAGCTTTGGTCTTTACTGTGGAAGAGCGGAAGCCCTTGGAAGTAGCATTATCAGTTAAAGTATTTATAACCCGCTGTAGCTTACGGATGACAAATGGAAGTCCTGGTGATGAACAGATAAGCGCGAGGTCATCCACATGTAGAGTTGAGGAAATCTCAGCTGGGAAATTTGTGATAATGCTATTGATGGCCACAGAGAAGCAGGTGACACTGAGCACACTTCCCTGTGGCACACCCTCAACTTGCTCTATGGGCTCTGATAGGGAATTTCCAACTTTTACATGAAGTGTGCGCCACATGAGGAATTGCTTGACAAACCTGGGGAGAAAGCCCCGCAGGCCCCGATCATGGAGTTGCTTAAGGATACCACGCCTCCAAGTGGTATCATATGCTTTCTCGATATCAAAGAAAACAGCAACAGAATGCTGCCTCTTTGAAAAAGCATCTCTTATATAAGACTCCGTTCTAACAAGCAGGTCAATAGTACCCTGTTTTTTTCTGAACCCTGATTGAGAGGGAGATATACTCGTAAGGTGGTTTGTCTCCAAAAACCAGACGAGTCTTCTAATTATCATCCTCTCAAACAATTTACAAGGGCAATGGGGCGGTAATGGGTGGGTTCCGTCCTATCCTTTCCTGGTTTTCGGAAAGGTAAAACCACAGCCTCCCTCCACATAGAAGGGAAGCAGCCCCTAATCCAGATGAAGTTATAGATGTCTAGTAAATGTGAGAGGAGGGTTGGATGCATATTCCTAATCATATCATAGGAAATGCCAACCGATCAAGGTGCAGTGGATCTACAGTGATTCAGTGCATTATGGAGCTCATGGATAGAAAAGAGCCAGTTTATAAGGCTCATTATCCATGTTAGGCTCCATAAAGTTGATAGGATGCTGCTCCTGTTCGAGGCTAAAGCGCTGGAATTGGATGGAATAGTTGTCTGGGCTTGAAATATTAGCGAACGATCCAGCCAAAACATCGGAAATATGGGACATCTCCCAACAGTTCTCCCAGCCTCAACAATGTTGGGGAGCTGTAAAGCCATCTAACGAGGTCTTTCAAGCTCGTCGAAGGGTGCGTCGCCGTGCTGCCCTTGCTCGGTTACGAGCAAGTTTCTTTACCATCGTGGGGCACCGATGGTAACGTCGGTAAACCTGTTTACATTCAGTGACAACTCTCGAGCATTCAGCACACCACCAGCGCAATTGTGGTCCACGAGCAGTTTAGCTGGAGAGTGGGATGGAGGAATTAGCTGCATGATTGACGTGGGCTAGATCATCAATAGCCACTTCAATGTATTTATGAGGGAAGGATCCATCATGGCTTGAGGGGTGCCTGAACTTAGGCCAGTTTGCTTTTTTTGTATTCCATCTTTTGCTAGGTGGTGGAGGAGGACCACCTGTACATGGTGTTATTACAATGGGGAAGTGATCACTGCCTCGCAAGTCAGGATCCACTGCCCAGTCAAAATCAGCTCTACAGATTGGTGAACAGAGAGTTAAGTCCACACATGTAAAGCTGTTCGTCTGGATGTGAAATGATGTGTGGCTGCAATCATTAAGAAAGCAGACATCATTAGTGCCCAGAAATCTATCAATCATATTTCCTCTAAAGTTGTTATCATGGTCCCCTCAAAGGGGGTGTCGAGCATTAAAGTCACCAATCAATAAAAAGGGAGGAGGGAGTTGAGAAATTAAATTAGCTAACTTTGTAGCTAAAACAGCTGCATCTCTTTCCTCACCAGGAAGAAGATACAGTCAAAACAGGCAGACAGCAACCGCCTGCAGGTCTATGTTAAGAGAGAGCTGGTTGTGGGGAACCCTGTTGTTAACAAAAACAGCAGAACGATGATTTGGTTCTCCGGGGCTCTTATATCCCACAGAACCTGAAATGTTGGGTATTCTGCAAGTACCCAAGCAAGTCCCTTGTAAAGCAATACAATCAGGATTGTAATCCTTAAGTAGGAGCTTGAACTCTTCCCATTTAGGGAAGAGACCTTGGAGGTTCCAATGAATAATTGGAAACATTGTTACCGTTTAAGCATAACAGTAGATTTCTTCCTACCCTTGGGGGTAGGAAATTTTGGATTTGAACTACCAGCGGAAGTAGTTTGTGTCATACTAGCCTTAGGCTTGGAGTATGACAGAAGAGGCATTGGAAGCTTGAGTTTTGCCTGTGGTTTTTCTTTAAGAGGTGGCGCATCAGATTTTGATAAGTGGCTGTAAGAGAGAACTGTCTTCACTGGAGAAGCAGAGATGGAAGCAACTCCAGGGGTCAGTTCTGGTTTTGAGGCAACAGACAATGTTGACACGGCTGGTGGTATTGGTTAGGATGGTAGAGGTAATGGTGGTGGTGAGGACATCGGCAAAAGTTGTGCATTTGATGCTGAGAGAAGGATGTGGAGTCAGTTTTTGAGAGTCCTCCTCAAATGATGGGGTAACCTCCACAACAGCTGGCTCATGGGAAGGAACAAAGGTTGGTTTCTTCTCATTCAGGGATCAAAGGAATTCCAAAGCAGTATCAACAAGGGGGGGGTGGAGTAATAACTGGCTTTGGAGCTGAAGAAGAGCTTGGTCCTTTAGGGGCAGGGTGAATGTCCAGAGGTGGAATGGATACCACTTGAGGACCAACATGATCAATATCCACATGTTATGGAGAGGTAGCAAGGTGCTTAACCACCCTTGGGGAACCAGGAGAGGATGGAAGGTTCCTCTTCTTGTTGGTAACCTCAGAAGCACTGTTAGGTGCTGACCAAGAGTGTTCATCACAAGGAGATGGTCTTCTCCCTTTCTTTGGCCCGGTAGAATGCAGAGGAGCATCAGAAAAGCTCACACCAGGTTGACCATACATCTCCTTTAATCTTCTTCTGGCCTCTTTAAAACTGACACTGTTCTTGTTTGTAATGGCAATGACTTCTCTCTCATACAGAAAGTGCATTGCTGTGATGTTGCAGGGTGTTCTCCACCACAGTTAGGGCAGCACAGCTGTTGAGAAACGGGCTTCCTGTGATAATCTGATCCACAATTCACACACAACCTTGCCTGTTTGCAAAACTTGCTTACATGGCCAAAGCATCGCCGTTGGTTTTCAACGTAAGGCTTGACTGGGATGTTAAGATAGACAGCCTTAACGTACTTGGGCGGTTCCAATCTGTTGAAGGTCAGGATTATGGTGGCGGTAGGTAACCTACGATGGGCAGTCAATAAGTTATGCGAATCGGTAGGGCAAAAGTGAGGAAGGGAAATGGCTGTTTGAGGGGGTGTTAGGACAAGTTATGACAGGTCAGGACCTGCAGCCGCACGCTCCTGCCTCGTCTATTTAAGAAGCAGTAGCTGATCGCAGATCGTCAGTCACAAATTTTTCAACAATGGAAAAGAGATCACTGAACGCATGGTTGCAGTGTACACCAACACCGCCCCTTCCTATGCAACCATTGCTCGCTGGAATAGAGTGTTCTGCCATGGTCGTGAGTCCCTTGAAGATGACCCCCGTCCAGGATGCCCGCCAGACGTGACCAACGAGGACAATGTGGCCCGTGTGGAGAGGATGATCCTCGAAAATCGAAGGTCGAAGAAATCTAGTGAGAACTTGGAATATCACATGGAAGTGTTATCAACATCATCCACGACAATTTGGCTATGACCAAGGTCTCTGCCCGTTGGGTCCCTAGAAACCTCACGCCCCATGATCGAATTCAACATCGTCATGCTGCTCCTGTACAACCAAGACCCAGCGGGATTCAAGTCACGTATAGTGACAGGTGATGAAACGTGGGTCCATCACTGGGATCCCGAGACCAAGCTCGAAAGCATGGCCTGAACCCAACCCTCAGCCGGGAAGATCATGGCCACCATCTTCCGGGATTTTGAGGGTGTTGATGGTGGACTATGCGCCTCGTGGAAGGACCATCACGGGCCAATATTATGCCTAGGAACTAGCTGGGTTGAAGTAGTGCCTCCGTCAGAAACGGCGCAGCAAGTTGACACGCGGTGTCCTGCTCCTCCACAACAATGCCCCTGTCCACAAGGCCAGAGTTGCACAAGCTGCGGATTCGAGGAGCTCAACCATCCCCCCTACAGTCCAGATCTGGCCCCCAACGACTACTTTTTATTCCGCCAGCTCAAAGCTGCACTGTGTGGACGCCGGTTTGGGGACCATGAAGATGTCCAGCTCGCCGTCCAGGAGTGGATTGAACAGCAGTCAGGAGATTTCTGGTTGTCTGGAATTTGAAGCCTCAGGGACAAGTGGCGCAAGTGCATTGAAGTCCAGGGTAGTTATATTGAAAAATAATAAATCACTTTTCCTCATATATCGTTTCCTTATATCCGAATTGCAAAACTTATTGACCATCCAGGTAGTGCCATTCACAAACCTGGAAATGCGGTGGGCACTTATAACCTTCTGATTGGTAAGTTTTGATACCAGCCTGTCAACATCGTAATCTATTAACTCTCCCAATTAGATAATATCTTTACTGGTATTAAATGTCAGGTGCGAAGCAGAGGACATGTCTACAGAAGCTAAAGACTGTAGGGTCTTAATCCGTTGATGTTGCTCATGTGATTTCACCTCGACTATCAATGCTCCATCATTATGTGGCCACATTTCTAACAAAATCCTCGTAGATGCCAAAGATGTCAGCCTTACTAAGGGGACTATCGTTCGCCGCTTTCTAGAATAAAAATCGGTCATAATCAAAATCAGGGTCGACTTCTGACCCAAAAGGATCAACGCGTCTATCGTCAGGGTCCAAGGCACGATGACCAGACCGCAGGTCTCCGGTCTCTGTTAGTTATGTTTGTTAAATTTACCCATATAAGTATATATTTTATTTTGGGCTGCCCCTGGAGCCGAGGGCATGCACCAAATCATCATCATGAGTCCAAAGAGCGCCCATACAGCCCAGATGGGGCAACCCGCCCCCCCGACTCCCACTGTCGTTTTAAAAACAGCGGAGCCGCATAACGGAGATTTTCTGGGCTGCGGTGCTAAGACCTCCCAGAAACAAAATGACGACCCGGGAAACCAAACCTCTAAGGCACGGTTCTGCAGACGATGTCCCCCAGTGGGCGCATCCGTCGACCCGTACAGAGGCAGAAGTAAGAAAAGAAAGAGAAGAAGCTAAGCTGTGGCCGGGCAGGGTGCTGAGTCCCGTCAGCATGGCAGCCAGGAAGGCAAATCCCTGCGCCGCTTATGGGGAAAAGAATTAGTACAGAAGATGAGATAGGGGTTAGGGGTTAGTGGAAGAAGAAAAAGAATGCTAAGCTGAGGCTGGACAGGGTGCTGAGTCCCGTCAGCATGGCGGCCAGGAAGGCAAATCGCCACGCCCCATACGGGGAACGCAGGTGGAACAGGAGCACTATTGCCTGAAGGGAGATAAAGGACAGTGTTTTAAAATACAATTTAAAGCAAAAACCAATGAGGGCATAACTTCCATGAAGTTTGTAGGAAGTTAGTGAAAGTAGAGGAACTAAGAATGTGTCAAAGAAATACAACTCCAGATCACCTGTGAGTATTGGGGCTAGGAGGGCCCTCAAGCCCCCAGATGTCAGTTGTAGCATGCTAAACCTAACACCATCTTTCAGGGTAGAAACTGGAGATGGGAGGGTGTGACATACCTCCAGGTTTCAGGGGGCAGAGAGAGAATGGAGATATCAGTCGCATATCGTGCACAGCCCAGTCCCCATCAGATGGTGCATGGCAGTAATACCCATGTACACCTTGAGGGTGTGCATTGGGGACATGATCAACATGGTCATTTTAAGATGTACAGCTAAATGGGAATGGGAGGAAACAATCCACTTTACCTACAACACTCAGACTTACTTCCCTGTAGTTCTGGTATTCAGCTTCATCCGCCTTAATCCTTATATACTGCACCCTTCAAATCTCAAATGCCTTACAGCACCGTTCCTTTATTTTAAAGGGCCATCTGGTGACTGCCACCAAAGGTATAAGTCGCTACCCGTTTCTTTCACTATGGAGTAAAACCCAGATATTTGGACACTCAATGGGTCGAGAATGTGGGCCATTCCTTTAAGCTTTATGTGTAGTGGGGGCTGTTAGTCCTAGTAGACCATTTAACCCCTTTTAGGAGAATTCTTATTTAAAAAAGCATTAATATTACACCTTTTACTAACACTATAAAATTAACCAAAAAAAATCATGTAGTTTAATTTTGCATTTGGGGAAATCATTTTCTCAAAACTTGGTCATTTACATGAAATTTCAAAATTGTAAAAATATTACATTTTTGGTTTTTAAATAACTTAAAAATATGAAATTGCCACATAACCATGAGAAATAAATATTTTGTAGACTGACAATTAATCTAGACTACTAATACATTTCTGGTCATGTCCTAGTAATAATAATAATATTGAAAGTTTCTCCTGGAAAATTCCTTAAACCAAAAGGTATCATATAAAAAATGAATGAACCAATACATATTCAACAATGAAAAGAGAATGAGGTCCTTACATCGCACATTTGCAATTGAAAGTTTTTCCGTTCTTTGCTCATGTCTTCAGCAACTTCTTGGGGCTCAAGATCATCTTTCAAAAACCCCAACTCTTTGGCCTGCAATTCAGAGAGAATTAGCAACATCCCCAAATTCACAAATGCAGGATTAATATAACTTCAAAGAAGTTTGTCTTAAATGATGGAAATTGACAAACTTAAAAGAAAAATGTAATTTTACATCGCACCTCCGCAAGCAAAGTTAGAGAGAAATATGACATAAGGCAAGTGCTTATGGGATTCTCCAATGCAATTGTGGCATAAGATGCTAGAAATTTATATTCTCTGGTCATTGCATGCAGCCACCACTTACACAAAAGGTTAGAATTCATTCTGAACTTCTTCTTGTTCCACTTCCCCCACTAGAGCGGATGATCTCTACTCCCTCCAATTGTTGGGGACAAAGCTTTGACCCTACAGCCTGTAGTGTAGACTCTCCCCCACAGTGTTACGGCAATAAGTGGGGCCACGCTTTCTGTGAGACTTTCCTGAGGGACCAAGTTAGGGTGTTGCATGCTGTGGTGATTTTATAGTACTCCCCTTTGCTACGAACTCGTGCATGAGCTAGGAAATGGGAGTTTGATTGCAGCTAACCTCAATTGAATAGCGCCCAGGTGGAGGATGATAGTGCCGTATCCACTTGGAAATGACGACCACTACAACTCTTTTGCACTAAACCTCACAGTGCGAAAGAACACAGGAGAGTATAACTTCCTTTGTCTCAGTATCATTTTCTTTCATTCAAGGACCCAAATGATGTCACTCAACCAACCAACTTCACCTTTTCTTCTCCCACAAATTCACTTGCTCCAAATTGAAGTAGAATTTCCAACAAACACTTTCCCCATTACCTTCAAATGTCTTTGCCCTACCACATCAATGGTAGCTTCCTACCATGACCTCAATATCTACTAGTGGATACAGCGTTAGTTTCCTATCAGTGAGGTAGTGGCTTCAATCCCATTTGAGAGCAGATACAAATGTCATCGCACATAGAGATCTGGCCACAGCCAATCACAACACTGCACTCTCTCCTCTTGAATCTTCACAGCACAACACACAATCTCTCCTCTCGCATCTTCACAGCACAACACACACCCTCTTCTTTTCCGTTCTACGGAATCCTGCCTAAGGGTAGTTATAAAACATACCCCTGGTTTGTTTGTTGTAAAAAAGACAAAATACTTCCTAATAGCCCCCCCCCCATCTAAAAAAGAGGACTGGCTCTGATACCCTTGGGTTCATTGGCATACTGCTCTATGTTAATTATCTGGTCAGAGAGCAGGGGATGGGGGGTCTGTCACCATACCAACATCAGCTAGCTCATAAGAAAAAGGCTTCAATAAACACAACCACAACTAACAAAGTAATAATAAGCATAAGTAAAGCCTTCAATACAGCACTCCAATAATACACCATAGCGAGTCATCACATACATAGCACCTACACAACAGTCCAACTGGGATCTCACCAACCCTTTTCAACTTGACTCCTCTGCCCATGACCCTAACAATGAACAACAGCTATGCAGCTGACATCATCATACTCATCCAACATTCAAATTAGCTGTACAAGATTTACAACAATACATCACCAGACTCGAGCTTGTGGTCAACAGAACTTAATGACAATCTTCAATTATAACAAACAAAAACCCCCATCACCAACAACCCATTCTCCATAAACAATAACTATGTACTTGGTATCACCTTGGAAACGACTAAAATTTTGACCACAAAGATAAAAATGAAAAATCCATGTAATCTCAGACAGCTCTTCCAGGCAAGTAGTACATCCATTTCACACTCACCTATGTCAGAAGGTATTAGTCAAGTTGAAACATCATATCCCTCTATGAAGAAAGTGTAAATAATAACTTTAATAAAACTCATTGAAGAAGTACATCTTATGGGAATGAATTACAGGTATTTTTATGTATTTTGGTTAGTCAAACTCCAGATTTATCAAATGGTAGAAATATAAATGAAAATTGACTTGAAATAATGGTTATCTACCTGTTGTTTTCTTTCTTTCTCAATTTTGGTAAACTTAGCATCATATTCTTTTGCAGCTTTTTCAAATGGTCTCCTGAGGTCCCCTTTCACGCCTTTCAAGTCTCCTTTGAGAACACTATCAAGCGGACTCAAGATATTCATTTTCTGATTTGTGAGCTGTGGGGTGAAGGAAAAACTTGTTCACAAAAATACTGAAAGAACTTTAAGATAAAAGAAAATTAGGCATATAGTAATTAAGAATCCCAATGGTCTAAACACAAAACATTTTGATATTTTAAAATTCTTAATCTAGAATAAATGCAGAAAAACAGAATTGATAACCAATGTCTGAAGGAGCTGAGCATGTTCTTGAATTATATAAGCAAACTTCTTTGAAGCTGAAGCTAATTCGTCAGGCCACAGTCCGCCGCATCCGAGTTTACCTAATGCTTCACTCATCTCTTGCTCAGAAGCAACAAAACCTGAAAAAATTTGAGTCCGATGATTTTATAAGTATGGAGGTACATTTAAACAAACCCAATTTCTCAATACTCTTTATCTTTACATAAAAGAATGATCTTTTCTAAAGTTTTCATTATGAACACAATATAAATCTTAGCAAAACCATTACTATAATTTAAAAACAAAAATTAATTCTTTTATCAATGACAATTTCTTACATAGTACTTAATTGACCAATTGAAAAAAGCATAGAGTACTTCCTTACACAGTTCAAATTTGACTATTAGGAAAGGAAAAAAAAGGACATACTGAGCAAAAGCACAGATGAAAAAATAAGAACATACTATAGAGAAATAGGATAAATTGAAGGTAGAATAAACTTAGTTATAAACTACTCAAGAGAAAATTTCCATTATAAAAATAATGAGAGTTTTAGGAAGGGTACAAAACTCTCTTGAAGCTTTTCCTCTACTTATCCTTAACCCTTTTGTGCCAAATAATCTAGACAACGCAGGGGAACACACCATCAAATGGCAGTGCATCACACAAGTGTGCAAAATTCAGTCTTGAGAGGTAGATCCATGGAAACAGTTGCAGCATAAGAGCACGCAACTTTAAGGTACCATATGCAGTTTTCCTGTCTTTGGCAAGCAGCACAGAGGGCTGTTCTGATACCAGCCATGTAATCAGTGTGAGGAAGAGCAAAGCGCTAGTCTGGTTGGCCAGTCCACATGGACTCATCAACTCAATCATTCCCACAATTCTTACACATCCAGGAACCCAGCAGAAGATAATCTCAACATCTCCAGGCTTACAGCAACTGTGGCATCACAGATACCAATGAACCAGGGGGTGTGGAGATTATAATGCCCCTAGAGAACTCAGGGTGCTTTGTGAGTCGCTAAAGATCACTATCCAGTCTCCAACATGTTCTCTCCCATACTGAGTGGTGTATTGCAATTAGCTCGGTCATGAAGACGCGCAATGCCTGGTAGAGCACCCCCACTAACTTCAAACACAAGGGATACAGTATGGAAGCAGATAGCACCATTTAAATGTTAGTTTTCCCAAATTATATGTTTGGGGAAATCATAGACTTATCTAATTTATTTAGCCATTATTATTTCAAAGTTCAATTTATACTTGTAATCTATCAACCTTAATCTCAATCTGAAAAACAAAATAAACTTACTTTGTCCCTGATTGTATACTTTCTTCACAGTTTTTTTTATATGAAGAAGAGCCTCTCTATCTTTTTCAAGAAGCTGAAAATTAATAAAAAAAAATTTAAGAACTTTAAAATTAACATATTAAAAATGCATTCAAAGTAATAACTTCTGTCTTTTCTATACTAATTCTAAAATAAAATTAAATAGAACTAATAAAATGCATTTGGTGAATACTTTATATTTGCAAACGAAAAATTAGGAAACATAAAAGTGAAGAGGATAGTTTTAGCGAGTTTCTTAGATAGTTAAATACAGATACCAAACCATTTCTTAGGCTTCACTAAAACTGCCTATTTTTAAAACTGGGAGAGCAAGCTCTAGTAGTTAGGCACAACCATTTTTTTTTAGTGGTATATTTTAAATGAATTAATAAGGGTAAACAAATCCTAATTAGAAAGGCATTAATTTACACAGGTGCCAAAGTCACTGTACTGACTGACATAATGGAAATTCACAGACCTGTATCAGTTGTGAATTGATACCTTGTGCGTTAGTGTGAACACTGGATAGGTTCCTCATGGCAAGGCAATGTGAATCAACAGTTTGAATGGAACATGATAGTGGCTGCCAGAGATGGGGAAATTCCTCCATCTAGCGTCGCACTCATAGTGATAAACTGAGAATACTTCATGGAATGCATTAGCACCCACAATAGACACTGCAATGGCTGACCATGGGTGCTTAATGATCGTGACCAATTATGTCTGGCTAGAATTGTCTATGGTAACATAAAAGGAACACTTCTTTAAACTATATCCACTTTTAATGCAGAAGAAACCTGATGCATATCATCAGGTCAGTGCAGACAGCACTGCACCTGGGCTTATGATGTTACCAATTGGATTTTAGAAGACTGGCAATATGTAGGGTGGTCCAGTGAGTCATGGTCCAGTTGTTGGGGGCTGCAAGAAAGTGACAAGTGTTGGATGCCAGAACTCCACATAATCTGCATTGTTCCTGCACTTGTCATTAGGAAGAAACTACAATTTGCCCAAGAAAAGTATCAGAAATCCAGACAAACTTCATCAAAATGCATTACTAAGAATGTGCACAGCATTGGCTTTGGATCCATATAAGAAAGTGGCTAGATACCCAACTCCAGGCTTGGGAACCCCAATAAGAAACCCTCTTCAGATTGGGAAAAGACTAGATACCCATCAGCATGCTTGGAGATCCATCTTCATGCAGAGCAGGTGGTAGGTGGCAGGGGCTGTGGTTGGACCTGCCTGGGTATCAGGAGTGTCCCCTAGGAGATAGGGATAATAATTGCATAAAATTCACAAATTCTATAGAATTGGTAGTGTTGCGGTGAGTGGTAACGATGTGTGGAAGCCATTCTCCACATTTGGTCTACTATGGATTTTCACCACTTTGCCTTAGTCTGTCCTTCTACCTTAGTTTTCTTTGTTTATGATAGAGGAGCTAGGAAGCGGGGTTGGGATAGACTAGAGTGTAAGGTAGATATATAAATTACAACATCCAATATGTATAGCAATTCATTGAAGGATTTCACATTTTGTTACAAGAGATTATACTGGTTTGTATTAAATATAAAGAGATAATAGTGACTGTCCAAGTGAAATAGTGTTGTATATTTAAATAGTTTTTCTAATTTAAAACCACAGTAAACTCATTTATATAGTAATTGTCCTGGAACCCACTACCAAAGCCTAGTTTTAGACACTCCCAATTTTGACCACTTGGCTCAGCTTTCTCTCCATTAAGTTTGAAAGGCAACTACTACTTTCACTAGCATCTGTGTAATGGGAATGCTCTGAGACACTAGGGTGAAACCAGTGAAAAACTGAAAGATGTCTTACCCTTCCCATTCCTCCCTTTTCCCTACTCCTTTTTTCCTTGTTGGATTAAATGGAAGGATATACAAAAGCTGTTGGTAGATTACTAAATAATTTTTGTCAATGTGTTTGTAAGGCTGAAGCAATAACTGGTACTGAAAATATGACCATCCATTTGGCATTCATTGTAAGGTGCCATCATCATATTGTATATAATTATCATTTTGTTGGGTAAGGTTGAGGCAGTGCAAAACTATATATATTTGTGTGTGTATATATATATATATATATATATATATATATATATATTTATATATGTGATTTATGTTGAGAAAATAAAACTTAGATTGGGATTGAGATGCATATCTGTCTCCTTGTTGCCAGACCGAACTCATAACTTTTAGCCCACTAACGTACTTTGAGTCCCAAACCCTGTTAGAAAATTGTAAAGATACATAGTTTCCCACTACAGTGTGAAAGGCACCATGGACCAATGCAGGACTATTTTGCCCATTTAAGGTTACATTTTATATATGGACCACTGGTTACAAATTTAACATTTTAGGTCTTCATATCTCACGAAAGTATTCAGTTTACACCCAAAATGGCTTCATTTTCAAAATCTAGATTATTTTTCCTTCAAAAAGGTTTGGTTAAGAGTTGCTCTAATGGATTAAATAATACAGCTCAGCGGTTTTTCAAAAATGAAAGTTCTCAGAACACAATCAGTAAAGTATTAAGAAAATGGAGGGGGTCACCACAAAAATTTTTTGCTCACTAACTTATTTTCCTTTGCTCATTCCAGTGAAACTCAATGGACAATATTTAACTCTCATCATATCATCCAGAGCTTCAAACATATCTGGATTTGTGGGTGGTTTCAGTTTCCAGTCAGCCCCTTTTGTTCAGACATGAATAAAGTGAAAAACTTGTGCAAAAAATGCACAAAATAGCATCTGTAGACTTATATAAGTTTCTAGGCTGTAAGGCAGTGAAGTTTGGTGACACAGAATATTTTCCATTTTTAGAATGGACTCAAATGGACCTGATTTCTGAAATCTATGCATAAAAATTGTATAAGACAGGTTCCTTTGGGCCTCTGGAGCCATTATGGCTGCACAAGAGGCAGCTAAACATGCATTCTGGTAATAGTGATAACTGTCTCTGGTGGGCTGTCTTAAGGAGGATGGTGGGGGGGGAGGGGGTTAAGCATGAACTACAAAGCTAAAATTTTATATGGTTTCATTTGGACCCCAGAAGTAATACTGTAAAATTAACATCTTTCAACAAATTCACGACCTTTTCATGATTTTGGCACTGTTTTAGGTGATTGTGACAGAATTATATCACTTCTAGTTAAATATAAACTATTAAAGCAA
The DNA here is from genome assembly GCA_963969495.1 of Ceratothoa steindachneri. NCBI lineage: Eukaryota > Metazoa > Arthropoda > Malacostraca > Isopoda > Cymothoidae > Ceratothoa > Ceratothoa steindachneri. The sequence goes on from OZ018332.1 coordinate 35,621,775, forward strand.
ATTATGGAATTTCCCAATTATCAAATGAAACTAACTCTGTAGAGGATTTAAAATTTTGCTGCGATAAAATGTATTTAGTGCAAGTGGATAGACTTTACCTAACCTAACCTATCAACTTGACACCCAAAGGATATACACATTCAACAGTATACTATTCACAGACTTTTGGGGATCCCAAAACTGGGGCCAACACCCAGAATATAGAGTGCCAGTGAAAAAATACTAGAGCCATGTGCCAAAATATGAATATAGGAGAAGCACATATGGATGGCTATCTCACTACCACTCTGTTCATATAGATATTTGCTAAAGCAAATAATATGCTAGGACTGATGAAAAGAACATTCAGGCACTGGACAGAGGAAGGGCTCAATACTATGTACAAGATCTACATTCATCCTTCCCACCTCCTCCGGAGGCGTTCCAGGTTTGGAGCCTCTGAAGAAGACAAAATAAAATTATTGAAAAAGTCCAAAAGAAGGGCTACCAAATTGGTCCCATTGGTGCGTAACCTCCCCTACGAAGAATGACTCAAGAAACTAAACATCCCAAGGAAAGAGAGGGGACAAGATACAGATGTACAAAATAATGAGTGCCAAACACAAACAGAGTGGTAAATGACTGGAACTCCCTACCAAAACACATTATAAATACTGAAACTACAATATCATTTAAGAATCTATATGACAAATACACACTAGAATTGGATATGTAGGTGGGCAATAGGATCTATGTAGATCAATAATGAATTGTGTGTTTTTTAGTGGTAAGTCTATTAAATATATACATGAACTGGTTATTTTGAATAACCACTCTCCCAGTGGTTATTTTGTTTTTTCAGTGTAATATATTTAAGTTAAGGAACATAGTTAACATTGAGTGTTACAACAAATATGCAAGAATGTGAAATAGCTCCAGTTTATTTATGTTTCTGAGCACCCTATTTTCTCCCCCTTTTGTTTACACTTTTCTTGATTGCTTAATTAAAGGATTTTGAAAAAGTTCTCTCAGTGAGACTGTTGCTTTGGATGAAGTGAGAATGCACTTTGATGTAAGTAGTGTGTGATTCTTGTGGTATTGAAAGAAGAGCAAATGTGGCTTTGGTAGAGGAGGTGATTCAGTTGCATGATGAATGCAAGAGAATAAATGATTTGGCGGTTGAAGTGAGAAGGTATGAGAATGCATGCATGAAGAATGTGGCTGGGACCAGGAGGGTGGAAGATAGACCTAGACTAGGGACTGGAGAGAAAGAAGTGAGTGAAGATGAATGTGGATAGAATAGATAGGTTAGGACAGGTTAGGTCTGTGAGTAAGAGGGATATGGAACCTGTTAGGTTGACTAACAGATTTGATGCCCTGAGAGAGGAAGAGGTTGAAAGAGATTTGTATGATGTGGTTGTGGCAGAAAGTGAAATAAGTGGTAGTTTGAATGAGAACAGGAGGGAGGGTAATGCTAGGCCTAGGGGGACTAGGAGGATGACTGAGGTGCTTGTGATGGGTGACTCTCAGATTAGATATTTAAATAGGAAGTTGAATGCGAGCAAATGGAAGGGAGTGAGAGTTTGTTTACCGGGTGCTGGTGTAAATGATATGTCTGAGAGATATGATAGTCTGGTGTCTGGGTGTGAGAGGGATGCAGTTGTGATTACGCATGTGGGGTAAATGATGTAAAGAAAGTGGGATCATGTGAGTTATGAGAGAGGTACAAAAGGTTAGTTGAAAGGATGAGTGAAAGTAGAGTGAAAGGTGTTTCAGGTGTGCTTTCGAGATTGGATGTGGGGATGGAATGGTTGCCTCGTGCAGTTGGACTGAATGAGTATGTGAAAGGCCTGCGTAAGGAATCTGGATTAGTGTTTGTAGATGTTTGGAATGGGTTTTATGGGAATAAGGCATTGTATGCATTGGATGGACTCCATCTAAGCCGAGCTGAGGTTGATGTGTTGTGGCAGGAGTTAGATAGTGCTGATGGGTCTTTGCAGGCAGGAAACTAGTTACTGATAGTGGTCAGGGAAATATAAGAGTACAGGGTGGCGCAGGGAAAGGAAAGAGATGCAGAGGAGATAGAGCGAAAGGTATACAGGCTAAAAGAGGTGTTTCAGGAAAGGAGGGCTGAGTTGTCTTTATTCCAATGCTCATAGTCTTAGAAATAAGAAAGATGAGTTATTTAGTTATATTATTGATGAAGATATAATATGTGTAATAGAATCATGGGTTAATGAAAATAAATTTAATGACAATCTGAATGAATTTGAACTACAGGGTTATGATATGTACATTAGTCAGGGAAGAGAGAAGACTGGTAGTGGGTTGATTATTTATATCAGAAACAGCATTTCTTCAAATCTAAATAATTTTATAAAGCAAAAAGAAGTTGAGTCATGTGGATAGATATTAGGGTCAGTAAAAATAGGATAATACACTTAGGAGCCTTTTACAGACCACCCAGACAGACTGATTGTATTTATGAGTTAATGATTAGGGAAATAAGTAAAGGATGTGAAGTAGATACAGTTATTCTTGTTGACTTTAATTTAAATTCTCTGGACTGGGAAAATATTATAGGAAGGGATAGAATAAGTTGTAAGTTTATAGAATACTTTGAGGATAATTTTTTGACTCAATTTGTTAATAAGCCAACATGGGGTGCCAATATATTAGAATTGGTTCTTTCAAATGATGATCACTTGGTTCAGGAATTGACTGTCGGGGAAGGATTGGGAAATAGTGATCATCAGATGGTTCATTTTAACTTGGGAATAGTGAAAGGTAGAACATCAATAAACTCTACGAAAACACCAAACTTTTATAGGGCCGATTATGATCAATTCTGCAACTTGCTAAATCAGATTAGATGGGAAATAGAATTCAGTGGAAAGAATACTTATGATATGTGGGACACTTTTAAGACTATATTAAACATAGTCAAGGAGCAATGTATTCCAATGAAGGCTATTAGGAAGAAATGTAGGAAGCCACTGCGGTGGGATCAGGAGATAGCTAGGAAAAGTAGTTTTGATAATTTAAATCATTATAGGTAGACCAGATAATTTTTTTCAAAACTTTAGGAGCCTATCAGCCGACTACCCACTTGGGCATAAGTCGCCACAATCAGGACAGCCTAGCACTAGGCTACTATAAAATAAGAATATGAAAACACAACAACAATAAAAAGGGAAAATGGCAATTAGGAAGAAAGCTCTGGCATTTGGGGGGAGGTCCACCTCACCAGGCGCAGGAGAGTATAACCTACAAAGAAAACAACAACAAAAACAAAACCTGGTTAAATAAAGGGGAGAAGGCTGGCCTCCCCCGAAAAGTCTATGAATCCACCAGTCAATGTGTATGAACCCTTCCCGAGTAAAAGGGACAGACGGTAGTGACCCCGCTCATCCTGGTACCGGGACAAGTAACATGCATGGAGATTGCCCAGACTGGGACATTCAACAAGAATGTGCCAAACAGTCTGGGGGACAATGCAGTCTTCGCAGTAGGGTGCTGGCGAGTGCTCCACCAAATGGCGGTGCATCCCGCGAGTGGGTCCAATTTGGAGACGGCGGAAAGCAACCTGATGCCTTCAGGGCATTGTGGGGTAGGTCCATGGGAACAGTCGCGTCTCCCATCCTCTTTTCCAAGCAGCCCAATGAGCTGCCCATATTCCTGCCATGAATGTGACAGAGGACACTTATCTGAAGGAGACCCTCTTCCTGCTCCATTGGGACGGAGAGGGCTTCCTCCACCCATACGCAGAATTGATGATCTCGCAAAAATTCAGATATTAGGGGAGAAGGCTGGCCTCCCCCGAAAAGTCTATGAATCCACCAGTCAATGTGTATGAACCCTTCCCGAGTAAAAGGGACAGGCGGTAGTGACCCCACTCATCCCGGTACCGGGAGAAGTAACATGCATGGAGATTGCCCAGACTGGGACATTCAACAAGAATGTGCCAAACAGTCTGGGGGACAATGCAGTCTTCGCAGTAGGGCACTGGCGAGCGCTCTACCAAATGGCAGTGCATCCCGCGAGTGGGTCCAATTTGGAGACGGCGGAAAGCAACCTGATGCCTTCAGGGCATTGTGGGATAGGTCCATGGGAACAGTCGCGTCTCCCATCCTCTTTTCCAAGCAGCCCAATGAGCTGCCCGTATTCCTGCCATGAATGTGACAGAGGACACTTATCTGCAGGAGACCCTCTTCCTGCTCCATTGGGACGGAGAGGGCTTCCCCCACCCATATGCAGAATTGATGATCTCGCAAAAATTCAGATATAAACATTGGTAGGCATCCTCTCATCTCCATCATGTGGAGAGTCTCCATGAGACCGTATCACCATGCAGTATCATAGGCCTTCTCCAGATCGAAAACACTGTGGCATAGTGCTATTTATGAAGGAAGGTGTTGCAAACAGCATTTTTCAGTCAGAGCAGAGCAGCCGATGTGGAGTAGAACTGGTGGAAGACTCCGCTGTCCAGAAAAAAGGTTAATCTAACAATTACTAATATCTCCATCAACTTGCACACATAATAAGTTATAGAGATTAGGCAGAAACTGGCCAGAGTGGAGTGATTTCTGCCCAGTTTGCGAAAAGCGAGCACAGTAGCGATTCGCCAGGAATCTGGGAGGAGATCCTCCACCCAGATCCTATTGAACAAATCTAACAGAAAGGTCATGCTTCGCTCACCCAGGTGTCGAAACATGGCATACGGGACATCGTCTGGACCATGGGCAGTGTCCCCGCAGGAAGCAAGAGGGAACGCAACTCAGTCAGAGTAAACCTGTCTTTGAAAGGTTCTCCAACTCTGGAGGTAAAGTTTAGTCGGTGGCCTTCCGCGACATTACAACGTGCAGTGAATGCTAGAATGCTAGCAGAGCAGCATCCCAGCTAAAGAATGCAATCACGAAGGATTACGCCACAGATGCGGGGTCCGAGATTGCGGTCCATTCTCCTGGAAAACGGGGTCTTCCTGTTAAGTGAAGACACTTATACCTGCCAAGAAGGGCGGCAGGCATGCTTTGAAATATACCGGAACCTAGCCCTAGCCCAATGAAATTGTTCAGGCGGTGCTTATAGTGCATGTAGGCATAACACTTCTGTTTGAGGGCTGCCTCACACTCAGACGACCACCACGGGAATAGTCAGTTATAAAACATCCAGACATTATAGGAATAGTAGTCAGGCCCACAGCGATGAGGTTGCCGGAGAAGAACCAAAGGCCTCATCTACCAACCTAAACTCCTCGACTGAGATAGAGAATTCAGTCATTTCCTGAAATGCAGGCCACCACACCTGCGCCAAGCACCCCCGGGGTGGACTCTCAGGTGGCAGTTGCCCTGAAAATGATATTTGAATGGAAAGTGATCACTACCATGGAGGTCATCAACCACCCCCCAATCAAAATCAGGTTGTGCATCCAGAGAGCACATAGATAGATCAAGGCAAGAAAATGACGCGGTTCTTGGGGGGGCAGAACCCCGGGCACCATTGGCTGGACAAAGGTGTCACCTTCAGCTCTCTACCAATGACACTAGCTAAAGCTCTCCTCTGATGGATCATGTTGCCCTTAGCTAACATGGTGTCATCAGTGGAGCAAATAACGAGGAAGCATTTGAAGCCAGCGGGCTTGAAAATGCCGGGTAATCTCTGAATGAGGAGCCCCAATGTAATTGAGGCTCCACTTTGCACCCTAGCACTTTTACTCTTAGTCAGGGGCTCTGCACCCAGGGGGGCAGAGGAGCAAGATGTGCTGATCTTGGCTTGGTCACTTACCGAAGTGGCAGCAGACCCATCCATCCCCAGAGCCCCCACAGATGGAGAGGAGCCCGGAGGTTTTTGAGGTTTTTTTTCTTTTTACAAGAGGAGGGCGGGGAATGAACCCAGTTCTCCCCTTCGCCGGCAGGAGCCTCCAGGCCAGATGGACCAGCCTCAGCAAGGTCCTTCTTTGAGATGGATAAGATCCTGGCAGTCGCAGGGGCACTAGTCGGAGGAGATCCCCCCTCCCCTCCTTGTAGTGCCTTAGAAACCATAGCCATTTGAGGAGGACCTTGCATAGGGGCAGACTCGGGTTCAGTGGTTGGCGCTGAGCCCAGATTCGCTACCATGGAAGGCCTTACTGTCTGAGGCTGGGTGGCCTCAAGGACCATGTCTATCTCAGGATGGGTCTCCAGTTGGCCATCCCCCTCCAGGACATCACAGGTCCCATTGGCAGCGCTGTCACAGGTTGAGTCTGGGGAGGCACGGGCTTTGACCCCAGCAAGGTTCAATATTCTCACCAGCAGGTCTTTTGAGGGAAGCGACTGATAAGGCCTGGCTTCCCTCTCCCCACTAAGGGGGTTGGCCCTACTGAGCCGCTTCAATGGGGAGCAGTCAGCTATGGGCTGCCTGCTGGCTTTCTTGGCAGTCCCCTTGGAAAGTAAAGGGGGACTGCGGCTGGGAAGAGGGAGGTGCCTGAAAGCTCCTCCAGACAAGGGGGTGAGGGAGAGTCCCCTACACCCATAGGCGAAGGAGAGGAGTAAGCCTCCTCTCTGAGTAGAGAAATTTGGACGGCCCCCTGTGAAGTACAGGGGAGGGGGGGACCTCAATTGGACATGGTGACCCTATTTTTTTTACAGGAAGCAATCACTCATCACCCCTTGCAGTAGCCCGCCCTGCAAGGGGTGCGTACAGGACTGGCAGAACCAGGTGCCACCATTCAAGGCCACCCCTCCCACCTGATGGCCTGGCAGTCCCTCAGCATGGCAGCTCCACCTTGGACATACCGTAAAATGGATAGTGTTTGAAAATAGAAAAGAAGATGAAGTTACTAAGATGTGGGTGGGGATAAAACGGGTTATTTAAAAACCCACCATCCCAAAATGGAGCTCAGGGGTGAGGGATCATTGACCCTTCTCCCCTCAGCCCTGATCCGGGATAGTTGGCTGAGAAGAAGGTCAGCATCTACCCTGTGAAATTAGAGGCTGACCCGAGAAAATTGTTGGAGAGGTTGTATGAAAAGCGAGGAAACAGGGAGGAAACACAAGTGTCTGAAGCAAGGAGAAGAGGCTAAGCTGGGATCGGATGGCAAATCGCTGCCCCCCTTACAGGGTGTCAACCAGAAATGAGCTAAATAAGATTACTAAGAGAGTAAGAGGGGCAACAGAAATTAATTTAGCTTAAAATAATAATAAAGATCCAAGAAAATTCTTTAGCTATTATAGAATCAATAACATATCTAACAGTGATAAAATAGTGCCTATAAGATATGCATTTTATGGATTATGTAACTAGACAATTAGATAAGGGAGAGAATATTGATGTAATTTACTTAGACTTTAACAAAACTTTTCATCAGGTTCCACATAGGAGACAAGTTCACAAATTAAAAATGCATGGGATATGTGGTAAAGTTTTGAATTGGATAACTGGATGGCTGAAAGACAGGAAACAAAGAGTTGTACTGAAGGAGGTGAGGTCACAGTGGAGGGACATTAACAGAGGTGTACCTCAGGCATCAGTTCTAGGCCTTTTATTATTCTTAGTTTATATAAATGAGGCTGTAAAAGGCAGTGTCAAGTTTTGCTGATGACACTAAATTGACAGCTGTAGTCAAAGAAGCTGAGAGTAGCTCTAAAGTGCAGAGTGACTTTTAACCTTAAAAAATGCAAAGTTCTAAACATGGGAAGGGATAATAGGGAATTTAGCTATGAAATGGATGGACATTGGCTGAATTCAGTTGAGGATGAGAAGGACTTAGGTGTAGTAGTAGATAAGTCACTGAAGTTTTCAAAGCAGTGTATTGAAGCAAAAAATAGAGCAAATAGGGTACTAAGATACATTAACAGGAATGTTAGCTACAAGAGTAAAGAGGTTATCCTTAAACTCTACAACTCGTATGTTAGGCCACATTTAGAGTACTGTATACAAACATGGTCACCACATTTTAGACATGACATCGACCTGCTAGAGTCAGTAGAAAGGAGGGCAACAAAAATAATACCTTCCCTGAAGCACCTTGAATATGAAGATAGACTGAGGGTATTAAATATGTTCTCATTTGAAAGATGTGTGAGGGAAGATATGATTGAGCTTTTTAAAATCTGTTCTCGGCTGGATAAGTTAGATTTTAGCAAGTTATTTGAGTTGGAAGGCAGTAATAGGACTAGGGGTCACCACTTAAAAATTAAAAAACAGAGGTGCAGGTTGGATGTTAGAAAATATTTTTTCACCAATAGAGTGGTAGATTATTGGAATAGTATGCCATCTGAGCAGTAGACAGTCCAAACTTGAATGTTTTGAAATGCAGATTAGATGATTATATAGGGAGGGAGGGTTAACTTTTTTTTAATGGGGGGGGGTATTCTGGACTCATTCCTGTGGATGCAGTTTTTTATTATTGTATATTATGATTGATTTTGATGAGTCTTGGATGATGTTTTTTGTTTTTGACACATTCCTGTGGATGGTTCTAATTGTATATTATAAATGCATGATCTGACACAATCCTATGGATGCATTTGTGGGTAGGTTTTGACAGATTCAGATGACATTTGATAGACCTTTGTGGCTTTTGTCATCCGTGAAATTATGTATGTTACCTATATTAACCTGCTATACCTAACCTTATATATCAGTGCTCAGAAGGTAAAAACATTCACATTACCCAATTTTTGTATATTAATTTATAGAATGAACAAATCTAAACATGCTTAAATTGTTAGTCCCAATGCCTAACAGGCATGAAACCAGCATATTAGGGTTGTAAACAAAAAGTGGAGTAGTTGAAGTTCAGGGAAAAGAGAAACTCACAAATGAGAGTAAAGTTTTTGAAAAGATAAAGTTGGTCTTTTCAGGGGAGATTCTCTAAGCGGTGTAAGCTCAGAGAACCCTCATTAGTTCACAGTTTAAATGAAAAGAGTGAGATAGATATAAGGGAAAATTTGGAGGACTTGTTCTGTTCTCTAGGAAATGAGAAATTGTGTACTTATTTTGAGTAGCTTCCGAAAAGAGACCTTACCATCGAAAATCACTGGACCGTACTTTGAAGGGGATAAAACGGAACAAGTTGGGAGTCTTGAAGAGAGATGTTTATGAGGCGAGACCAAGTACAATTATGTATGGGACAATCTCAAAAGCGGAAAAAGGGGGCCTAGAGTGAGGGTGAGGGAAGTACCATTCCCCTGCATCCTAGAGTGTCTTGGGGCAATAAAGTCAGCATATATGTTTATGGTGTGAATATGGGATAGCATACCCTGCTCATGTTCCCATAATATTTTGTCCATTTCCCAATATGTTTCATCTAACTGTCTGATTAGGTGTCACTTTACTACTTCAGTGTTTGGTTACTGGAAGCCAATTTTGAGCTGTACCATAGGTTGCTATAGGGGAGGGGGGGCTACACCCCCATATATTCCCCCACTCACCCTCAGGAACAAGTATTAAAATGACAGTTAATGAGACAGCTGAAACATATTGGGATATGGATGAAATATTATGGGAACACCAGAGGAAAAGCTCTTGGGGTATAGATCGGTAAATATGTAGATTGGCAGCTTGAATAATGGGACATACTATTTCGTCCGTGTTCCACAATGTTTCATGTTTTTGGAGTAAATTTAAGGGGACAGCTTATATGGGGGTAAACACAATGGGGGACCACCCTATGATGATCCTGAGTTTCAATCAATTGAGGGGGGGGGGGGGGGGTCTGGGAGGCATAACCCCAGTATATAATCCTAATTGTTTATAGAATAATGTTCTAACATTTACACAAGTGAATGATTTAACCAAAAATGGTGTAAGTAAACAGCATTTTTCGTTTGTTTAGTTTTGGGTAATTTTTGTACAAAAAAAAATGTTGTCGGCTATGTTTCAAATAGGACTCAAACGTGCAAGAATATTCAGGCAGAGGTGAATGAAATATAAACACAAAAAAATCCACTTTAGGGGCGGAGCTGCTAATCTACATATTTACCAATGGATCTTCAGGTTTACTATAACTTTTTGGTAAATATGTAGATTAGCGACTCAGCTAAAAAAGTGGGTGGTTTTTATAAATATTTTCATTCACCCCTGTCGGAATATTCCTGTACGTTTGAGTCATCTGATATCAGAACCCACTCCCACCCCCATTATAATTTGCAAAACAATTAAAGGCGCTGACATGATTTGGTTAAATCATTCACCTCTGTAAACGTTAGGAGATTAGTCTATAAACAATTAGGATTATATACTGGGGGCTGTGCCCCCAGACCCCCCCCCCCAATTTAATGAAACTCAGGATCATCGTAGTGTGGTTCCCAATTGTGTTTACCCCCCACACGAGCCATCCCCTTAAATGTACTTCCCTTAAATAGTATGTCCCATCATTTGAGTCGCTAATCTACATATTTACCAACCTGTTACCCTTAACCTTATAAAGCGTTGCTCAGAATATAAAAATGTGTTTATAAACTTAAAATTTCAAAAAAATACTCAAATTAAAAAACAATTTCCTGGAAGCAGAGATATATATATATGAATTATCAAAAAAATGGAGGGCGAACACTTTCCAAAATTTAACTGAAATTAGTCGTTATATGACCTACCTCTTCAAGTTCTCCTGCAGTGTTTTTGCAGGATTGCATTTTGGAAACAAAAGTGCTTGTTGTTGGTGATGAGATGTCATCTCTCACTTCTTTAAGATAATCATTCACGGAAATAGGCCTATATTCAGGTAATGCCATCATTTATTTGGGTTTTGAAGAATTTAGCACGGATAATGAAGTGTCATCCTTTGCCGAGGAAATGCAAGGGGGGAAATAACACTGAAAGGCAGAGTTCACCTAATGATTAAGATATTGACATATTCTTAGCCTACGAAAGGATGCCAAGTCAATAATTTAGCAGTGATAGAGAAAACATTTGTCATATTTTCTATTATATTAGATGAGTAACTAATACTCAGGTTCAGGTTGTTATTCCACCCTTTGATAGTGTCTTATGTTTTACATTAGCCCTGGCTTTGGTATCAATAGAACATTTTCTTAAAGCTTTGTTTGCTTCTCCAGGATATGTTAGAATTTTTCTCTTTTTCTACTCCATTTCGGGTACTATATTTCATTGGTTGTCTTATCATATGAAAAATAATTTACTTTATAATACCATGGCTTGTTAAATTAAAATTATGAAAGGCTCCATTATCTCCATGCGACAAATAAAAACAGAAGCACAGTTCTCTCGAGAATATTGGAAAATAACCCCCAAAAGAAATTGAGATGTAGTTTGTGGTCCATAAAAAATATTAGAATTTTCACGTTGGCCAAACAGCCTCAAGTTGCAGCTGGTTTGTATTTTGGTTCTCATTTAACTCGGTCGTGGCTGGTCACAAACCCAGCTGAGAAAGATGGACGGTTGACTGAAGAGTGCTGAGACCTGAGTCATAAAACCGAAGGTGGGCGCGATAACGAAAAAATTTATCACGATAACTGATAAATGGATAGTGATAACCTTATCGGCGATCACCAATAATCAATAACTGGCGATAAATTTATCGCCCGATAAGGTGATAATCGATAAATCCAAAATTATAATACAATATTGATTATTGACTATATATGTGAGCTGAAGAAGCACGCGAACATAGGGAAAAATCATCAAAGAACGCGTAAAACAGGTAGCGCGCAGGAGCAACACCTCGTGACCTCTTGTCCGACAGCTGGTTCCCAGTTCGGACCTACCGATTTCTGCCTCCAAGGCACGCGCGGCTCGCCCCTGTGCTAAACTGGAACCAAAAACTGAACTTATCGATTATCGCTAGTTTGGAACCAAAAGTATCAGCGATGCCAATTAATCGATAACGCGAGGGGAAAATCAGATTACCGATAACCCGATATCGTTATCGCGATCATTTATCGTGATAACGGCCACCTATGAATAAAACCAAACACTTCTAGAAAACGTGAACGGCGGAACAGGCGGATGAATTTTTTTCAGTCTCAACGGCAGTTTAGGCGGAATCAATCAGCACCCGCCATCCTAGTATAGCAATGCCCTTTGATATTCCTATAAAATATTACATGTATAAATATTCCATTGCATCAATTTAAATATTACCATTACCTAATATCATTTTAACGTAATGTACCTTGTGCGTAAATATTAGCATACTTTCCTTTTTAAATTCCATGTAAAAATATCCATTTATTTTCCCTTTTAATTTCTACAATTTCGATTAAATCATATGTAAAATCTCAATTTAGTTATGTATAAAATACACTAGCTAACAAATTTTAAGTTCATTCCTGCTCCTTAAGGAAATGTTGTTGTAACTAACTATTTTTGGTGCGCTGATTCCGAAGCTGTACTCAGATTTGCCCTAGCACGTAAGGTTCCTGAGTTATGCAACTAGGCTATATGTCTCACTTTGTCTCCTTGGATCAATTAATGATATAAATATTACGAGTTTGAGAAGAATGATACGTCTCTGGGCACCGTATTTGACATTATGTACGTCCTTTTGCAGACCCAGACAAGATATGTATTACATATAAAAGAGATAGTACTCACCTAACTATAAATTTCTTCAAAAATGTTTGAGACTCTTGCTCTCTTGCTTGTACGTGGATATAGGATCCTCTCGTTGTAGAAAACAGCAGTAATCACCCATCATGTTTTAGTTGGAGCGGCCTTGATACCTGCTTTCCATCATTGCGATATCTCGGTGGAACCTTTCCCCATGTTCGTCACTAATATCACCCAAATTAGATGGAAAGAAATTTAGATGCGAATGCAAGAAATGCATCTTAATAGATATCCGCCACCCATCATTCGTTCATAGGCCTTTAGCACGTTGTCCATTAGTTCTTCATAGTTTTCAGCCCTATGATTACCAAGAAAGTTCTTCACTACATGGACAAATGAATCCCATGCTGCCAACTCAAGTGGAGTTAGTTTATTTCTGAACTTCCTGTCACGTATCAATTCCCTGATCTCCGGTCCTACAAAAATGCCAGCTGTAAGGTTAGCATGGGGTTTCTTCGCACCAAATTTCTCTTTGAGATAATGGAATCCATCAGAATCATGGGCCATTGCTTTAACAAAATTCGTGATCAGGTCAAGTTTGATATGAAGTGGTGGAAGGTAGATCTTTTGTGGATGTACCAAAGGCATGTGCTTCACATTGTATCGGCCAACTATGTGTTCTTCTCTTGCGTGCAACTTTTTGACAATATAATGATTCCTGTTGTCACGTCTGTTCTATAGGCATATGAATAACATATTCTTTGTATATCCTAGCTGCAGTCCAAGAAGTAAAGAAATTACCTTTAGATCACAACAGATATTCCAAAATAAATTTCATTGAGTCATATGTCTCTATCATCCCAACAATAAGTGCGACAGGACTTGAAGGTTTTTTGTTACCATTGTGTAGCAACACAGCTTTGAGGCTAGCAGTGCTTGCATCGAGGAATAGTCTTCATTCATCAGGTAAATGCTCGTTTCCTAGCTGATTTATGAGACCATTAACATAAGTGCAGAAACAAGCACCATCTTCTTCTTTATACAAGGAAGATATAGCCTCATGGCGTTTACGGAAAGTAGATATTTTTGCACCGTCCTCTAGAATACTCCATTGCTGTAGTCTGGAGCCCAGCAGTTCTGCATTCTCCTTTGACAATGACAAATACCTCACCAAATCATTCAATCTTTCTTGATTTATCAACTGGATCTTCTTTTTCTTAGAATCATCCTCATACATTTCATCGCCATTGTTATCATCCTCTTCAGGCGATGAATCATCTTCTTCAACTGCACTAGCTGATGGAGGAACTGGGATTGGAATCTCAATATTATAGGAGACTGGTTTTATAGCTGACTTACAATCTGGATATACAATTTTTGACTTGTTCTTATTTGAGAATCCCGCAATATTTGTCATACAAAAGTAGCAATCAAAAACATGCTCTGTTGGCTCACGCCACACCATTGGTACAGCAAAAGGCATACCCTTCCTTTCACCATTTAACCACTGTGTGAGCCCCGTATAACACACAGTATAAGATTTTTGATGTGCCAAGGGCTTGTCTTTGTCACCAACTTTTTGTGCTGGTTGCTTGGAGTATATCTTCCACAGATATAACAAAAGTTGTCTGGGCTATTTATACATCCTCGTCGATTAATGTTTGCAACTTAGTTTGTATATATCCTGTTATATACTTTTTTACAATCTTATTTCATTTACAAATTAACTAAAGAGATAAATCTGAAAGAAAAATGCAATTAATCTCTGTATGTAAAAACCGTTTCAACACCACTACTCTAATGCCTAAGTTTGGCAATGTGATAAAGCGTGAGTGTAACGCAGGAACCAAACACACACAACACATTCTCTCACTACGGTAGCTGAAGCAACACTGCCCATATGTGTAACTAAAGAGTATGTGTTTAACTCAGGAACCATACATGCTAGAACAATTCTGACTACAGATTCGGAATAAGCATACTCGATTTAGTATAAATCACAAACTAATACCCAAGTCGCAAAATCATTGTTGACTAGTGTTATCAATCATCTTAAATAATCCTATTATTAATGTATCAATCAAAGATCTCAAATATTTTGTATATGTATTTTCAATATATCTTTTGTAATAAATAATTGCCATCCAAAAATCGTGGCTAAGATACATTCCTTATGGCAATATTTACTTTAGTCAAACACACAAACTAACGCGTTTTCAGCTCTTCCACTTTGAACACAAATATTTCTCACTCGTCTTTTGTCATTCTTAGCGTAAAGGTCATTAAACATTCCTCCTCGATTTAATCATTTAACTCCAAACAAATCATACTAGGTTTAATTCCTCGTCCTCTCATTCCAGACCGCCATACACACTAGTTTCTACCTTTTTATTTTATTACCATTACCTTAATACCTATTTATTATTACCTTGATACCTATTTACGATTACCTCGTTACCTATTTACCATTAGCTATCTACCTTACACCAAGCTTATTCACGACGAAAATTCAGTATTAAACTCATGTTCATTTTATATAATTAAATTCAAATTGAATCAATATAATTTCAAAGATGTTCCATTCTTGTTAATCTATAATAATATATATATTTCGTTCTATCCTCGTCGTATTTCATCAATTCTTTAGCGATTTCGTGTTCAACCATTAGGCCTAACTTCGCCATAAGCTTAGCTGCTCGAACCTTTTTACGATTCAATAACTCTCTTTGAAAACTTATAGATATAGGTTTGTTGTGAAGTATCTATCTAGGTTCATACCACAATGACCCTATATCTATACTAGTTATCTTGACATCAATAACGATAAAATATTGGGGGAGGGGGCGGGCTAACCTGAATTCCTTCCTCTTAGGAATTGAGCTTTATTATAGTGTTTGGACGTCAGCTAAGATATAATACTAAATTTAATAATTATTTTTGAGATTTACATGTATTTTAGTCATATATCATATAAGATACGTTCGATCGTAACGGTTTAATATATATATATATATATATATATATATATATATATATATATATATATATATATATATATATATAAAGGCAGCTACACCTAGTCACATGATTCATCATATTTCGACCTGTTCAGCTCGCGCGTCCACCTAGAGGCCATAATCTGCGAGCAACCTACGCCTGACTCATCTTGGAATGTGTCAGTTCTCGCGAAAAGTACGCGCTCGCGCGCCGAATAACCTACTAAGCTATTATCGGAAAGCAGTGTATCTAGCCCCCGACTGCGTGACCAACGTCACGTACGCTCCTCTGGCGAGCTCGTATAAATAGGGAACCCCCTCCTCTACTCGAAAGAGAACCATTCTGGACATCGTTCAGCGAGGACTTTCTGTTATTATACCTTGACAGCTTTGATGATGATTCCTTTTGCTGCTGCAACGATTTTTGCTGTCTCCAGACTCGTACTGCAATCGTTCTCCGTTGGGAAGCCATTTACCGTGGGCTAGTTAAGAGTATCCCTCGTCACTCTACCACCTCCGCCCTTGGGTACTCCGCCATCTCGACCACCTGCACCCTTGGATACTTGGCCATCTAGTCTTCAGTCCCCCGTGGATCCGTCGTCATCTAGACCTCATTCACCCGTATGTCATTCATCCTCTAGATCGCGCCGCCCGTGGGTCCTGCGCAATCTCGATCATCGACTCCTCCCGTTGGTCCCTGGTCATCTCAATCTTCACCACCTGTGTGTTCTTCGTCCCTTGGATTTCCGTCACCTGGGTGTCACTCCACTGCTTTCGTATCAGGTCTTCGGAATATTTCTTTCGTCTTACGCCCTTTAATTTATTGAATGCTCGTGTCGAGACTCATTGCTTTTGTGTGAACGACGAAGGACGGGGGAGTTTATTCTTTTATACCTCTTACCTAGGTAATGTAATTAATTATTTTTGACGACGCGTGTCGTTTCGGCGTAAAGTGTTTAATTTTATAATCTCACTTATTATACGCGGATTTTATTTGTCGTTAATTGGTTTTGAAGTTTGTGACTTTTTATTATTTTTAATACCCTATTGTACTCCATTGACCGGTTATTTTTCCTTTTTTGTAAATAATACTGTTGAATTTTGTTGTGTATTTATAATGCCCATGCGGATATTTGAGCACCGTCCTGGTAACGTTTTTGGTAACCTTTCTCTCGTGTGTCTCTTGGGGCCGATTGAACCGAGTTTCCCGTTTGCCCTCACATAAAGTGGCGACCTTGCCAGGAAATTAGGTTTTGCCATGATTTTAGGTTTTGCCAGGTTAGGTTGTGGTGCTGTATCTGCTTGGGTGTTTAAGTCGCCTAGAGCGCGCATTTACTGTCTGTGGCCCGGAAGTGAATTTCCCACTGTGCCAAGGATTGTTAGCCCTTGTGCTACTGAGGTTTGCTAATCGCCTTTTTTTAAAGGCCCTGATTTACAGGGTGTTTGTTATTAATTCATTTATTTTTGTACACTTGCAGGGTGTCTTTTGAGGTTTGCCATTTTACCTCTTTGTACACGGAGGTGCCTATTGTCCATGTTATTGTTTGTTAAATTACCTTTGACCCTTTTGAGTGAGTCAGTACTTTTTTTTAAGGCTTGCCGATTGCCTCTTGTCTATGTGATTTTGTGTTATCCCGTTTTGTTTTGTTTTTGTATATTTTCCACGTTAAATTTTTGCCCCTTTTATTTAACATTCTTTTTCTGTTTAGTTAACTCTTGCGTGTCATTTCATTATTGCCTGTGCTATTCATAACGCTCGTGTATTCTTCTTTGCAGAGTTAACCTGCTCACTTATTTGGGGGTTTGTAACCTAGTTGTGTAACTCTCATTATCGACTTAACTTTAATTTTTTTTTACTGACTTTCGTTTTCTGTCATCATGTCCCACATTAAAGAGCTTAAGGACCAGGCAGTGGAGCTGGGATTCTTTGGTAATGAAATTGCTCAGTATGTTCTCCAACCACAAGCATTTGAACGTGAGTAACGTGAAAAGGACCACTAAGCAAAGAGGGAAGAACGTCAAGTCCAGAGAGAGGAAGAGGATAGAAAGCTTCAACTTGCTAAGACTAAGATCGAAGCAGAGAAGGAGATTGAATTAGCTCGAATCTCCGCCTACCAGCAGCCTGCTCCTGAAAAGTTTACTGATCCGGTGAGTCGACCTAAACTTCCTCTATTACAGGATGGAGATGATATCACTTCCTACCTCAACCACTTCGAGAGGGTTGCTGAATTGCTCGAAGGGAACCTCGAAAGCTACCCCGTGAGTTAGGAAGTTTACTCACCGGTAAGGCTGCCGAATTATATACTTCCCTGCCAATGGATGTCACCAGGGATTATGATATGTTAAAGAGAGCCCTTCTCACCGGTTTCAACAAGATTCCTGATGGTTACCGTGCCGAATTCCGGAGTGCTAAGGTTTCAACAGGGGAAACCTTCCAACAGCTCTCCTTCCATCTGGCCCGATTGTTCCAGGCATGGCTAGAAGCCTCCCGAATAGGTAAAACCTTCGAAGAGCTAAAATAATTTATTATCTTTGATCAATTCCTGTTTTCTCTCCACCCAGATTTACGCGCTTTCATTAAAGAACGGTGACCCTCTACTCTATCGGAAGCGATCCAGCTAGCCGACAATTGGACCTCAGCTCACCTCTCTTCCCCAAACTTCTAGTTCTAGCTCCAAGAAGTTCGTTCCTCCATCTAAGCCGTCTCCAAAAGGGACTATCACAGCATCCAGCTCGACTATCAACCAACGGAATTCTTCCTCTACCGTGACTTGTCATGGCTGCGGTGAGGTTGGACACATTAGACCTCAGTGCCTAAAGAACCCCCGAGCCTTCAAGGATGACTCGTCTTCGACGCAACCATTTAAGGTGGGATTCTGTTTATCTGATCGAAGTGTCCCTCATTTCCAAGCCTTTGGTACCATCAACAGGGCTTAGGTTTCCACCATCATCAGAGACATTGGATGCTCTTGTGTATTCGTTTCGGAAGATGCCGACGCCGACGACACCACTTGCAGGAAATTCTTCGTTGGCGACTACTTAGGACGAGTGGATTCATTCCCCCTCGTCTCCTGCTACCTTCGTTGCCCTTATTACGAAGGCAGGACTGACGTAATTCGAGCTCCAATTAAATTTGCTAGTGTTTTAGTTGGAAACATTTTCAGGATTTAGGGACCCTAATGTCGCTAAACCCTTGCTTCCCCCATCTTTACCTTCACTATTTGAAAACCACACTCCTCCAAAAACTTCTGCTGTTGGCCCAGGAACTCCTTCAGAACAAAAACTTCGCCATGTTCATGCTGTCCAGACTAGAGCAGGAGAAATGAAGCGGATACATCCCTTAACTCTGCCTGCTATCCATTCCCTTTCCGTGACGCCTGATGGCTTCACACGCCTCCAGTCCTTCTGTGAAACTCTCTTTGTTGCTCGAGCAAAAGCCGCCTCAGGAGAAATCGAGCAAGCTAGAAACGGGTCTAGCTACCAGTTGGTCAGGGTTGACGATCTCCTCTACCGAAAATGTTTGACGTCTACGTCCCCATAAGATAGGCAAGTCAACCCTAGGGGCTCCCCGTGATTGTCGCCAGATTATCCTCTCTGTTGTTCATGAGAGTCCCTTGTCTGGCCATTTCTCCCACAGGAAGACGGAATTAAAAGTCACGGAACAATTTTACTGGCCTGGGATGGGAACGTATATCTGAACTTTCTGCCGTTCCTGTGATAAATGTCAACATTTCTCTACCAAAGGACGAGTACAACCAGTTCCGTTACAGCCCATGCCCGTCGTCACTGAGCCTTTTGCTCGAATTGCTATCGACTTAGTGGGACCCCTTTCTCCATCATCTTCCGACGGTCATAGATATATCCTTGCCATCATCGATTTCTCTATAGGGTTTCCAAAGGCTGTACCCCTGAAGGATATAGATTCGATTTTCGTCGCCTAAGTCTTGCTATCCGTCTTCTCTCGAGTTGGAATCCCTCGATAAATATTGTCCGACCGTGGGACCCAGTTTACTTTCAACTTAATGAAGGAACTTCATATTCTGCTGGGCGTCAAACCGATCTTTACCACACCGTTTCACCCTAGTGGTAATGAGGTGATCGAGAGGCTACATGCCCCTCTGAAGGCCATCCTCCTTAGGTTATGTTCGAAAAAGCCTCGCGAGTGGCACAGATATTTCATCCCGAGTTTATTTGCCCTCAGAGAACTGCCAAGTGACCGGACTAGTTTTCGGCTTCCGAACTGCTGTATGGTCGTTCAGTCCCAGGCCTACTCTCCGTTCTACGAGATCTGTGGGAAGATCGTACCCTTCAGGAAGACGAAAGAACCAGCTTCCAATATGTCATCGAGTTGCAAGAGAAGCTGGGAGAGTGCTCCCAAATTGCTGCCCAACACACCGACGTTAGCCGTTCCTGGTATAAGACTTATTTTGATCTTAAATCTCAAGAACGTCAGTTTAAACCGGGCGAGGAAGTTCTGGTACTCCTGCCTAGTGATACCAGCAAACTGCTCGTAGCGTGGAATGGCCCTTATAGGTTACTGGAGAGGCGTAGTAAAGTAGATTATCTTATTGGGCTTCCTCGGGGATCCCGACTTTATCACGCTATTCTGTTAAAAAGGCATCACTGCAGGGCCCAGGTGCAGCAATTGCAAGTTTTGGATGAAACTGCCACACTTTAAGAACTTACGGCTCCTGGAAGGGATAAATTAAGCATCATCGAAGAAGGTGACACTGATTGCTCCCAACTGCCATTAACACTAACGACAACACGTCGTTATTAAACAAAATCAGCGTATAATAAGATATATTATAAAATTAAACACTTTACGCCGAAACGACACGTGTCGTTAAAAATAATTAACTACACTACTTAGGTAAGAGGTATAAAAGAATACCCCCCCACCCCCTCTTTCGTCCTTCACACAAAAGCAATGAGTCTCGACACGAGCACTTAAGAAATTAAAGGGCGTAAGACGAAAGAAATATTCTGAATACTTGATATGAAAGCAGTTTGGCGACACCCAGGGGACGAAAATCCAAGGGACGAACAACACACGGGTTGTGACGATTAAGATGACCAGGGACCAAATGGTGAAGTCGATGATCGAGATGACGCAGGACCTACGAGCGGTGCGATCTAGAGGATGAATGACTCACGGGTGAATGAGGTCTAGATGACGACGGATCCACGGGGGACTGGAGACTAGATGGCCAAGTATCCAAGGGTGCAGGTGGTCGAGATGGCGGAGTACCCAAGGGCGGAGGTGGTAGAGTGACGAGGGATACTCTTAACTAGCCCACGGTAATCGGCTTCCCAACGGAGAACGAATGCAGTACGAGTCTGGAGACAGCAAAAATCGTTGCAGCAGCAAAAGGAATCAGCGTCAAAGCAGGTATGGTATAATGGAAGAAGGTCCTCGTTGAACGATGTCCAGAACAGTTCTCTCTCGAGTAGAGGAGGGGGTTTCCTACTTATACGAGCTCGCCAGAGGAGCGTACGTGACGTTGGTCACGCAGTCGCGGTCTAGATACACTGCTTTCAGATAGTAGCTTAGTAGGTTATTCGGCGCGCGTGCACGTACTTTTCGCGAGAACTGACACATTTCCAAGATTATGGCTTCGAGGTGGGCGCGCGAACGCATCAGGTCGAAAAATATGATGAATCATGCGTCTAGGTTGAGCTGCCATTACACCATTCCCGGAACAAGAATCTGGGAGTAGATTAAACATTAATAAAATAAAAGATAACGATTTAAGGTACATAAAGAGAGAAAACAAAATAATTATCAAAATTAATTAGGAGACCTATTGAAAAGGTCAGCACCTAAGTTGTCCTTCCCAGCAATATCGACAACTCTAAATTTGTAGGCCTGGAGGGCTAAAGCCGATCTGGGTAATCTGTCGTTTTTGCCCTTAAATGTAGACATATATAGAAGAGGCTTGTGGTCGACCTCTAAAATGAACTCTTTATCACGAAGGTAGAAATCAAACCTGGTGATGGAAAATACGATGGCCAGACATTCTTTTTCGATGGTCGAGTACCTCTTTTCACGGTCCAGGAGCTTTCTACTTGCACAGTCAGAGGGATTTGAACATTCTTCTTGTTATTGTAGGAGGACAGCTCCCAGTCCATGAAGAGAAGCATCGGTTCTTAGGACGAAGGTCATCTGGGGATTCAGCAGCCATAGGACCGGTTAACACGAATCTCATCAGGTGGATGTAGGTAGCACAAGCAGTGACTAATCCGAAGGTCATGAGACAGAATTCCATTAGGCCTAAGTGAATGGGAAAGGCGGTTAGACTTTTAGCATTATCAGAAAGAGAAATTGATAATAAGCCTTACAGAGATCAAGTTCGCTGAAGTATTTGGAGCCTGAAAACTTATGAAGATCTTCCTCCATGCAGCATTTGGGTTCGGCGTGAAACACTGTAATAGAATTGAGCTGACGGAATTCGATAGCCATCCTATAAGAACCACCAGCTTTCTTGACCATGACGACAGGGGAACAGTGAGAGGAGTATCAAGGAGTAACAAGGAAAGGAAGTACCTTAGGAGACCTTACAGTCCATTCAAAAAGGGTACCTTTGGACTAGCAACCGAGCGGGCACATGGCTGCTCAATTGTTTTGCGTCCCTAAACGGCCACTTTTCAAGATTTTGTCTAGTCTTGACTTGAACTTCTCAACAGATTCACTGTTGACAACTTCCACTGGAAGTGCGTTCCACTTACCGCAGATACTGTAAGTGAAAAAGGTTCCACACAGTTTGCGGTTGTAACGCTTCAAGTTTGAAGCCGTGATTGCGCGTTCTGTTCTCACTCAGTGTGAAAATATCCCGGTAGTTAACATTGTCGAACCCTCGAAGTATTTTGAAAACTTCGATGAGCTGACCACGCAGTCTACGGGTTTCGAGCGAGAACAGATCTAATTCCCTTAGTCTATCCTCATAACTTTTATGTCGGATAGAGGGAATCAGCTTGGTTGCCCTGGCTTGTACGCGTTCCAACCTTGCGATATCCTTTCGAAACGAAGGACTCCAAAATTGTACGGCATACTCCAGGTACGGCCGAACGAGGGAGTTGTACAGACAAAGTACTATCTCCTTGTTACGGTATCCAAACTGGCGCTTTATGTAGCCTAACATCCATTGGGCTTTCTTCTCTGTCTCGATACACTGTTTCGGGGCTTGAGGTCGCTAGTGATAGTTACACCCAAGTCCTTCTCAGTGTCACTCGATTCAAGAGCAGTGGCCTTAAGGATGTACTGAAATTTGGGGTTTCGGTGGCCGATATGCATCACTTTGCATTTCCCCACGTTGAAAGGCATTTGCCACGTGTCCGACCACTCCCCAATCCTTTGAAGGTCTTCTTGGAGGCGGGCAGTGTTCCCCTCCTTTGCCACATTGATACCAAGCTTGGTATCGTCGGCAAATTTGGAGATTTTGGCAACCATGTATCCGTCCATGTCGTTGACATAGATAATAAACAGTAGTGGTCCCAGGACGGAACCTTGAGGGACACCGCTAGATACGGGCGTCCATTCACCACTACTCGTTGCCGTCTGTGACTTAGCCAGCTCTCTATCCAACTTGCTACCTTGCCGCCTATGCCCTGCGCACGCACTTTCCGGAGAAGGCGGCGGTGTGGTACCTTGTCAAAAGCCTTTTGGAAGTCAAGGTACACAACATCCACCGCTTTATCCCGATCATGCTCACTGAACACGAAGTGGAAGAATTCCACAAGATTCGTCAGACATGACCGTTGCCTTCGGAAGCTGTGCTGGGAACTCTTCAGTAGCAGGTTTGACTCTAAATAAGACGTTATATTGCCCACTATCATGCTTTCCATGAGTTTACCGACTATCAAAGTCAAACTGATGGTCGGTAGTTTGACGGATGGCTGGGGTCTCCTTTCTTGAAGATCGGAGTCACCTCCGCCTCACACCAGTCTCTAGGAACGCATCCGGTCCGGATTGAAATGTTAAAGATAGCGCGCAGATGTCGTGATACTTCATCGCACACTTCCTTCAACACCTTGGATAGAAACCCGTCCGGTCCAGGGGACTTATTCGTCTTTAGGTCAGCGATCTTTTTCTTTATTTCTCCTTCGGTGAAGTTCATTGCCTCCAGCTTTTCCCCCGAGTAGGAATCCGTCGGCTGGGGTATGGGACCACACTCTTCAGTAAACACTGAAGAGAAGTAGTCGTTGAGGAGGTTAGCATTTTCTGCATCTGAATGAGTTAATGCACCCTCCTCGTCCACTAAGGGCCCAATCCTACGATGGATTGGTTTATGGCTATTTACATAGCCGAAGAACTCCTTGGGATTCTCCTTGCAGAGTCTCGCCACTCGGAGTTCCTCAGTACGCTTAACCGCCCTTATGCTGGACTTCACTCTTCTGGCTAGCCTCCGGTACTCGTCAAAGGCACCCGAGATCTTCGATCGCCAGTACGCATTTCTCTTCTCCCTAAGCAGTTGGCCGATTTCTCGATTAAACCACTTTGGTTGAACAGAAGACCGACGGAGGCATTTCAAAGGGATGCAACTTGATTGAAGACTCATGAACTTATTTTTGAAGTTGTTCCACGAATCCTCAACATCTTCGCATACCGCTAGCCTTACATCAGTCAGCCCAGCATGAAGGCTTGCAAAGTCTGCTCTTCTCAAGTCAAGTTTCCTTGATTGACAGGCAACAGACCTTACCTTCGGGATCTTGACGGCAAATCTAACTAGCTGGTGATCACTGCCACCGAGCTATTCATCTACAGAGAGATCCTCAACGATATCATCCTCAGAGGTGAAGACCAAGTCGAGGATATTGTCTCTTCTCGTCGTTTGGCGCACTCCAGGAGTAGCGCGCTCTCACCACAGGCTGCTCCGGTTTCCCAGTTAACTTGTCTGTTGAAGTCGCCCATAACGATGCACACTCTGCCTTGAACAAGCTCACCCAGCAGCTGGTACAGTTCCCTGTCCTTCTCAACGGGTTGGGAAGGGGGTCTGTAAAACAGCAGGGTCCTGTATCTGACAGGACCTATCTCTAGGTCAATGCCTAGGAGCTCGTGATCGGATATAATGTTGGAGTTCGTAGATTTGATTGTATCCTTGACATACAACATTACACCGCCACCCTCTCTGTCTGGCCTATATTTATGGAGGAGTTGGTAGCCAGGAACCGTGAATTCGCCTTCAAAGTCTCGCTTTGAGGTTTTTATCCACGATTCTGTTACGGCTTCCATTTCGGGTTCTTCCGTCGCTACGAGGCCACGGAGCTCAGGAGACTTGTTCCTGATTGACCTCGCATTGAACAGAAGAACTTTCAAGGAGTCCCCGATTGTAGGACTCTCTACGCTCTTCCGTTTCCCACGTTGTTTGTTGGCGAGGAGGCACCCCTCTTTGTGACCTCTGAGAAGGTCGTTCCTGGAGTGACACGGGCGTACTGGCGTACATCCGCCCTCACTCTGGGCCGGATACTCCTTTGGGTCCTCTCTACGACATCCTGGATGATGTTCGACAGAAAGGCCTTTCCTTTAAAGGAAAGATGTACCCCATCCCTTTGGTAGAGATAATTTCTACCATAAACGGTGCTGTATGCGTCCACAAAAAAGACCCCCTCTGCTGTTCACAAATCTGCCAGGCACCGGTTTAAAGAGACGTTCCTCGATTGAGCGGTCCGTGTTAGACCTCTCCTCGGGAGCATCCCGACTACAACACGCTTGCCGGTTTTCAGCCCACAGTCGTCCACGGCACCCATGACCGTGTGGAGGATTTTAGCTGTAGGACCTACCCTACCTTTTCTCAGGTAGAGGTCGTTTCCACTGACCATCAGAGCAACGCCTGAGCTCTCAGAAATATGTGATTTCTCAGTCTCTACTCTGATGTGGTGGTTACCACATCCTGGCAGGCAGCTTACCTTCACATTAGTGCGAAGGCGGGCCACTAGCAGGGGCTGCAGACCCCGAGCTTGAGAATCACCAATAAGGGTGACTCTTGCACATTTGTCTGCAGACGACTTAGTCTTTCCTTTCGGAAGCGATTTGCCGCTTTCCTCTTGTATCGCTACATTTTTATTTTTCTTCTTCTTCTTCTTCTTGTCTTCCTTTGTTTTCTCTTCTTCTTATTTTTCTTCTGCTTCTACTTTCTTGTCCTCTGTTTCCACTTTCTTTTTTCTCTTTCTACTTTCTCTTCTTCTCTTTATACTTTCTCTTCTTCTATTTCTACTTTCTCTTCTTTCTTCTTTCTTTTCTTCTTTTTGGCTCGTTGAGGCAGCCCTGCATCAAAAGAAATCGGCTGTTGGACGTCGGGAGCCTTCTCGCCTGAGCATCTGCATCTCTCTGTTTTTAAGAGTTGAACTTCCCTTTTAAGGAGGGAGTTCTCCTCTCTCAGTTGAGTGATGCTCTCACCCATGCACTTCTCGAGTTCGCAGGAGTCACAGACACTAACGGCTTCTGTGAGCTCCTTGCAACTCCTGCCCCCGAAGTCTTCACTCCATTTGTAAACTTTGCATATTTTGCAGGTTAGCTTGCGAAACGGAGGACCATTCTTCTTCGCCATCTTACAAAACTCTCGGACCATACGGATTGAAAAAGGGTTTTTTTGGTTGTGATTTTCTCTCGCACTAATCACATCCGCCTATTTCCAGGAGGTTTTCGGTCGTTCGGCGAACAGAAACCCTTTGACCAAGCACACCAACCCTAAGGTCTCCCCTGGGCCGGACGTCCCCAATCGTGCCGCAGCTCCCAATTGAGCAGCACGAGAGCCCCAGTGAAATGAATCTCTGATTTTTCGACAGGGGTGCTTGAGGTGTAACTGTCTTCCTACTAAGCCCTACTAATCAACTAAAAACGGCCAGACTTAAGGCAAATAGTAAAGCTAAGTGCCCAGGACTTCATCCGAGATCTTTAGCTGATCTGGCAACCAGCAAGGAACAAAAGCTCTCTCACCAAAGAGCAGTTGACCCTTTATTCACCAAGTAGCTGTCACAGGGAGCTGGTCAGGCAATTACACGTTAGGAGAAAGCTTCCTAGGGGTACCTAGCATTTCCCCATTAATCGTACCCCAAACACCTGAGATCCCTTCAATCTCAGTCTCTTGCAACCTATGAGTGCCCCAAGGCGTTATTTAAAGAGGTTCCAAAGCCTCTCTTCTCACGCAGCATAAGGGAGCTGGTGAGGCCCTTATTAATAAACAACTTATTGTAATAGAGATGAATGTTTGTTTTTTCGTTATTGGGTTTTGTTTTTTTTGACAGTTGAAGAGAGTTGGTGAAACTTAGTACTAACAGAATCGAAGAGGTTGGTAGGGGGATGAAAGGAGACGCATCAAAGAAGTGGTAGAGAAGTTTGACAACACTTAGTCTGGATTCTACTACAGCTACCTCACTGGCATGGGTGGCCCTACCGGACTTAAAGTCCCCCAGCTTATCTAGCTTAACTCAAGCAGATCACGCAAGCTCTCTCACCGACGTCAAGGTGGTTGTGTAGAGAGAAGGAGCGTTGGAAAATACCTTGCTTAAAAAGAGTCTCGACCTCTTTCTCAAAGGCAGGCTTGAGGTGAATAGGTGGTCATTAAATTAATATCATGGAAAAGGGTGGATGTACATCCGAGTTCATTGGAAACAACATGAGTTCCTGTAGCTTTCATAGCTGATCCTGGTGCAGTGTTCCAAGGAGAGTTGATCATACCATCAGGTGTTAGTTTAAAACATAATGACACATACTATACATTATATGTAATAAAATAATCAAATATTACATGCCACGTATCCCTAAACCTATAGCCAATAAGCATTTGTCAAGGTGATATTTGGATTCAGTGCATGAAAATACATAAGAATAAACTACTCTCATTTAAGAAGAACACAACTTTTCAAAAAAATTTGAACTCTGTTGAGAGCTCTAAGGAAAGACATGCGTTTTATAGTGGTCTAGACAGCATAACTTGAACTTTTTTTTTAGCAATTTTTACTTGTGATAACTCATGGCTCAAGGGAAACTGGAGTTGTGATCTCTGTGCTTCTGTAAATTTATACGCTTCACATCATCATCATCACTTCACTAACTATAATTTAAGAAGGGGATTTTTTTGAGTATTTGAATAATAATTTCATCTTAGTTTGGTTATGATTTATGATGTTTTATCAAAGTTATTTCTAATAATTCTTTTATAATATCAAAAAACAAAATGGTGAAGTTCAGAAATAAATATAAGTATCAAAATTTTGTGAATTTTTTATAACCCAAAGAATTACAAATGGTGAAGTTCAGAAAATTTATTTTTATATATCTTCTTCTATAACTATATATTTGTGCATATATTTGTTCGGTTATTCCGTGGTGTGGAGACAGGTGATTGGAACTGTTAAGCAGGTTACCTCTGGAACGGTTGCTTTCACTATATACAACAATAAAAAAATAACAACGCAAAAATAACGTCAATTGCTTCCCAACAAACTGATGAGCTTTGTTTCCTCCTCTAACGGAGTTACCCGTATGCAGAAGTTATCTGGTCACCCTTGTTATTGTCTGTCTGTTTGTTTGGGCAGATTTCGATGAAATTTTATGGAGTGGTGGGCGGGACTTGGGACAGTGAAGAGTCTGCATTCTTTGGCTCATTTATTTCCTTTCTTTACCATTGAGAGATACGTCATTTACTCGCATTCTTGTCAATATAAAACCGGATTTGAATCTGCCAGATCAAAATATATATTTGTAAGGGTAATATTTACCCAACCATAGTGCAGTAATGGTGAGTGGCATAAACATAAGAGTTCCACTATTGTGCAGCTGAGATAATGCAAAGTTAGTATGCTTCAAGCAGATTTCGTGCATCTTTTCAGGGTAAAAAAGTTACATCTGGAAGAATACGAGATCAGAACGAATACGAACGAGATAAGGACGAATATAAGATTGGGATCTGTCATTGTGCAAAATTAGCTTCTGTTCTTAATTCTCAAATTACTAAAGAAAGACAAATGATTCTTAATGCGATGGTGTAGATATAGGGGAGTAGGAAAAGGGGCAAAGAACAAAATAATAGCGTAGGCTAGTTGCGAACAGCTTCCGCGTCGATGGACCACTGTTAGCCAGCGGCGAATCCACTCCGCCATCCTGAGTCTCAAATAAAGACTCATTCAAACGAAGCTTTTAAGCCGCTCGCCTGCACTTCTCGTACGCTATACAACCCCCCTCCTAGAAGCGGAGCGTATTTTGAAGAAATGAAGAGAGCCCGTTTGGAAATGTTATCCAAGGGCTAACGCTCCCCCTCTCGGGTCTGGGCACCATTGTAGATATAGGGGAGTAGGAAAAGGGGCAAAGAAAAAATAATAGCGTAGGCTAGTTGCAAACAGCTTCCCGCGTCGCTGGACCACTGTTAGCCAGCGGCGAATCCACTCCGCCATCCTGAGTCTCAAAAAAGACTCATTCAAACGAAGCTTTTAAGCCGCTCGCCTGCACTTCTCGTACGCTATAATGAGTTGGTTTCCAGGGAGATGGAATTGTATAATATTACCTAATTTGGCTCATGGCTGATCCGCAGTGGAATTGGGACTCATTCCGTAATTATGTAAAAGGTTTTGATGACAATGGCGTTGGTAGAGATATACGCTCTATGTGTGTTTTCTAGGGTATTTAGCCGAGTTGTGTTTACTTAGCATTGAGAAGATATGATAAGGCAGGGGTGTCAAACTTCTGGCCCGCGGTGCTTT
This sequence comes from Ceratothoa steindachneri, assembly GCA_963969495.1. Classification (NCBI taxonomy): domain Eukaryota; kingdom Metazoa; phylum Arthropoda; class Malacostraca; order Isopoda; family Cymothoidae; genus Ceratothoa; species Ceratothoa steindachneri. Next base: position 35,650,940 of record OZ018332.1, read on the forward strand.
TTATCAAAGTGAAAATTTTCAAAGCACTTTCAGAATTAATTTTGCCACTGTAGGTCGTAGGAACTATTTTTAATACTAAATAACTACTTTTATTAAATTAATTCTTTGAACTTTACATCTGGCAACTTGGCACTTAAATATTTATCAAGCGACATTTGGCACATCCAGTGTGTCAGTCTCTTCCCTTTCTTGTGCCTTTAGTTTAGAGCTGTTTTCTTGGGCCCCTTGGCATTTTTAAGTGTATCCTATTTATCATATTTTTCTCTTGTAAAAATATTATTTTATACTCAATTATAACTCTTTTTTTAAGATGATAAAGAAAAGAAAAGTTGATAGCGAATGCAGACAAGTGAACAAAGAATGGTCAAATAAATATTTTTTTATCGAGTCTACTGGTAAGCCTACCTGCTTATTTTGTAATAAAAAATTGGCCGTTCCAAAAGAATACAACGTTAAGAGGCATTATACCGGGTGTCCCAGAAAAAAAGTTAACCGTACTTTGAATTAGGATAACTCAAAAACTATTCGATATTTTGGGGTCTTGCAAAAAGTGTTTCATTTAACAACTATTTATCTGTCGATTCTAGAAATTTCATTAAATTTCCTTTTGTGTTATTGATGCACTAATAGGTTAAGTGGAGTCTATTAAAAATATGTTTGCACAAGGATGTAAAATAATGAAACAAAGCCTAGAAAGGCTGGGCCACCGTGCACTTCTAAGAGAAGCGTAGGGAGCCTAGGTAGCCTAGGTCACTGTGCGATTCTTTAAGCAAAGCCTAGGCCATTTTACAGTGGTTTTTCACTACGCTGTGGTATGATCTCGTCATTATTGCTTACTAAGCAAATCAAAGCGTTTCTGTGTAAGCGTTTACTTCCATAGAACCCTTTTAATCATGCAGTTAACAAAAGATCAACGCGTATTTGTAGTCACAAACTTTTTTAAGACTGGCAGTATTAAATAAGTAAAAGATTCATTTGAACAACGTTTTCCAGGTAGGCACCCACCAAGCAAGCCCACAATTTGGAAAAATGTTCGCAAATACCAACATGAAGGAACATGCTTAAATCTAAATAAAGGTCGTTCGGGTTGTATGAGAATCATAAGAACCAACATAAAATATCGAATATGTTCAGATGATACTTCTTCAAAATCCACATGTATCAGTCAGAAAGAATGGGTTACAATTGTCAAAGTCATCATTTAACCGCATTACTAAACATGACTTAAAATGGCATCCCTATAAGATGCATGCAAGACACCAGCTTCTTGAAACTGATTTTCCTCGTCATAGACAATTTGTCGAATGGCTTCTCCATAAACCTGCTCGTTTCTTGGAAAACATTGTGATTGGTGACGAGGCAGCCTTTTTCATGAATGGAAAGGTAAATAGCCATAACATTCGGCAATATGCGCCGCTGAACCCCCCCTCAGCATTCAACTTTGACACACGTATTTGTCAGCAGAAAGTGTCTCTGTGGATTGGACTTTGCGGGAATGGTTATCTTGTCGGCTGATTGTTTTATGAGAATAACTTGAATGGTGCTGCCTACCTGAGCATGATCAACGAAAGGGATCTTCTCGGAACTCCGCCAGATTTACGGCAATCGATTCAATAGACTTTGGTGGATTCAGGACGGTGCACCAGCTCATAGACAACTTGCTGTAAGAACAAAACTAAGAGCCATTTTTAACAACCGCATTGTCTCGCTAAATCATGCAATTGAATGGCCCCCAAATCCCCTGACTTAACACCGTGGGATTATTTCTTATGGGGATATCTAAAGAATATAGTGTATTCTACTTCATAACAAAGCATCAACCAGTTAAGAGATCGTATCATACGTGAAGTCAATAGATATAAGGAAAATCACAAGTTAATCCAAAAAGTTGTTCAATCAACTGTGCTTGGAACGAAATGGAGGCCATGTGGACAGAAACGGTGCTTAGAAAATTAAAAAAATGAATTTTTATTACCCATATAAAGAGGTGTTTTGGTTAAAAATGGATTTAAATATATTTTTTGATTTTAAACTTCGAAGTTTGATTATTTTACTTCCTTGCGCAAACATAATTTTGATAGCTTCCACTAAACCCATTAGTGTATCAATATCGTAAAAGGGAATTTAATGAAATTTCCAGAATCGGCAGATAACTAATTGTTAAATTTGTTTTGTTTTGCAGGACTCAAAAATATCTAATAGGTTTTGAGTTATACTAATTCAAAGTACGGTTAACTTTTTTCTGGGACACCTTGTATATCTAATCATGAAGAAAAATACAAAAGTTATGTTGGAAAGCTCCGTGAAGAGGAAATACTCAAATTACGTAGTGAGTTGTCAAATAGGCAATCAGTTTTTAAAAACATAAATAAGAAAAGTGATGAGTCAGTGCTGCCCAGTTATGTCATTACCAAGGAAATAGCATTTTCATCAAAGCCCTTTGTGGAAGATGAATTTATTATAAAATGTATGCTGAAGGCTTCAGAAATAATATGTCCTGAAAAGCGTCACTTGTTTTCAGATATAGCTCTATCAAGGAGTACTATTGCAGAGCGCACGCTGGATATTTCTGAAAATTTAAATATCCAGCTTCAAAAGATAAAGCCGCTTCTTTTCTTGCCTTTTCAATTGCTATTGATGAAAGTACCGACATTACAGATGTTGGTCAGCTCTCTATTTTTATTCGAAGAGTTGAAAATGATATGACCATCATAGAAGAATTAGTCGAGTTAGTTCCAATGAAGAGCCAACCAACAGGGAATGATATCTTTCATTCTTTGATTAATTCATTAGAAACGATTAACATAGATTGGAGCAAGATGGAAAGTTTGACTACTGATGGAGCTCCTCAAATGATAGGTCGAGAATTAGGTGTAGTTTCAAGATTAAAATCTAAATTGCAATCAATGGACGAAAGCCATCATCTTTATGGAGTACATTGCATTATTCAACGTGAAGCGCTGTGCTGCAAAGTACTAAAAATGGTCATGTCATGAGTATTGTTGTTAAAAGCGTTAATTTCATCAAGTCTCGTGCATTAAATCACCGACAATTTAATGATTACTTGGATACAATTGATATTCCTTGTGAGTTGCCTTATTATAGCAATGCCCGTTGGCTAAGTAGGGGCATTGTATTAAAGCGCTTTTTTCATTGCTCGATGAGGTGAAAATTTTTATGGAAATGAATGATAACAATATACCTGAACTCGGAAATAAAGAATGGATTCAAGATTTGGCTTTCATGGTCGATATTACTGGTCATCTAAATGACTTGAACTTAAAATTGCAAGGAAGAGCAAAGTTAATAACAGAATTTTCAGATAACAGCGAAGCTTTTCAAATGTAGCTCGAGCTTTGGAGTAATCAAATGTTGAATAAAAATCTGTGTCATCTCACTACTCTGAAATCTCTCGCCAATGAGAAAGATATCCCATTTGAAAAATATAGTTCCATAATTTCTGATTTAAGAAGCGACTTTGAAAAAAGATTCACTGATTTTGTTGAAATAAAACAAAAAGTATTAATTTTTCTTGATCCTTTCTCTGTTAAATTGGACAAAATTCCTGAAGAACTTGAACTTGAAGTAATTGAAATGAAGTGCGATTCTGCTCTTAGGAATAAATTTTTTGAAGCGGATATAAAGACATTTTATCAATTTTGGGGCGATAAATATCCTAAGTTCAAAATAGTATTCCATTTAGAGCAAAGCCGAGAGGACGAGGTGGGCTTGAAACTCATAACTTTCAAGGAAAAATATTATACACTCATAAATGAGCTTAACCTGTACTGATAACATAAAGTTACAAGTATTTTTAATTAAACAGCATAGATGAGCATAACTTCTAGTTACAAACTCATTTACAAGCCTATCTTCAATTAAATAATATTGATGAGAATGACCTGTAGTTACAAGCTCATTTACAAGCCTATCTTCAATTAAATAATATTGATGTGCATAACCGCTATTTAAAATTTCAGTTACAAGCCTATTTCCAATTAAAAAAATATAGATGAGCATAACCGCTATTTACAACTTCAGTTGCAAGCCTATCTTCAATTAAATAATATAGATGAGCATGACCGCTATTTAAAAATTCAGTTGCAAGCCTATTTTCAATTAAATAATAGAGATGAGTATAACCGCTAATTACAACTTTGGTTGCAAGCCTATTTTAAATTGAATAATATGGATGAGAATGACCTCTACTTACATGCTCATTTACAAGCCTATCTTAAATTAAATAATATTGATGTGCATAACCGCTATTTACAATTTCAGTTACAAGCCTATTTCCAATTAAAAAATACAGATGAGCACAACCGCTATTTACAATTTCAGTTGCAAGCATATCTTCAATTAAATAATATAAATGAGCATAACCTCTAGTTACAAACTCATTTAAAAGCCTATTTTCGATTAAATAATATAGATGAGCATAACCGCTATTTACAACTTCAGTTGCAAGCCTATTTTCAATTAAAATATAGATGAGAATGACCTCTTGTTACAAACTCATTTACAAGCCTATCTTCAATTAAATAATATAAGGGAGCATAACCGCTATTTACAATTTCATTTGCAAGCCTATTTTCAATTAAAAATATAGATGAGCATAACCTCTAGTTACAAACGCATTTACAACTAAATAATATATATATATATATATATATATATATATATATATATATATATATATATATATATATATATGAGAATGACCTCTAGTTACAAACTCATTTACAAGCCTATCTTCAATTAAATAATATAGATGAGCATGACCGCTATTTACAACTTCAGTTGCAAGCCTATTTCCAATTAAATATTATAGATGAGATTGACCTCTCGTTACCAATTCAGTTTCAAGCCTATCTTCAATTAAATAATATTGATGAAAAGGACCTCTAATTACTTCACTACAAGCCCATCTTCAATTAAATAATAATACTGTACAACTTCAACACAATGAAAAAAATAAGCGCATTTTCAAATAAAAATAAATTCCGGGTCATCTGATTAGAAATAAACTAATAAATTATCCTCTTGTATTTAAATTATTTTAACAGGGAAAATTTATAGAATTATCTATTTGATTCCCAAAGTAGTACATGTTAGAATATTAATAATAATATAATTATTAAAGGGTGACCATGATGCATTTATGTGTATATATCCGTTTGAAAGGTAAATGAGTGTAAAGGGGCTTGTTTCCCATCCTCATTATAAGCGCATGCACTTGAATTGTCTGAGCCCCTCATTTCCACGAAGCCCCCTTCACGCAGATTTGATGTGCAAGGGAAACATCGCCCCCATACTCTTGTGGGGAATAACAGGCTGCGGACGGACGGCTGCTTGACACGGAAATATATTTGGCCGTTTTTCGTTCTCTAACTTACTCTTGTACGGTGTGCCGGGAGACAAGGTGTCTTTGTCCCTAATAGATTAAGAGTGGTTCAAATAAAAATCAGTGTAAGGGGTTCGTTCTATGACGTGAAATAAGGGCCGCTTTTGAGGAAAATAGCTCAAGTAAGTTTAATTTTCATTATTTTTCCGAGGAAGTTGCGGATCATTTTAAAGGCATTCCAGCGTTAGTGTGTGCACTTGAAAATTCGAAATAGGAAACGAATAACTATGTACATATTTAATTACATGTCAGGTTTATGATCGGAGACATATCAGCATTCACCTTGTACTATATTCCATTCGTGTCTACAGGTATAAATCACAGAATACTAATTCGAGACGTATGAAACAAAATAATTGAAAACACTAAAATCGTTTATTAAAAATAATAAAAATCTATTTCCGTAACTCGAGATAGGGCCTATGCATCTTAATTACTCAAGTTTATCGATATTAATTAACTTGGTTGTAATATTTGTTGTTTTTTATTCATCTTTCTGTCTTACTTTGGAGTCTTAAAAATATGTTTTTTCTGTAACATCCAATTATAAAAATTGCTTCTTTTTATGGATAGTTTGGATATGGCCGAATGACATTCGAAATTGATTAGACTGTTATAAATGGAGTAATTTTATATTTTCCCCGATTCATCAGACATTATGTTGCACTGATTGTAGAACTGATTGTACTCTTGTGGGAAGCAGCAGGCTGGGGACGGCTTCTTGACACGTAAATATATTTGGCTATTTTTCGTTCCCCAACTTACTATTGCAGGGTGTGCTGGGAGAGAAGGCGAATTCGTGCCAATTCTAACGAGATTTGAAACCCTTATGTTGCTTTACACTCTCTTTCGAATTATATAATTGCCAAGGTCCCCGCAAGGTTAGCCGGGGAATTATTTGGCAATAACTTCATAACTATTCGGCCGATTCTAACGAAAGTTGAAACCCTTATGTTATTTTACATTCTCTTTCGAATGATATAATTGCCAAGGTCCTCCAAGTTTACTCCGGGAATTATGGAAAGCTTTGAAGGTCGTAAGGTCATAAATCAGAATAAGTGAGAACACGCGACTTTGATCAGCAGATCTTGTTATCGCACACCAGCCTGTTTAGAAATAATAAAAGAATATTTAAATATTGTATTTTTTACGACACTGGTACAATGGACTTAAAAAAATATTACCTTCACGAATTTCCACAAAATCTCTGGTTTGGTCCCACTAGAGCCAATCATTATTTCCTTTATAAAATCTCAAATTAAGATGTTACAAGATTTTGTACCTCATAATTACCGTTTTGGGAACAGGTGGTCCAATCTTCAACTCTACTATTTAAACAAACAAACAAACAACTTTATTGGGGATTTCGGTGATCCATAAAAAAATAAAAATACATTACAATTTTGAAGTATACCACTATCTTACTGCTAATACTTATTCACCTATTTAAATGAACTGTCAATCTACTAATATTTAATATTGCCGGATTAATGCAATGGGTAATATTTATCATGTGAGTAGTAATTTCAGAAAGATACCTACAGTCTGAGTGAAAAATACCAGACACAATTTTATTTGAGCTGCTTTCTAACCTATTTAAAAAAACAATTACAAGTTTTCTGATTACTTCTTTAGGCGAAGGTATATTTCTACATACATACATCGGACTAGCTCTACAATACTTAGGTTCACCACACAGAATTCTGAGACAATTGTTATAAGCAACAATAAATCTACTATGGGTAGCGTTTGCATAATTCCACCATAGATGAGCTGCGTAAACTGACTCACAATAAGACCTAAACAGTTTAATTTTTACACATTCAGTACAATGTCCGAAATGTCTTTTAATCATGTTATGCCTTTTGTTATCGCTTGAAAAGGTCTCTAAGAATAAAGACGAAAAGGCTCGAAATCGTTCTTTCACTTTTCTTTTGTGTTTTCATTTTCATAATTTAACTTGTACATACTGTGAACTTTTTTATGTTTCTTTTTATATATCTTAGAATGTGAAGAGTAGCAGCCCCAGCCAGTCCTTCTAATACTGGAAAGAGCGCCATCACACAATTTCTCATCCAAGATACTTAATAGATTGATGTTGGTATGACTCTTTTTGTATGTGATTTTTATATGTATTCTGTGTGAGGTTACTGAGAGGGAGAATAGCCTTAAAGGAAGGAAGAGGATGTAGAGCTGGATCCTGGGTTGCGGCTAAAAGACGGCTCTGGAGAGGAGCAGGTATGGAGAAAGTGGGGTTATACTATCTGGATAGTCAGTGTCACGCAGAAGAAAATAACCAGCGAATGAACTCAGAGGATGATACTAGTAATAAAATAGGCCCAATAATCGCTCACTGGCGGCCAAGAGATAAGTGCATCTACGTAATTGAGAAAAGCCACAAGCAAGATTGACATGGATAAGTTGAGTTGCTAAGGGAGTAACAAAATTTGGGTGTAGTTTAAACACCTGGATACCTGAGTTATGGACCTGATCGAAAACGTACCCACCGGAAGTGATAGGAATTACAAGACGAGGAAAATCCGAGGGACTTGTTTCAGGATTTCGTTTAGAGAAGTGTGTACTGCAGTTCAAACAGAGTTGCAAGGAAGGATGGAACCTCCTTGTCCTGTTTTCGAAGAGAGTATTGTTCGTATCCTTTGTGCAGAGACCATTGCGTCTATTTGAGATAGCGACCATTACGTCTCCTTCGGCAAAGACAAATGCGTTTGCTTGGACAGAGACTGTCGTGGAATGGCTGGACTCTCTCTCTCTCTCTCTCTCTCTCTCTCTCTCTCTCTCTCTCTCTCTCTCTCTCTCTCTATATATATATATATATATATATATATATATATATATATATATATATATATATATATATATATATATATATATATATATTCGTATATTCGTATATTTTGGCAGACGATTCTCTTCGTGACATATTTTATTGAAGGCGACTGCGAATTCAGCTTTGCATTGCATTTTGTGTATAGAAAGAACAGAGAGGGACTGCTGTAATACGGCAGTCGGGTAGTCAGAGAGGAGCGTTGCGGAAAATAATTAAGAAAGGGACAGCGAGAGTAGATAGGTCGGTGGCTATACACCGAAGCGAGGTGTTGTAGTGAGGGTGTAGGTTATGTGGTAATTGACTGGGCGAGGGTTGGGGGCAAGTCAGGGGGGGGGGAGGCTGACAGTCCATCCGGAAACGCGTTATTCACGATGCCTTTTTGGTTTTATGCGAAGAATGGTACGGGTGGCAGGTGTTCGTGGGCCGCGGGATATCGCGGCGCCATCGCGTACCTTCTTACATGTAGCGAGGTGTAAAGTGGGTCTGTGGTGAGTTTTTTAAGTTGTTTTGTGAGTCTGGTGTGAGCGTAGGTGTTGAGAGGAGTTAGTTTGTTGTTGTTGTGTAGTGCGTCCATTCTCGAGTACAGCGGCGAACGGCAAGCGCGCTTCAGAGAAGAGTTCTGAATGCGCTGAGCCTTTCGCTTCCAGGTGTCGCTCGAGGCTACGAGTGACAGTGGGGCGTACGTGAGAATGGGACGCACGAGTGCTTTGTATAGGTGTAGTTTTAGTTTTTTACTCGCTGGGTAGAACCTACCCAGCGATGTGTTTGTACGTGAGGCTCTTGCTTGTATTATGTTCTGGTGTAAGTTGAACCTGAGGGATTTGTCGAATGTTACCCCCAGGATTTTGGTGCACTGTGTGTATGCGAGCATTGTTGGGTTTTGGTGGATCATGTTTGGTGTGTGTGAGTAGATTTGTAGGTTGTGCATGAAGTGATCTCTAGCGCCGTAGAGTGTCATCTGTGTCTTCTGAGGATTCGTGGCAATCAGCCATTTGTCCTCGTAGTCTGTCTTCTCGTCAAGTATTCTTTGTGCATGGAGCGCGATTTCTTCGGGGGCCCGGCCGCTGACGAGAATGGTCTCGTCGTCGGCGTAGGCCACTATGTAAGTGTGAACGCAGTTTTCTGGTGGGCGTGGGGTGTCATTTGTGAACATGATGTAGAGTGTGGGTGCCAGAACGCTTCCTTTGGGAACGCCTGAGCGTGGCGTGAAGGGTCTTGATAGGGTGTTATATCTGATGTGGCATCGCCGTCCAGTGAGGTAGTGTGAGAGGAGCCTTCTGGTGCAGAGAGGTAACTCCGTGTTGTTGGCGAGTTTCCAACGGAGTCCCTCGTGCCACACCTTGTCAAAGGCCTTCTCCACGTCCTTACTGACGGAGAGAGTCTTTTGGTGTATCTGTCGTTTCTTCTGTATTCTGTCGTGTACGATGGTCACGGCCGCCTGAGTGGACCTGCCCCTCCTGAACCCGTATTGATGGGGGGAGAACCAGTCCCTCTCTTCCAGGAACTCCCGTAGGCGGCAGTTGACCATGCGTTCGAGTATTTTGCCTAGGTGCTCTAATAGAGCAATAGGCCTGTAGTTGTTTGGGTGTTTTGGGTCTTTGTGTTGTTTATGAAGGAGTATATTGTGAGAGACTTTGAATATTTTGGGAAAGTGGCCTGAGGCTAGAGAGGCATTGAATAGGTGTGTGAGTGTGGGGTATATGTCTGCGGGGAGGTTATGAATTAGTGTGGCCGGTAGGCCGGAGGGGCCGGGGGCGCGTTTTGGTGTCGATTTTATGTAGTGTTTTGTTTCCTCGACGGTGATTGGAGTGGTAAGTGTGGACGTGTAGTCGAGCACCTCCATACGTATCAGGGGGGCAGGCCTCAGCTCGTGAGCATGAGTCCGGCACCATTCCTGAATGTCTTGGAAGTGCTCCTGCGCATGTGGTTTTGGTGGGTTGTGGGTGTGTACTGTGTCCCAGTGGGACCTGAATTCGTCGAAGATGTCATTGGTGTCTGTGAGTGTGTGGTTGTTTATTTTCAGTGTTATAGGTTTGGATGGTTCCGTACCCAGCATCCTTTTCACGTGCCGCCAGAAGAAGGAAGGGTCCATGCAGCGGGTGTCGTCCGCGATGCGGACGACCTCACGCCACTGCCGGTTCCTATCTAGCTGCACGCATTGAAGGATGCGGGCACGTAGCTGGTTGATGTTCTGTTGTCGTGGGCCTCTGGTGTAGTGGTTGTTGTACTGTGTGATAAGTCTCTGTGTGTGTATTGAAAAGGTGAAATGTTTTAGGCAGGTGTAGTTTTTGTGTGGTGAGTGTAGATTACGTGCGGTGGTGATGGTGTCTAAAAGTGAGCACCAGTGGTGGTCTATTTGCCCTGGATTGGTGTTCGCCAGGTCGAGGTTATGTGGTGTGTTTGTGGATATGTGGCTTCTGAATTCAGCCCAGTTTGTATTTTTGTAGTCGTATAGAGGTGATGTGGGAATGAGTATGGGGGATGTGGATATGAGAAGGCATATTGGTATGTGGTCTGATAGTAGGTGGGGACCGGGTGCAATGTGTGTGTAGAAACGTGTGGCATGGTCGTTACGGAGGACCACATCCGGGGATGTGGTGCCTCCGCGCGTGCCAAAGAACGTGGGGAAGGCAGGGCCGATGTGCTCGCAGCGGTGACGCCGCAAGGCACCGGCCAAGTAACTGCCCGCATCGTTCGTGTTGTTAGAAAGGAGTGTCGGGTGAAAAGCGTTGAGGTCCCCCGCAAAGAAGATGGGTAGGTTGTAGTTAGAAAGGGCCCGGAGTGGGACTTCTAAGTTTAGCTGTAATCGTGGTGGTCTGTAATGAGTGGCCACTATTATGGGACCAGAGGTTGTGTCGATTTTGCAGGCTAGAAAGGAGGTGTCGCGTGTGTTGACGAGGGAGTGGTGTATGTTGCGCTTTACTAGGATTGCAGATCCTAGGTGCCGCGCCTGTGGGGATAAGTATGTGTGATAGCCTGCAATGCGGAGTCTGTTGTTGGGAGGGTGTAAGCTGGTGGAGTTTAGAAGTATGATGTCGGGTCTTTGTGTGTTGAGTACCCAGTTGGCGACCGTATGACGAATACCGTGCCAACTGCGTATGTTTAATTGTACTACACTAGTGCGACCTATTGTCGTGGTCTTAGTGCGCGGGAGGCTGACTTGCCAGGGATCGTCCCTTTCTCCTTGGTTATAGCCCAGGAGGCGTGAGGGGCGAGTACCTTGACACGTGTTGATGCGTGTTTGTGAGGCACGGCCGTGTTATTGGGTGGGGGAGCCGTGGTGGGTGGAGGAGGGTGTTCTGTAGAGGTGGTGGCTTTGGGTGGGGTGGTGTCTTGGTGGGGGGAGTTCGTGATGGAGGTGGGCGGTGTAGAGCTGGAGGATGAAGGGCTGGAGATGGTTGGGGAGGTGCAGATTATGAGAGGAGGGGTGTCGGGGGAGAGAGGAGGTGGGGACGGCGGAGGGGTGGTGGAGGCAGAAGGGGAAGGAGACGGAGGAGAAGGAGTTGAAGGAAGGGGGGTTGGAGGGGAAGGAGTCTTAGGTGAAGGGGCGGAAGGCGGAGGAGGAGAGGAGTGAGAAGGAGTAGAGTGAGAAGGGGTGTGTTGAGAAGGGGAGGATTGAGAAGGAGTGGAGGGGGAAGCAGTAGGGAGCGAGGAAGGAGTGGAAACAGGAGAGAGGGGGGTTTGTTTGTCCCGTGCCTGTATACGCGGTTGGGGCTTGGGGGTGGGGTTTTGGGGGTTAGCACGGGGTGTAGTGGGCTGCAAGGGGGTTGGAGTGACAGTGGAGGCTGTGGGAGAGGAGGCTGAGATGGGTGCGAGGGGGGGGGGTGGCAGTGGGAGGTAGGCGGGGTTTGGATAGAGGGGTGGAAGAAGCGCGAGGAGGATAGGTTGTGTGAATGGGGGCTTGGGCAGTGGCTGAGGAAGGTGCAGGGAGCGCGTGGTGAGAGTGGGGGGCGGTGGTTCCCTGCGGGCAGGGGAGTGTACCCGTCGGGGTGGGGAGGAGTGCAGGTCTGGATGTGTGTGCGTCTATTAGAGCGAACACCTTCTCGGGGAAGGTGATTTGCTCTATGCCGTTGGAGGCGAATAGTGTGTTGAGTATGTTCGCGTATAGTCGGGGGTCACCCCTCGACATGTCTTTTGCCACCGCTGAGAGCAGGGTGGCCAGGTGTAATTTGGTTTTTGTGTTGTCGCAGGGGTGGGGTAGGGTGGGGGTGGGGTTGTAGAGTGGGTGGGGGTGGGCGTGTAGAGTGGTGTGGGGGTGGCAGTGTGGTGTGTGGGTGTTGGTAGTAGTGGGGGTCTCTGAGTGTTCTGAGCTGGGGGGGAGGGATGTGTGGGTGGGGTGTGGTTGCTGCAGGGGGGGGGGGTGCGTCGGGGGTAGAACAGGGGGAGCCGGCAGCGTAGGGCTGGTAGCAGCGGCGAATGACATGGTGAGGGGAGGGGGTGCGGGGGCGGGGTGTGTGGTTATGCGTGTGTTTGGTTGTGGGTGCCGGATGGCCTCCACGGCGTCGTGGCGTGCCTTGCCTAGGTAAGGGCACCTGGGGTAGACGGCGACGTGGTCGCCGCCACAGTTTGCACAGCGGGTTGTGGTGGAGGTGCAGGTCGTGTAGTGGTGCCCCGCTGCACTGCACTTTGAGCAGATTAGGTCTGCAGTGCAGGTATTGGTGCTGTGACCGGTTTTATAGCACCGGTGGCATTGTGTGGGTCTTATGTTGTGTTGTTCTTCAATGTGTGTGGGGTTTGTGAGGGTGCCGCAGACCTTAATACCTTGGTCTAGCAGCATGTTTTTAGTGTTGTCACTGGACAGTGTGATTACTGCCCAGTTTTTTGACCTGTTGAAGTACAGGTCCTTAATGACCTCCTCCCCGTACTCCTGACGGAGGTGCGAGCGAAGGTCATCGTTAGTGAAGGCCAGCCACAAAGGGTTGGTCCTTGTGATGCGTATTTGGTATCGTTTCATGATACCATCAGCGAGTCTTGTCTGCAGGTTGTGTGTATTTAGTGTAGTGGTGGCGTTTTGGTGGAAGGTTAGCGCGTCCTCCTGCGAGCGGAAGACGAGATTGTGGCCTGTGCGTAGTTTAATTATGTTTGTTATTGGTGTGTCGTGGGTGGAGGCTAGCGTGAGCAATGTGTGGTGGTCGATTGTGTCGGGTGCTGGTTGTGTGGTGCTCGTTAGTGTGAGATGAGAGGTATTTGCCATTTTGTGGATTTACGGTTTTTAACTTTTATGGGAAGGCCCCCGCCCCGCCGATGAGGACCCCGTGAACATGACTCGAATGTGGTGAAGGGTGATGGATGATTTTATGGACCTGGTTGGGCTCCTCAGAGGGTGTAAAAACATGGCGGACTTAATGATGACTGAAGCCAGAATCAACTGACTCCAGTCGGGGTGCCGCCCCCTCTATTGGGTTTTGGTTATTTAACAGTTACGTCCGACATCTCACAGAGACGGAAGAGTCTCCCTCTGTGGTCCTGGACGGTGCCGCAGGGTAGGTTGTTATGCCTCCCCGCGTTTGTAACTGAATCCCAAACCAGGTTACTTCTTCCTCTGGGTTCCGCAGCGGGATAAGCCTCAGACCTCCTTTCCCTAGAGTTTTCAATTATGCCTTTTCTAAGTAGAACGGCATAGTTGCAACGAAGCTATATGTGTAGAGTCACGCTCACGGAGCCAGACATCACGGCGGAGCAGGGATGAGGGGGGGGGGGTTGCACGTCATATCAGAATGACGTGCCAAGGAAATAAAGGTATTTTTATTCGGGGGGGGGGGTGACTTAAGGTCCTATTTAGGTCCGGGGGTACTGGTAGATGATGAGTAAATCTCGTCCTCGAGAAAAACCGTTGGTGAGCGGGAGTGTGCTGGAGGTGACTTGCCCTCAACGTTTCCTCCTTTGCCGGCTAAGACTTCTCTTAGGATGAAGAGCTCACGTAGAAATCGATCGCTGTATGAATTCAGCTTTATATTATAACATATTTATAGGGAATGGAAATTCTTAAAAACAACGGATTAAGACGGCTTAAAGAGGCTAGTTTAAAATAGCCACAAGATTAAGATAGGCGGGGATTATTACTTGGCGCACGAGGACGCGAAGAAGTCAGGGTGAACTGTATATTTGTTTGTGTATTTAATTTGGGCTGTTTTTCTTTTATATAGAGATCTTCTAATGTGAGTAATTGTTGGTGATTTGGCGCATATGCAAGAATTTCGGTGTTATCTTCGAGTGACTTCCGGTCCAATTGTCTTCCATGTTTTTCAAATGTACGAGTATGTGTTTTGGGTGCACCTTTGTTTAAATGGTAGCTCATTTTTCGTGTTAATTTTGTTTGTGTCATTCCGATATATGAATGAGGTAGGAGCTCACAGTCTCCCATTTTTCAAATGTATTCATATATTAAATGACTTCTTTGTTTAGGTGTTAGGGTGGGTGTATGGTTATTTTTGAGTATAAGGTTGGATGTCCGTTTATTATTGTAATAGATTGTGAGTGATACGTTGTTTTCGTTTTGGGTTGGTTTCACTTCCCTGTTTATGATTTCCTTGATTACTCTTTCGTCAGTTTTGTACGCTGTACTCATAATATTCTTGTAAAATAGTTTAATAGTATTTCCTTTTGCTTCCTGATTGGTGCTGACTGTAGGTGACGTGTACCATTTTTCCATCTTCCGTATAGCTGTTTGTATGTCGCTGTTTGTAAATCCATTATTTATGAGTACTTGGGTATCCCACTAAGCACGACGACAAAATAACTACCAAAGTTTACGTAAAAAAGACAAATCCAGGCCTTTGTATGAACGCTAAAAGCGAATGTGCCAACCGTTATAAAAGAAGTGTAATGCATATATCAACCGCGCTTTCACCTACTACTCCACATGGAAAGCCACACACACAAAGCTTGAGAGGGCTACACAAGTACTCACACAAAAGATGGGACGGTTTGGGTAGACAAGATTATAGAATAATCTGTAGGCGTCAACGATTGCAATTGCTTACATGTTCGTTGACTGCAATGGAGAAGCTGGGTTACCTCACGGGGCAGATGAGGAAGCACACGTAGTTTAACCTTCGGGAATGAAGTTCTTCGTGAGACACTCGCCGATTGACTATGGCAGAGTTCACGGATGTCGATTTAGCCTTCGTCCTCGAATCGAAATCACCCGTGTCTCCGATCGCGACGGGTGAGCGTGTCCTTTGCTCATACGCGGTGTTAGGTAGAACAGTGCTGAACCAGGCTGCTGTGTTCTAGTGCTACTGTACTACGCTGCTACCGTACTGCGGTGCTACAGTGCTACCTGCTGAACCGCTCCACTGGTGACAGGGATTGCCTGGGCGAGAGTCTCCACGACTCGCACGATCTTGGGGGTAGGCAGCGACTCCTTCGGAGAACTGAGATAAAGTTGGCTTAGAATGTTCGAAGAGTTTCAATCTATGCCGGAGGGCAGGAGGCATGCTGTAAGGACATGCGAGACGAGGAAAATGTGCCCTTAAGTAAATGCAGATGGGGTGCATTAAAACGGCGTGGACCTCATCCTCGCCGTAGATCAGCCTAGCTTCTCACGCTCCATGTGGTGATCTCGAGACCACGTGGGCGCCCTTGGACCTTATTCTTCTACAGAGACCATTGCATCTCCTTGGGGAGAGAGACAGTAGGGAAGTCGATATCCCACCCTAAAAACAGAGGCCCTGTTCGGTAACCGCAGCGTCCTGGCATTTGGACGGCATAACCCGATTACTTAACCTCCCCTCCACTCTCCCCTTGCCTCGCGGACTGCCAGAAAGGCTTTGCACAACTACGACATGCACTAATCAGATTTCAGGTCCAGCGAGCTTAACATTGGTTAAACTGGCAATATTTCCTCTAAGAGTTTGCATTTCATTTCACTCCATAAACGAAATTAGAGGAGCGTTGACCAAAAGCCAGAAGATGCCTTTAGGGCTAAATGAAAGACGCTCGGAGAAGCGCCTTTAGAGGAGAAGGCTTAATTCCTAAGACCTCACCCCCCCCCCTCTTCCCCATACCTCCAGTGGGATGGTGAAGTATATAGGCGGATAACTGTAGAAGAACGCGGAAGATCGAGTTAACGATCGGGACGACGAAGTCCGGCTTCCGGACTTGAGTCAGTTCCTGATGGTCACACCGAAAATTAGCATCTTGTCTCGGGAAGATCGAGTTAGCGATCGAGACGATGAAGTCCGGCTAGAGTACCCGGCAACCCAACGAAAGGAACACAGAAAAAGCTCATGCTAAGCCAGTTCCTGGTGGTCACACCGAGATTTAGTTTAGCTTGTATTGAAAAACAAGCTCAATCATCTCTCGTCAGAGAAAAAAAACACTATCCCGGCTTACAACAAAACCCCGAGATAGTCCTCGCCATTTAGGAATACCCCAAAGTGAACTTCCTCAAACACTCCCCATTCGTCAAAGGATTCACTCGTTTGCTCATCGCTTGTCAGTGCGAATCATTCCAAGATTAACCAGAAGATTGGAAAAAGCATACTTACCCGGTCCCGTTGTTGAAATCATCTGACTAAGACAACGTGTTTAACGCCATCCGTCGCCCGCACCGAAATCACCTGTTTCTTCAAGCCTGTCCCCTTGCCAGTCAAACATCTGGAGTGTCTGTGAACGCATCCACGCGTCTGGCCGCAAAAAAAACATTCTTTCGTCCACATAAAAATTAAAGCCAAGGTCAGTCCCCAGCCGGGTTCACGTGTGGTTATTTTAAAGGTAAATAAATTCCATTATTTTTTTAAAGGTTTAATTAGCCTTCAATATTAAAGTGAGCTTTGGGTCAACCATTACTTGATATTCATTTGTTTAAATTAGTAAGGCTCACTTAAACTCGTTTAATTTATAGCTGTAGAGTTTGTTTCGTTAGATCTCACTTTTTTACTTTTTTCATGTGGTAATTAAAGATATATTTTCTCAGAAGTATTTAATTCAATCCTTGAAACGCTGAGTATGGCACTAGAAATCCTCAAAGATTAAAATAATAATAATAATAATAAAATATAGCACTCTTAGAGAAAACGTAATCAAGGAGTTTTTGAAATACGTAACAAACCTATACGTACGTACA
The DNA here is from genome assembly GCA_963969495.1 of Ceratothoa steindachneri. Taxonomy (NCBI): domain Eukaryota; kingdom Metazoa; phylum Arthropoda; class Malacostraca; order Isopoda; family Cymothoidae; genus Ceratothoa; species Ceratothoa steindachneri. The sequence goes on from OZ018332.1 coordinate 35,668,262, forward strand.
CCACCACTCGGTTCTTGCAATACCACGATAGAGACCATTGCGTCTCCTTGTCGCAGAGACCATTGGGTCTTCTTCTGGTAGAAACCATTGCGCCTCTCTGGGTCGGAAAACAATGCGTCGACTTGAGGCAGAGACCATTGCGCCTCCTTGAAGTAGAGACCATTGCGTCTACGTGGAGCAATGACCATTGCGACTCTCTGGGTCAGAGAAAAATGCGTCGACTTAAGGCAGAGATCATTGCCTTTCTTTGGAACAGAGACCATTGCCTCTCCTCGGAGCAGAGACCATTGTGTCTCCTTGGTGGCAGGGATCATTGCATCTCATTGGTGGCTGACCATTGCGTCTTCTTGGGGCAGAGATCATTGCATCTCATTGGAACAGGGACCATTGCGTCTCCTTTGTGGCAATGACCATTACGTTTCCTTGGGGCAGAGACCATTGCGTCTCCTTGGTGGCAGATACCATAGCTCGTCCTTGGTGGCAGAGACCATTGCGTCTCCGTGGGGTAGAGAACATTGCACCTCCTTCAGGCAGAGAACATTCTGTCCTCTTGGGGAATAGAACATTGCGTCTCCCTAAAGCAGAGATTATTGTGTCTTGGTGACATAGATAATTGCATCGTATTAGTGACAGAAACCATTGCGTCTCCTTGGTAAAATATATCATTGCATCCCATTGGTGGCAGAGAGTTTTTCGACATTCTTCCGTTTATGAACCATAACCTTCTTACCAAGTTGCCTCCATAGATTATCTATCGGGTTCAAATTACGACGCAGTACAAGTCAGTTCATCCCGTCGATAATTTTAGCATCCAAGAACTGCTTCACCATCTTTACAGAGAGTCAAGGAGCATTATCTTGCATGAAAGCAGAATTAGGTACTCCCCTGTTCGGGAAAAAGAGATAAAATCTTCTTTAAGCAGATTATTCTATACCGTAGCGTTTATTTTGCTACGAAAACAGACGAAATGAAAAGGTCCATTGATTCAAATCCGCCTACATCATAGCGCTGGCGCCTGCAAATTTAACTGTATTTTTCTCGATTGCGAGATTCAATCTTTTCCTTGCACGCCTTCTTAGATGCTGATTCTCATCTGATCCGAAAAAAAATTTGCTTTCGTCGCTGAAAAACTCTTCCCCACTTTTCAGCATTCCACAGAACATGCTCCTTAGAGAAGGCCAAGGATAACCTAACCGATTTATTGTTTTGCTTTTATAATCAGGTTCGCGTCAGAAAATACCGGCTGCTGTTCCCAAATCAGCGTTCTATCGACATCTGTTACATCGTGCGATCTTTCCTGGGGTGTTTTTTTTCGAAGGCAATTCGGGTTTTGTTGGGGGATTTTTCTTCTTTTATGGTGTGTGGGGGGACGGGCGACTTGCGGGACCAGGTATCCTTATGTAGATTCATTAGATACGGAATCACATTTTTTGACCGATTGTGATGCCTCAAAATGTCATTCCTTCACTCTTCCACTGGACAACCTGCTTTCTGAAAGATTTGCTGATCTTAACGCCTCGCTCTCTTGATAAATGATTAATCCTATCAGTATCAGTGTTGCCATAAATATGTACGTTCAAAATGCAAGTTGTAATTTATCATTCTCCTAGTTTTAGATGCATTCTCTCGTCAAATAAAAATTACTGTCGCTCAACATTTTTTAATTCACTGTTCTAAGAAATGAAGCATAGACACTATCAGAAGCAAAAAAAAATAAATAAATCCCTCCAATATACATGGAAATTGAAAGAATTTTTTTTAGTGTAGATTTGAGTATTTTGTTATCTAACTTCCGATGGTACTTGTATGTAGCAAACAGTGAAGGAATCCCAACATTGAACATTATTCATAAACCTTAGCGAGTCTTGATAGCGTTGCGAAGTCCATAATAGTTTCTGAACGATACGGAAATCTCCGATTGGAGAGTTAATTCTAGTCATGGAGACGTGCGCCATTAGGGTGGCCAAAGTTATGATTTGAAGTACAAACCAAATTGAGCTGATTAAAGATTGGATAGCTATGAAGAGAAAGGTAAAGTCTGAGATATACGGTAAAGGATCTCGCCTCGTGCAATAGAGAAACTCAGATATTGTTGTCGACTACTGGCCTAAAGTCACTCGAAGTAGATTCCAGTAGAAATGTAAGAAGGAGTATATGGCATGTTTGACACGTTGACCTCAGCACTGGGTAAAATGGTTTGGATTCTGCGAAACCTGGATGTGTAGGGCTGACCGACGTGTAATTTTGTATTTTATAAAAAATAAAAAAAAACAACATTGGGAACATATTGGTCACAAAGGTCAATATGAGAAGCTCGTAATAGCAGTATTAAAGTTAAAGGAAATTAAAAAAGGTATGTGGAAAGCAGATTGCATAAATAGACGACAGGGTGCGCGAAATATCACAAAGGTGCATAATTCTCCTGCCGAAACTGCGATCGGACGAGGTTCTGCTACAAATCCAGGACTCTGTGCATTTGCAAGTTTTGTCTTAGTTGCACTTGTGTTGGGTATTTATTGGTATGTAGATATTATTGCTTGTTCCTGGCGGCGAAGGGAGCAGAGGGCTGTATCGGGCATGTCAGTGCAGTGTATTTATGTTTAGCTTTGCGTTTTGCCTGAACTGGGGTCTTTCCAGGGCGATTGTTCTCGGTTTATATTTGATGAAATGGCGTTGAAAAGGTGACTTAGACCCAGAGATTAGATGTCTGATTGCGTTATGTATGGATTGTTTGGTAAGTAATGGTGGCCTGGTTATGGGGTGGTGAAATTCCTTGGAAAATCTTTGTATTGTGTGTACTCTGAGCGTTGCCCATGTTTCGTAGGGGAGGTCGGGGGCAGAGCATGTGGTTTCGCGTACTATGGAGAAATTACTTGGAAATGAATACGAAATGTTTAAGGCTTGATGGCATTTGTGTGCAGCTTAGGCACCTTTCGAGATCTTTCACCGAGAAAATGAGATCCATTAGTGACTGGCGGAGACGCTGGACCCACGCGCACTCCCCGACTTGCAAAAAGCAAACTGCAGCCATCCGCCAAGAATCTGTGAAGAAAACTTCTAGGAATATCATGTTGAAGAGAGCTAACAGAAAGGCTGAGCCTATCCTTGCTTAACTATATATCGAATCCTGGCGAAGAGGATATCATCCGGATCAGGGATGGTATCTGCGCAAGTAGCAAGATCGGAACACAGCTTGCTCAGAAAAAAACACCATTGAAGCTTTCTCTGCCTCTGAAGGGGATGTTTCCTCGGTGGCCTTCAGTGAACGGGTGACATTTATGGAATGCTGGTCAAGGAACATTCCAGTTGGAGAACGTGTATAAATCAGACGCGAAGGATTTTGCCATGATGCGGGGTCTAAGGTTATGGTCCCGACTTCCAAAAGAACAGGAAGTGGCTCCTCTGATAACTTACTCCGAATCTTTTGGACATGCTTCCACAACTCGGAAGAACGTACTTCGAAACGAAACGGAATCTGTTCCTCACCCGACTACCAAGTTAGCTGATGGCGTGTAAAATGGCTGGAATTTCGATGAGTAGAAGCTATTCGCAACAATGTGGGTGCGAGGGAAGAACTTAACGACCTCAGTTTTTATAGTGAAGTCCACCATGTACGACCAAAGCCACGCCGAATTGGCTTCTCGAGTTGTAGGAAACAAACAAAAGATATTTGAATGGGTAATAATAGCTACCACGAACGTTGCCAAACTCCCGTTATCCAAAGTTCTGTTAAAGACGGCAGGAAAAAGAAGAGGTTCGAGGGTTGTGATGTGGAATGATTAAAAAATAAGGACACCGATCTCCAACCCTCCCGTGGGGGTTGCCTAACATTCATGTTTCAAAGGAGGAGATTCAACGCACCCCACATCAAACCGGCTAAATAGAGAAACACAAAAAAATACCTTTCCAGGTGGAGTTGGACTGATACAACCTGAACTCACAAGGGGTTCTCCGTGTTGACTGTTAAACCAGCCATCTGGACGGGTAGCACGGCCTTCCGGTCCCAGTGCACCGGTGGGTGTCAAGCGTAACATGGTGAATCGTAGCACAATTGACCTTCGGGGGAACTTGTTCCATTCTGGCCCCATTACCCGTTTGGAAGGCTTAACTGTCACCATTATAGTCACTCTGCTTATATAAACTGATGTTCTTTCTCGGGAAAGCTTCTATACCTCTTTAAAAAGGTCAAAGGTCTTCTCACTCATTTCATTTTCTAGTGGTGTGAAAGGTAGCTTCCGCAACAATAACACAGCTTACTTTAGGAGAACCCTCACCCGTAAGGAAGGCTTAGGCGGTGATAATAAATGTCACCACTATATCCACTGCCTAGAGAAACAGTGTTGTCACGCAGGCCTTTATTTTTTACGCATTTAAAAACCTCAAAGTGTAATTTCATTGTTATTCTATCTAGTATTAAGGGCCTGACATATGATCCCATGTCTTATAAGAAGGTAGGCTTTAGAACCTATATAAACAACACGCTTTACCATTCACATTATGAAGTTATTAATGAGTTTCGAGTTTTATGTCCTAATAAACACAGATCTGCGTGTAATGGGCTGACATCCCACTGTGACCATTCTTTGGTACCTAAGTCTGTGCTACGTGTGACGAGCAAACTTAATTGCCTTTTTGGCTGCTAGGCAAACTAAATATTTTTTGCTCCGCCCCTGAATCTGTCAAATAACATCTAATCCTGACTGTTCAGTTGAGAACTAGTAGAACTTTGTTAGCGGGTTCTTTCTGATCTATAATTCCTATATGGCTTCTGACTTGGGAGTTACGATTATTGAGGAACCGTCTCGGACAACAAACCGACGCTGGGTAACTTCGGTTGAATACTATTATTAACTCAACCATGGAGGTCACCCTTGAAAGGTTTGAAAATTCTAAATGAGATAGGTGGAAGCGAGTGAACGCTAGATATACAGAGTGGGACGTAGGGATATCCTTATTTGAAAATAAGGAGGCGCGGTTAAGGATGGTCACAGTGGAGTGAGGAATGGCTTGATGGGGGGGGTTGGGACTAGACTCGTTGCAGTCGCAAACAGGCTGTGGTCGAGGGAGCAGTGCACTTTTGCCGCAGAGGCGTATTCTTCTAACAACCTTTCGTCGTCACTTTGCAATTTCCCCGAGAGGCCGTGCTCAAGATCGTAAATCGATTTGATTGTTGGTAGATGCCTTCAAGGAAACAGGGAATGTGTACAAAAGAAAGAAAGAACATACAAGGAGCGTTAAAACACCTGGAAATGTCAAATGAGTTCGTTAGTCTATGCTGGGGTCTCCCAGGCGTTCTGCTCGTAAATATGCAGTTACCCTTGGTGGCATGTCGAGACGTTCTCTTCGTTGACTTCTTCACGATAAACTTACTCTTCATCCATATAAAATGATTTTGGTTCAGCATCTGACGGAACGTGATCGGGCTCCACACACTTGGCCTAGGTCCAGGATCTGCCTGAATCCAGGAGAAGTTTTCCTTTTATTTCCCTCGCGAACAGAAATCGAGAGAGAGCACCGAATTCTCGTAAAATCCGTATCGCTGCGCGAAAGACTTTTTTTATCTGTGGCCAGATAGTATGTCTTTCACACCTTCGAGCCATCTCGGAGTTTACGATGGCGCGAAAAAGGGCGACAGAGAATTCGAGGCGAGAGGTGCATTTAGAGGTACGGGAGGGGCACGCAGCTTGTGTCGGAGTATTTCTGCCTACACTTATGTACGCGGTATTTAGACTTCTACATCCACTAATCCTCTGAAATGTTAGGAGTTTTCCCTTCATTATCACTTGAATCGCCATAGGTGGCTCTCCCTTATGCGGAGACGCTCCACGTGATCTACCATATACAAGATGGAATAAAATAGACAGAAGAATAGAAATTGCCAAAGGAAATTAACTAAGGCGAAATACACAATGGTCTTCAACAAAATTTGCATTCAAGAAAGACTGCTATCCATCTACACTAATTAATATATATATATATATATATATATATATATATATATATATATATATATATATATATACATATATAGGGTCTTTCAATAAGGTCGCTCGATTTTTAAATGTAAATATAACAAGTTGTGTGTGATATATGCACTCAATTTATTTTAAATTTGAAAGTAAATTTTATGGAATATGGAATATGACGTTCAAATGTCCGCTTCGGATTCGCTTGGTGGAACGTATTCGGGAGGCCCAATTTTCGATGACTTTGTCGCATAAATCTGGCTGAATTTGCTGGATGGTGTTCGTTATGTTGATTTTGAGGACATCAACTGTTTGTGGATTATTCGCATAGACCTGCGATTTAAGGTAGGCCCGAAGAAAGTAGTCTAATGGCGTTAAATCGCATGGTCTCGGTGGCCAGTTGACGTCGCCGCCGCGCGAGATGACCCTGCCCTGAAATCGCTGGTGCAAAATGTCTATCATGGCGTGCGCAGTGTGGCACGTAGCTTCGTCCTGTTGGAACCACATGACGTCATTATCCATATCAGGCATATAATCCAGTTGAGGGCACAAGAAGTTGCTTGTCATCGATCTGTAGGTCTCGTCGTTGACGGTTATGGCAATCCCATCTTCGTTCTCAAAAAAATACGGACCGATGATTTCATTAGACGAAAATCCGCAACAAACAGTGACTTTGTTGGGCTGCAATGGGTGCTGATGTATCTCATGTGGATTGTTTTCGTCCAAAATCCGACAATTTTGCTTGTTCACAAATCCATTCATCCAAAAATGGACCTCGTCGCTGAAGAGGATAAAAATCACGTAATGCGCGGAACGTTTGTCGAACGGAGTACTGATTTTGATAATAACATTTGATGATTTGCACACGCTGTTCAACGCTATAACCTTCCATCGTGACTTGACAAGTACTACTGAACAGTTCACAGTGAGGTTGCCAGATGTCGCTTTAACAACATGGCCACTATCGCCTGACAAAGATCGAGTGTCCTTGTTGAAAGACCCTTTATATATATATATATATATATATATATATATATATATATATATATATATATATATATATATATATATATATATATAATTAACTGTTGAGCTTCCAAATCGGAGTTTCAATATGAATGTGAAAACCAAGCACACTTGATAAAAGCATCTTTATTTGTCTGGGTTTGAACGTTTCGAGGTCCTAGCCTCATCATCGGCACTAAGATAGTAAATGGTTAAAATTTCTAGTTTTCATAAAATACTAAAATTGAATAGTGCAATTTAGGATAAGCTGCTTAATACAAGTATAATTTTTTTAATAATTCATGATACAATATTTAGATTGGATGCAGTTTGATTTATATTTAAATTAGGTTCAAGTTTTAGGATGTAGAGGCATTCTAATATTCGTTTCGTTGGGATGGGGGATATAAGTAAAAGTTATCCAGATTAATTTTAGACTTGCTTACTTTGATGTGATCTCGTATGAGGGGGAGGGGGGGTCTGGTTTGCTTAGAATCAGCCCCGTGCGGGTCGACCTTCCCCGATGCTGTTCGATGTGACAATGGATTGACAATTACAGAAAAGCGGCAAAGGAATGAATTCGTTCCTTATAGCTGAAATAGGATCCAATATTGTGCTCATTTTTTCACATGAATTTTGGGTCAAAATTTTAGGTCATTTACAAAGTAGTTTGATTTTTTACCAAAGTATGGGAGACTAAAGAAAATGGTAATTTCTCTATAGTATTTTCTGTTAGATTTTTTGATAAAAAGCGTTTGAATACATTCAAGTTTGGACTGTCTACCGTCTCAAAGGCGAACTATTCCAGTAATCTACCACTCTATTGGTGAAAAAATATTTTCTAACATCCAACCTGCACCTCTGTTTTTTAATTTTTAAGTGGTGACCCCTAGTCCTATTACTACCTTCCAATAAAAATAACTTACTAATTGTAGAATCGATGAATAAGAGTTTTTATCGAGGATAACTTAAGGTTGTGCCTAAACCTGTAAATGTAGGCTTCCTATAGACTGAAGTTTCAAACTCTGTTCTTGAACGTTTAATATCTATATCCAAAAATGGAAGTCTACTATTTTTCTCGATCTCCATTGTATAATTTATATTTTTATGTCTAGAGTTCAAGTATTTGAGGAATTGTTCCGCCTCTTGTCTTGATTTCATTAATACAAATGTATCATCGGCATAACGTCTGTAGTAGATAGGTTTACATTCAATGGGACAGTTATTGAGCTAAAGTTGTTCATAATGGCATAAGAAGATGTTCGCGAAATTTGGCCCGAGTGGTAGGCTCATCCCCACTCCTTTTTGGACGTAAAATTATTTATTAAATATAAAATAGTAATTTAAGACAGCCAATTCCAAAAATGACTTAAATAGGTTTTTTGTAATACTTATTACTTTTTGACAAGAATTAAAAAGATAGTTTGTACAAATTTGGATTGTTTCATTCAGCGGAATATTTATGAATAAGTTTACGACGTCATAACTCACCATTATGACGTTAGCAGCGTCCGAACGGTTGCACAGGTCTTCTACAAATTGTCGGAAATTAGCTATTGTGTATTAGTAAGTTCGGAAAGGACGGGTACTAGGAATTTTGATATACCATAAGAGGGTGTATTACATGCGGGATAAATGGGGCGGAGTGGAACTCTTTCCTTATATATATATATATATATATATATATATATATATATATATATATATATATATATATATATATAGATATCTAACGAAATACGAGTATATAACAAATTACACGTACCAGGCTCTGTTCCTGAAATACTATATGGAAAACCTAAAACCCATAAGGAAGAAGTTCTACTTCGCCCCATTTTTTCCGCATACAATTATACACTAAAAAATATGTTAATAAAACACAGCCCAAGGAACGGTAATAATGTAATATATAGTATACCTTGTTTTGATTGTAATTTATTCTATATAGGTCAAACTTCTAAAAATATCTCCGTAAGAATTAAGCAACATCAAAATGCAGTATCCAAAGGATATACATATAATGCTTTGGCCGTCCACAGGCTTAAGATGGGTCGCCAGATTAACTGGTCAAAAGCAGATACCATAATGCATATAAATGATTTTATTGGCAGAAATATCTTTGAATCGCTCCTAATCTCCAGCACAAAGGAGAGTAATGCAAATATTAGCCCCGGTTTGTTTTCCTTAGATCCACTCCTATCTTTCTTCCTCAAATCAAACTTATCAGAGGTCATAAAATATCTGACCATCTGATTTCATAGAGAAAACATTGTTTATATAAATAGAGTGTCTCTCTATTTCATAAACCATTGTGAGTTTGAAAATGTTATTAAGATAACGAAAGTACTAGCTCCAAACAATCTTTCTTTTTCTCTACTGGTACAACCAAATATTTATACTTATTCACGTTTTACCTCTCCTGATTTGTACTCATATATATATATATATATATATATATATATATATATATATATATATATATATATATATATATATAGGGTGGGCCGTAAGTTTCTATACATAGGAAAAAAAAATTATGGACAACCATTTTTATTTATATAATATGCTCTACATGGTTGCTATTGTTTTGAAAACATTTTAATACGTGTTTCCCACTGTTGATGAACACGCATTAGCACTGTTGAAGTTATGCTCGTAATGGCGTTGATGATACATTCCTTTAGATGATTTATGTCTCGTATCTTTACCGGATACACATGGCAGTCAAGTGCCCCTAAAGATAAAAATCAAGGGGGAAGAGATCTGGGGATCTGGGAGGCCACTCCACAGGACCACGCCCACCAATCCAAGCATCCGGAAACTGCTGATCCAAATACCGACGCACGAGAAGATCATAATGAGGTGGAGCTCCATCTTGCTGGAAGTAAACCCTTCCTCGTTTAGCAGGGATGGGAAAATTTCTTCTTGCAACAAGTTAAGATACCTTTCGGCATTAAGATTTCCACTGACCCCATATCCAGGCCTACACTATCACTTTACCGGCACCTTGCATCTTCGTAGGACTCAGCCAGTTAGGGTTAGCATTACTCCAATAACGTATGTTTTGCCGATTATTCTCTCCATTGACGTAAAAATTTGCTTCATCAGTAAACAAGATCTTAGTTAAAAGGTTTGCATCTTCGTTCACTTTAGTTAATGCCCATTCACAGAATTCCATCCGTCTATCCGGGTCGTCTTCAAACAAATGCTGTTGTACAATATGCAATTTGTATGGATGCCATTTGTTTAGTTTCAAAATGCGCCTGATACTCGATCTGTTGACGCCACTTTCTGCAGACAACCGTCGTGTACTTTTTCTGGGACTCCGTGTAAGCGCTGTAAGTATCGTAGCTCTTGTGTCTTCATCGATGTCTGCGCGTCTTGTACCACTTCGCGATTGATCTGCAACATTTCCAGTTTTCTGAAACTTGTTAATATGTTTTGCTACAGTGTCGTGTGTGATGTTTGTTCCATGTTTTCCGTTAAAGTTCATTGCAACCATGCGACTACTTCCCGACCCAACCATCAGTATGATTTCAATTCGTTGCTCTTTCGTCAAACGCATATTCTAGGACATCTGGAACATATTTTTTTTTTCCTATGTATGGAAACTTACGACCGCCCCGCTGTATATATATATATATATATATATATATATATATATATATATATATATATATATATATATATATATATATATATATATATTCGTTGATTGACTTTATTAAATAAAAATTTATAACACTTTCGAACTACATACTCAATTTTGTTCAAATGTATTGTGTGGCAATTCTTCTTTTATCCTATCATTCCATTATTCTTATATTTTTTTCGCAGGCTGCCACCACATATACGCATGTTCAAATACAGGGTGTTATAAGCAAATGTATTCAACCCAACCTCCTCCTGTCTTCATTTAGGAAGGACCAAACCGGCCTGGGAAGTGTTTTTGAAATGCCAAAATTGAATTGACTTCCTTACTCGAGTAGAGAATCAAGAGCTGCAAGTGGATTAGAGAGGTCTTTTTCGCCTCGCCGAGTGATCTCAAGTAGAATTTGGATGCCTCCACAATTCCCGAACACACGGATCTTCATCCTGTGCTTCAAAGACCTATCAGGACGTGGCGTTTTCAACACCCGCGCATCCACCATCAAACGGAGAGTTTGCCATTTGCTTTCGCCCACGCAGGGCTTGATATTAATTGTATTCGAAAGATGGGGTAAGGGAGAATAGAACACTGCAGTTAACTTGAATAAACGGTCACGGACGCCTAACTCTCAACAGCCCCGTAGGTGGTCGTAAAATTTCCCTCTCCCCTGTCGAAAGGGTATGTAATCATAATGACGTCACCCTCGCCGTTGAGATAAGATTAATAATTGTGGGTAATTTATTTATTTATTCCTGGAAACTTCGAGAGTCTTCTTGAGCCCCATCATTTTGGGAAGATAATCTTTTTTTCCCTTATATTTCCCCCCTCTCTATTTTCTGCTCATTCTTTCTTCTTCTTTACTCTCTCCTCCATTTTTTCCTTTTAGCAGCATACATAAAGTCGTTTTCGAAGGAAATTGGCGTTAAGTATCTTCCAAAATTTTGTCCACACAAGACTTGGTTGTAGGCAACTTGCTCTGATGATCCGGACGTAAATTAGATCAAAAGGGTTCAAGGGGAGAGGGTAGCTCAAAAGGGTTCAAAGAGAGATGGTTGGTCAAAAGTGTTTAAGCGGGGTCGGTAGCTCAAAAGATTTAAGGGAAAGAGGGTAGCTCAAAATGGTTCAAGGAGAGATGATGGGTTAAAAATGTTAAATGTTTAAGGATTTAGGGGGGGGGGGGTAGTTTAAAAGTGTTCAAGGATAGGTGGTTGGTCATAAGTGTTTAAGTTGGGGTGGGTAGCTCAAAAGGATTCAGGGTAGGAGGGTAGCTAAAAAAGGTTCAAGGGAGAGGGTAGCTCAAAGTGTTCAAGGAGAGATGGTGAGTCAAAAGTGTTTAAGTGGAGATCGGTAGCTCAAAAGGGTTTGAAGAAAGATGGTAGCTAAAAGGGCTCAAGGAAGAGGGTAACTCAAAGTGTTCAAGGATATATGGTTGGTCAAAAGTATTTAAGTGGAGGTGGGTAGCTCAAAATGGTTCGATGGAAGAGGGTAGCTAAAAAGGGTTCAAAGGAGAGGGTAGCTCAATAGGTTCAAGGGGAAGGGTAGCTCAAAGTGTTCGAGAAGAAATGGTTGGTCAAAAGTGTTTAAGTGGAGGTCGGTAGCTCAAACAGATTCAAGGGGAGAGGGTAGCTCAAAAGGGTTCAAGGCGGAGCTGTTACGGTGCCCTTGACTGCCTAAATCAATCCTCCAGACTCGAATCGGGACAGGTAGGAGGAGGAGGAGGAGGAGGCGGGCCTCTTTTCAACCCAAGCCAACGAAGTCATCTCGCGCAGGTCACTTGTAAGGGAGTGGGGGGACTGTGAAGGAAGAGGCCAAGGTGGAGGAAGTGAAAATGGATGGAAGAAATAGAGCCGCAGAAGGTCCGGGGATGTAACGTACTCCCACAGATGGCGGCTGCAGAATGCTGGTGTATGTTACACCTAACACCCCATGCTAGGTCAAGAGAGGGGCGGGGGGGGGATTTCAGACTGTTACACCTGGTATCTGGAGGCACAGCAGGCTTTACCGGCCCTAGTGCCCCCAGAAGTCGCAAAATAGATTGAAACTACCTGGGTTTTATTATTTCTAGATATTTCCACCTTTCCCTTTTTTTCCAAGCCTATTTTCTTGACCTACGGCTGATTCCATAGGCCCGTCGTGGACCAGCCTTCGTCCATGCATCCATTGCCTGTAAAGAGGGGTGGCGAGCTTATCCCCTCCCTCATGGCTCAGGTTGGGTGGGGGATTAACATGTACTCCCTCATTTCTCCTGGGGGATTGTGTGCCCTCCCTGCCTCAATGTGCGCAGGGGGTGTGCGGCTGTGAATCTTCCATACTTCTTCGCTCCCTCCATCGTCACCCCCTCCATGCGGGAGATGCACTCGTTGGTCAACAGGGGAGGGGGAATCTCCTATCGGGTGCTGTAAGGGAGATTGATCGAGCCCCCGGTAAAGCTGCCCTGGGGTTTGGGCCCCTCTCCCTAAGGGAGCTTCGCATTTTGTCTCCTAAGTCATGAAATTAGGGGTAAAGGCAACCCTTGGGGGCGAGCTCCCTCCTCCGTAGTTTGCAAAATAAGAGGAGCTAATTCTGTCCAATGGGGGGTGTAGCCCCCATCGCTCTTTCCTCGGGTCTTCTTACAAGTCCCCACAGGGGGGTACCCTGTTTTGCCTGTTACACTTGGTACCTAAGGGAGGGGGCTTCACAGCCTCCTGGCCTGAGGGGAACTAGGGAGGCCCTGTCACGGGGTGGACTGGAACTCGATGATGGGGCCTGGGAAAGGTGTTGGTGCGCTTTGTCCTTCGGACACTTGATGTCATGCCGGTGAGTGTGACGCCGCACTCTACCATGAACTTCGTGAAAGGAGTGGTTTGTGTGAAAGAACTCCTAGAGCTGACTGACCACGGGGCGTCCGAGGTCGATCGTGCCGGTTGGTATCGCTACCCCTTGAAGTCACTCGTGTCAATCCCGCGGAGGTGCTACTACTGTCACCGCTTCGGCCATACGAATCGCTCCTGTCGTCGTGCAAAGTCGGGGTCACCCGAAGTCTGCGTAAGTTGCTCCAGGGCCGCACATGATAAGTCCAAATCGCATGTGGCCAAGTGTGTCAATTGCGGAGAGCCGCACCCCGCTTCTTCGAAGCAATGTGGTACCTATCTCTTTGAGAAGCAAATCCTGGCCGTTCAGGCCCAGGATCGTCTGTCATTTCGCGAAGCCATCGACTTGGCCCTGGCGCGCCCGGCGCTGCCTGGGACGTCCTATGCCTTAATGTTAAGAAAGACACCTTCTGCTCCTGGCCCCTCCAGGCCTACGAGCACGGTCGTTTTCGCGCCCATTCGGAACACTTATGCGGGCTCTATTCATCCCCAGCCTAGGCTAAAACCTGGGTTCCTTCCCCTTTCCAAGTGTGACCGTTTCTCATACGGCGAAACGGCCGCGTGCCTCAACCGATTCGTTATAACCACAGGAGGCAACACACCTAAAGTTAATCGTCAGGCCGTCTTCTGGTGTTCCTAATGATGACACCCAAATTGATGACAGCATCAAAGTAGCTTCGGCTCCTACAACCCAACTGAAGGCTGGACTGGGTGCTCGGATACCATGGATCATCCAAAGGATGGACCCTCACCTCCGAAGCCATCCAGCCAGCCGAATTTTAGAGGTAGGGAGAGGAAAAAACGCGCATAGCGAGCCCAATCTACCCCAATAAGTCCTCGAAGGCGACAGCGCACCTTGTTCGGCCAACAGCGCCCAGAGTTCTGCCTCCAGCAAGCGTACGGCCATTCCCGTAAGAGTCTTCTCTTCGAAAAGGGTCCCAGCATCTAATCCGAGCTAGGCCTGGAGGGCATATTACTTCAATGGAATTGCTGCCGACTCCAGGCCAACTGAGAGGAGCTGCGAAGGGTAGTCTCTTCCTGATCATCGTTGGCAATCTTTTAGCAAGAGACTATCAAGTCTTCTTATATTTTCTATAAATACCTCTTTTCAGGCAGTGGCACTGTAGTTGCACCTGGATAGGAGGTATATTGTTATTTCTGCGTACATTACATTCCACCATCAGTCGACTTCGACGCGGGGGACATCCGCCGCATCGTGGCACAGTTGCTGAGGAGGCCCTTTCTCTTGCTGGGGGATTTGAACGGTAGAGAAATGCTCTGGGGAAGTTACTCGATCAATCCCAGGGATCAGGTCTTTGCTGACCTGTTTGACGAGGTGGGGATAGGTGTGCTCAATGCGGATGAGTTTACGCATCACTTCGAGAAACGCTTCATTTTCCTGTCTTGATCTATCCCTGTGCCCTCGGGATGCAGCACCTGATTTTGTGTGTGGGGGGTGGTTGATAACATATATGGTAGTGTTCACTTTCTCATTCAACTATCATTTTCTAGGCTCCCGCGTCCTGAGAGCCCCCCCCCCCCCCTCCATCCACTCCACTCTGTGTTTTTTGGCGCAGGCGCGTTGGTCCGCGTTTTAAGAAATGACTGATTTATCTGTCATAGTCGAGGATTTTAGGTCGGTAGATGATGCTGCTGAGTTCTTCTCCGTTTTGCCCACCGACCACTCCCGTGGTAGTTGGCCAAGTGTAAAGCGGCCTTAAAACAGAAGCGTTATGCCAACATGCACTATAAGCGTCGGTGAATTTCGTCGAAATAGAGCTAGGTTTCAATATGTTTAGAAGCACGCCCGCTGCTCTTCTTGGCGGGCATAAGTATCTTCACCTTACGGGAAGACCCCTCTAGCAGAGGTGTGGAAGCGAGTCAAATTCTCGCTGGACCTCCCTCCCGTTCTCCAGGTGAATGATACCGCAATATCGGACCCTGTGTCCGTGCCGGAATCCTTCGCGACCGCATTCTCCGCATTTCTAGCCGGGATGTTGATCCACCAGCATTTGATGTACGTTGTGATGTCGCAGAAGGCCGCCAGCGGGACTTTACCTCCAGAGGCGGATAACCCTTCAACGACAGGTTTACATTGAGTGAGGTGCATTTCGCTCTCGTTTCGTGCGCGGGTACCGCCCCTGGTCCAAACTATCTTCCGCACGTCATACTTCGACACCTGGGTGAGAAAGGCATTGCCTCTCTATTAGATTTGTTGAACAGGATCTCCGTAGAGGGTATCCCCCCAGATTCCTGGCGAATCGCTACTGTGCTCGCTTTTCGCAAACCGGGCAGAGATCACTCTATTCCAGTTGATCGTAAAATTTATAAATGGTAGATTAGCCTTTTTCCTTGATAGTGGGGGCGATCTGTCTTGTGTAAAGTGCGGCTTTTACAAGTTCCACTCCACGTCGGATGCTCTGCTCCGTCTAGAAAATGCCGTCTACGAGGCCTTCCTTCGTAGACAGCACTACGCAACGGTCTTTTTCGATCTGGAGAAAGCCTATGATACCGCATAGCGATACGGTATTATGGTGACTCTCGACTCGATGGGGCCGAGGGAACGCATCCCAATCTTTATTTCTGAGCTTTTGCAAGATCGTTGATTCCGCGTACGGGTGGGGGAGCTCTTACCGGCCCAATGGAGCAGGAAGAGGATGTCCCGCAGGGAAGTGTCCTCAGTATCACCGCAGTGCTGCCGGAAGATGTTCTCGCTACGCTCTACGTGGACGACCTTTCGGTCTCTTTTGTTGCGGCCCTGATGCCAACTCTGGCGCGTCGACTCCAACAGTCATTGAACCGCGTCTCTCGCTATGCCGAAGCGCACAGGCTTCGGTTTTCCTTGGCCAACACTAAGGTGGTGCACTTCTGCGGTCATCCACGGCTCCACCCTGACCCAGATTTGTTTCTTAATGGGGGGTACACCCGGAAGTGGTTGAATCACACTGTTTCCTTGGTCATGTGTTCGACCGACGCCTCACATGGGCTGCTCATGTTCTCAGCCTTAGGGTCTCTTGTACCCGCGCCATGGACAGTCTTCGTTCTGTGAGGTTTAGCACCTGGGGTGCTGATAGGACTACCGTTTTGCTTTTCTAACTGTCCATTTTATTTGATTCGCTCTGTTGTAGGTAGCATGTTCCTGTGCCGGGGGGAGGCTCTCCTCCCAGCGACGTCGGAGTGTGCTTCCTTCTTGTTCTTGCTTTTTTTCTTGTTCGTTTTTTTGTTTGTTTTTGCCTTTGTTTTTTTCTGTGTTTTGTATTTTTTATTGTTCTTAATCTAGCCTAGCATTAGGCTATAAAGGTATTATAGTTATTTTTGCCCTAGGAGGCAGTCGCAAGATGAGCTCTATATAAAAAGTGTTCTTACGGGCTCTCCTCGCCCATCTTTTGGGATAATCCCTTGACTTGTGTCGGTCCTCCCGCCATTCTTTTCCAGACCTGAATAAAAACGAATAATGTGAATGGAGTCTTGACCCATCTAAAGATAATACAAGACTAAAAGAATGACTTTAAATTACAATCCAACACAATTGCTTTCCCTTAGTGAGCAAAAGACCGCCATTCAAGCGGTCTTTTTCGACGATATGGGGTTGCATTCGCCCCCATAAGGGACTGGAAAGGGCAAGAAATATGAAAGGGGCCCCGAGTGCGGTTGAATTAGCCGACTGACAGAGTAATTCATAAGGTAATCGGGGCATTGAATTATCTGACCATATCACGCCGAATTTCCGTGTGGTGGGGGCTACTGTTTTGGGAAGGGAATTAAACAAAAGATTAGCGTAAGGAGAGGTAAGCGAGCGCCGGGTTTTTTTTAGCCCCATTCCCTAAAGTTGACGAGGATGATGGTTAGGAGATCCTCGACTGATCCAACGGTTAAGTGTAGGGGAGTAAACCTTCCGAATCAGAAGTGGTGCCCCGAAGAGGGACCAGTGCGCTGTTCTCAGACTCTGGCAGCTTCTGCAGCTAACCTGGTGCCAAAGGTACTGTTCGGCATTCCTCTGGATGACACTGGCGAAGCCGAGAGGGGGGGTCTTGACGACTGGGCAACCCAGGATCTCCATACACTACGCCCAGGCTTGCGCCCTATAGAGGTCACTTCACTGCTGCTGTTTCAGCGGCGACCACAGGCTGACTTCCATGGCGCAATTTCCAATTTCCATTGTCTTACGAGACAGAAGGATGCCAACGATATAAATATATATATATATATATATATATATATATATATATATATATCAGCGGCCATCATATAAGGGTCAGTAAGAACAAGTGTATTTAAATATTTATTATTGAAGTTTAACAAAACATTGAGACTATATATTATACTATAGCGTACGAGAAGTGCAGGCGAGCGGCTTAAAAGCTTCGTTTGAATGAGTCTTTTTTGAGACTCAGGATGGCTGAGTGGATTCGCCGCTGGCTAACAGTGGTCCAGCGACGTGGGAAGCTGTTCGCAACTCGCCTACGTTATTATTTTTTGTTTGCCGCTTTTCCTATTCCCCTCTATCAAACAGGTGCCCAGACCCGGGAGGAGGAGCGTTAGACCTTGGATAACATTTCCAAACGGGCTCTTTTCATTTCTTCAAAATACGCTCCGCTTCTAGGAGGGGAGTTGTATAGCGTACGAAAAGTGCAGGCGAGTGGCTTAAAAGCGTCGTTTGAATGAGTCTTTTTTGAGACTCAGGATGGCCGAGTGGATTCGCCGCTGGCTAACAGTGGTCCAGCGACGAAGGAAGCTGTTCGCAACTCGCCTAAGCTATTATTTTTTTGTTTTCTCCTTTTCCTATTCCCCTCTATCTACAATACAACTATTTAGATATATCTAATATCCATCTTTGGTGGAAATTTCAAGTGAATGGAATAGATATTTCGTAAGTTATGAAGAAATAAACAAACTATCTTCCAAATTGCAGCGGCCAAAGGTTAAGGGTCACTTAGAAAAAATGAACTACCTACCGAGGTATTTGTGTTTAGGAGACTGTTCATGTGCTAACAGTTACTTCTTATTATCATACATTATTGGAACATTCAACGGTCAACATGGCGGCTTCTGAGAGACGACCGGTGTCCTGTGATGAAAAACAAAGGATTGTGTGCCTTCACCAAGAGGGTAAGTCAAATTCTGTGATAGCAACTACTGTAGGGAGGTCTAGAAGTGTTGTGCAACAAATTGTAGCGCGTTTTAAGTCATCAGGATCGACAGATGCTAATCTCAAAACCGGCAGACCTCGTAAAACGTCACCAAATTGAATCGAATTTTGGTTAGAATATCACTTAAGGATAGGTTTAATAGCGCTGCTGAAATATCCCGCGAGTTCAGCTTTATCTCGGATGTCAACGTATTGCGCAAAACATTTCTCGGAGGTTACGAGGTTCTGGATTGCTTGCTCGGGCACCAACAAAGAAACCTTTGATCTCCAAGAAGAATCAAAGAGCCCGTTTTTGTTACACTCCCGAACATGTCGTTTGTACAGAAGAACAGTGGGCGCAGGTTCATTTTAGCGATGAATCGAAGTATAATGTGATTAGTTCCGATGGCGGGATGTACGTCGGCCGACGAAGATGTGGCAAAAGGTTATATCGTGTACGTGTGAAGAAGACAATGAAATATAGAGGAGGCAGTGTAATGATATGGGAAGTGATATCTGCTGTTGGTCCTGGTCCTTATTCGCTTACAAGGGATTGTCAATGCTGAAATCTACAAGCAGATTCTTAGACAGCATGCCCTTCCATATCTCCTATCCTCGTCAGTGCAACCTCATATATTCGTGCAGGACAACGCTCCCCGTCACACTACGAAGAGAGTCAAAGATTTTTTGACGATGAAGGGGTTGATCTCATGGACTAGCCACCTCAAAGTCCCGATCTTAACCCTATAGAAAACGTTTGGAAAATTATTGGAGATGGGGCACGGAGAAATCCAAAGAACCAAGATGAACTCTGGGAATTATTGAAAAACGAATGGAACAATATTACCCCATTATTTTGCAAGAAATTAATTCTGTCCTGTGGTAACAGATGTCGGGAGGTCATTACTAGGGTTGCCAATTCCAAATTTCAAAAAGCACTTAAAAAGCACTAAATAATTTTTTAGCACCAATAAAAGCACTAATGGAGAATCGAATAATTAACTATAAGTATATAAAAATATGTTTAAAAAATTTAAAAAATAAAATGATATGAACAAATAGTTACCTTGTTTTTAATCAATAATGATTGGGAAGTCAACTTCTTTTCATGTTGAAGCTTCGGGATCACTCTCCCTGGCTAATTTATAGCAATCCAGGGATCCAATCTTCTTCACTAATTCTATTGGGAGTGTGTAACTATAGCAGCATTTTTCATTTCGTTTAAGTCCATATTTTATATTTAAAATTGCCCTTACAGTGTTTAAGCTTAACCGATTTCGCTCAGTCAATTTAATAAAGTTCATATGCCTAAATAATCTTTCCACATCAGCATTAGCATGTGGCATGGTGAGAATTGTCAAAGCTAATGTTGACAATTTTTCAAATAGATTTGCCCCAGTCGAATCCCTATACGATGATACCTCAATCCAAAAGGCAACTGTATCTGCGACTTGTGTCCACTGTATTGTTTGCAAATTTCTCCATTGGAAATCAATTTGTGTCAGAATCTCTGGATCGTCATTAAAATGCTTTGCAAGGTCTATAATTCTTGGTTTAATTGGTTTGAGGCATTTTATTACACTGAAATAACTCATTGCTTTTAAAAGACTAAAATTATCAGGAAGACGCTGCCAAATTTGTTCTAAAACTTTTACAACAAAATTTATGCATCTCTCTCTTATCTCACTCTCTTCTTGTTCAGTAAAATTACATTCCGACATTTCTTTTTCTAATTGATAACCAAGATATGGTTTTGGATCAAGATAATCTTGCACTGAATCTTTTTCATTTAATTTCTTTCATGGAATTAGAATAATTGAACCTAGTACATCGATGAGATGTTGAAGATCATTTAATAATTTCGTTGGGTCTTGTGTTTCTGCTTCAAATTTTTTATTCACTCTTTGAACTTCGGAAAGAATGTGCTTTAGAAAGATGAGATAAACATAGTTTTTCTTATCACAAAACATCGAATAAAGCATTTCAGTAGAATAGCAACGTTCTTGATTCCTTGCAATTTGAAAATGAGTTTTTAATTCTATCCACTGATCCAAAATTCTTAACATTGAAGATTCAATTGACATCCATCTTGTTGTATTGGGCTGAACAAGCTTTAATGGCTGATTTCCATCATTTATTAGGCGAACAATTTTTTATATTTTGATTGGCGAACTGAAGAATATGAAAACCAGCTGGAAGTTTCTTTTAATAAAAAATCCAGATTTCTTGGCAAATGTTCACTTGCAACATGTGACACAGCAAGTTGGAGGGAATGACAAACCCATTTTATGAGTATAAGATGAGGAATCTCTCTTTTTAATATCGTATAAACCCCATTGTTTACGCCTGTCATGACTGAAGCATTGTATGTGTCTATTGCAATTAGATTTTGCAAATTAAGACTATGCTTTGTTGGCATTCTTTTAATGCATTGCTCATTTGCCTTAGCATTACACTCATTTAATTGAACTAAATCCAA
This sequence comes from Ceratothoa steindachneri, assembly GCA_963969495.1. NCBI lineage: Eukaryota > Metazoa > Arthropoda > Malacostraca > Isopoda > Cymothoidae > Ceratothoa > Ceratothoa steindachneri. Next base: position 35,689,338 of record OZ018332.1, read on the forward strand.
ATAAGTTACGATAATTTTCTTTTAAAATTCTGAATAATATCTAATAACAATTCCTAGTAATTTGGTGACAGAAATGTCATTAGATTCATCAATTATTAAACCGTACTTGGCAGTTCTTAAATATTTTTTTAACTCTTCTTTAAAATACGGACCAAGAATATTAATAATAATGTTTGTGCATTTTGATCGTTTAAGCCTAATTTTTTTTGTTTCGCATCACTAAAGCACTTATTACATAACTCAGTTAAGTGATCTACAGTTTGTAGGGAATAATGTTAAGCAATAAATAATGCTAACTCTCCTTCAGTTTATTTCGCAGTTAACTCAGTACTAGGCCTAACAGTTGCAAATGTTAGCTTTGTTTGTCTTTGACAACTGAAAGGTGCCTTTATGTGTTTATTAGTGTTACTATGTCGGTCTATGTCACTTAATCTAGCATGAAGAACACATTTGCAGTAATTACAAAATGATTTCATCTGGAAGGGTAAAAAAATAATTAACTTCATATAAACACTTATTGTCCTGTTTCACACATGTTACTAATAAATAAATCATTAAGTTAGCCTATTTAGTTCTCTTTTTTATCACAAAACAAATTCAGTTCATGAATAACGAAAGCAAACTAAATACCAATGTGAAAAGCTGCACAGATTACAGCTATGTTCAAAACATGTTCATTAATATTTAACTTTCACCATTTGAATTTCAGCAAGAATAAGAAATATGCACTCTGTGCTTTAGAATCTCGTCTCGCTAGTGATTATTTAATTCTCTATATATTTATCATTTAATTTTAAAGGAGTTTAGAATTGTATTATTGCATATATATATATATATATATATATATATATATATATATATATATATATATATATATATATATATATAATCAGTGTGTGTGTGTCATTTCCCAAATAATGAATATTTTTAAAATTAAAGTTTGCATTAACTGATATTAAAAGGCACTAAAATAGTGCAAGGACTAAAATTACGCGGGCGCAGTAAACTATAATTTTTTGCACTAAAAGTAAAGAAAAAACACTGACATTAGTGTTAAAAGCACTAAGTTGGCAACCCTGGTCATTGCTAGTAAAAGGGATGTTCACAAAATATTAATAGTAAGGGTTTCTTTTTTGTTCTTGTTCCATTTTACATTGTTTTTCTTAGTGATCCTTAACTTTGGGCCGTTGCAATTTGAAAGATAAGTTGGTTTATTTTGTCATAACTTATGAAATATTTAATTCATTCTCTTGAAATTTTCACCAAAGATAGATATTAAATATATGTATCTAAATATGTATATAATATATAGTCTGAATGCCGGATTTACGTATAAGCTAAACAAACTATAGCTTAGAGCGCCCACTTTCTTGGGGCACCCCCCAAAAAAAATTAAAGCAAAAAAGGGGTGTACATTTCCTAAATATAAGATAAAAAACAAACAAAATAAAACCTACATACCACAGCAGTTTTGGCGATGATTTATTTTGCTTCTAATTTCTTGAGGCCCCCCAATTATAAAAACAAAAAAAAACGGGGTGGATATTTCTTAACGTGGAAGCAATTTTGAGAATGTTCCTTAGTATGATGATTGCAAATTGCTCTGGAGAAAGATCATTTTCTCAGCTGAAGAGGATAAAAAAATAATTTAGAACAACAATGACTCAAAATAAATTACATTCCCTCAGTCTCTGGTGCATAGAAGGTGACAAACTACGCAGTTGATCATTTGATGATATCATCAGTCACTTTGCTCTGGCAAAGGCAATAAGGAAAGTATTTTAGTTTAGATCGTGTTTGTGTTCTGTTTGTATACACAGTATACCATAAATCTTGATAAAATTATACAATTTAATGGGTATTGGGTAGATGCATTTATATAATTAGTCCTTATAGAAAGTTTCTAGAGACTAGATTATAAGCCTCTGTAAATTGTGTTTATAAAAGAACTTTTGTTTTTTTACCAGTGTTTGCATTATTACGTTTGTTAGGAATAAAAAATAATTTTAAGTTAGAGGTTAATAATTATTTCACTATTAATATGCTTCTTAATTGCATATTAGTTCAACAATTACTTAGATAAAGTACATATTTTGTCAAGTGCAAATGGCTTTATATATCTATTAGTTCTGAAAATTAGCATATTAAACACAAAAACCGACAATTTGTCGCCGACATAGGACATCTGGACATATAAAGCACCCTATTATCGCAAAGAGTTTAGGGCCTCATCAAATCTAAATCCGGCCCTGTATAGTTTCAACGTTTTGTCAAACTTCTATAATAAATATTTAAATATACTTGTTCTTACTGACCCTTATATTATGGCCGCTAGTGTATATATAGCTGGTATTGCAAAGGTCCTGTTACACACGTTACGACGCTCTTATCAAAAGGGTCCAATGATAGTTTTGAAAGTTTCCAAATATTCTCATGAAGATCGAAGTGATGCTCTGTCAAAATAAAGATCTGGAGAACTTAAAGGCATACGAGAATTGCAGGATCGCCGTTATACCCAGACTACTTCAACAAGGAAGAATAAAAAGTTGGAAGTCAGCTTCTCCAAGGGTAGCAGCTTTTTCGAACTCCCTCATCACAGCCTCATAGGTTGCCTATAAATTTATTGTGTGCGTTTCGCCAAGCTTACTACTGGGAGGAGAAGACCCAAGTTCAACTAGTTCAAGTTAAAGGTATTAGGAGGAAATATGCAAGTCATTGGAAGCTTACCTAGCCACTGGGGGGTCAAGCTAGCCCAACTCAGTGCCAGTCCCAAGCCCGGATAAATAGGAAAGGTTGGAGTCAAGAAAGGCATCCGCCCGTAAAGTCTCTGCCAAAACCTTGGTCGTGGATACGTAGCTGACCTAGGAAACTTCCTTGGCAAAACTTATCATGTGCTCTTTCTGCTTGTTGACGACCGGATCGAGCCCGAATCTTTTATCACCTGAAAATAATTAGAAATATCGATCGCCATGACACTGCGAGTCGTTGAAAAGGCGACGACAGTGCTCCTAGCGTTGTTCTCGCATACGGTTGGTGAACAGAGGCCTTTCCACGCACCTCAAGCCTTCTTCCTCGACAGCAGATGTTCTTCTTCTCAAGCGCAGTCAATTTCGAAGACCTTTCTTCTTACAGCCAAACGGTTGACAACTTGAGGTCTGCCTGTTCCATGTCGATCTTTGAAATCTTCCCTCTTCTTGAGCCTCTCCGCGACTCTGTGGACGGTCATACGCCGTAGAGCCACTTGGCAATGTCGGACTTGTGACCCGCGCGCAGGAGAGCAGAGATCTCGATTCTTTTCACTTCTGTCTTGACGCACCTGTACACAATGGAAAAGTCGTTTTAATGACACGTGTTGGAAAAGTACAACTTTAAGTTTGTTTGACGCAACTATTCTATCACACACATAAACCTCTCGAAAGAAAAAAATCCCCAAATGTAAAGGAATATTTGCAAAACCCGGTATTTCTTCTTTTCTGCATGTCTTCCATCTCAAGTCGTCTTCGATGAGACGCAATTCCGAAGTATTGAAGCGCAGGTCTTTTTTCCTTCTCGAGGACCTTAACGGCACACACTGACTCTGGAGAGTCTAGACTGTCAGCCTCAGGGGTAGGGCACTGTCGCATCTAGTTGAAGAGCTAGAAATTTTGTACTTATGAAGAAAATTTTATGCATCTACATATGTACAAGAACTGTTTCGTTTTCCTCTCTTCATGTGTCCGTGTGCTTATATGATCCTCAAGTGGACTTTGGATTCGAGATATTCGATGACCTCCATGGATGCGATCACTTTCCTATTCAAATCTCTTTTGTAGGGCCACCGCCAATCAGAGGGCCACCTGGGTGGTAATTGGATCGAGTACGGTGGTCCGTCTTCAAGGATAAAACTTAAATATTTATCGCAGTTGAAGAGTTTAGGTTGATAGTTGAGACTGTTGAGGTCTACCCTGCCCCCTCCCCTAACACCCTAATTGCTACCAGCCTGGCCTCTCTAGTTCGAACATATGGTCTTTTTTCTCGCTCATCGCTTCCAAGATGATCGGTCGAGTGTGAGATGACGCTCAAAGAGAAGCGACATGCCTATAAATGAAGCCTCTGACTTTCGTGGGATGAGGTTCAAGTGTGTCCACAACGTAATCCTCCATGACCGCTTTCTCTGCATTCTCTAGTAGGGGGTGGGGGTGGGTTGCTTCACCAGCGTCTCGAGAATGTCGTTTGGCCGTTGAATGCCGCTGACTGGAGTTTAGATCCAGAGGCGGGAGACCTTTAATGGCCTGTTTTCTATGAGCAGGTTGCTTTTCGCTCTGGCTTCTTTCGAGAATACTGCCCATGGACAGGACGATATTCCATTGCCAACCTTCTACACCAAGATGAGCGAGTCTTGTAATTTCTTTGGGCTCTGCTTAACTGTATCTGGTCGGAGGGTATCTTCCAATATCCCTGACAATAGACTACCCTGCGTGTTTTTCGCAAATCTGGAAAATATTATGCCATCTCGGCTGGTTTCTATCCAATTCTTCTTACATCCTGCAGGTTAGCGGGAAAATTATTAAATGTTTTTGTAGGCTACATTTCTGGGCAGGGCAAGTCACATGTCTTCCACTTAGTGTCACTTCTGTAAGTTCTATTACACGTCGGATGTTTTGATCCTGCTGGTAAATGCTGTTTGCGATGCCTTTCTTTGTTGACAGCACTTTGCCACGATTTTCTTTTCGATACCGATGCTGACATGTATCATAGAGAGTCTCCATTTTATAATGCCGACTGGAAGCTTGTCTATTATTCTGTCGGAGCTCTTCCACAATCGTCGGTTCCAGGTACGCTGGTGCGGAGCGCTCTCGGAGCCCGTAGGGTAAGAGGAAGGTGTACAACAGGAATTTGCCTACATTGTCACTGTCACTTTGCAGTGAGTATTAACGTGATCGCCTATATACTGTTGAAAATTTTCTCGCCAAGCTATATGTAGATTTTTTTTAGCTCTTTGGGACCGGTCCACATGTCCAGAGAAATTGCTACACTAATGCGTTTTTGTCACTCCTTTGTCCTATCAAATCTTGACTATGGTTGCCAGATTTACTCCTCGGCGATTCCCGCACTCGTTTCTCGTTGACGAAACTTACGTTCCTCACGTTCCCTATAAAGACCTTTCTTTTCAAAGGAAGAGATATACAACTTGCTTTACTTCGTTCACAATACATGTTAAATTTGTATCCACCTTTTAGCGCCTCTTCCCGCCACATTATCCAACGACCCACGTTTTTTTTTTCTTCCTTGATAATCTGGACACTCCATTTTTCGTCGAGAGACACCAACCATGCCTTAAATCGGTCTACGACGGAACCTAACCTAGATTAGATAATCTAGAGACAGTACACTAAATAGTTAATTTTCTTTGTAGACGGAACAATAGAGGGTAGCGTCTAGCAATTATTTGTACTAACCTAATTACGTTAATAAAAAACAAAAGCTTTGAGAGAAAACAACTTTATTAGTCAAAAATACAATACTAGTTTCGGAGCATCACACTCTGTCCTTCTGTCTTCGAGAAACATTTTATTTAACGTTCCAAGACAGAGATGCACAATTTGTGAGCATTCGAAGGTTCTCCAAATTTAAAAGTTACTTGGCATTTATAAATGAAAATTATCTCCAAACCAATGCTTATAATGGTTACCAAATGAAATGTAGTAACTTCTAATGGTTAATTTAAAGAACAGCTACTATTTTCCCTAGGTTCTAATGCTTCCTGCCTTGTCTCCAAAAGTCAATAAACTAGTGTTTTCCTATTTTAATTTCAACATAGTAAAAATTACATTAAATATCTATATTAATTTGAAGAGTAAACAAGAAGAACAAACACGCTGTTAAATACCTAGTTCCATCTGCCATAAAGCCAATGCGCCATGAACCAGGTCTTCCAGTTCCATTTACCTGAAAGCTTGGATCTGGATAAAGTCAGTGATGATGAGATAAACAATGAGGACAACTCTGAAACATTCAGTCTACTATGATCTAGTTTCAATGAACCAAAACCATTAACACAAGCATACTTGTGTTAGGGATAGGACTATCAAAAGAGTCATCCAGCTCCTTATGTCTCGTCCTAGAGAGAGTAAATTATTTGAACCTGAAACAACATGGTACTTGTACCGAAGTAGGGATGAAGAATTCAGGAAGTTCTTTTCTCTTCATGAGAATTTATCTTTGATGTACTATTCGGTGATTAAGGGTTTGGTTGAAGTTTTAGAAGTTGTGTATTAACCATCTGAATGAAGATTATTTATAGAATCATCAAGTAGAAGTCTCAAAAATGTGTTCTAAAATAATAGTAACAATATTGCCTCTGTTCCAGTTAGTTATTCTATCAAATTGATTGAAAATTATGACATGAAAATTTACTTGATGCCACCAACGATCCTCATTGGAGAATTTGTTGTGATCTCAAGGTTATCTGTCTGATAATAGACAGCTCGCAAATCTTGTAGACCTAGATGCCAAAGTATTGTTGCCAACCCATTGATTGGTCCTAAGAAAAATCTGATACTACCTTTGCATATAAAGCGAAGTTGATAAAAAATCGTGTGAAGGCAATGAATAAACAGAAACCAGTTTTGCTTTACATCCAGATGAAGTTTCTCCATATAAGTGATGCAAAATTGAATGAGTGTATGTTTGATAGTCCCGAATGAGAAGCTTAATGGAGGATCTGGAGTTTGAAAAAACTAGGCAAGAAATAGAAAATAAAGCTTGGATTGATTTCAAATTAATTGTTAGTAACCTTTTCGAAGGTCAATGAAGTCCTTAGTATGAAGCCATGATTAGTAGTCTCTTGGAAAGCTTTAAGAAACTGGGAGATCGTATGTCCCTAAAATCGCATTTGTTGAACTCTCACTTGGATTCTGTTTATTTTTTTAATTCATTTTTTTTAATGTTTTCCAAGCAATACCTTCATCGTTCTCCTCATATGTGTGCGTAAACCATTTTTTGCCTTTTCTTATCTGTAACAAATCATGTCTTTCATTTTCAGTTATGTTTCTTGTTCCATGGACGACACTTATCATCGCCGTAATACTGAATATTATTTCGACCAGCGCCGACGACAGGGTAAGAAGCACTAACCTCTAATTCCTCTTGGACGGAAGGCCTATAGTGCTCTGTTTCTTTTCCACGTCGAGTAACGCAGAGAGGTGCCAGTTTGTTCCAATAGCCCAAATCAAGAGCTGTATTAGAATAGTATGGATTAATGGATGTAGATGAAAAATTGAATAATTCCCGCCATATTGAGGAGCTCCCTTGATAGTAGAATCGGAAAAGGCCTGTATCGTTGTTTTCCACATTTACATCTGTAGAAAAAAACTAACTAGTCATCCCCAGTCTCACTGTATCTCCCGAATCCCGTGGATTTAGCCTAAACACCAATTCGTTCTTTCCAGTTCACTTGCTGCATGGCTGGATGGAAAGAAATTCGTGGGATAGTTATGTGCCCTAGACCGTGTTGCCATGGATACGAGGAGCGTGTCATGGACTTGCCCCTCCTACAACGGCCCACCGTTTGCCGCAAACTTAGCGCAGACGAGATGGCTCAGAGGAGGAAAATCCAAGCACTCATGTCCGAGAAATTTCGCCCCACTGAGACTAAACCCGTAAAACCTTTACCCCGAAATAGGCTTGCGAAATTCTGGAAACCTCGGGTGGTAGGCTTGGTAGAATCAATGGATATTCAAGAGCCCTCGTTGGCAAAGATTGGAGCCAGGAACGGTCCAGCGAAAGACGTCCGAGACGATGGGGTAATTGATCTATAGTGACTCATTAAACCTGTAAAATTTACTCAATCATTCAAACATGCATTGGTATTAATAACCAAACCTACATATTTAGAAAATAATCGTAAAACCGGTAATTTTCCACTCTGCCAAAGAAATATTAATGACTTCTCTTTTCTGCCATTTGTTTCAGCCATTAAACGTAGAGGGGGGCGCGAGAGCTGCCTCAGAGTTCAGAAACTTCCTGCATCACAACAAAAACCTTCTCGTCAATCTTCTGAGCGATGGCCTCTCCAAAAAGCAACTCATCGTAATGTTCGAAAATTTTATGGTAAGGCAATAATGGGTATCAGAAAAGGACCAGTAATTACACTGGTAATTGAAGACCATACGAAGGGGAAATACGATAGGATGGAGTGGGTGAACGAGCAATTTAATAAGAGCCCATTAAGATAAATTATCATCTCTAGGCCTGACTTCAGTAGTGAGGAAGGTGTTAGAAGGAGTAATTGGAGATAGAACATAGCATGTAGAATCTTGATTCGCACAATCAAATCAAGGCTTCCTGGCGGCATTGGTTTCGGAGGAAGCTGCATAACTATCTTGTTGGGGAGTTTTCAACGACATGACGCGATAATACCACCATTTGCGGTAGAAATAGTCTATTTGGACTTCCAAAAAGCGTTAGATAAAATACGTCACCGAAAGCTTTTGCTAAAGTGTCAACGATGGATATTAGCGGAAATTTTAGCCACTGGATTAAGAACTGGTTGTTAGGGAGGTGGGAAAGGATTGAGATCAACGGTAAAGCCTATATCTGGTCGTTAGCGACCAGTGGGGTCCCTCAGGGCTCGATTTATAGCCTCTGCTATTCATCATCTATATCAACGATATACTCGTAGCTTTTAGATAATTAGACAAATTATTCATTAGAGTTAACTGTAAGCATTGAGAGGTTAAATGCTGAATCATGCCGAATATAGGAGTGGTAAGACAGGTGGCAATGCCCCTTTTTTAACTTATAAATAAAGCATCCATCTGGCGAATACCAGCAAAGGCATGGTCACCGTAATTACAATTCAGCTCATTATTAGGTTATTTTAATAAAAACAAATAAAACCCCGCGGACAAAACCAAAATAGAAAAAAAATCAAACAAAAACAAACCAAAGAACACAAATTATGCCTGGATGTCGGATGTAGGCCAGCCGTCTGAGGGACACCCGCCTACCTCTGGTGCCCGAACATTCAACTAACACTATTTCACTATATACAGTGGAGGCGGGTTGTTTCCAACAAGTAAATTAAACTACAATTCAGTGTGCACGAAATTGTCCCAAGTACAACCGCGGCCTAAAGTTTTCGGCCACCTCGGAAATCTTACCAAATTAGATAAATGTAGGGTCGTAAAATTTTTATTTGCATATCAATATAAATATAACAATGAAAAGAGGATGAATAAATAGAAATAAGTTATATATATATGCCCCAAATTCAATAAGAATAAAAAAAAAAAATTGGCAACATCAGCAGCATATAACAAATAAGCAGATAATGTAATGCGAAAATTATAGCAACTGTGGGGAAAGAGCGAAACGCTAGTCTGGTTGACCAGTCCTTGTAGACTGATTGACACCCTCACTGGTGCGCTCGTATCCCGCAAACCTCGCATGTCTAAGATTCCAGCAGAAGAATCTGCACATCCCTCCGGCTCGCGGCATCCGTGCCGCCACCGCTCTCAGACAGACCGATTTGTGAGTTTCTATACATCAGAATTTCCCGAACCGAACACAAAGCGGGGTCCGTTTTTTTTTTTAAGGGCTCATCTGGCGACTGCCTACATGGGCATTAGTCGCCGTATTAAAACTGGCCTAGTTCTAGGCTACTTTAAAATAAAATTAAAGAGAAAAAAAACAACACCCCAAAAGGGGGAAAGGAAGCAAGCTGGTGCGTCGGGGAGAGGTCCCCCCGGCGCAGGAGCGTGCAACTAAAGGAAAAAAAACAAAAAAAAACAACAAACCTTGCTTAAATAATAGGGAGAAGGCGGGCCTCCCCCAAGAAGTCAACAAGTCCACAAGTCAATGTGCACAAATCTGTCCCGAGTACAAGGGAGAGGCGGTAGCGACCACGCCCATCCCGGTACCGAGACAGGTATTATGCGCGAAGATCACCCAGACTAGGACATTCGACAAGAATGTGCCGAACAGTCTGGGGGACGACGCAGTCGTTGCAATAGTGCGTAGGCGAGCGCTCGATCAAATAGCGATGCGTCACACGAGTGTGTCCGATTCGGAGACGACAGAAAGCAACCTGAAGCCGCCGCGGCATTGGGGGATAGGTCCATGGGAACAGTCGCGGCGCAATGGCACGCAACTTTAAGTTCCCTTCGACCGTCTTCCCATCTTCTTTTCCATGCAGTCCGAAGAGCTGCCCGTATTCCTGCCATGTAGTCGGTGTGAGGAAGAGCTAAACGCTGGTCCGGTCGCAGAGTCCTCGCGGACTCTTTGGCGCCTTTATCGGCGCGCTCATTCCCCGCAATTCCTATATGTCCAGGAACCCAGCAGAAGATAATCTCGACATCTGCCCAGTTCGCCAAAACCGTGGCGTCACGAATAACGCGAACCAGGGGATGCGGAGATTCCAATGCCCCGAGAGCACTCAGGGCGCTTTGTGAGTCGCTATAGATCACAATCCGGTCTCCGAACCGGGCACGTCGCGTAATCTCCCGTACCGAGTGGTGTATTGCCACCAGCTCGGCCGTGAAGACAGACGCAGCGCCTGGTAGAGCCCCGCTGACTTCAAACAGAGGGGATACGGCGTGGAAGCCGACCCCCTCTTGGGACTTGGAGCCATTCGTATACACTGGCCCGGTTCCAGCGTGACACGATGTGTGCTCCAAAAAGGTCGAACGCAATACTCTCGGCGCAGTACAAGCTTTGGGAGCAGAGGCGTGGTGACAAATAGCCAAATGTGGTACCCTCCAGGGTGGCGTCCTGGGCTGAACCAGGGGCCCACCGGCCCGAGAGCTATATCTACCTCTCGAAGGAGTTTCCTGGCCCTAAACCCAAAGGGCTTAGGGTATGACTGGCGTCTCTCGGCGGCATAGGCACCATCGAGATCAGCTGCGGATGCAGTAAGAGCTGTTGGCAACTGAGGGGGGCGCCGAGCTCGCGCGTACAGGCGAGTGATGCACTGCACGCGGCGCAGAGCGAGTGGCATCTCCCCAACATCGACCAACAGGCTCTCAATGGGGAAGGTGCGGAGGCACCGGTCGCAAGGCGAAGGCTGGTGTGGTGGATCGAATCCACCTTCCGCAATAAACGCTCGGCTGCGGATGCATAAAACTCGCATCCGTAGTCGAGCTTCGAATGAACAAAGGATTGATAAAAAAGTAAGGCAGTAGCCCTATCAGCGCCCCAAGCGCTGAACGTCACGGAACGGAGAATGTCCATGGCGCGGGTACAAGAGACCCTAAGGCTGCGAATATGAGCCTCCCAGGTGAGGCGTCGGTGGAATACAAGACCAAGGAAACGGTGCGACTCAACCACATCCAGGCGCACCCCATTAAGAAACAAATCTGGGTCGGGGTGAAGCCGTGGATAGCGGCAGAATTGCACCACCTTAGTCTTGGCCAAAGAAAACCGAAACCTGTGCGCTTCGGCATAGCCAGAGACGCGGTTCAATGCCTGTTGGAGTCGACGCTCCAGAGTTGGCATCTGGGCTGCGCCAAAAGAGATCGAAAGGTCGTTCACGTAGAGCGTAGCGAGAACATCTTCCGGCAGCACCGAGGTGACGCCGTTGATGCTCAGGGCAAAGAGTGTGACACTGAGGACACTTCCCTGCGGGACACCCTCTTCCTGCTCCTTTGGGCCGGAGAGGGTTCCCCCCCCCCCGTACCCGGAATCGACGATCTCGCAAAAATTCAGACATAAAAATTGGGAGGCGTCCCCTCGCCCCCATCGTGTGGAGAGTCTCCATGATACCGTATCGCCATGCGGTATCATAGGCCTTCTCCAGATCGAAAAACACCGTGGCGTAGTGCTGTCTACGAAGGAAAGCCTCGCAGACGGCATTTTCCAGTCGGAGCAGAGCATCCGACGTGGAGTGGAACTTACAGAAGCCGCACTGTGCGGAAGACAGATGGCCTCCGCTGTCCAGGAAAAAGGCTAATCTAACATTTACCAATTTCTCCATCAACTTGCACACGCAAGAGGTTAGAGAGATTGGGCGGAAACCGGTCGGAGTAGAGTGATCTCTCCCCGGTTTGCGAAAGGCAAGCACAGTAGCGATTCGCCAGGAGTCTGGGAGAAGACCTTCCACCCAGATCCTGTTGAACAAATCTAACAAAAAGGCCATGCCTCGCTCACCTAGATGTCGAATCATGGCGTACGGGACATCGTCCGGACCATGGGCGGTGTTCGCGCACGAAGCGAGAGCGGAACGCAACTCACTCACAGTAAACTTGTCGTTGAAGGGTTCTCCGCCTCTGGAGGTAAAGTCCAGCCGGCGGCCTTCCGCGACATCACGACGTGCATTGAATGCTGGCGGAGCAGCATCACGGCTAGAGAATGCAGAAAAAGCGGTCGCGAAGGATTCCGCCACGGACGCGGGGTCCGAGATTGCGGTCCCATTCTCCTGGAGAACGGGAGGGGGGTCCTGCGAGAACTTGCCCTGGATCCTTTTGAATCGCTTCCACACCTCAGCTAAAGGGGTCTTCCCGTTAAGTGAAGACACGTATGCCCGCCAAGAAGAGCAGCGGGCGTGCTTCGAAATATACCGGAACCTAGCCCTAGCCCGACGAAATTCAGCGACAGTGAAATCGTTCGGGCGGCGCTTATAGCGCATGTAGGCATAACGCTTCTGTTTCAGGGCCGTCTCACACTCGGCCGACCACCATGGGAGTGGTCGGCGTGCAAAACGGCCAGACGTCCTAGGAATAGTAGTCAGGCCCACGGCGATGAGGTTGCCGGAGAAGAACTCAACGGCCTCATCCACCGACCTAAACTCCTCGACTGAGATAGAGAATTCAGTCATTTCCTGAAATGCAGGCCACCGCGCCCGCGCCAAGCACCACCCAGGTGGTCTCGCAGGCAACAGTTGCCCTGAAAATGATATTTGAATGGGAAAGTGATCAGTACCATGGAGGTCATCTACCACCCCCCAATCAAAATCAGGCTGTGCATCCGAAGAGCACAAAGATAGGTCAAGGCAAGAAAATGAAGCGGTTCTCGGACAGTGATGCGTAAACTCATCCACGTTTAGGACACCCATCTCAAGCTCTTCGATCAGGTCGGCAAGAAATTGTTCCCTGGGATTTATGGAGTAATCTCCCCAGAGAGGATGCCTGCCGTTCAGATCTCCAAGCAAAAGATAGGGCCTCGGCAACCGTGCCACGACGCGGCGGAAGTCCCCCGCGTCGAAGTCAGCTGACGATGGAATGTACGCAGAAATGATAGTATACCTCCTATCCAGGTGCAGCTGCACAGCCACTCCCTGGAAGGGGGTATCTAAAGAGAAAGGAAGAACGGAGACATCATGTCGGGTGTAAACCGCGCATCCCCCAGCCCAGCCATCCCGCGGTGGTGGGGTCGCAAGACCCTTATACCCCGGGAGGGCGGGCAGGGGGCACGCGCCTAGCATGGTCTCCTGCAAAAAGATAGCTAACGGGGAACGGGACGAGACGAGCCTCCGCAGCTCCTCCCAGTTGGCCCGGAGTCCACGGCAATTCCATTGAAGGAATATGCCCTCCAGGCCTAGCTCGGAGGCGACGCGGGGGCCCTCCTCGAACTGAAGACCCTCACCGGAATGGCCGTACGCTTACCGGGGGCAGAACCCCAGGCGCTGTTGGCCGGACAAAGTGCTGAAGGCGCTGTCACCTTCGAGGACTTATTGGGGGAGGTTGGGCTCGACATGCGATTCTTTTCCTCCCTCCACCTCGAAACCTTAGGCGGGCGTTGTGGCTTCGGAGGCGGGGGGCCCTCTTTTCGAGGAACCACCGTCTCCGAGCCACTCGCCACACCTCGGGGCGTGGTCGAAGTAGCCGAAGCTCCTTTGTTGCTGTGCTCCTTTCGGGGGACAGCTTTAGGAACCCCTGAAGATGGCCTAGCGACCATCCTCAATGGTGTTGACTCCTGTCAGTCTAACGACTCGGTGGAGGCGCGTGGCCGTTTCGCCTTACGGGAAACGGTCACGCTGGGGGAAGAGGGGGGAGCCCTGGTTTTAGCCGGGGCTGGGTATGAACCCTTTTTGCCGCCAGCTTTATCAGGGGAGCGCCCGGGTTGGGTAGAGCCCGCAGAAGGGCTCCGAATGGGCGTGGAAACAACCGTGCTCGTTGGCCGGGATGGGCCAGGAGCAGAGGGTGCCTTTCTAACTATTGAAGCATATGAAGCCCAGGCAGAGCCGGGCGCGCCAGGACTAAGTCCTTAGCCTCGCGGAATGAGAGTCGATCCTGGGCCTGAACGGCCAGGATTTCTTTCTCAAGGAGATATGCACCACATTGCTTCGAAAAAGCGGGGTGCGGCTCTCCGCAATTGACACACCTGGCCACACACGATTTGGTCGCACACTTATTGTGTGCGACCTTAGAGCAATTTACACAGACTTCGGGTGACCCCGACTTTGCACGTCTACATGTGCGATTCGTATGGCCGAAGCGCTGACAGTAATAGCACCGCCGTGGCAGTGGCACGAATGCCTTCACGCGGTAGTGGTACCAACCGGCACGCACCGACTCAGGGAGCTTGTCACAGTCGAACGTGACGAAGAGTGTGGGGGTGGGTCTCGAGGCCCCTCCCTGTTTTCTCATCACACGTTCGACCTTGACCGCCCCATGGCCGGCCAGCTCTAGGGTGATGTCCTCAATGGAGTAGTCAACGAGTTCCCTCGCATTAACTACTCATTTCACAAAGTTCATGGTAGAGTGCGGCGTCACACTCACCGGGGTGCCATGAAGTGTCCGAAGAGCACTTATCTTGGCCGCCTCGGCGGGATTTGCCGCATTCGAAAGAAGGCTCCCATCCGAGAAACGGGTCACCTTCGGCTCTCTACCAATTGCACTAGCTAATCCTCTCCTCTGATGGATCATGTTGCTCTTGGACAACATGCTGCCATCAGTGGAGCGAATAACGAGGAAGCGTTTGAAGCCAGCGGGCTCGAAAACGCCAGTTAACCTCTGAATGAGGGGCCCCGATGTCATCGAGGCTCCGCCCTGTGCACCTTTTGGTCTTTGTCATGGTCAGGAGCTCCGTACCCGGGGGGGGGGGGCAGAGGGGCCAGATGTGCCGAACTTGGCTTGGTCGCTTGCCAGAGTGGCAGCAGACCCATCCGTCCCCGTAGCCCCCGCGGATGGAGATGAGCCCCGAGTCTTTTTAGTCTTTCTTGTCTTCTTTTTCGTTTTAGGAGAGGAGTGCGGGGAATGAACCCGCTTTACACCTCCGCCGGTAGAAGCTCCCAGACCAGATGTACCGGCCTCAGCCAGGTCCTTCTCCGAAATGGAGAAGGTCCTGTTGGTCGTAGGGGCATCATCCGGAGGAGATCCCTCCTCTCCTTGTACTGCCTGAGAATCCCCAGCCGTTTGAGGAGGACCTTGCATAGGGGCGGATTCGGGTTCGGTGCTTGGCGCCGAGCCCGGATTCCCCCCCCCCCCCATGGAAGGCCCTACCGTCTGAGGCTGGTTTTCCTCAAGGACCATGTCTATCACAGGAGGGGCCTCCAGTTGGCCATCCCCTCCCAGGACATCGCAGGTCTCCTTGGCAGCGTCATAAGTCTTTTGTGGGGAGGCACAGGCCTTGACCCCGGCAAGGTTTAATATTCTTGCCAGCAGGTCTTTTGAGGGAAGCGACCGAAGGGGCCTGGCTTCCCTCTCCCCCCTAAGGGGGTTTGCCCTACCGAGCCGCTTCGATGTGGAGCGGCTGGCTAAGGACTGCCTCCTGGCTTTCTTGGCAGTCCCCTTGGAAAGAACAGAGGGGACTGCCGCTGGTAAGAGGGAGGTGCCCGTAAGCACCTCCAGAGAAGGGGGTGAGGGGGGAGTCCCCTTCTCCCGTAGGCGTATGAGAGGAGTAAGCCTCCTCTCCGGTTGAAGAGATATGGAGGGTCCCCTGCGCAAGCACAGGGGGGGGGGGCCTCCATTTTTTTGCTGGAGCTGCCCGAGGGCGGCTCCGTCGCTGTTTCAGGGGAAGTTGAGGGTTGGGTTTTTTTGGTTGTTTTTTCATACATGGGCATGGTGACCCTCTTTTTTATACGGGACGCAATAGCTCATCACCTCTTGCAGTTGCTCGCACTGCAAGAGGTGCTTACAGGCCTGGCAGAGCCAGGCTCTGCCATTTCGGACCCCCCCTCCCGCCTGGTGTCCTGGCAGTCCATCGGCATGACGGCTCCACCTTAGACACGGCGTAAAAATGGATAGAATGTGAAGAGGGTAGGAAAAGGGATGTGAGGAAGGTATGGGTGGGGATGAAGCAGGTTGTTAAAAAAAAAACATCCCGAACCGGAGCTCAGGGGTTAGGGAACATTGTTCCCTCGCCCCTCAGCCTCGATCCGGGACGGTTGGCTTGAGAAGAAGGTCAGCATCTACCCTGTGAAATTAGAGGCTGACCAGAGAAAGTTGTGGGAGAGGTTGTGTGAAAAGAGAGGAAACAAGTGTTTTGAAGGAAGGAAGAGAGGCTAAGCTGGGGCCGGACGGGGTGCTGAGTCCCGTCAGCACGGCGGCCAGGATGGCAAATCGCCGCGCCCCTTACGGGGAAAAGCGGAGTCCAAACTACTCAGGGGGGTATTATTGCCACCAGTTAGGCCGTGAAGAAAGGCCTGGTAGAACTCCCTCCTTCCCCGGTTGGACGTGGCATCCCTGGTCTCGTCTCCCGACGAATCGTTGGAGCCCAGTCTGCCCCTCTCCCAGGAACACCGTAAAGAGAGGAACCCCTGTTTTGTGTATTTTTATTTTTGGAGAAGATGGAGGGTAGTGAATCCTCTTATCTCCCCCATCGGAAGATGCACTGAGGGCTTCTTCCGGCTGTCTCGTGTGTCCCACCCCAGGGAGTGAGTGTCTCTCTTCTTGGGTCATCAAAACCTGTGCCCCCCCCCCTCCCCAATCATGGAGATCTTGGACAGGAGCGGACATAGACGGGCATATCTCTAGCCCAGTGAAGACCCTGCCATCTGGGACGAGGAACTTGTGGGTACATGCCCACATCGGGGGGCGGGGAGCTCCATAGGGCTATCTCTCCGAAGTGTCGAGGGTCCATACCGAGGACCCAAAAGGCCTACTAAAGTGATGTTCGTCGTTGAAGCTGGTAAGGATACCATTTTTTAGCCAGTTAAGCGCGGGGACCATCGATAATGCCTGCCGCAGGCTGAGACGCCGCCTGGAGCCATAATTGATGTCGATGGCGATTTCATTGAATAAAATGAAGACTAAATTCCTTCAAGTCTTTAACGTGTAACTTTAGTAAATATGTCTGTATAAATGAACTTCTGTGTTATTTTCTCTTTTTTTTAAGTTAGACGACAAATTACTGTATTTCAGAATTTGTGCTAAAGACATTTGCTTCTCTCGTAAAGTTTCATACTGTACCTATCGCTTTCTTTCAAAACCGAAGTCTTCAAAAAATAAATAAATAAAATCAGCATAATACTAATGGGCAAGAACACCTCCATATTTTGGTATATATTTTTCAAACTCGATTTTAGAACTTCTAGGATCAATTAAATTCACTCATGGTTGAATTATAATCAAAAGAAACATTAAAATTTTACATTGACATGCGTTTCAAATTTGTAATAGTAACTGTTGACAAGATTTTTAAACTTAAAAATGGGTTCCATTTTTTGTACCACTCTATAATTAACCCGAGACTAAACGGTAATTGAATTTTTCTTTGTTTCCATTTCATCCATTAATCATAATTAAAAGTGTTCATTACTCATTATTTTCTTCAATACTAATTATTATAAAGTAATCCTTTAGACGATGAATTTTAATTTTCATATCGTTTCTACCTCGGAATATTTATTGGTCGGCGGATAATTAATAAATGTTGAGTTATGAAAAATGGGAAATTTACTCATTGCGATCACCCATCATAAACGTCCATGGCTAAACCTCACTAATAGGCGACCAAATTTTACTTTACCTTTGAATCAAGACCGTTTTTTCTTATTTTCAGATTAAAATATCTTCCATAGCTTCTCATGGTACAATATGGTATAGGGGTTAAGATTACCAACATCTCAACAACCTTCAGAAATTCACCTTTTGAGCTACGACCCCAGAATGATGAAACCCCCGGAGAAGTTGCTGACCAAATCTAATTGTTCGGACGACTTCCTTTTCGCACTAGAAGTAAAACAAACAAGCCTTGAAATGAAACAAACCCCCTGAAAATATGTAAACAAATGCGTGCATGATAAAGAGACCATGCAAATAAAGATGAGAGATGTATGCGCAGAGCTGAACTTAAGAAAGGGGGAAAATAAAATACAAATAGGATGCGTGGGCCTATCCTGATTGGGCAGCGTGGGATTTTAGTTCAACACTAGACGACTGGCTGCCAACGATTGTATGAATGTGGTGGTGATGTGGGGTTGGGGACATAGTATATATGGTAGTGAGGTGAGGTTGAGGAGATAGTATATATGGTAGTGAGATAGGGCTGGGGAGATAGAATGGCGAGCGTTGGGAGAGGAGGTGTGAACTGAGCTTCATCCCACCGCTCGAGGGAGAGGGGCGTCGGAGGGTTTTTAGCCGATCTCCTCACGCCAAGATTTTAGCCCTGATTATGGCCCTTAGGGGCGGGATGGGGGGATCCCGGGTAGGTGTTGTTCCGATCCACGCCTATTTTCCTCCCCCCACGCAGAGGAGGGCTCTGGGTTCCCAATCTCCTTCCCCGCACGTTTGATGTATACATTGTATGATTGTATGTACATGTCAAATACTACACATCATTTACATATAGCACATACACACGATACGGTACACACATGCGGTGCGGTACAAAAACTGGCCCTGTCCGTGTGAGTCGTTGTGGTTGTTGAGGTGGTTGTCTCTCCTCGCTCGCCCACTGGATAAAGGCGTTGGACTTATGTCGCATGGGTATCGGGTTAGATCTCCAGCGAGAGCGGGCGCAAGGAAGTTGTGCATACGTAGGGAGCTAGTCGCATATTCGTCGTAAACGGCAGCACACGAGCCAATCACCTCCCCCCATTAATGTATTCGTATACACAAACACATCACTCTTCTGCCCCGGAACCTGTCAATGAGGGAGGGAGGGGGGGGTCCATAGCCACACTCCCCTGACGCTTTGCCTTCGCGGCCCTCTCTTTTGGTTGTGAGACTCGTTGGAATTGTGAAAACAAACTAAAATCAATGTTCAACTTCAGATGTGTATTTCGGGTTATTTGTTTCCTGCTACGAATGTTTGATATGTAGTTAAGCTGGAGATAATGTGTGAGAGCAGATAGTCATTCACAACTGCGATTAGAGGTTTTATGCGGGGATTTTCTTTTGTTCTTTCTAAAGCGCTCGAGGCTGAGGATGGGTGAAGATTCAAAACTTATTAATTTTCATTTTTTATTTGAATGTCTCTCAATACAGACGCGTTTTGAAGATGGCAATTAAGAAGTCTATATGGTGTTCATAGATTGGAAAAAACAGTTGTTAATTTCTAACAAAAGGAAAGGGGATTAAAGAAGGCAATTATTAAGGGCAATAACGCTTTGTTAAAATTAATGTCATTCAGGCACATCTTTAAGTTCCCAAGTTTAAATTGTGAGTGACAATGTTGCCACCATTTCATTTTCTAAGGTGATGTATGTAGATATTGTTTCCTTATCCTCGGGCTGAAGAACTATGCCCCAAATTGTTTGTTTTTATGATAAATTAGCAACAACTTAATATAAAATATTCAGGAAGAAAGAAACAAACTTGTTTTTTATAGTGTTGTTGGAGTAATCATGATATTTAATATCTTAATTTAAGGGAAATACCACACCAACATTCGGAGAATCGTTATTTTTTGTATCATTCTATATCGCATCGTGTAATCTTTGCTCGGATTAGCTAATGTGGTCTGTATTTCCATAGCCAATGTACTCTTTAAAAGATCCATTAATAACTATAAAACCTCAAACGAAAGATGTTCATAAAAATTACTTACTTTGGAGCACACTCTTCTACCAATCCCCAAGAATCTCTTAATGTTTATCTTTATTCATTTTGTAAATTTCCTTGCATTTAAGTTGTTTATTCTATAGATAATCTTTTGATTTTCCTTGGATTTGTGTATTATTATGCACTCATTTTTATGAATTTTATTAACGTTTTATCTTTTAATTGCGATTAATCGTCGATGAGAGTCATTGTTTGGAAGCGAGAAGGCTAGCCATTTGAATGCTTGAAATATGTAATCTGATTTCCTATATTTTAAATGAATTGGTTCCGTGGGAACATCAATATAAACAGTGTTAATAAATGATTGACCTCTTGTACGCAAAAATAAAGGAATAAATAAAAAAACGACAAAACCATGAGAAAGCGTATTTAATTCTTAATAAAGAATACTTATTTTAATATCTGACTATCTGCCATTCGCAACTCTGATTGGCATTATTCTTCGGTGCTTTTAAATCCTTTATTTGATAGCAAAGGAGAAACGAGTGTTTACTGCTTCACTTTGGTCGTGCTAATCTGATTGAGTTCCAGAGTTGTTTTTTTTTTTGCTTTTTGTTAAATTCAAAAGTGGAAGATGTTTACTATCAATTCGTCATTCAAAACAAATTGTATGTATGCTTTTAAGGACTCTCTACAAGAAATTATATCGAATCGTGAAATATAGATCGCGTGATTTAGTAAATTTGTGTTTGAGTCTACCACTGTGAATGGCACGTTATACATATACAGTACCGTCTCAAAAGATCAGAACGCCTATATTTCTATCAGAACATATTTTATAACTTTTACCAGAGAAAATTTAAGGTTTCCAAAATTGGTGTACGATATCTACAGGTATAAACTGCGTATGAGTAAACATTATGCAAAGTTTGATGAATAGAACGAAATTTCTAAGTTGATAAGTAATTTAGTAGAAGAATTGAAACGACCAAAATGACCCCATTGTTTAGATTTCTTGTAGAGAGAAGCGAAATTGTTTAATCTCAACGACGTGAGGTCATGAGATTTGGAGCATCACTGTATCCAGGAAGACTGTGTCACATCGGCCGGAGGAAGTAAATCTTCACACTCGTAAACCCGCGGTCAAGGCATTGTTCAGTCCGAAGAAAAAAAAAGGCTCGTCTTGCTCTCGCCAATGAGCAAGTTACATGAACGGGTGGCTAAGGAAGCTAAGTCCCCTTCACTGATGAATCTAAGTTTAATTTGTTTGGTTCCGAAAGCAGGAGGTTCGTTCCTCGCATAGCAGACGAAAGGTTGTGAGCTAACGTGACACGGTGACAAAGAAATAAAACTTTGCAACAAGTCATTAATAACAAAAAATAAATATGACGACTTTATAAATAATTTGATAATATCGATCCACCATTTTATGATGTTGAATTCCAATAAAAGCACAATGATGATGAAACCTGAATGAAGTTTAGGCTTAGAGCCTGAATGGAAAATCTATTGGAAATCAGTCAACATTTTGTAATGACCATACGTGTGTATATTTGAGCACTAATGAAGTATTCTCAAAAGAGGTAAGTTTTTTATTTCAAAATCAGCAGGCGGAGTTAGAATTACTCCAATGAATTAGTGGGCGGGGCTTAGTGAAGTCACGATACGAGAAGATATTTGTGTGAACAAGTATCCGACGAATGTCGGATACTTGTTAATCCAACGAATGTTGGATTAACCACTTCCTATTGTTGTCCCCTTTTGGAACGTCTCAAAGGAAATGGTTATGGTTTTGAATTAGGAGGGATCTGTCACAGATACTTTCTCCGGAAGCCAAAGGTTCCGGCGATTCCCTAGGCATACCAGTGCCAGAAGGTTAAGTCTCAGATTGTGTCACTCGTCCTATGGGGCGAGGGAAATTCTAAATATATGGCGGAAATTGAGGCTTAATATATCAAAAACAAATTTGGGGAGCTTTCGGGCTAAAGCAAAAGTTCTTTTTCAGAGATGTTCAATGGAAAACGTCAAAATGGTGAAAGATAAGAAAATAGAAGATTTGCAAGGGGATGCAAGGAGCCTGGCGATAAGGCCAATCGCTCTCAATTTATGATATGTGTATTACAGTTAATGGGCATTCTCTGTTAATTAGGTGGCGTTCAAGACTTTTTCTCATTATTACATATTTTATGTTTACATTTGGTTTGGTTTATGTTGTTTTTGCTGTTTCTCTTTGCTTAGTTTTGACGAATGTACCCTTTGGTTTAGCTGTAGGTTCCGTTCGATGTGATTTTTTTCGTTTTCAGGTATTTTGCTCCATTATCCTTTTACCTTGTTCGTAATCGGGTAGGTTTGCATAATTTCGGGAAAGTGTCTAAGTCGGGGAGGTATTGCTTAATGGTTGTTAAATTCTTGTTGATGATGTTGTTGGTTCATTGCACTTGTTCACGAAAAGAATGGTGCTGCTTCTATATTTTTGAGTAAGCTTACGGAGCTTAAGAATCTTTCATGGCGTCTTGTTGCTCGGTTGTTATTGAGTACTACTCTAAGCTATTCATCTAATTTTTTCGACATTATTTTGCTCTTTCTTCTCTTGCCTTATTTAGGGTTGTCAGCCTAGCCGTCCTGTGGATGTCTTGACGTTTCTGTCTTTATTCAAGTATTTCTCCCTCTCAGTAGAAAATCGAGGCCAACGCGCACTTAACACAGCCACGCACTTTCTACCAGCTCTTGGAATTTTATGGGATAGTAAATTTCACTATCGATTCACCCCTTGCTGTACGAACTTCCTAAACCGTTTAAATATATTTCTCAGAGAGAGACAGTCGTAAGAAGAACTGATCGCTTACATGGACAGAAGAAGTATTTAAGGCTTTCAGGAATGTTAAAGACCCCTTGGCTGCCCGCGGGCGGCTAACACACATGGATTTTCGGCCGAACTCTTCTTCGCATTTGATCTATCGGATGACGGCATAGCTGGTGTTTTATAACAGAAGAAAGAAAGTTCATGTAGACTTATTGCACTGTTCGCCAAGATCTCTAAAATCCAGTTCTATACGAGGTTTTGAAAAGTTCTGTTACACTCGAGGGGATTTTTATCTTTCGAGAGATTTACGTGTGTGATAGAAAATGTTTAGTCAAACAAACTTAGAGATCTACTTTTCTAGCATGTGTCATTAAAACGTCTTTTCCATTGTGTGCTGCTGTGTCGAGATGTAAGTAAAAAGAATCGAGATCCCTGCTCTCCTGCGCGCTGGCCACAACAAGTGCGACATCGCCAAGCAGTTCAACGTCAATTGGATGACGGTCCACAGAGTTGCGGAGAAGCTCAATTACGGTGAAGGCCCTAAACATGAACTTCCGTTCGAAAGAACTTTTGCCGCCGCACTCACCCGACCTTATTCGCTCAACTAAAGCGTATGGGCGGATGTCGAGGGTAAGGCCTTCATGGTCCGCCATAGCAACGTCGTCGAGCTGAAGTCATCCGCCAACCGCGTGTGGAACAGCATGAGGAAGAACTTCATCCGCAACGTGTGCGAGCCTTCAGGTCCCAGTTCTCGCCTGGAGCGCTTGTTCGCCCCTGAAGGAGGTCACATTGTTTAAAATTACAATTTAAACACATATTTATATGTTAAAACAAATAAAAACGTGACTAAGTCCATCAAAACTACCAATGTGTCCTTTGTTGAGATCATCGTAACGAGAGTAGCAGACTTTTGCAATCCTCGGTACTTCATGCTGAAGTATTTACGTCACTAAGTGGGAGTGCGAACTTTCGCGATATTCATTACCCATCGAGCACTGCTTTCTGCGATCCATGCTACTTAAGATTGTCACTTACCTCGAGAGGGCCGTAAGCTGGACTACGTTTCCAAGTTTACTACAGATACCATGCACATCAAGAAGCAGGTCAATGTATTTGCTGATGCAAATTGCGGGAATCTCAAATTTATTTCGATGTCTTCACAAGAAAACCCCAGTGGTATATTCATGTGAACTTTCGGGATGGTTTTATTATTGCCGTGTATTGACTAGCTAATGTCTGCCGCTGACGTATGGGATTTTCCCTCTCTCTGCGAGAGTGCCTCATAGCTAGATGAGCTATCTAGGGCCTTGTCACCTGAATAATCTGTAGGTGATCTGTCCGTCCTCGGGAATCTCCCAGAGGGAAAGTTTCCCTATACGGAGACATATGAGAGTGGTAACTTCCTTTTGCCTAGAAGATGTTTGGGGGGGTAGCAAAAAGCATAGGGGAGGGGATTTAGGAAATTTCATCTTTTGAGGTGTAGCTGCCGACAGCGGCTCAGAAGGGGATAGAGGGGAATCCCATTTACCAATGGAAGTTTCAGTGAGGGAAGGAACTATAATTTCTTCTGATTGATGGAAAGCAGCAGATAAGGTGTTGTAGAGGGAAAATATTGAATCTCACAAGCAAAGAAATGACTTAAATTTGGCGGCGGCAGCATTATGATGTAGAGCAATTTTTCATGCACTGGACTCTTTCCGCTCGTCCGTTTCTGCGGAAGATTAAACGCTGCGGTATAAAAGAATCTGCTTCAAGAACATGTGATCCACTTTCTTCTAACATCGAGAGTACCTGTGCCTATTTTTATGAAGGACACTGCTCGATTTCACACAACAGCGACGGTAAAGCAGTTTTTGGATGATGAAAATATCGACGTGATGAACTTCATTGCTTAGAGCCTTTATTTAAAAGCGATAGAAAAATCTATTGTAGATACTCGGTGAGAAAGCTATGGCTGGAAAACTGACGAATGCTTTATATCTCTGGCAAAAAAATGGAGAATGGAGGGAATAAAACAATCTCTGAACAATGCGAAAAAATTATGGAGCCCAGAGGTCGAAGATGTGCTCAGGTCATTCAGAGTAAATGGCCTACATACAACTTAATTATATTCTGTTCCGTTCTCTATAACATATTTATGTTGTTTTCTGGTTACGGCTGAATTCATATTTATCGTTCTATAGTTTGGACGTGTTGAAGTTCTAACTAATGCATGAATACTTTAGTCCTTAGATAGCAAATGCAATAGTCAGTACGTACATAATTTTTGTTGTTTTGCTTTGACTGATCGTACCGTAACGATACCGTGGATTTGAACTCTCCTAGCTATCATAGGAATGTAATGATTCAAGTTACCTAAGTTGGATATATTATAATATTACAATAATTTATGATTTGAAGTTATTATTATTATACAAAATTGACTTGAATAACAGAGAGGATATTTAAGGGATACAAATTGAAAGCTATATACACAGAGAATATTGAAGAATACATAGATGATCTAAGTTGAAATGGATTACAAGTTATGCGTTTGGAAAGTAAATATTTGAAATCACATGACGAGAATGGTGTATTTACAGGTGTATATAAATATGTAATTGTAATTATGTAAGTACACGACCAATATATATATATATATATATATATATATATATATATATATATATATATATATATATATATATATATATATATATATATATAACATAATTTTTCCAGGATTATTATTATTTCTAGGAATGCCGCAGAGGGAATTGCTATAGACGTATCCTTTCTTCATATAGAGAAATTTCAAATGATATTCTGTGCAATATTATGGAAATTAATGGAGTATTTTCTCGAAAAAGTAGATTTGGGTATTTTGTTCTCTAATTGTCTACGGTTGTTTATATGTTCTACAAACCCACTTCTACATCAATACACTCTCACATCAGTAACTAAATGCAACATTAAATATTATTTTTCCTAACTATGATCAGTAAGTAAACTAACATCACAAAACAACACATTATGCTGATTCGAGATCACCCGTAAAGACAATTTCTCGTGACAATTTTAGTAAGACCTTTTACGAATATTATTCATATTTTTCAAAATAAGGTTATTTATCATTACACATAAAATAATAATTTCAATTTTCGCTGCCTCAGGAGGCTACCTTGTGCAGACTATTACCACTGGTACCTGGAGTGGCGGCACGCGACCCTACTCAAGTACCTCGAGTACCCCTAATTATGTTTGGAGTACCTGGGTCTTTGCTCTTTAGGGTTATTTTCCTTTTACCCTGTTTTTTCAGCACTTCTTTTACCCATCCTCTCTACTACACCCTACAGTCTCCAGTGTTTTCGACAATCACGAAATGAATCAACACTAATGAGTACGCTTCACTTTTTCGTCTTCCCTTCACCTTTCTTTCACCACTTTATTCAGGACCACTTTCTCACTAATGTTCATGTCCTGTGTCCAATTTTGCAGGGTAGTTACTCTCCAGCTTCTATTCATACACCCCGAGTCATGGCCTGGCAAAATAGAGTTTACCACCTCCATCTTAGGTCCTGTTAGGATGGTGTGTTTTTTAAAAAGGTGGTGCGTTTGGATACTGGGCAGTAAAAGGTCGTTCTTAGCGGTACCCTACCGGTCAACCCGGCACCGTAAGTGAGGTCCAATATGGAGGTGCTCCTACTCCCTCTGTGGCTTCTCCCAAGTTCTTCTTGCACTAAAGGTTTTTTCCCTCCTATGTCGCAAGGTAAAGATGTTTATGCTTTACCTTATCCTCTCTGTGCCCCCCTCGCCCCCCCCAAAAAAAACGATTCCCTCTTTAGGGTGGATGCGTGTCTCTTGTCATTTCTCACGGGCTCTTCGACAAGAACCCTGGTTGCTCCCTGCTAGAACCTCTTCCGCTTCAGGTCCGAACGGGAACCATGATTCCCTGGAAGACATCCGTATAAATGCCTACTGGGTGAAAGGGAATCCCGACATTGGAGCCTATGTGGCATCCCTGAGTAGGGGGAGCCCATCCCAGGGGTATATCCAGGCGTTATAGGTACTATGACACAGCCTGATATTGCCCCTTGAAGGGGCTCTTCAAAGTCAGGGGCGGGGATTTCCAGTGTAGGCGGGTTCTTTGTCATCTCGTTCAGGGGCTAGGTTGAAAAGGCCCCACTCCCCAATGAAATTTAGGTCATGACATTGTGGATACAGAGACAGCTCATAAGGAGTCTGCCGGAGGTCTTCGAGCATGCTGGCTTCAAGCGATTCTAGATCATTCTTTTGAGTGGTGGGATAAGGTTGTTTGACGGACTCATGCTCGATCAGCCAAAGTGTCCAGCCGCGTTCCTCGATAGAGATTTTTTTTAGCGCTCCTCTGGCGACAGATATCAAAGGGATAAATCTTCGTAATCATTTTTAACCTAATACCAAGCTACTTGCCGATCCCAGGAAGGTAGTACTTGCTCTGTGCCGAACACGGCATATTATGCTCAAATACGCACGCGCCCGGTGTTTTCCTTAGTCACAATCGGTTCTCATTGGAGGGTACAACTTTGACCATTTGTCGCCACGTCTCTGTTCCCAAAGCTTCCGCAGCGGCGGAGGAATGGCGTTCGACCTTTTGGGAGCATACTTCGCGCTACGTTAGATCCTTGTCAGTGTGCATTAATGGTTCCAAGTCTGAAGATGGGGTCAGTTTCCAAGTTTCATCCCCTCTGTTTAAAGTCGGGGGGATGGGAAGGGGGGGAAGGGGTCTATCAGGCACTGCGTCTGTTTTCACGGTCGAACTGGTTGCATTAAATCCTTCGGTACTCTAGAAAAGCGTCGTTCATGGTTCGGAGACCTGAATGTGATCTTTAGCGACTCACAAAGTGGCTTGAGTGATCTCGGGGCATTGGCATATCCACACTCCCTGGTTCGTGCTATCCGCGAGTATGGAGGATGTCGAGATTATCTGCCTGGTTTCGGGAAATGTAGGGATTGCGGGGAATGAGCGTACTGATGAGGGTGCCAGAGAATCCGCGAGGACTGCACGACCAGACCAGCTTTCGTTCTTCCCCACACTGATTTCATAGCAGTAATCAGGTCAGCCATCTGCATTGCTTGGGCAATTAGATGGGAGACGACGATTGGAACTTAAAGTTACGTTCCATCACGACACGACTAGTCACTTCCGTGGACATAATTCCAATTCCTTTCGGCGGCTTTAAGTCAATTTATGTCGTCTTCAAATTAAGCACACTCGCGGGATGCACCCCCTCATTTGATGGGGCGCTCCCCTGCACCTAACTACAACAGCTGCATTGTTTCCCAGTCCTTTCAGCACATTCTAATTAATGTCCCAATCTGGGACATCTTCGCGCACGTTACCTGTCCAGCATTGTCGCTTTTTCTTGTCCCTTCTACTCGTGAGGGTTCATGTACACAGATTTGTGGATTTTTTGACTTCTTGGAGTAGTCTTGCCTCCACATTTTATCTGTCTCTCTGTAGTGTTGGTCGCATGATCCGGCGACGGATGAGGCGCCCCCCTCCCCTCCTCACCTCCACGATACTGGAGCGTGCTTCTTTCTTCTTGTTTTTTTTTGCTGGCTTTGATTTTGGTTTTGTCTGCTTGTTTTTTGTTTAGTGTCTTTGGAGGGGGTGGGAAAGTCATCAGTCGCCAGATGGAGACCGGAATGTTAGATCGAGCCAACCTTCCGCATTACTCCCTCTTCTGCGGATGCGGTAAACTCGCATCCGTAGCCAAGCTTGAATGAACAGAGTATCGGTAGAAAAGCAGGGCAGTAGTAGCCTTATCAGGCTGTCAAGAGCTGAAGGTCACAGAAGAAGAATCTCCATGACGCGGGTATAAGATACCCTAAAGCTGCTAATATGGGCCTCCCACGTGAGCAGTCGCTCAAGAAGAAGAGGGAGGAAACGGACCAAATACACCCCTTCCAAGCGCACGACGTTTAAGAACATATCCATTTCAGGATGTAAACGACGGTGGCAGCAGAAATCACCGCCTTAGACTTGCTAAGGAAAACCGAAACCTGTGTGCGTCAGCATAACTCTATAGTGACTGGTCTTAGTTCCCATGGTCATAATTGATTGAAATTTGACTTATAAAGTCTTGTTGTGTCCAATATTAATATGATATTATCAATACCATGAAAAAAATTATTTACAGTAGGTTTTGAACATTGGACATTGGGAACGTTAGACACTTCAGGACTACTTTTGAGGAAAAAAAGGTTTAAAAAAAAGAATAATTGTTTTTTATATATATTTAATTCGATTCAAAAACTATTTTCGCATTTTTATAATGCATATGCGGCTATCATATATATATATATATATATATATATATATATATATATATATATATGTGTGTGTGTGTGTCTGTGTGTGTGAAATATATTGTATAATATAGTTTATATATATATATATATATTTAATATGATCTGTACTAATAAAAAAAGACCTTTTTGAGCTAGTTTTCCTGATGAAATAAATATAATAAAATTATAAAATCAATATAGAGTAGATATATTCAACTAATAAACAAAAAGAATCCTTCTCTTTTATAATAATGCTCATTAATCAGTTTATCATACTATATATATATATATATATATATATATATATATATATATATATATATATATATATATATATATATATATATATATAAGCAAAATATATCGTGCAACTTTGGTGAAGACAAAATCAATTCTTTATGTATAATTTATGCCTATGAAACCATATACTGGATGTAACTATACAAATAAATTCATAACCATTAATAAACGAAAAAACGACTTTTCCTTTTATACTAAAGTTATAAATGATGAATTTAGTTACAGGTTATCCATAATAAGAAATGAGCTGTGCATATTGAATCCTATTTGATATTTATTTACTACTTATGATAAATGTCACTGCCTCCCATCTTATGCATTCTTTTGTTGCACTTTTGGCACTGTAGCCTGGTGTTCTTTGAACATACTATACATCTACCTTGTCAAAGCTGGTACCAGAATGTGATTGATTCCATAAAATCTTGAACCTATGCATGCCGGAGCCTTTGACCCACGGCGCCATTTTCGTTCTTTTTTTCATTTTTAGGAGCGTTTTCACTATTTCTTTTCTGAACTGTTGCAGGCGAGTCATATTGGTGGAAGGGTTTACATGCTGGTAAAATCGGTATGCTGCTATCACAGACATATTCAAAATGTGTGAAAAAAAATTCTGCCACTATTTTCTAGACCGTAGGCATGGTCGGTAACAAGATAATAAAGTATCAAAGACAACTACCCCACCCATTCCTTTATTGTACACGCTAATTAAATGGGATTGCGTGACAGCTTTTTTTTTCCTGTTTCACTCCTCTATCTACTTTTTGGATAGGAGTTATGCTGTAATAGTTGCTTGCAACATTAACAACTGGATTATCATTCCATTTGACACCAATAACTGATTCATCTGATTTGAAATCATAAAATTCAATCTCTATTTCATTTCCTTGTTGCTCAAGAGGGGACAATGCCCTGTCCTGTCTTCTCGAACTGTCCAGCAGGAACAGATTCCTTTCTGAGTTAAGTTACTTAGGAGTTTGTGGCTGGTTAAAAAATTATCCAAAAAAATTACATGCTTTGCATAGTTTGGAACAATTTCCAACATTTGATCCACTACCCGATACCCTAAAGGTAATGATGCATTTCCTTCTTTTCCGCAATAAATAGAGAAATTGTATCGATAGCCATTAGAGCCAGACATCATCCTCATTTTAAAGTCAAAGCGAATGTGCTTATTCTTTATGAATTGTTTGGCACTATGTAATCCTTTGTAAGGGATCATAGACTCAGCAATACTAAAAAATTCGTGAAATACCCCAATTGTTGACAATTTGTGCGAAGCATCTCTAAAAGTGGCTGCACTTTAGCTACTTTTGACTTAAATAATTTGTTGTTATCAACGATGTGGATTTTTTATTGTTTTAAATTTATCCCTGCTCATTGTTTTTGAATATATTGGAGCTTCCATATCTTCACTAGTTGAGCAATATGAATTTTTAGAAGGTAAAGAATGATAACCACTCAAAAGAACCAAACCTAGAAAATTCCTAATTTCTACTTTACTTACGTTGAAAGCTGGAACATCCTTATCCAGTCCTGCATATAAATTTGTCTGTTCAGTAATGAAACTTATCATGTCATCGGAAAAGAATAAAGAAAATATGGAAAACACATCTTTTCCGAGATAGTTTTCGCCAACCTCTTAAGTTGCACTATGATGATTTAGAGCAACCTTATTACTTCTTCTCCACCTATTTGCAGCAGCAGGCGACCCACCTTCCTCATCTAAATCTTCATCACTACACGCATGAACTTCCAACTCTCCAACTACTTTCTCAGGAATATTTTGCTGATATAGATGATCGTCGTCATCTTCTTCATCGCTGCCAATTTTCCCATTGACAGATTCAGGTGGAATAATCACAATATCAGCGTTACTCCTTTCCTCAGCATATTCTCTTGCATTCTCCAGAAATCGAAATCTTGGAGTCCCTCTCCTCATTCTGTAAAAAAACACAAACAGTATAAATGTATGAGTCCATAGCTCAGTGGGTAAGCATTTTATTGCTGCATTGACAGAAATTGAATTTAGAGATAATTATGTACTTTAGTGAATATTGACATGTTGAGCACGGGATCGTCACTTTTAGATATATGCACATACACATATGTGTGTAGACATATGTACCTACACACAAGCGTATAGACACGTGTCCACACACAAGCATGCATCCGGACAGGCATTAATTTACTGCATTACTATATTAGTAGTTTTTGTTTTGTTACACTCAGTTGGATATCTATATAATAAAAATCAATTCTGCCTATAAACACAATGTAAATAGAGTAAAACTAACGAAATGAAACAAGTTACTTACCCATAAAACGATGAAGAAACCATGAAGAGAGGGCGCACTAAACGTGTTTACTCAATGTGTTCCAAGTTTCAAATGACTAATATCGCATCAAACCTGTAGATTGCGCCAAGATACAGATTTGAACGCGTTATAATATGTGCAGCGTGATCGGAATATAGGGGGAAAAAAAGGTTCCAGTAGTGTCCAATGTTCCCATTTTGGAAACAGTATATTTAGAACTATTTTTTTTCTATACAAGATTACCCGTAGATCTTAGAATTAATAATTATTTGTAAAATCATATTCTAAATTATAATATCAAATAATAGAGAGGTAATAAAATTTTAACATTGTTTTTTATTATATTTATAATATTAAGTGATAATTGTAATTTTTGTATATATCTGATAACCCATAATATGTTTACTAAAATTTTATTTTATACAAATATATAAAAATTAGAATAAAATATAGTTTTACATTTTGGGATGCTCAATGGGAACCTTGGACACTAAATAGACAAGGAAAGATGCCGTTCAATGCCTGTTGGAATCGAGGCCATAGAGTTGGCAGCTAGCTTGCACCAAAAGAGATTGATAGCGTATCGATGTAGCACTGCCTAATTCTTATTAATCTGCAGTACTCCAAAAATTAACGAAATAGTGTACGTGTATATAAAGATTTATGTATTACTCAAAATAATTAAAATAATTTGTTATGTTATTCCAAGTACTTCAATGTAACTTGTATCTGTAAATCCAATATATATATATATATATATATATATATATATATATATATATATATATATATATATATATATATATATATATATATATATAGAGAGAGAGAGAGAGAGAGAGAGAGAGAGAGAGAGAGAAAAAAAAAAATTAGAATTCCCCTATATAACAAATTCCCCTTCCCCGAGCACAACATTGTTTAAAATAAATGCCTCATTGTGCTCGCATCTCCAAACTTGCAAGGTTGGTGCAAAAGAGCTCTCCAATCTGGTTAATAAATTCATCTCAACCGTGAGTACGTTATTAATAGATATTTTTAATTCATTGCAGACCGTAATTTACTATTACCATCGTGATAGCTAACATACTATTATCGCACTATGGTATTTGGTTATTAATGGGATTTATTTTTGGTTAATAAATCAGCCTAAATAGCTATTTGAAAACCATTACCATAAATTTTGAGTTTAGATGGAAATCGTCGTCTGCTAATGTTTAGGCCTAATGACTGACATGAAATGATTTTATAAATTTTCTGAATTAGGTTTCTAAGAAAAACAATTAAACACAATAAATATATTCACAGAATTAACGAATGCACAATGAGAATTGAATTAGGAATACCTTGTAAGATGCGGTAAAGTAAATATAATAAACTAACTGATTCATGTAACAAGATGTAAAGTAACTAATATATGAAATGAATATGTTGTAAAGTAATATGTGGAGCGAAAATTAAAACGAAGGACACTATGATGGACTGAATTGGGGACTGCAATGCAAGAAGTAAGCAGAATTAGGACCTACTCTTGAATGGCAGTTTGCAGAGAATAAGTGTGAAGAGGATTTCTGACTGACATTGATTGAAATTAAAGTTGAACCGGAATGGATGGTGACACGAACATAAATGAGAGAGAGAATTCGTGATATTTCAAAACTATTAAAATGCGTATGTTTGTATGCATGTGAAATTCTAAGAGATGTTTTTTAAACCATTAGTACATTAAATGAAATCAGCATTTCATCACAGGATATTTGAATTATTAAACGTTACATAAAATAATTGAATTGCAAAAAGTTATGGATAAATTAATTGAATGATTGAATTGACAAGTTAAGTAAAATAAATGAATCAATTAATTATTAAGTTGTACATAATTTGCATGAATGATTTAATTGACAAAAGTTAAGTAAAATAAATGAATTATTTGAATTTTATACATAATATATATATTTAAGTTTCCCAGGAAGATTTTATTATAGGAATGCCAAGAGGGCATTGTTATAGTACATCCTAATTTTTTATATCATTGTGATCCACTATTATCTATTTCCATATTACTAACACTACTGTTTTATCGTATTGTGATCCAATTTTATTTAACATCATATTTAACTTCCTCTTCAACCTCCTCTTAATATCCATCAAACCATAATTCGTGTATACCAAATTGTCTAAAGTTATATTCAACTAATCCTGTTCTCAATTGTTAATTCTTAATACATTTTATTTTCGTTATCGTTCATCTTCCATTCTTCCCAGTTCGCGAACCACTTAACTGTTGATCATCCGGCTCGTTAGGCCTAAATTTACTGTTCAATTTTCATCTCAAAATTTAATGGGATTAATTCTTGTTATTATCTAGGCTAAATAATACACTGAAAAATAACAACCTCTGACCCCATCCCCCCTCCTCTAATTGAGTGGAGACCACGTGCGATGATATCCCGCTGTGGACGACGTCATTTCATATTCGAACATTCATGAATTTTCGACTCCTGAGCTAATTGGGAAAATATTTCCCAATCCTGCAAACTCGCCCCCTCCCCCGTTGACGAGGCAAGAAAGAGCCGCACTGTCTCGCACCTCGATGCTAAATGATGAATCGACTCCGCCTCCGGATTAAGATGTCTGGAGTTTGTGACTCCTTTCTCCAAACCTCTCATAATCAGGCATACAGATACTCGGGTTATTCTGTAGTTCGAGGAGTCCAGCCCGCACCTCAATGCTGTCCTTATCGTCTCGTCCCGTGAGCGTTCATCAGGCAGCAGACTTTCTAGGCCGTGATTCTACCCTAGTCAATATTGTGGTAGCTTCTGTGAACGGCAAGCCTTTGAACTTGCGCAAGTCTCCCTTCATTTAATCGAACCGAAGAAAATCTCCATCGATTACCTTTGAGGAAAAGAAGATTCCTCTTCCAGTGGAATTACGAGAATTCTCAAATTCTCCGTCGAAGGTTATCTTTGAAGTTTAGCTATCTTCATCGGAAGGTTGTTTCATATCGTGCCCCAGCTGCCTCATTCGGATCGTGCCCCAACCGCCTCATCGCAAGAAGGAC
Organism: Ceratothoa steindachneri; assembly: GCA_963969495.1. Taxonomy (NCBI): domain Eukaryota; kingdom Metazoa; phylum Arthropoda; class Malacostraca; order Isopoda; family Cymothoidae; genus Ceratothoa; species Ceratothoa steindachneri. The sequence goes on from OZ018332.1 coordinate 35,723,988, forward strand.
CTTCGTCCAAGTCATCGACCCGTAAGCCTGAAGCCCCCTCCATTATTAGTATTGTCAAGTTCCACCTTTTGATCTGAGCCTAGTAACATTAATCAATTAATTCTATTTGAGAATCCCTTTTCATTATAATTATCAAGAGACTATTTTAATTTAAATAATTCCTTTTGCCTATTAGTATTCTTATTTTAATCTTTGTAAATAAAATTATATTTTTGTTGTTTCATCTTTATCTAACCTATTATCTAGCCTATTAAAGCAAATCTCGCCAACCAATTATGCTCTCTGTCTGATTATTAAGGATTTGAAACCTAATGCCTCAAGTGTGACCACCTAGTGGATCATTATTCCCTACGAACAGTCCTTCTACGGTTCGCGTTGCAGTAAGTGATTAAGTCACCCCCACATAATATAGGAGTAGTGTATGGTATATAGTGGTTGTACCACAACACATATTAATTAATTACATAATAATAGCGAGAACATTTTTCGGTAGCAGCGAGATAATACTTTGTATGCTCAGGGCAAAGAGCGTGACATTGAGGATATTTCCCTCTGGGATGCCCTCTTGCTAACTTCTTAGAAGGGAAAGATCTTTCTCCACCCGTACGCGGAATCTACGATCTTGCAGAAATTTAGAGAAAAAATTGGGAGTCGTCCGGTAGCCTTCATTGCGTTGAATATATCCATGATACCTTATCGCCATTTGGTATTGTAGGCATTCTTCAGATCGAAACACACCATGGCCTAGTGCTGTCTTCGATTGTAGGCCGGGAAGATATCATTTCTCAGTCGGAGCAGAGCATCCGACATGGAGTGGAACTTGCGGAAACCACACTGTACAAAAAAAAAAAATAGGAAGGTTTCGGTTTGCAGGAAGAAGACTTATCTAACATTTATCAATTTCCCCATTAACTTACACACGCGGGGAGTTAAAGATATTATCCGTTAAAGATATTTCCGCAAAGCGATAACAGTAGCCATTCGCCCGAAGACCGGGATAACCCTCTTTCAAGATCCTGTTAAACAAATCTAACTAAACGGTCATGCCTCACTCACTTAGGTTTTGAATTGCGGCATAGGGGACATTCCGGAATAGGGGCGGCGACCGCGCATGAATTGAGAACTGAACTCAATTCAGTAAACGTAAACCTGTCTTTGAATGGTTCAAACGGACGCCGTGCAAATCTGCCCACGGCGATGTGGTTGCTGGAGAACAGCCCAACGGTAATATCAACCGATCTAAAGTTCTCGAATGAGACAAATAACTCATCGTATTCTGAAATGCAAAGCTCCGCGCCAATTCCCCAAGCACCACCGGGGCGGTTTCCCAATGCGACAGCTGCCCAGAAAATGATTGTTGAATGGGAAAGTGGTCACTGCCCCGAAGGTCATCGACCACCTTCTACCTAAAATCAGGCTGTGCTTCCGTAAAGATAGGGAACAGGTTAATAGAAGAAAATGAAGCAGTTCCCGTGCAGTAACGAGTAAACAAATCCACATTTAAGACACATATTTCCAGCTCGTCGATCAAGTACCCGACCACTGGGATTGATCGTGTAGTAACTTCAGAGGATTTGCATACCGTTAAAATCCCAAAGCAAGAGAAAGGGCCTGGGCAGCCGCGCCAAGACTCGGCAGAAATCCTCCGCGTCGAAGTCGGCTGACGGTGGAATGTACGCAAAAATAATAGTATACCTCATATCCAGGTGTCACCGCATCACAATTGCCGTAATGGATATATTTATAGAGAGTTTACGAACGCTGGAATCATGCCGGGTGTAAACCACGCAACCTCCCGCAAGACTCCATCCATTGGTAAATAAATTAACCATATATGGCAATAGGAATTAATGATAAATAATTAGTAGTTATATTTCTAAAATATAAAATATTTGTGAAGGAAAGGTTTTTGGAAAATATATTGGATAAATGCTAATAAAGATAATTATAATGTTATAAGAAAAGCGATAATAGGTGTCGAAATGGAATAAGTGATTGGAATTAAATCAGGTAGGAGTTAATGATAAACACTTACTAAATATATTTCGAGAATATAAAATATATGTGAAGGAAATGTTGGTGGTAAAGAAATTGGATAATTAATAATAAGGATAATGACAATATTATAACACTAGTGATAATGGATGTTGAAAGAGATTAAGCTAAAGGAATTAAATCATATGGAAATTAAAATCCCGCTTGGAAAGAATGATTGATTTTTCACTTAGCGAGATAAAGATGTCACAAATGGACATTTTTTAAATGATATTTGTATATTACAATATATGTTGTTGAAGAATTTATATGAGTGGCATATCGGTTATATACAAATTTATGTAGTAAGACCGCTACACAAAGCAGTTAGTAGTAGAAATTCGTTACTTCCTTTGCCTTCGGGCTAGATTCGCATATTATTTCATTATTATACGTATTTATTAGACGAAAAATGACTACTATATGTTCACCTGACTAACGGAACAAACAGTATCAAAGTTGAATCGCAAATGGTTAATTTCATAACATATAACATAAAATAATTTCACGGATGACAAAAGTCACAAGGGCCTATCATAGGTTATCCGCATATGTCAAAACCCACCCTACTTATTCTGTTATATTAAATTGTTTGGCTCCGGTAGTCAAAATTATCTTCGCTAAGAACGGACCCGTGACCCCCTCTGCAAATTACAAGCACTTAGTATTATGAATTCGCTGCTTTCTTTTGCATGTGTTAGATTTATTATTATTGCATTGAATATAAGTCTATATTGGACGCAAATGAGTACTATATTTAGAAGCTAGTTGCTCCAGGTCGCTTCCTTTCCCATTGTTTCTTATTATGTTTAATTGCATGAGGAAAATTTATCTTAACCAACCAACTTCACTCCCCTCCTTGCCTCCCTCCTCAACTTTTCCTTCCTAATTTACTCGAGTGAATCAAGTCATCGGCCATTGCCATTGCGTATTTCATTTTACGATGTTTGAATGATAAAAAGCATTTTTGAAATTTAAATTTTCTTGTTTCATTTATTCATTATGCCGAAGAATAAGGGTTAGTATAGTTGCTTTGTGTTTGGTTTTTATATGCAGTCAGACTACCCAAAGAATACCACGAATTAGGACCATAAGCCCTTGTTTGTTTTGTTTTTTCTTAGGAATAGTTTGTTGAAGAGGTTTTTATTTTGTGAAATGTTATTTTTGTGCATTTAGTAATTCGGTTAATATTTAGTACACAGCCACATTCTTAATTGGGTAAATATGTAGATTATCGGCGCGAACGATGGGACGTACTATTTCGTCCGTGTTCCAAAATTTTCACATTTTTGGAGTACATTTAAGTTGACGGCTCGTGTGGGGGTAAACACAATGGGGGTACTACACTACGATGATCCTGAGTTTCATTAAATTTTAGGGGGTCTGGGGGGCATAGCCCCCCAGTATATAATCCTAATTGTTTATAGAATAATAATTCGAAAAGGACTCAAACGCGCATGAATATTCCGACACGAGTTGAACGATAATATTTACACACATATTTTTTTCCGGCCGGGCCGCTAATCTACATATTTACCCTTAATTGCAATCATATACATAATTCAATTCTAATTCAATATAATTTTGAAGGGACTTTCTTTCTGAATTAAAATATGGGTGGTAAAGTTGAAGACTTATCTGTTTCCGGCAATTTTTTTTCTCCACACAAAAGGATGGAAGCCTGTGTGTGTTTATGTTTCATTCAAGGCGCGTAATAATATGTTTACACCACATTTAAAATCAGATGGTACCATTTTTGTTTGAAATTCTGTAGGCCATCAATGGTCTTTTGCAGTCTCCTTCTTTTCTTATGTTCATTGACAGATGATGGTATTGAAATTGTAGCAAAACATCCCCAAAACTAGTTCCAAGATAATTTTGAAATATTTATGCTAAAAGAGTAAACAATTTAATAAATGATAGTAATTGTTTACTTTAGCCGCAGACTATTTTTAGAGTGTTTCAGGCGGGGAATATTTTTCTAGTTACTTTTTTGCCTTCATCTATCTGATCTGAGAAGCTACTCTTTTTTTTTTTTTTTAAAGGGAGGCGGGGAGCTTTGTCTCCATCCCCCTTTAATTATGGGGGATTGGGTAATTGTTTATTAGCGGACCCTTATTTTAAGCACAATTATTTGGGGCTATTTTATTTCATGTTTCAGCTATCTGACTGGCCAATCACCGACATGTATTATACACTGTTATTGACCAGTTATAACCGTTTATTGTTCCTAAGATTTCCTTACCTTAATGCATAGCATGATATATATCCTTCCCCACTACCCAAATCAGGTTCAGGTCGTTGAGCCACCCTTTGTATCGGGATATGGCATTTATTTTCTGTGGAGAAGAGAAATAATTTATAAGCCTTGTTCATTTCTCTTCTTCCACACACACTGCAAGAATTTCTTTGTTGCTCTTACTATTCTTGATTTCTTATCATCTATATCCTTTATTCCACACTCAAATCCTAGCACCACACTCAGTCCATAGTCCTCCCTTGTCTCCACCTCCTCCCACTTTTCTCTTCCCAACTCTATCGCCAGTTCTTCTTTCAATTTCTCTTCGAGACTGTGTCCCACACATTCCACTATCAAATGTTCTATAGATTCTCTCTGGCCCCAATAGGCACCATTCGCACCTGTCTTCTCCATTCCATCTGTATGTCCTTCCCTTCACCTCCAAGGATCCAGTCCGTGCCTTGAATAGTAGCTGGCTTGCAAAACTCCCATCATACATATTCTCGATGCAAAGCTCCTTTTTGCCTCTGTATATGTTCAAACTTCTCTTTCCATTTTTTCCTCTTCTCCAGAGCCTTTCTCCTGAATCTACTATTTTTTGTTTCAGCTTTCCTTTTGCTCTGTCTTCTATATAGATTGCTTCTAATTCATATTTTGTATCCTCTCTCATTACCTCTTTGCGCCACTCAGTCCTATCGTAGGCAGCATACATATAGCCTGCCCACGTCTCTTTTCCCATCTCTTGCAGTCTCAACTTATAGTTTGCCTTCATCCTTGCCAACCTCTCCTCATACCTACTCCAGCCCATTTCTCCTCTCAGTGCCTCTACTGCTACATAGGGGTTGGCCAGCCCCTAGTGCAATTCTTGCCACCTTGTTTTGGATCTTTTCCATTCTCTCCAATTCTGTCTTTGTCACTTTGCAGACTTCATACCCATACAGGCTTCTTGGGACTGCTATCCCTTTCCACAGTTCCCTTATCATTTTATACTCGTTTGCTTGCTTAGTTGCCATGTTCTCCAAATATCATTATTTTGCACTTTCTTCTACTAAATTTTACTCTCCATTCTTCTCCATACCAGTACACCATGTTCAAAAGTCTCTGCACACCCTCAGCTGTTTCACTAACTTTGTCCTCCCTTTTATTCCCTTCCAAGGCCCTCAGATATCTCCACTGCTCTTTTTCTCAGTCATTTACCCCCAACTTGTTCCACTGTCTTATTTTTTCCTCTTCCTCCTTGATCTTTGCATCCCAGATTACTTGTGTAACTTTTCTCTTTTGTTTCCTATATTCTAGTTCCATCCTTTCCACTTGTTCTGCCTCAACCCTCTTCCCTCTCTCTCTACTTTGCCTTAGTTTTCTTAGTTGTTTGTTCATCTTTCTCCTAGTTAAGTACTCTTTCTCCACTTCCTTGTTCCACCACCCCTTGCTTGACCTTTTCCCTCCTGTTCGGATCCATTTTTCCCCAATCTTTTGCATCGCCACTTTTATTTTTCCTTCTAACTGTGTATAATTTGCCCTCATATCCTCTGAGATTATTAGTCCTGTCAATGCTTCTTCCATTCCATTTTCATATGCTCTCCAATCCGCCCTTTTTTTCCATATATTTCTCCGCTTTCCCTTTTTCATTTCCCATACCAGGTCCCATTTTACTTTCACTATTATAGCTTTATGGTCAGTTTGGATCTCTATTTCATGATCCACATCAATACATATGCCTTCATCTATCCCGCCACACTTTCTGTTCATTATAGCGAAGTCTATTGCACTCCTTACTGCCAGGTTGGGATTCCTTGCACTTCTAGATTCTTCAGAGTTACATTGCTTTCAATTATCCATCGATTCACCCTCCTTCCATTGATGTTCATTTCTTCACCCAGTAGGCCTACATGCCCATTAAAATCCCCCATCACTAACCATTATTCATTTTCCATTTCTTGTGTCAAGCTCCTAAGTTCTTCTATTAGCCATTCACTCTTCCTCCGGTTGGTACCTTTCACATAATTGTACACTACTGTCACCACTATGTTGGTTTTGCCCCTTGTGACCCTATATGTTTGTAGCCTTCTTTCCACCAATCCTCGCTGTATTGCTCTTTTATTCGGCTCCACTTCCTCTGTCACCATAGCCTTCTTTAACTTTTATACCTACTCCATTATATCCATCCCCCTCCTGAGTCCTACCTTTCCCCCTCAGATGATATCTACCGATTTCCATTTGTTCTTCAATAACCCTCATATCTGCTAGTGCCATTATCTCTATCTTTGCTCTTTCACATTCCCTTACAATCGCTTCTCTCTTGCCTAGGACCATTCCTTGACAGTTCAAGAATCCTACCTTCACTTTCTTATATCCACTTTCCTGTCTTTTCTTCCTTGTATTTATGCAGGGCCGCTCTGGCCCTCTATCCTATCTATCATTACACTGGACCTGCTCCACTTGTCTCAGTGCCCAAGTCCACCTCTTTTTCTCTCACTAGTTCGCTGGTCCCTGTACCTTGGAATTGGACTCCCTCTCTCCTTAACCAGTATTCCCATTTTTTCATATCTTCTCCCATTTTTTCATATCTTCTCCCATTTCAATGGTGTTTCCTCCTTCCTCAATTGCCATCATCCTTATTCTTCTGTTTACCTCTCTCCTCCTCTTTTCATAGTTATATCCTTCATACCACCTTGGTGTCATTGGGACTACAGCTACTTTTACTCCAGGGTGCCTAGCCTTCACTTCTCTTACGTGTCGTCCGATAGCTTTCATGTAGCCTGTAGCGCTCCTTTTCATAAGCCCATTTCCGCTTGCTTGTATCAGCATCCAATCCCCTTCTGCCATTTCTCTGCATGCCTTTTCAGTTTCTTTCATTATATCTACTATGTCCTTTCCTGGCATAGCAGTAACCTCTACCTCCTTAGAGAACCCCTCAAACCATGTGTGTAGGTTCTTCACTATACTATCTCCAAATATCCTCAACTTGTTGCTGTTCAGCCTATCTTGATGTCTATTACCCCTCTCCTATTTGTTCTTGCTGCTTTCCTCTTCATGGCTGTTCTCTCTCACTTCCGCCAGTACCTCCAGCTTTCTCTGCCCCTTGGCCCTTCAGTTGCTACTGCCTCTTGTTCTCTCTTACTTTCCACCTCTTCTACCTTTCTTTTCACTTCTTGCTAATTTCTCCTCTGTCCCTACTGTCTGGCTGTCCTCCTTTCTTTATCCTTCCCCCCATTCAATTGTTCTTCTCAGATCTCTGAGAACTCAGTAGTTGCCCTCATGGCAAGTGGCAACGATCTCTACCTACGAGGAGGCAATGTAGGCGCCAGCGGGAAGATCCTGACCACGGTTATGGGAGGAGTTGACGACTGTGGGCTAAAAACCCGCAGACGTGTTGTGGTCGGGATACTCCCAAGACGAGGTCCATCCCGCAATGCTCACGCGAGGAACGTCTCCATAAACCAATGCCTGGGAGATCTTTGTACGGCGGAAGGAGTCTTTTTTGTAGACCCCTACCGCACCTTTTACGGGAGAAATGACCTGTACAAAAGGGACGGAGTGCATCTTTCCTTTAAAGGGAAAGCTGCACTCGCAAACATGATCCAGGATGTTGTGGAGCGGACCCAAAGAAGTGTCAGACCCCGAGTAAAGGAGGACGTACGCCAGTACACCCGTGTTACTCCAGGAACGACCTTTTCTGAAATCACAAAGAGTGGAGTGATCCTGCCACAGAGAAAGAAAGCGGGAAACGGAAGAGCGTAGGGAGTCCTACAGTCGGGGACTCCCTAAAAGTTCTTCTGTTTAATGCGAGGTCTATCAGAAACAAGTTTCTAGAACTTCGTGGCCTCGTAGCAACAGAAGAACCGGAGATGGTGGCCATAACGGAGTCGTGGATAAAAACCTCAAGCCGAGATTTTGAAGGTGAATTCACGATTCCCGGTTACCAGCTCTTCTTGAAAGATAGGCCAGACAGAGAGGGTGGCGGTGTGATGTTGTATGTCAAGGATACTCTCAACTCGACGGATTGCAACATCATATCCGACCATGAACTACTAGGTGTTGACCTAGAGATAGGTCCTGCCAAATACAGGACCCTGGTGCTTTATAGACCTCCTGCCCAACTCGTTGAAAAGGACAGAGATCTGTACCAGCTACTAGGAGAACTTGTGAAAGACAGTGTGTATCGTCATGGGTGATTTCAACACACAAGTTGACTGGGAAACCAGAGAACCCTGTGGCGAGAACGCACTACTCCTGGAGTTTACGAACAACGAGTTCCTCACTCAATGGGTGAGAGAGCCAACAAGAGGAGACAATATCCTCGACTTGGTTTTCACCTCTGAGGATGACATTGTTGAGGACCTCTCTGTTGGCGAAGAGCTCGGTGGCAGTGACCACCGACTAATTAGATTTGTAGTCAAAGTCCCCAAGGCAGAGCCTGCAACTAGTAAATCAAGGAAACTGGATTTGAGAAGAGCAGACTTTGCAGGTCTACGCGCGGGACTGACTGACTGACGCGAGGCTAGAGGAGTGCGATGCTGTTGAAGACTCTTGGAACAGTTTCAAAACCACATTCATGAGTCTTCAATCACGTTTTATCCCTCTAAAATGCCCCCGTCGGTCTTCTGTTCAACCAAAGTGGTTTAATCGAGAAATCGGGCAACTGCTTAGGGAGAAGAGAAATGTGTACCGGCAATCGAAGATCTCGGGTGACTGACGAATACCGGAGGCTAGCCAGGAGAGTGAAGTCCAGCATAAGGGCGGCTAAGCGGTCTGAGGAACTCCGAGTGGCGAGACTCTGTAAAGAGAATCCCAAGGAGTTTTTTGGATATGTGAACAGCCGTAAACCAATCCGTCGAACGATTGGCCCTTTGAGGAATGAGGAGGGGACATTAAAGCATTCAGATGCAGAAAATGCCAACCTCCTCAACGACTACTTCTCTTCAGTGTTTACTGAAGAGTGTGGTCCCATTCCCCAGCCGACGGATTCCTACTCGGGGGGGGGGAAAGCTGGAGGCAATGGACTTCACCGAAGGAGAAATAAAGAAAAAGATCGCTGACCTAAAAACGAATAAGTCCCCTGGACCGGACGGGTTTCTACCTAAAGTGTTGAAGGAAGTGTGCGATGAAGTATCACGACATCTGTGCGCTATCTTTAACATGTCAATCCGGACCGGATGCGTTCCTAGAGACTGGCGTGAGGCGGAGGTGACTCCTATCTTCAAGAAAGGAGACCGTAACCAACCGTCGAACTACCGACCTATCAGTCTGACTTCGATAGTCGGTAAACTCATGGAAAGCATCATGGTGGACAAAGTGACGTCGTATTTAGAGTCAAACCTGCTACTGAGGAGTTCCCAGCACGGCTTCCGAAGGCAACGGTCATGCCTGACGAACCTTGTAGAATTCTTCCACTTCGTTTTCAGTGAGCACGATCGGGACAAGGCGGTGGATGTGGTCTACCTAGACTTTCAGAAAGCCTTTGATAAGGTACCACACCGCTGCCTTCTCCGGAAAGTGCGAGCGCTTGGCATAGACGGAAAGGTAGCCGGCTGGATCGAGAGCTGGCTAAGTGGCAGACGGCAACGGGTGGTGGTAAATGGACAGTCTTCTGAGTGGGTGCCCGTTACTAGCGGGGTGCCTCAAGGTTCTGTCCTGGGACCACTACTATTCATCATCTACATCAACGGCATGGACGGTGACATGGTTGCCAAGATTTCCAAATTTGCCGACGATACCAAGCTTGGTATGAACGTTGCAAAGGATGGAAATACTGTTCGCCTGCAGGAAGATCTTCGGAAGATTGGGGAGTGGTCGGACACGTGGCAAATGCCTTTTAACGTGGGCAAATGCAAAGTGATGCATATCAGCCACAGAAACCCCCAATCTCAGTATATCCTTAAGGGCACTGCTCTTGAATCGAGTGACACTGAGAAGGACTTGGGTGTTACTATCACTAGTGACCTCAAGTTCTCGAAACAGTGCATTGAGGCGGAGAAAAAGGCCCAAAGGATGCTAGGCTATATTAAGCGCCAGTTTGGTTATCGGAACCAGGAGATTGTACTGTGCCTGTACAACTCACTTGTCCGACCGCACCTGGAGTATGCCGTACAATTTTGGAGTCCTTCATTGCGAAAGGACATCGCAAGATTGGAACGCGTACAAGCCAGGGCAACCAAGCTGATTCCCTCTATCCGACATAAAAGTTATGAGGATAGACTAAGGGAATTAGATCTGTTCTCGCTGGAAACCCGTAGACTGCGTGGTCAGCTCATCGAAGTCTTCAAAATACTTCGAGGGTTCGACAATGTTGACTACCGGGATATTTTCACACTTGTTGAGAGCAGAACAAGAATTCACGGCTTTAAACTTCAACTGAAGCGTTACAACCGCGATCTATGTGGAGAGTTTTTCACCTACAGTATCTGCGGTAAGTGGAACGCACTTCCAGTGGAAGTTGTCAACAGTGAATCTGTTGACCAGTTCAAGTCAAGACTAGACAAAGTCTTGAAAAGTGGCCGTTTAGGGATGCAAAACAATTGAGCAGCCTTGTGCCCGCTCAATTGCAAGTCCAATGGTACCCTCTTTGAATGGACCGTAAGGTCTCCTAGGGTACCTTCTTTCCTTGTTACTCCTTGTTACTCCTCTGTCCTTTCTCTCTTCCTCTCTTCCTCTTGTCCTGTCCCACTCCCTGATTGCTAACTTTTCCTATTTTTTCTGCCTTTGCCTGGCTCCCTTTTTTCACTGTCTATGCTTCTCTCTCCCTGTGCTCTCATGTAAGCATGCTCTTCCTCTATCCATGCTTTTTCTCGCTCCACCATCGTCCTTTCACTCCCATCTAACTCTTCTGCCAGTCGTATATTTGCTCTTCCTACTACCTCTACCCTGTTTTTCCATGTCTGATTTTCCTCTGTAAGTTTTCCCATAGTTTTCCTTAGTTCCTCTTCTATTTTCTTGTATTCCTTGCGCCTCTTGCATGTGAATATGCTCTCCTCTAGTTCCTTCTTTCTAACTTTATCCTTGGTGTAGACCCACATTTCACAGTTCCAACACATAGACCTCTCTCCCGGTTCGTGCACTATCACTATTCCTATCCTTTCCCTGACTGTACATTTTCTCCTGTGATCCTTTGTATCTTTCCTTCCCTATCTAATTCCTCACTCCCCAATACAGGGTCACCAATCCGCAGTCATCTCTCTTGCCACTTCTACATTCTTCAGTCTCTGCACTAGTACTGCCTTAGCCCCCCCGGGCTGATCCCTCTCTCCTCGCATAGTACCCTCAGCTCATCCATCTTCATTTCATTAACTCTTTTTCTCAGCCATCTTTCAATCAATTGCTTTCCTAATATAGTGTGGGTTCAACAATCTTCTATTTTATTAGGATACTTTGCTCATATACTTATCCACCAATCTTTGCCTCTTTGTTGTTTTTTCTTGGAGCTGAACATTTTCACGTGTTGTACCAGGAAATATTTAGACGTTGGTAGTCATCAGACGTAACATAACATAAATTTACAGATGCCACAAGGGCCTATCAAAGGTCATCCGCATCTGTCAAACCCCACCCACAAAATGCCTCCATAGGATTGTCCTATCATCATCAAGACTCATCAAAATCTAAATCAATCGTAATCATCAATTAATCTATCTTACCTTAGTGAATGCTTACCTTACTGAAAATTAAGAGGCAAGGGAGTCAGTGCTCGTATAAAGTGCCTTTTCTCTGGTTTTGAGTCTCTTACTATTCCACTTGTTTGTAATCCTCACATTGAAGAATTTATTTCTCTTGGTGGTCCTGTACCGTAGCTTCTTCAACTTCAGGCTGTGACCTCTGGTCTCTGGGTGATCACCTCTTGGAGCAAGTTGGAGAAAGCTCCCATCCCCCACCTTGACCACACCCTTGAGTATTTTGAATGCCTCAATCATGTTACCTCTGACCCTCCGTTTCTCCAGTGTGGTAAGTCCTAGGTGGGCCAACCTCTCCTCATAGGGCAAGTCTGCCAGTTCAGGGACAAGTTTGGTAGCTCACCGCTGGACCTGCTCCAACCTCTTCATGTCCCTCTTGGAGTATGGTGATCATACCTGGATGCAATACTTGAGCCGTAGCTTTATCAGTGCCTTATACAAGGGAAGGAACATTTGAGCATCCATACACGTGTAAGTTTTTTGTAGGAGTCTGATGATGGAATTTGCCCTAGCTGCTGCCTTTGCGACCTGTATAGAGGGCTTTAGGTCCCTTGTGATGAGGACTCAGAGGTCCTTTTCTACCTCAGATTCTTAAAGTGGAGTGTTCCCAATGTAGTACTCGTACCCTGGGTTATTCTTCCCGATGTGAATAACCTTACATTTACTGCTGTTGAACTGCATTAGCCATTTATGGTTCCACTCTAGCAGCTTGTTGATGTCTGCTTGTAGAATCTCACCATCAACTGGGGACTTTAAGCGCCGGTAGATTTTGGCATCATCTGCAAAGAATTTCCCACTTGAATCAGTGGAGGCCAGTAGGTCATTGATGAACACTAGGAAGAGAACTGGTCCAAGGACGCTGCCTTGGGGGACTCCACTCCAGATATCTAGCCATTCTGAACGAGTTCCTTATACACTTACCCTTTGGCTCCTACCAGACAGGAAGCTTTGTATCCACTGAGATACCTCACCACCCACTCCTAATGCCATCAGTTTGACAAGTAAGCGGCGGTTGGGGACTGTGTCAAAGGCTTTTTGCAATCAAGGTAGATAACATCGACACTGTCTTTCTCATCGGTGGCATCTTCCATCTCCTCCAGATATTCAAGAAGTTTGAGTCATACATGATCTTCCGAATCTTAAACCGTGCTGGTTGGTACTCAGCGCAAGTCGTTAACTTCAAGGTGGTCCATTAACTTGAGTCTTATGAGTTTCTCCAGGATTTTGCATGGGACTGAGGTTAGACTTACTGGACGGTAGTTTAATGGGTTGCTCTTGTCCCCACTCTTGAAGATGGGTGACACGCTAGCCGTTTTCCAGTCCCTTGAGAGTTCTCCTGTGCTAAGCTAGGATCTGTATATGATCCAGAGAGGGTATGCCAGGGTTCCTGCACATTTTCTTAGGACCTTGGGGTGTATTCCATCCGGTCCCGATGATGAGTCTTCTTTGAGATTCTCTATGATGGTCTAGACATCCTCACTACTAAAGTCGCACTTGCTCAATCTCTCCCCCTGGAAGGTGTTCCTGATCTCCGGTACCCTCTTTCACAAATACCGCTTGGAAGGCTTTGTTCAGGACCTCACAGGTTTCTCTGGTGCAGCTTGTGGGAGATCCGTTTGGTCTGTGGATACGCAGTACCTTTATAAATACTGAAGAAAAATGATCATTAAGAACCTCTATTTCCTTATCTGATTGTTTCAAACCCCCTTCATATCTAATAGGCCCTATTTTATCAGTTAGATTTGTTATTAATTCTATAATAACTAAAGAATTTTTTTTATTTTTATAATTATTTTGAGCTAAATTAATTTCTGCTGCTCTTTTGCTTTTCTTAATCTTATTTATCTCATTTCTGGTCAACCTATAATGATTTAAATTGTTAAAAGTACTTTCTGTAATCTCTGGTATGCTTTTCTCAAAATTTTCCTAGCTATCTCCTGATTCCACCGCAATGCTTCCTACATTTCTTCCTAATAGCCTTCATTGGAATACATTGCTCCTGGACTATGTTTAATATAGTCTTAAAAATGTCCCACATCTCATAAGTATTCTTTCCCCTAAATTCTATATCCTGCCTAATTTGATTTAGTAAGTTGCTTAATTTATTGTAATCTCTCATTAAAATTTGGAGATTTTGTGGAGTTAATTGATATTCTTCCTTCCAAGTTAAAATGAATCATTTGATGATCACTATTTCCCAATGCTTCCCCGATAGTCAATTCCTGAACCAAATGATCATCATTTGAAAGAACCAGATCTAATATATTAGCACCTCTTGTCCGTTTATTAAAAAATTGAGTAAAAAAAATTATCTTCAAAGTATTCTATAAATTTACAACTTACTCTATCCCTTCCTATCATATTTTCCCAGTTCACAGAATTTAAATTAAAGTCACCAAGAATAACTGTATCTACTTTACATCCTTTGCTCACTTCATTGATCATTACCTCATCAATACAGTCTGTCTGTCCGGGTGGTCTGTAAAAGGCTCCCAAGTGTATTATCCTATTTTTACTGACCCTAATATCTATCCACAGTTACTCAACTTCTTGCTTTATAGAATTATTTAAATTTGAAGAAATCCTATTTCTGATATAAATTATCAACCCACCACCAGTCCTATCTTCCCTTTGACTGATGTACATGTCATAACCCTGTATTCAAATTCACTCACGTCATTAAATTTATTTTCATTAACCCATGATTCTATTATACATATTATATCTATATCTTAATCAATAATATAACTAAATAACTCATCTTTCTTATTTCTAAGACTATTAGCATTGGTATAAAGACAACTCAGCCCTCCTCTCCCCGAAGCATCTCTTTTAGAATGTATACCTTTTGCTCTATCTCCTCTGCATTTCTTTCCTTTCCCTGCCCCACCCTATACTCTTATATTTCCCTGACCACTATCAGTAACTAGTTTCCCGGCTGCTAAGACCCAGCGACATTATCTAACTCCTGCCAAAGTACCTAAACCCCAACCCTGCACAGATGGAGTCCATACAATGCCTTATTCCCATAAAACCCATTCCAAACATCTACAAACACTAATCCCGACTCGTTTCACAGGACTTTCATATAATCATTCAGTCGAATTCCATGACAACTATTCCATCCCCATATCCAATCTCGTAAGCACACCTGAAACGCCTTTCACTCATCCTTTCAACTAACCTTTTGTACCTCTCTCATAACTCACATGAACCCACCTTCTTTACATGCATTTACTCCCACATGTGTAATCATAACTGCATCCCTCTCACCCTGTAAAGGGCACGGTGATTTGCCATCCTGGCCGCCATGCTGATGAGACTCAGCACCCCATCTGGCCCCAGCTTAGCCTCTACTCCTTTCAGACAGCCTGTATTTCTCCCCTACTTCCTCACTTTCCCTACAACCTCTCCCACAACTATCTCTGGTCATCCTCTATTTTCACAGGGTAGATGCCGACCTTCTTCACAGCCAACTATCCCTAATCGGGGCTGAGGGGGAAGGGGACAATGTTGCCTAACCCCTGAGCTTCGGTTTGGGATGGTGGGTTTTTAACAACCTGCTTCATCCCCACTCATACCTTCCTCACAGCTCTTTTCCTTCTCTCTTAACACACTATCAATTTTACGCCATGCCTAAGGTAGAGCCATCATGCCGAAGGGCTGCCAGGTCACCAGGCAGGATGGGTTTTCTTTTATGGTGGCACCTGGCTCTGTCAGGCCTGTACGCACCCCTTACAGGGTGGGCTACTGCGAGGGCTGATGAACGTGTGCATCCCATGAGAAAATTAGGGTCCCCATGCCCAATGATGGAAATTAAAAAAAAAAAACCTTTTCCCCTCACAATCAACAGAGCCACCTTCTGGCAGCTCCACAGAAAAAATGGAGGCCCCTTCCCCTCCTGTGCTTGCGCAGGGGACCCTTCAAATTTCTCTAACCGGAGAGGAGGCTTACTCCTCTCCTTTGCCTACAAGTGTAGGGGACTGCCAAGAAAGTGAGCAGGCAGCCCATAGCCAACTGCTTCCCATTAAAGCGGCTCGGTTGGGCAAACCCCTTAAGGGGAGAGAGGGAAGCCAGGCCCCTTTGGTCACTTCCCTCAAAAGACCTGCTGGCTAGAATTCTAAACCTAGCAGGGGTCAAGGCCTGTGCATCCCAAGACCAGACTAAAGTCACTGCTGCCAATAGGACCTGTGATGTCCTGGGGGGGGGGTCAAATGGAGGCCCCACCCAAGATAGATATTGGTCCTTGAGGCAACCCAGCCTCAGACCGTAGGGCCTTCCATGGGAAAGAATTTGGGCTTGGTGCCAAGCACCAAACTCGAGTCCGCTCCTATGCAAGGTCCTCCTCAAATAGGGTTTCCAAGGCAGTACAAGGAGGGGAGGGATCTCCTCCTCACAACAATGCCCCTATGACTGCCAGGACCTTATCCATTTCGAAGGACCTTGCTGAAGCTGGTCCATCTGGCCTGGGGGATCCTGCCGGCGGATGGGAGAAGAGGGTTCATTCGCAGCCATCATGTCTTAAAAAGAAAGAAAAAAAAACTGTCGGGGGAGGTGCTCTTCTCCATCTGCAGGGGCTGCAGGGACAGATAGGTTCGCTGCAATTTCGCTAAGCGACTAAGCCCCTCATTCAGAGATTACCCGGCATTTTCCAGCCTGCTGGCTTCAAACGCTTCCTCATTATTCAGGGCTATTACTGTCACCGCTTCGGCCATATGAATCGTTCATGTAGATGTGCAAAGTCGGGGTCACCCAAATTATGTGTCAATTGCAGAGCCGCTCCGCTTCTTTGAAGCAATGTGGTGCATATCTGCTTGAGAAAGAAATCCTAGCTATTCAGGCCCAGGATCGACTCTCATTCCGCAAGGTTAAGGATTCGGTCCGGGCATGCCTGGCTCTACCTGGGATGTCTTACGCCTCAATGCTTAGAAGACACCCTTTGCTCGTGGCCCATCCAGGCCAATGAGCATGGTTGTTTCCGTGTCCATTGGTTGGGAGCCCTTCTGGAGGTTCTAGTCAACCTGGGCGCTCCCCTGGTAATGCTGGTGGCACAAAAGGGGTTCACACCCAGTCCTGGCTAAAACCAGTGTGACTCTTTCCCATAAGGTGGTTGCCAGGCCATCTATTGGGGTTCCTAAAGCTGCCCCTTGAAAGGAGGACAGCAACAAAGGAGCGTCGGCATCACTGCCCAAGAACCACTTCATTTTCTTGCCTTGATCTTTGTGCTCTCCTGATGCACAGTCTGATTTTGATTGATGAGTGGTCAGTGACCTCCATGGTAGTGATCACTTTCCCATTCAAATATCATTTTCAGGGCAACTGTCGCCTGAGAGCCCACCTCGGTGGTGCTTGGCGCGGTGGCCTGCATTTCAGGAAATGACTGAATTCTCTATCTCAGTTGAGGCGTTTAGGTTGGTAGATGATGCCGTTGAGTTCTTATGCATCTGGCCTGACTACTATTCCCAGATCGTCTTGCATGCCGACCATTCCCTTGTGATACAGCCCTTAAACAGAAGCGTTATGCCTACATGCAATATAAGCGCCGCCTGAATTATTTCACTGTTGGTGAATTTTGTTAGGCTAGGGAATAAGTTTGGGGCAAGTTCTCGCAGGACCCTCCCCTCCCATTCTCTAGGAGAATGGGGCAGCAATCTCTGACCCAGCATCAGTGGCGGAATCCCTTGTGACTGCATTCTCGAGCTGGGATGTTGCCGTGCCAGCATTCAATGAACGTTGTGATGTACTGGAAGGCCACTAACTGCACTTTACCTTCAGAGGCTGAGAACCCTTCAACGACAGGTTTACTCTAAGTGAGGTGCATTCTGTTCTTGCTTTGTGCGTGAACACCGCCCATGGTCTTTATGATGTCGCATACACCATGCCTTTACACCTGGGGGGAGGGTCTCTTCCCGGATTCCTGGCCAATCGCCACTCTGCTCGCCTTTCGCAAATGTTAGATTAGCCTTTTTTCTGGACAGCGGAGGCCATCTGTCTTCTGCACAGTGCGGCTTACGCAAGTTCCACTCCACATTGGATGCTCTGCTCCGACTGGAAAATGCCGTCTGCGAGGCCTTCCTTCGTAGACAGCACTATGCCACAGTGTTTTTCGATTTGGAGAAGGCCTATGATACTGCATGGCGATGCGGTATCATGGAGACTCTCCACACGATGGGGGTGAGGGGACGCCTACCAATCTTTATATCTGAATTTTTGCAGGATTGTCAATCCTTCGTACGGGTGGGGTGGAACCCTCTCTGACCCATTGGATCAGGAAGAGGGTGTCCCGCAGGGAAGTGTCCTCAGTGTCACACTCTTTGCACAGAGTATCAACGGCATCACCTCGGTGCTGCCGGAAAGATGTTCTCGCTACGCTCTACGTGGATGACCTTTCAATCTCTTGGCATGGCCCAGGTGCCAACTCTGGAGCATCGACTCCAACAGGCATTGAACCGTGTCTCGCTATTTTCTAGCTCACAATTTTCGGTTCTCCTTGGCAAAGACTAAGGTGGTGTACTCCTGCCGCCATCCATGTCTCCATCCTGACCCAGACTTGTTTCTTAATGGCGTATGCCTGGAATTGGTTTTGTATTTGAATGCTGCCTCACCTGGGAGGCTCATATTAGCAGCCTTAGGGTCTCTTGTACCCGCGCCATGGATATTCTCCATTCTGTGACATTCAGTACTTGGGGCGCTGATAGGGCTACTGCCTTACTTTTCTATCTATCCTTTGTTCTTCGAAGCTAGAGTTTTATGCATCTGCAGCTGAGCATGTATTGTGGAATGTGGACTCGATCCACCACACCGCCTTCACCTCGCGACTGCTGCCTTCCATACTTACCCCCATTGAGAGCCTACTAGTTGATACTGGGGAGATGCACTCACTCTATACCGTGTACAGTGCATTATTCGACTGTACACGCAAGGCCAGTGACTCCCTCAGTCACCCCACAGCCCTCACTGCATCCGCAGTTGATTTTGATGTTGCTTAAGCCGCCGAAAGACGCCAGTCATAGCCAGGAAGCTCCTTTGAGAGCTAGGTATAACTCAGACTGGTGGCACCCCTGGTTCTGCCCAGGATACCACCCTGGAGGGTAGGTATCACATTTGGTTATTTATCCCAAAGCTTGTACAGCGCCGCAAGTATTGCTTTCAACCTTTTTAGAGTGCACCTCGTGTCATGCTGGAACCGTGCCAGTGTATACAGATTGCTCCAAGTTCCAAGAGGGGGTTGGCTTCCATGCCAGATTCCCTCTGTTTGAAGTCTGCATCTGTCTTCATGGCCAAGCTGGTGGCAATACACCACCTGGTATGGGAGATTGTTACGTGCCTGGTTCGGAGACCGGATTGTCATCTATAGTGACTCACAAGCCACCCTGAGTGCTCTCTGGGCATTAGAATCTCTGCCTTCCCTGGTTTGTGTTATGTGATGTTACAGTTTTGGCGAGCCGGGTGAATGTCAAGATTATCTTCTGCTGCTTTCCTGGACATGTAGGAATTACGGGGAATGAGGGCTCTGCAACTGAACCAGCGTTTAGCTCTTCCTCACACCGATTACATGGTAGGAATACGGGCAGCTTTTAGGACTGCTTGGCAAAGAAGATGGGAGACAGTCAAAGGGAACTTCTAGTTGCATTCCATTGCCCTGCGACTATTCCCATGGACCTACCCACCTATGGAGCGAAGGCTTCAGGTTGCTTTCCGTCTTCTCTGAATTGGACACACTCGCTGATGCACTGTCATTTGATGGAGCGCTCGCCAGCCCCCTACCATGAAGACTGTTTGGCATACTCTTGTTGAATGTCCCAGTCTAGGTGATCTCCGCTCATGTTACCTGTCCCAGTACCAGGATGGGTGGGGTCGCTACTGCCTGTCCCTTGTACTTGCAACGAGTTCGTGCATATTGACGGGTGGACTTATAGACTTTAGGGGGGAGGCTGACCTTCGTCCCTTTATTTAACTAGTTTTTTTGTTGTTGTTTTCTCTGTAGGTTCGCATGCTCCTGACCAGGGAAGATGAAGGGTGTCGAACTGTGATAGACCCAGTCTGAAACACCTGGAAATTCCTTTCATTGGGAAACATCACCTTCATCCACTGTGCCGATGTCCAATGTTCATATTTCTTGGCTAATGCAAGATGTTGCTCTTTTATGCGGTCATTTATAAGTGGTTTCACTGCGGCTTTACAGCATGGAAGCCCCAAGTCCTTCTGCAGCCGATGCTGAATGGTTCAAAAAGCGACATTTTGTAGTAGTCCTGGATGCAATTCCTTCAATTTGGGCACTGTCAGTTGAGGCTCCTCCAATTCTCTCTTCATGAAGACATCTGTAGCAGCAGAAGTCTTCCTTTGCCTTCCACTGCTGAATTTGTGCTCCAGAATGGTGGGTGGTTGTCTCCGGGCTGCTGCCAGCAGCCTCAATTTGGTTGCTTTTGCTCTTCCTGTACATTCACATATCGTCTTAATCGGGACATTTTCTTGTCTCCATGCTAGAATACAGGCTTTCTCCTCAGCAGTACAGTACTTTCCAGGCATTTCAAAACTGTAGGATACTGAGCAGGAACCACTAACAACAAAAAGCTGCAGATTATTGATGTGGTATGGAGGAGACACAACATTCCCCACTCACGTCTAGCGTAGCACTGAGTGTCATTGGCAGCAGAGACCATTGCTGAAGAAGCCAGATACTTCTGTGACTGCATCATACTAAACACAATACTAAATACAATTTCTAAGAAATTGTATTTTTGCATAATAGTTTTTCATTCTTTTAACTTTTATTTAATTTTCCAATTTCCCCAATGCCTGGTGCTAAATATAATTTTGATAATTGCTTAATCAATTTAGTAATTAAACATTAATTTTGCTATTTACCAGGAAAGGGAGGTAAAAACCGAAGAAGGGGGAAAAATGAAAATGAAGCTGAAAAGAGGGAATTAATATTCAAAGAGGATGGTCAAGAATATGCTCAGGTTGGTAGTTTTGATAATTATTTTATGTTTAAAGATAATGTTATTCCATAGGGAATAAAATCTTTGTTTTCAGTTTGGCATTGCTTTTGGATAGGAATATGCTTGAGGTTTTGAAACAGGAAGAATACTTGTGCTCTCATCCATTTTGTATCTTAGAATGTGACTAAGCCCAGATAGGGGCTGTTGGTCTTGAAAGCCACACACCCAAATGCATTTAGGGTTGCTATTACATACTCCATCCACTGATTCTAGTTCATCCACATTAAAGGATGCAATGTCATAGGGAGTGATAATAAATGTTTAAAACATAGGGAATTGAGTATGATTGAGACGTGATGCAAAAGTTATGCCAATATATTCCTAAATATACCTTGGTTTGGCAAGGGAGAGATTGAGAATGTATAGTACCCTTCCAGTAATAGACAAAATGCCAGAATCTGCAAATACTTGTTTAATTTCTATGACAATGTAACAAAATTTGCCTTTATGGTGTTTATTTCTAGTCAAATAAATTGACGTAAGGATGCATCCAAAACTAGGAAACATTAAATATAAGTGTCATAACCAGAAAAAAATATTAATAAGATGTTTTATTTAATTCTTCCATTCTTTGCCAGTGATCTTTAACATTCTTCAATTTCTGAGCCAAATATCCAGCTTTTCAGTATCCAACAGCTCCTTTGCTGTTTGGTACAGAGCATTCTGATACATGAATGTGCATGTAGAAGTCATCGTGTCTATAATGGGTTATTTTAATCATAGAAATGAAAACTGAATAATTATATTTTATCTTTTTATAGATTAGTTATTCCTGCATTTCTATCATCAAATGATTGTATAAATGGAGAAAAATTAGAGCACATTTTCCATCCAGAGCCGGTTGAATCATCATCATTTCCTTCTTCCATATCAGTAGTCATCCACATCCTCCTATTCTGATGAGAATGAGTCTGAAAATTCTTTCTCTTCATCACTATATACATCTTCAATAAGTTGTTCTACTTCTTTCAATAATGAATGGTACCTACACTTTGGAGAATTTGTTGATATACTGAATAAAATTAAATAAATCAGAAGAGCTCTCTACAACAAGCCCTGGGGTTGCCAGTTAACAATTAAGACATCAATGGATGCTATCTGTATTGAGAGAAAATCTTCATATCAACAATTGATGATATCCGAGTAGTGTAAGGATTAAGCAGTTAATTGCAGGATGGAATATGAATGTTCTATTGATGTAAATTAGAACTAAGGCTGTTGACCCTTAATATATGTTTGATAAAATTAAATATCAGCAATAAAAGGGGCATTTATAGGGAAATAAAAAAGAGTGAAGGGGCAATTAAGGCAGATGCAATGAGCTAACTAGCGACATGAAAATGTTAATTAGGATAACAAAGAGATTCTGTAATTAAAGAGGCAAAGGAATATCCCAAAGGTTTCTTTCGATTATACAGAACTAAGTTGAGATCAAATAGGCCCACTTAAAACCAGACATAGTCAGTGCCAGGATGTTATATAAGTCTTTACACAAGGTCTAATTTTAGTTAAGGGGACTTTAATCCTCAGGGGTAATGAGGAAGAGAATTTAGAGGGTATTTTAATTATACTTGTAAATTCTGACCTGATCTAGAAACCAGTCCTTTAAGTCATAGGCTATTAGTGTTTATTGGAAGAAGCATGAGAAATGAGTGCTGATATCATTCTGAAACTACCTGGCATTAGTTCAGAATCATCTTGACTATGTGATGAAATTTTGATCATCGTATTTTAGGATCGATATAGCTTTGCTTGAGTCTGTGCAAAGAAGGATGACCAAGATGATTTATGGGTTGAGGAGCTCATCTTATGGCATAAGGCTTAAGAGAGAAAATCTTCCTACATTAGAAAGGAGAGGCCTTGATTGAGGTCTTCAAATGGGTAAAAATTGATAATAGGGGAGACATAGGGAAGTTTCTTATTTTTATTGAACGAGATAGGGGGAGAATGGTAGAAATTGGTTTACAAATAGTGGTAGATGAATGTAATAGGTTTGATAGTCATGTGATAGCAGCGTCTTCCTGCAGAGTTAAGCATAGATTGGATATATATATGGATGAGGATGTGAAGTGGGTTTAAACTGGGTGCCTCTTTTTGGCTAATGGTTAGCCTTTTGCAGACTTGTCCTTTTCTTATGTTCTTGTTAAAACAGATTCATTTTTGGGGAGAGAAGGATTCACTTATTCTTAAAGCAGATTCTTATATGCTGCATAAGTGGACAAACACCCACACTCCATGAGATCATGCTTACATACCATAATGTTGCCACTTCCAATCTAACTCAATAGTGCTTGTGTGATTCAATCTTTTACCTTTACATGCTTCCCATCCAATCAAATTAAATTTGTGCTTTCATCAATAAAAAAACACACTCACTATTCAGGACATGCAGGGGAGCCTGCTTGCTACCAGCCCCACCTCTAATGTAATGTGGGAAATTCTCTTCAGCTTTAAGCTAAATACTGTCCACTTTCAAATTGTTCTTTTGTCTGAAATCGCACACTGACTAATTCCAATGCCTCGATATGTCGGTTATTCCTCTCTTCTGGACAACCACATGCTTTCTACATGATTTGTCACTTATCTCATCTTGCCATCTTAATGAGTATTACCACCATTCTGCAATACATGTGCAGCACTGCTTTAAACCCACATTACATTCCACAACTTGTTGATCTGCTGTTTTATAAAATGAAACTTTGCCACTGAAGCAAATTTCAAAAAATATTCTGAAATTTTCCTGTAAATTAATCTAGTATTTAAAAGGAAATTTAGATTTGGGTCAGTATTGTAAGAGTGATTGATTTGTGCCTTGTAAGAAACGCTGCCAGGAAGAGGTACGTGACTATCCAACCGTGTGATTGTGTTGTGTAAGGTTAAATTTGAAGGCTGTTGAATCGAAGTAATTTTGAACAGGTGGATGAAATTCAAGAAGTCATCATAGTAACAGAACAGGAAGTGCTGGAAGGAACTGAGAAAGATAAGCCAACAGTTATGAACAACGATGATTAGAATTGTATGGTGTTTAAGAGCAATGAACATTATTTGGGGGCAATGGAAGATGAAGCAAATGTGATTGGCTTCAAACTGAATGTTGTATCACCGTATGAATTGAGGAAGCTGCTAATTATTTGTTATATTAATTCATTAATGTAAAACCTTTGGGATTTTTTAATAGGTTACCAAAATGCTGGGTAATGGGCGACTTGAAGCTCTCTGCTTTACAGATGGTCAGAAGAGACTGTGTCACATACGTGGAAAGTTAAGGAAAAAAGTAAGTAATTATTACTCTTATCCACTTTCTTCACTTGCACAAAGGACCCAATCCTACCTTTTTATATGCTATCCACATAAAACTACCTCTTTTCCGTATCCTTCATAACCAGAGCAATCTGTAGTGTGGCATCTTGTTTAGTCAGCATAATTATTGGTGAGATAGGCCCATGCTTCTCACTGCTTTCATATCAGACCATATTTTTTCCTGCCAGGAGAAGATCACTTATCTTTTACTTTCACCTTCTCTTTACACTTATTTCAGAACCGCTCGTCAACCTTACTTTTATTATTGCAGGATTCATACACTACAACCATGCACAAAATTATCCTTGGGAATTACATTTCACTCATTCTTAAGCTCATACTCCTTAACTGTCCCACACAAACTCTTCATTCCACTTCGTATAGCACAAGTATCCGTAATCAGGTGGCTAAGCAACTGACCATATTATCTTCAGGTTTGGATAAATCAAGGGGATATCATACTACTAGGATTAAGAGACTACCAGGATAAGAAGGCTGATGTAATTCTCAAATATAATGCGGATGAAGCCAGGAATTTGAAATCCTACGGAGAGATTCCTGAATCAGGTAAAAAGTAGTGTTTAATCATTTACTTTCTCTTAAATGGTGGCTCTTGTGTATTATCTTTTTTGTAGCGACAGTCAAGGTGAAGTTTCCCAAAGGGATGTTCATCTTTGTAAAGTGGATACAAATTTGGGAAATGGAAATTGAACGTTATTGGGAAAGATATGAGAAAATATAGTTAATGCATGATTATACTTCTATAGAACTGAAGCAGAGTCATTTTAAGTATAGATGGGTAGTATTTTGATAACCTATGTAAATTCAGGCAAGTGAAACCAATCTGATTAATTTTTGCTGGTATAGTAAGTGGAGGTTCCAACAGTGTAACACCCATTTGTGTAGAATTAGGCAAGTGAGCTGTGAAAAGTGTAGAATGGGAAAGTGGATGATCTGGTTAGTATTAGAATCATGTTTGGTTCATATTGTAAAGCATACAAGTAAGATTTGTCGGGATTTTGATGAAGAACAATGATGTACCTTTTAACCAAAGTATATGAGAATGCACAAACTAGAATCTATGGTATGATGAGTGGTTTGGGAACAACAGGCGGCCGGTGTTGTTTTGAAGCACTTCTCTGAAAAGTTCCACACGATGATCTTGTGTATGCAGTTTTATGGATTAATAAAACCCACACAGCTGAGATGTTTTGAGGATAATAGTGTCGGTTGTCTGTTGAATACAGTGAACTCTATTTCGTGAAGCGGGTCTTGACTCCCGATTGGCCCAAATGCGTCTACTCATGAACTAGTGTGGTGTGTGTATAAGATTGGTTGGGTACTGAATAAGGATGTCATCTTCGCTTTTATATGCAAGAAGCGTGCACAAAAATCTTCAAAACTGAGCAAATTTTGGTCTTGCATTTGATATTTTGCCCCTTTTTCTCTTCCAGTGAAGGTAAACGAGAACGCCACTTTTGTGGAAGACGGTATGGATGATGGCATCTACTTCGACGAGTATTCTGAAGATGAAGAGGACGCGGTTGGAGACCTTGATGCCATGAGAATTTAAGGTAAAATTGTACTACTTTTAAATTTTACCATAGTTTATTTTTGTTTTGTTTTTAATTGTTGTATTCCTTAGTTCGCCTAAATGATTTGATTAATTCTATACAGACATTTGAATTCCTAAGTCCTCAAATAGACCAAAATATGAAGTTTCAAATACTGCAATTTGTTTTACCCTAATTATAAACATAATTTTACTTCCCTGATATTTATTTACTCGTTAAGTAAAACTAGTGGCTTCTAGTACTGATCTTGGTTACTTGACCAGTAACATTTCAACCTAAGATGACGAGTTAGAACAACATCTGGCAAGTCCATTGTTCATTGACTTGGATAAGATGAAGAAGTCAAGCTAAGGTTGACTGACACCTTTAATTAATAAAAGGAAATAAAATTAATTAGTGGCAATATTTTTTCGCATGGCTTTTAAAATTGCCAATTTGAAGCAAATATCGTAAATACAAATCAGCAATTTTAAAATTTTTATTTAGATATGAATTTTTGTGTATTTGCAAATCATATTTGACCTTTCTCATTCCTGCCTAGCACTTTGTCTATATGAAAGGGCTTCGGTAGGACTTGATGAAGAGTAGGCTTGTGGTTAATATGACATAATTACTAGTATTTGCTTTACTTTCCAGGTGAGACTAAAACATCTTGTGGTTGTCCATGGAACGAAGAATTTAACCATATATATATTGCCATAAATCCTTATATTTTTCTCATTAACTTATGCATTTGTTTTTTTCTGATCTTAACTGCACTTTTGGTTTCTTCGAAATTTAAGTTTTCCCATTGTCAGAATTAGATTTTGTGTTCAATGCTGTCTTAAGTATTATGGGCTAGGTTGCATCTCACTTGGCCACTTGTTTTAAAATAAATTGATATTCGAATCGGTTTTATTTCTTCGACACGCCATACCTGACTTTTTACGGAAGTCAGAACCTGACATCGCCAACATGTTGAACGACTACTTCGCTTCGACTTGTGGACTTGTTGACTTTTGGGGGGAGGCCGGGCTTCTCCCCTTTATTTAAGGTTCTTTTTTTTGTTATTGTTTTGTTTGTAGGTTGCACTCTCCTGCACCGGGGTGAGGGGGACCTGCCCCCGCTGCCGGAGATTGCTTCCTGAATGTTAAGTTTTTCCAATTTATATCATTGTTAAGTTTTCATATTTTTACTTTAAAGCAGCCTAGTTCTAGGCTGTCGTGTTTTTCGGCGACTTATGCCCAAGTGGGCAGTTGCCAGATGGGCTCTATAGAATTAAAAAAAAAACAAAAAAAAACTTCGCCTCGGTATTTACGAGGGACATGGACGGTCCAGCTCCGAAGCCGGGGGTTCATCTCGAAGAGGGAGTAAACCGATGTGAAATAGTCTTAGACATAAACGAAGTAGTAGCCAGATTAGGAAACTAACCTGTATAAGTCTCCAGGTCTGGATGGCTTTCTTCTTGGAGTCCTCCGAGAAGTTAGTGAAGAGGTCTTCCCATCCCTCACCACCATTTTTAACAAGTCTTTGGAAACCATAGAGGTGCCGGAAGACTGGAAAATAGCAGACATAACCCCTATCTACAAGAAGGGAGACTGCGAATGTCAGGGTAATTACCTTCCTATTAGTCTGACCCACCGTAGGCAAACTGTTAAGAGGGAATAATCGCAGACTGTATTGTGCAACACTTACGACTCGCACAACCTGATCTTGGATATCCAGCACGGATTTCGCAAGAACCGTTCATGTCTTAGTATTCTACTATAATTTTTCCACAGTATTTTGAGTATGACTGTAGCCAAGCCGTGAATATCTTATACCTGGACTTTCAAAGAGCCTTGGATAAAGTACCACACCGCAGTTTGATAAATAAGGTCCGCGTCCTTGGCATTATCGGCAAGGTAGCCGAATGGATAGAAACCTGGCTCTCTAGACGGAGGCAACGAGTAAAGATCAACGGGGTACCTTCGCAATGGGTACTGGTCAGTAGCGGGGTAGCCCAAAGCTCAGTGCTCGGGCCTCTTGTTCGTCGTCTGCATCAATGACATAAACGGACTACTATGCTCAATAACCAAGTTCGTCGACCATAGCAAGTTAGAAGGTAGTGTGAGCTCGCGAGGAGTGGAACGCATGCAACTATGCTTTGCTTTCTCTTATGCTATAGGTTAGGGCCTTCCCAAAATAGTACCTATACGTTATGGCCAGCAATGTCCTTCGAGGCGTAAACGTTGCCCAATCGCCACGTCCTATCAACCAAGCATTTGGGAAAAACAGAATAAGTCGTTACACAGCCTACGATTGGTTTAAGAAGTTTCAAAGGGGCCAATTCGATCTCTAAAAATGGCCAAGAAGTGGTCTACCCTCGCTTATTGACAATGACCGTTTGTACGCAAATAAGGTTAGACAGAAAAGTGCACCTGTCCAGGCAAAGCCGGGCCACATCAAAAGAAGCTTATGGTTTGTATCTGGTCGGATGTGAAGGGAGTGATTTACTGAGAAATGTTGGAACGCAATCAGTTTATCGACACTCAAATATACAATCAAAAAATGCACCAGATTTCCGGCAGATTCAATTTCGCAGAAACGACCAGAATTGACTGAGGTTTTGTTTGTTCATGATAAAGCCTGATCACGCGTTACGAACAATATCCGTGAAGAAACCCTGCAGCTGGATTGGGAAGTTCTTCTCCCACCATACTCCCCCGTAAGGGGCGCGGCGATTTGCCATCCTGGCCGCCGTGCTGATGGGACTCAGCACCCCGTCCGACCCCAGCTTAGCCTCTTCTCCTTCCTTCATCCCGTGTCAAAAAGGTCACCATGCCCAATGATGAGTTAAAAAAAAACAACCAAACCCCAAACTTTCCCTATAACATCGACGGAGCCGCCCTTGGGCAGCTCCAGCAAAAAATGGAGGTCCCATCCCCTGTGCTTGCTCAGGGGACCCTCCATATATCTCTAACCGGAGAGGAGGCTTACTCCTCTCCTTCGCTTACGGGTGTAGGGGACTCCCCCCTCACCCCCTTCTCTGGAGGTGCTTTCGGGCGCCTCCCTTTTACCAGCAGCAGTCCCCTCTGTTCTTTCCAAGGGGACTGCCAAGAAAGCCAGCAGGCAGCCCTTAGCCAGCCGCTCCACATCGAAGCGGCTCGGTAGGGCAAACCCCCTTAGGGAGGAGAGGGAAGCCAGGCCCCTTCGGTCGCTTCCCTCAAAAGACCTGCTGGCAAGAATACTGAACCTTGCCGGGGTCAAGGCCCATGCCTCCCCAAAGAAGACTAGTGACGATACTGCCAACGGGACTGCGATGTCTTGAAGGGGGGGAGGATGACCAACTGGAGGCATCCCCTGAGATAGACATGGTCCTTGAGGAAACCCAGCCTCAGACGGTAGGGCCTTCCATGGGAAGGAATCCTGGCTCGGCGCCAAGCACCGAACCCGAATCCGACCCGATGCAAGGTCCTCATCAAACGGCTGTGGTTTCCGAAGCAGTACAAGGAGGGAAGGGATCTCCTCCGACCGGTGCCCTCACGACTACCAGAACCTTCTCCATTTCAGAGAATGACCTGGCTGAGGCCGGTCCATCTGGCCTGGGGGCTTCTTCCGGCGGAGGTGAGAAGCGGGTTCATTCCCCGCCCTCCTCTCCAAAAAAAGAAAGACTCATGGCTCCTCTCCATCCGCGGGGGCTGCGGTAACGGATGGGTCTGCTGCCACTCTGGCAAGCGACCAAGCCAAGATCGGCACATCCGCCCCCGGTTGCGGAGCCCCTGACTAAGACTAATACCAAGAGTGCACAGGGCGGAGCCTCGATGACATCGGGGCCCCTCATTCAGAGGTTACCTGGCGTTTTCGAGCCCGCTGGCTTCAAACGCTTCCTCGTTATTCGCTCCACTGATGGTACCATGTTGTCCAAGAGCAACATGATCCATCAGAGGAGAGGATTAGCTAGTGCAATTGGTAGAGAGCCGAAGGTAACCCGTTTCTCGGACGGGAACCTTCTGGCGACTCCCGCCGAGGCGGCCAAGATAAGTGCTCTTCGGACACTTCATAGCACCCCGGTGAGTGTGACGCCGCACTCTACCATGAACTTTGTGAAAGGAGTAGTTTATGCAAGGGAACTCGTTGACTACTCCATTGAGTACATCTCCCTAGAGCTGGCCTACCATGGGGCGGTCAAGGTCGAACTTGTGATGAGAAAACAGGGAGGGGCTTCGAGACCCACCCCTACACTCTTCGTCACGTTCGACTGTGGCAAGCTCCCTGAGTCGGTCCGTGCCGGTTGGTACCGCTACCGCGTGAAGGCATTCGTGCCACTGCCGCAGCGGTGCTATTACTGTCACCGCTTCGGCCATACGAATCGCTCATGTAGACGTGCAAAGTCGGGGTCACCCGAAGTCTGTGTAAATTGCTCCAAGGTCGCACACGATAAGTCCAAATCGTGTGTGGCTAAGTGTGTCAATTGCGGAGAGCCGCACCCTGCTTCTGCGAAGCAATGTGGTGCATATCTCCTTGAGAAAGTAATCCTGGCCGTTCAGGCCCAGGATCGACTCTCATTCCGCGAGGCAAAGGACTTGGTCCTGGCGCGCCCGGCTCTGCCTAGAGGTCATATGCCTCAATAGTTAGAACGGCACCCTCTGCTCTTGGCGTATCCAGGCCAACGAGCACGGTTGTTTCCGCGCCCATTCGGGGCCCTTCTGCTGGCTCTACTCAACCTGGGCGCTCCTCAGGTAAATCTGGCTGTAAAAAGGGTTCATACCCAGCACAGGCTAAAACTAGGGCTCCCCCCATTTACGACAGCGTGACCGTTTCCCGTAAGACAAAACGGCCACGCGCCTCCACCGAGTCGTTAGACTCACATGGGGGCAACACCCCTGAAGTTGGTCGTCAGGCCATCTTCCAGGTTCCTAAAGCTGTTCCCCGAAAGGAGGACAGCAACAAAGGAGCTTCAGCTCCTTCGCCCACGCCTAGTGGTGCAGCGAGTGGCTCGGAGACGTTGGTTCCTCGAAAAGAGGGACCTCCGCCTCTGAAGCCGCAACGCCCGCCTAAGGTTTCGAGGTAGCGGGAGGAAAAGACTCGCATGGTGAGCCCAACCTACCCCAATAAGTCCTCAAGGCAACAGCGCCCATGGTTCTGCCTCCAGGAAGCGTACGGGCATTCCTGTCAGGGTCTTCTGTTCGAAGAGGGCCCCCACGTCTCCTCCAAGCTAAGCCTGGAGGGCATATTCCTTCAATGGAATTGCCATGGACTCCGGGCCAACTGGGAGGAGCATCGGAGGCTCGTCTCGTCCCGTTAGCTATCTTTTTTTTTCAGGAGACCATGCTAAGGGCGTGCCAGCTGCCTGCCCTCCCGGGGTATAAGGGTCTTGCGACCCCACCACCGCAGGATGGCCGGGCTGGGGGA
Organism: Ceratothoa steindachneri; assembly: GCA_963969495.1. Lineage (NCBI taxonomy): Eukaryota > Metazoa > Arthropoda > Malacostraca > Isopoda > Cymothoidae > Ceratothoa > Ceratothoa steindachneri. The sequence continues at coordinate 35,755,180 of OZ018332.1, forward strand.
TGCGCGGTTTACACCCGGCATGATGTCTCCGTTCTTCCTTTCTCCTTAGATACCTCCTTTCAGGCAGTGGTTGTGTAGCTGCACCTGGATAAGAGGTATACTATCATTTTTGCGTACATTCCACCTTCAGCTGACTTCGACGCAGGGAACTTCCGCCGCGTCGTGGCACGGTTGCCGAGGCCCTTTCTCTTGCTTGGAGATCTGAACGGCAGGCATCATCTCTGGGGAGATTACTCACTAAATCCCAGGTGACAAGTCCTTGCCCATATGATCAAAGAGCTTGAGATGGGTGTCCTAAACGTGGATGAGTTTACGCATAACTGTCCGAGAACCGCTTCATTTTCTTGCCTTGACCTATCTTTGTGCTCTTCGGATACACAGCTTAATTTTGTTTGAGGGGTGGTCGATGACCTCCATGGTAGTGATCACTTTCCCATTCAAATATCATTTTCAGGGCGACTGCCGCCTGAGAGACCACCTCGGTGGTGCTTGGTTCGAGCGCGGTGGCCTGCATTCCAGGAAATGACTTAATTCTCTATCTCAGTCGAGGAGTTTAGGTCGGTAGATGAGGTCGTTGAGTTCTTCTCCGGCAACCTCATCGCCGTGGGCCTGACTACTATTCCTAGAACGTCTGGCCGTTTTGCACGCCGAGTGGCGCCGACCACTCCCATGGTGGTCGGCCAAGTGTGAGACGGCTCTCAAACAGAAACCTTATGCCTACCTGCGCTATAAAGGCCACCCGACCGATTTCACTGTCGCTGAATTTCGTCGGGCTAGGGCTAGGTTCCGGTATATTTCGAAGCACGCCCGCCGCTCTTCTTGGCGGGCATACGTGTCACACTTAACGGGAAGACCCCTTTAGCAGAGGTGTGGAAGCGAGTCAAAAGGATTCGGGGCAAGTTCTCGAAGGACCCCCCTCCCGTTCTCCAGGAGAATGGGACCGCAATCTCGGACCCCGCGTCTGTGGCGGAATCCTTCGCGACCGCTTTTTCCGCATTCTCTAGCCGTGATGCTGCTCCGCCAGCATTCAATGCACGTCGTGATGTCGCGGAAGGCCGCCGGCTGGACTTTACCTCCAGAGGCGGAGAACCCTTTAACGACAAGTTTACTGTGAGTGAGTTGCGCTCTACTCTTGCTTCATGCGCGGACAACGCCCATGGTCCGGAATATGTCCCGTACGCCATGCTTCGACACCTGGGTGAGCGAAGCATGGCCTTTCTGTTAGATTTGTTCAACAGGGTCTGGGTAGAGGGTCTTCTAGATTCCTGGCGAATCGATTCCTTGCTCGCCTTTCGCAAATCGGGGAGAGATCATTCTACTCCGACCGGTTTCCGCCCAATCTCTCAAACCTCTTGCGTGTGCAAGTTGATCAAGATATTGGTAAATGTTAGATTAGCCTTTTTTCTGGACAGCGGAGGTAATCTGTCTTGTGCGCAGTGCGGCTTTCGCAAGTTCCACTCCACGTCGGATGCTCTGCTCCGACTGGAAAATGCCGTCTGCGAGGCTTACCTTCGTAGACAGCACTACGCCACGGTCTTTTTCGATCTGGAGAAGGCCTATGATACCGCATGGCGATACGGTATCATGGAGACTCTCCACACGATGGGGGCGAGGGGACGCCTCCCAATCTTTATATCTGAATTTTTGCGAGATCGTCGATTCCGCGTACGGGTGGGGGGGAGCCCTCTCCGGCCCAAAGGAGCAGGAAGAGGGTTTCATGCAGGAAAGTGTCCTCAGTGTCACACTCGTTGCCCTGAGCATCAACGGTATCACCTCTGTGCTGCCGGAAGATGTTCTCGCTACTCTCTACGTGGACGACCTTTCGATCTCTTTTAGCGTGACCCAGATGCCAACTTTGGAGCTTCGACTCCAACAGGCATTAATGCGCGTCTCTCTTTATGCCGAAGCGCACAGGTTTCGGTTTTCTTTTGTGCATTTCTGCCCCCATCCATGGCTCCACTCCGACCCAGATTTGTTTCTTAATGGGGTGCGCCTGGATGTGGTTGAATCGCACCGTTTCCTTGGTCTTGTATTCGACCGACGCCTCACCTGGGAGGCTCATTTTCGCAGCCTTAGTGTCTCTTGTACCCGCGCCATGGACATTCTCCGTTCCGTGACGTTCAGCGTTTGGGGCCGCTGATAGGGCTACTGCCCTACTTTTTTATCTATCCTTTGTTCGTTCGAAGCTCGACTACGGATGCGAGTTTTATGCATCCGCAGCCGAGCGTTTATTGCGAAAAGTGGATTCGATCCACCACGCCGGCCTTCGCCTTGCGACCGGTGCTTTCCGCACTTCTCCCATTGAGAGTCTGTTGGTCGATGCTGGGGAGATGTCACTCGCTCTGCGTCGCGTGCAGTGCATTACTCGCCTGTACGCGCGAGCCCGGCGCCTCCCTCAGTCGCAAACAGCTATCACTGCATTCGCAGCTGATCTCGAAGGTGCCTATGCCGCCGAGAGACGCCAGTCATATCCTAAGCCCTTTGGGTCTAGGGCCAGGAAACTCCTTGGAGAGCTAGATATAGCTCTAAGGCCGGTGGTGCCCCTGATTCTGCCCAGGACGCCACCCTGGCTATTTGTCGTTTCGCCTATTTTCCAAAAAAGCTTCCCCGTAAGGGGCGCGGCGATTTACCATCCTCGCCACCATGCAGACGTTACTCAGCACCTCGTCCGACCCCAGCTTAGCCCCTTCTCCTTCTTTCAAACAGCCTGTATTTCTTCCCTACCTTGTCGCTTTTCATACAACCTATCCCACATCTTTCTCTGCTCAGCCTCTAATTTCACAGGGTAGATGCTGCTTTTTTTTCAGCCAACCGTACCGGATAGGGGCTGTCAGGGAAGGGGACAATGATCCCTAACCCCTGAGCTCCGGTTCGGAATGGTGTTTTTTTAACAAACTGCTTCATCCCTACCCCTACCTTCCTCGCATCCCATTTCCTTTTCATTTCACAATCTATTTGTTTTTACTCCGTGTCCAAGGTGGAGCCGCCATGCCGATGGACTGCCAGGCCACCAGGCGGGAGGAGTGGCCCTGAATGGCGGCACCTGGCTCTGCCAGGCCTTTACGCATCCCTTGCAGGGCAGGCTACTGCGAGGAGTGATGAGCTATTGCTTTCCGTATAAAATACAGGGTGACCATGCCCAATGATGAGTAAAAAAATCCCCTTTAATCCACCCTGTTCCATCGAAGGAGCCGCCCTCGGGCAGCTCCACCGAAAAAATGGAGGTTCCCTCGCCCCTGTGCTTGAGCAAGGGACCCTCAAAGTTATCTAGCCGGAGAGGTTGTTCACTCCTCTCTTTCGCCTACAGGTGTAGGGCACTCACGCTCACCCCCTTATCTGTTGGTTCTTTTGGGCCTCGAGACCCACCCATACACTCTTCGTCACGTTCGACTGTGACAAGCTCCCTTAGTCGGTGCGTGCCGGTTGGTATCGCTACCGCGTGAAGACATTCGTGCCACTGCTGCGGCGGTGCTATTACTGTCACTGCTTCGGCCATGCGAATCGATCATGTAGACGTGCAAAGTGAGGGTCACCCGAGGTAAGTGTTACTTGCTCCGGGGCCACACACGATAAGTCCAAATTGTGTGTGGCTAAGTGTGTCAATTGCGGAGAGCCACAGCTCCCTTCTTCGAAGCCATGTGGTGCATATCTCCTTGAGAAAGAAATCCTGGCCATTCAGGCCCAGGATAGACTCGCATTCCGCGAGGCTAAGGATTTGGTCCTGGCTCGCCCGGCTCTGCCTGGTACGTCTTATTCATCAATAGTTAGAAAAACACCCTCTGCTCCTGGCCCATCTAGGCCAACGAGCAAGGTTGTTTCCGTGACCATTCGGGGCCCTTCTAGAGGTTCTACTCAACCTGGGCGCTCCCCTAGTAAAACTGGTGGCACAAAGGGTTCATACCCAGCCCCGGCTAAATCCAGGGCTCCCCTCTCCTTTCCCTAGCGTGACCGTTTCCCGTCAGGCGAAACGGCCACGCGCCTCCATCGAGTCGTTAGACTCACAGGAGGCAACACCCCTGAAGTTGGTCCCTAGGCCACCATCCGGGCTTCCTAAAGCTGTCCCCCGAAAGGAGGACAGCAACAAAGGAGCTTCGGCTTATTTGTGTAGGTTGGCTGCGGGTACGGGGAAACAGATTTGCTGTGGCCGTGGCAGTGCTATTCGAGTTGAACGAGGTACTGGCACGAAAGAAGGTTAATGGAGCGAAGGTGATCCGCTTGTTGGTTCCTTCCGAGATGGCGTCAAGCAGGATGTGGGAGTCTTGAGTCCCGTTGTCCGCTGACGAAGTGACCAGTGAGGGAGAGATTTGCTCTTGACTGACCACTTCTGCCGACGAGGGTTCCTGCAACAAAGGAGGAGGAAGCAGCAAAACGGAAGGTGGAGTTGGAGAGGCAGGAGTAGTTAAAAAGGTGGGGTTAAGATGGTTTGGGGGAATTACTGTACTATAAAGGGATATAGTAGGTGGAAAATGAGGTGTTTGGGGTTCTAGATGAACATTTTCGGTATAAGCGGGTTTCAAGCGTGTTGCCAGAGCATAATGTGAGTGCGAGTGAATTAATAGCGTGTTGCCAGAGCAATATTTGAGTGCAAGCGAATTAATGGCGTGTTGCCAGAGCACTATGTGAGTGCGAGAGAATTGATGACGTGTTGCCAGAGCACTATGTGAACGCGAGAGAATTAATGGCGTGTTGCCAGAGCACTATATGAACACTGAATGTAATGGCGTGTTGCCAGAGCAATGAGTGAGTGCGAGAGAATTGATGACGTGCTGTCAGAGCACTATTTGAGTGCGAGCGTATTAATGGCGTGTTGCCAGAGAACTATGTGAGTGCGTGCTGAATGAATTGGTACGATATGAATTGAGGATTGAGTGTGGGTCAGTGCAAAAGAGAGGACCTACCTGAATAAGTAAAGTGAAGTGTAGGTGGTAGATGTTCACCGGTTTATTGTTTATTGTTAATCCCTTGATATGTTAGTTTAAAGGATGTGAAATTTTAGGAGATGTTTTTGAAACAGTAGTACGTTAAATGAATTGACGAATAAGATAAATGAATTAATTAATTATTAAGTTGAACATAAAATATGATTTAATTGACAAAAGTCAAAGAATTGCATGATGTGAATTTTACATAGTAATTGATATATATATATATATATATATATATATATATATATATATATATATATATATATATATATATATATATATATATATATATATATATATATATAAGTTTCCCATGAAGATTTTATTATAGGAATGCCCCCCAAAGGGCATTGCTATAACCTACACCATATAATTATATTTATACACTCACATGTACTCTCATGTGCTCGCGTATGTATCTCGTATATGTGCATAATTATATTCACCTATATTCCTAGTCGTGTAATCTCATGTACCCACTGAAATCTTTTTAGATGTATTCGAGCGGTCCCCTGAAAGTCACCTACCTGGCGAGGAACGATGCCCTACCCCTAGGACCCGATATATATATATATATATATATATATATATATATATATATATATATATATATATATATATATATATAAATATATATATATATATATATATATATATATATATATATATATTAGGATGAATATGAAGACCCTTGTGATCGCTCTAAACATTTATTTGCCGGACGTTTCGGTCTTTAGCAATGACCATCTTCAGCGGATTGAACTCTAACACGTATACAAGAAATTTAAGAATTAGATGACAAAATTGCAAAAATAGCACTCACAATTCAATATTAGTTAACATATGAAAAATCAGACAAGCTCAACAAGAGAGGTAACAGAAATGAAACCAGAATGATAAGTAAGTAGTTAAATATAAGTTAATTTACGGATATTTGATATTGCAAAAATATACTAAAAACAGTTGAATAGAAAGGATAAAGTGATCGATAAATACGAGTTTAACCAAGAAAGGATAATTTAAAATTTGAAACTTAATTAAACAATAAAAAACATGAAATCAAACTCAATAGGAATAAAAAGAAATTTGTTTTTAAATTAATTCCCGACAAAATTGTAAGGGAAGGGTGAACAATGAAGAATGAAAGGTAAGTAAAATCAAATAGCCAGGAATCTGAAAGGAAAACAAAAAGCAAAACAACAGTTCAATATGAGTTAAATGTACAAATATATGGTAGTAAAAAATATTGATAAAAACAGTTGAATACAGGGAGTAAAGGTAATTCAAACGATCAATAAATGCGAGTAAACTAGGAAACGAATGTTTAAAACTTAATTAAGTAATAGTAAAGCAACAAAATAAGAATGAAACTAAGAGAAAATATTAATATATAAGATCATTTGGATACCAAGGGGACAAATTTTTGAAAATAAACATAAACAATGAAAATGAAACAACTTTTAGACAGAAACTAACCTTTTTTTTTGTTGGAGCTGGTGATATCGACTGATTACTAGGACTAGGACTAGCTAGTATTCAAGCTATGTACGCGGCGATATGCCATGCTGGCCGCCGTGTTGACAGGATTCAGCACCATGTCCGACTCCAGCTTAGCCTCTTCTCCTTCTTTCAGCCAGCCTGTATTTCTCCCCTACTTCGTCGCTTTTCAGACAACCTCTACCACAACTTTCTCTAGTCAGCCTATAATTTCACAGGGTAGATGCTGACCTTCTCATCCAACCGTCCGGATCGGGGCTGGAGGACGGGGAGGGACAAGGTTCCCTAACCCCTGAGCTCCGGTTTGGGATAGTGGTTTTTTAACAACCTGCTTCATCCCCACCCATACCTCCCTCATATCCTTTTTCCTTTTCTCTTCACACACTATCAATTTTACGTTGCGCACAAGGTGGAGCCGCCATGCTCAAGGGCTGCCAGGTCACCAGGCGGGAGGGGTGGCCTTAAATACCGGCACCTGGCTCTGCCAGGCCCGTACGCACCCCTTGAAGAGCGGGCTACTGCGAGAGGTGATGAGCTATTCCATCTCGTAAGAAAATGAGGGTCACCATGACCAACGATGAACAAATCAAAAATCTTCTCTCAATTTCCCCATCTCCATCGACGGAGATGCCCTCGTTCAGCTCCAGAGAAATAATGGAGGTCCTTCCCCCTCTGTGCTTGCGCAAGGCACCCTCCAAATTTCTATAACCGGAAAGGAGGCTTACTCCTCTCCTACGCCTACGAGTGTAGGGGAGTCTCCCTCACCCCCTTCTCTGGAGGTGCTTTCGGACTCCTCACTGTTTCCAGCCCCAGTCCCCCATTTTCTTTTTAAATGGACTGCCAAGAAAGCCAGCAGGCATCCCATAGCCACCGCTTCCCATTGAAGCGGCTTGGTAGGGCAAACCCACTTAAGAGGGGAGAGGGAAGCTAAGACCCTTCGGTCGCTTTCCTCAAAAGAACTGCTGGCAAGAATATTAAATCTTGCCGGGGTCAAGACGAGACTAAAGACAATGCTGCCAGTAGGACCTGTGATTCCCGGCGAGGGGGGACGGGGCAACTAGAGGCTTTTCCGCGGAGATAGACTGCCAGCAACTTCCCAATCTCGGAAAAGGACCTGGCTGAGGCCGGTCCATCTGGCCTGGGGGCTCCTGCCGGCGGAGGGAAGAAGCGGGTTCATTACACGCTATACTCTCCTAAAGGAAAAAAAATAGGAAAAAGACAAAGTAGACTCGGGGCTCCTTTCAATCCGCAGGGGCTGCGGGAACGGATAGGTCTGCTGCCACTTCGGTAAGAGACAAAGCCAAGATTGGCACATCCGGCCCCTCTTTCCCCCACCCCGGGTGCGGAGCCCCTGACGAAGACGAAATGTCCGAAGGGCGGAACTCGATAACATTGGGGCCCCTCATTCAGAGGTTACCTGGCATTTTAGAGCCTGCTGGCTTCAAACGCTTCCTCGTTTATTCGCTCCACTGCTGGCAGCATGTTGTCCAAGGACAACATGATCCATCAGAGGAGAGCATTAGCTAGCGCAATTGGTAGAGAGCCGAAGGTGAGCCGTTTCTCGAACGGGAGTCTTCTGGCGAATGCGGCGGGTCCCTCCGAGGCGGCCAAGATAAGTACCTTTCGGAAACTTGATGGAACCCTGGTGAGTGTGACGCCGCTCTCTACCATGAACTTTGTGAAAGGAGTAGTTTATGCGATGAAACTCGTTGACTACTCCATAGAGAACATCACCTTAGAGCTGGCCGACAATGGGGTGGTCAAGGTCGAACGTGTGATTAGAAAACAGGGAGGGGCTTCGAGACCCACCCCTACACTCTTCGTCACATTCGACTGTGACAAGCTCCCTGAGTCGGTGCGTGCCGGTTGGTATCGCTACCGCGTGAAGGCATTCGTGCCACTGCCGCAGAGGTGCTATTACTGTCACCGCTTCGGCCATATGAATCGTTCATGTAGACGTGCAAAGCCGGGGTCACCCGAAGTTTGTGTAAATTGCTCCAAGGCCGCACACAATATGTCCAAATAGTGTTTGGCCAAGTGTGTGAATTGCGAAGAGCCGCACCCCCCTTAAATTTGAGCCAAGGCCATCTTTCGGGGTTCCTAAAGCTGTCCCCCGAAAGAAGAACAGCAACAACGGAGATTCGCCTCATTCGCCTACCACTAGTGGTGGGCTGAGTGGATCGGAGACGAGGGATCCTTGAAAAGAGCTCCATCCCCCCCTCCTCCGAAGCCAGAACGCCTGTCTAAGGTTTCAAGGGGAAGGAGGTAAAGACTCGCATGGTGAGCCCAACCTCCCCCAATAAGTCCTCGAAGGCGACAGCGCATTGTCCGGCAACAGCGCCCGGGGTTTTGCCTTCGGGAAGCGTACGGCTATTCCCGTGAGGGTCTTCTGTTCGAAGAGGGCCTCCGCGTCTCCTCCAAGCTATGCCTAGAGGGCATATTCCTTCAATGGAATTGCCGTGGACTCCCAGCCAACGGGAAGGAGCTGCAGAGGCCCGTCTCGTCCCGTTCCCCGTTAGCTATTTTTCTGCAGGAGACCATGCTAGGCGCGTGCCCCCTGCCCACCCTCCCGGAGTATAAGAGTCTTGTGACCCCACCCCTACGAGATGGGGGCCGGGCTGGGGGATGCGCGGTTTACACCCGGCATGATGTCTCCGTTCCTTCTTTCTCTTTAGATAAGTCCTTTCAGGCAGTGGCTGTGCAGCTGCACCTGGATAAGAGGTATACTATCATTTCTGCGTACATTCCACCGTCAGCTAACTTCGACGCGGGGGACTTCCGCCACGTCGTGGCACGGTTGCCAAGGCCCTTTTTTTTTGCTTGGAGATCTGAACGGCAGGCATCATCTCTGGGGAGATTACTCAATAAATCCTAGGGGACAAGTCCTTGACGATCTGATCGAAGAGCTTGAGATGGGTGTCCTAAATGTTGATGAGTTTACGCATCACTGCCCGAGAACCGCTTCATTTTCTTGCCTTGACCTATCTTTGTGCTCTTCGGATGCACAGCCTGATATTGATTGCGGGGTGGTCGATGACCTCGATGGTAGTGATCACTTTCCCATTCAAATATCATTTTTAGGGCAACTGCAACTAAAGAAATGGGTGCCAAGTTTGGTGGTAGTGGGTTTTCGTTAAACTGAGGTACTGAATCTGGAGCCAATTTTTTTAACTATGACGACAAGAAAAGAGACTTTATTGTTTTTTTCCGTTAAATCGAATAGTTAATATTAGGGTGTTGTTGATTTAAGTAATTAAAAAATAAAGGAGCATGGTCTTTGTGTTTAAAAATGAGGAAGCAGTCGTCATCTTTTAAACACTATCGGTTTAGATTCAGCGGAACAGTTCGTTAACCAGTATTTTTTTCATGGTAACAAAGAAAAGTGTTTGCAAAGCTGGGACCTAATTGAGAGCCCATGGCCATCCCATCGTGTTGAAGGTACAGAATCTCATTAAAAAGGAACAATGTATTTTCTACTGTCAACTTTAAGAGAGTTGAAAAAAAGTGACTTGGTTAAACCTAAAACGTTATCTTTGCATTGGTAAAGGGTATTCGTTATGATTCTACAAGTTTCCAGGAGAGGAATGTTTGTAAACAATGACTCCACATCGATAGAAGTTATAACGGTGTTGGTTTAAATCTAATTGCGAAACGAAGTTTACAAATTCAAATGAATCTTGCAAGGTGAAATCATTGTGAGTGATTGGGTCAATGATGGGGACTAAAAACTTAGCTAAGTTAAAGCTTGGGGTATTAATGGCGGATAATATTGGAAGAAGAGGTATTCCTACTTTGTGAATTGGGGGTAAACCATATATAATACCAAGGGATGTACCAGAGGCAAATAATTGGTTGTAAAAGTCGCAAAGAATATTTCTCTTTTTTTTTTAAAAGAAAGCAAAAATTGTTCATTTTGTCTTTAATTTTCAAAATATATTTAAAAGGATCTGTATCAAGTCTAGAAAATTTAGATGAGTCTGAAAAAATAGATTGCATTTTAGAGACATAGTCAATATCACAATGGAATGATCCTTACGAAGGTTAGATAGGATTTTAAAATCTTTAAAATTGAATTCAGGGCATAGAACTTTAAAGCTATTGTATTTATAATAAAATCTGTTAGCCAAATACTTGATATCATCTATGAAATTAGAGCCTGATTTTAACATCGGAAGGGGATTAAGTTGAAGAGGAGTTTTTTGAAATACAAAAAATAATGACAGAGGTCTAATTTAAAGACTGGGAGTCTAAATTCTAGTCCCAGAGACAGGATACGTTTTTTTTTCGTGAGGGGTCAGAACTTTGTTAGAAGCAGTAAAGATAACCCCATCTGTATATATGTATATATATATATATATATATATATATATATATATATATATATATATATATATATATATATATATATATATATATATATCCAAGAAGTACAGTTACGTACGTGCAAATGCAGGAAAGAAACCATAGTGTTAAGATCAATTTTTTCGCGAAATCTCCGTCATCGCCAATCGCTGGTGGACTAATGAATACAGAGATGCTTAACTTAGGGCCACACAAATTTACAAGGGATTATTGTTGAAGTGCCCATCGGGAGTATGAAAGTTTGGAATTTCCTTCATAAGCGCCGATTTAATTGAAGCCTATGTGTCGTGGAATGGCCCGACACACACACACACACACACTCACCCTCTCTTCTGATAAAGTAGAGGAAGAGGTGACGAAACCTTGTCGCGGGAAGAGAGCTTGTGTGTACCTTTGACTTTTCGAGCTATGTCGGCGGGGGTACCTCTCTTCTGGGTACCTCTGGTAGGGCTTCCCTTGTCGATTTGGTTGGAAACGAGGTTCCAGACTAAGTGCGTCCTTCTTTTTTCTACTCTATCTTTCTCCTTTTTAACTTTTATCCTATCTCTTCCACTTATTATACAAAAAGAAAAAAACAACTAAAGAAAAACCCTACTACTATCATGTCACTCTGACCCTTTTTTCCATCTTTCTACATATATGGACCTGGCAGCTACTTCATGCGTCAGAAGAGGGACTTTGCAACCTCTATAAACAACGCCAATCGACGCTCACTGATTGCGAGAGACTAGGACTAGAGCTGTCCTAGGCGTTGGGGCACGATGAATGGGATGAGGGTAGTGCCCCGTTAACCCCTTCCCTGGTGCGTAATTATTGATCATTCCCAGTGACCGTTGACGGGTACCTCTGGTAGCATCAGTCCGAGGTGACGTCCCTTTGTTCTCAGGTTGGTTGCCAGGCCAATTAAAAGCCTTGGGTCGAGTTTCTTGGTGTGGCGGGATATCCATTGAAAGCTACTCCGAGATCCTTGCCGTCGTGGAGGGAACTAGTAGGAGTTTAGTACGGGGCGTGCTGCTCGGTTGGGAGCCACGGCACGCCGAGATTTGACGACTCGGTAGGGCGAGCAGCAGCACATGGAGCATGCCTTCTAAAAGATCCGAAACGTCTCCGATGAATAGGCGGGAGCGACTCACGCAGGGCGAACTCACCACCCCCCTTCTTTTTTATTGAGTGGTCACAAAGTATTCCTAGATATAAAGTGTTCAGCATGACTGGAAAGAAAGGACCTGGTGTACTAAAATATACGTGTTCCACATGCCAAAAAGACAAATGGTGCGTAGATTTCCCAAAGGGGTGTTTCTCAAAATGCCACCCTGGAAGTATCTACACGGACTGCGTCCTAAGAGAAGAACTGCTGGAGCTTAAAGAACTGTTCAAATCTTCTGAGGAAAAAATCACGACGGCTGGAAGAAAAAGTGAAGATCCTCGAATCTGAGCATGCGAGTAAAATCCGTCGTCTTGAAGCCAGCATTGCAGAGATGACAGCCACCAAGATAGAGCAACAGGAAACTCCCATCGACGCGGGCGGCTCCTCTGTTGAGCCCTCAAGCACTGCGTCGACAGAGATAGGCCACCCATCCGACGTCCAAGAACCAGCTGCTGCTGGGGTTACTCAGGGCGTCAAAAAAAAGAAAAGGAAGAGTAAGAAATGAAAGGCAGCAGAAACAGTAGATAAAACAGTAGAGAAAGTAGAAACTAAAGAAAAAACGAAGAAGAAAAAAAACAAAAAAGTGGGGAAGAAAAATGAATTGATAGAGCCTCTACTGAAAGAAAAGCCTCTGTCCTCTTAACCCAAATGTGCGAGAGTCATCGTGATCGGTGACTCCCAAGCGCGGGATCTACAACCCTTGCTAGCGGCCCACCTTCTCCCTAGTGTGAAGGTAAGCTGCCTTCCAGGAAGGGGGAACAGAGAAATAAGGGTGGAGGCTGAAAAATCCCACATCTCTGAGAGCTCAGTAGTTGTCCTGATGCCAAGTGGAAACGATCTCTACCTACGAGGAGGTAAAGTAGGCGCCAGCGGGAAGATCCTGACCACGGTTATGGGAGCAGTTGACGACCTTGGGATGAAAACCCACAGACGTGTCTTGGTCGGGATACTCCCAAGACGAGGTCCATCCCGCAACCCTCACTCGAGGAACGTCTCCATAAACCAACAACTGGGAGATCTTTGTACGGCGGAGTCTTTTTTTGTAGACGCCTACCGCACCTTTTACGGGAGAAACGACCTGTACAAAAGGGACAGAGTGCATATTTCCTTTAAAGGCAAAGCTGTACTCGCAAACATGATCAAGGATGTTGTGGAGTGGAGCCCTAAAGAAGTGCCAGGCCCCGAGTAAAGGAGGACGTACGCCAGTACACCCGTGTTACTTCAGGAACGACCTTTTCTGATGTCACAAAGAGGTGAGTGACCCCGCCACAGAGAAACAAAGCGGAAAACGGAAGAGCGTAGGGAGTCCTACAGTCGGGGACTCCCTTAAGGTTCTTCTGTTTAATGCGAGGTCTATCAGAAACAAGTTTCTTGAACTTCGTGGCCTCGTAGCAACATAAGAACCTGAGATGGTGGCCATAACGGAGTCTTGGATAAAAACCTCAAGCCGAGATTTTGAAGATGAATTCACGATTCTCAGTTACCAGCTCTTCCTGAAAGATAGGCCAAACAGAGAGGGTGGTGGTGTGATGTTGTATGTCAAGGATACTCTCAACTCGACGGATTGCAACATCGTATCCGACCATGAACTACTAGGTGTTGATCTAGAGATAGGTCCTGCCAGATACAGGATCATGATGCTTTACAGACCCCCTGCCCAGCTCTTAGAACAGGACACGAGTCTGTACCAGCTGTTGGGTGAACTTGTAAAAGACAGAGTGTGTATCGCCATGGGGGATTTCAACGCACAAATTGACAGGGAAACCAGAGAACCCTGTGGCGAGAACGCCCTACTCCTGGAGTTCGCGAACAACGAGTTCCTGACTCAATGGGTGAGAGAGCCAACGAGAGGAGACAATATCCTCGACTTGGTTTTCACATCTGATGATAACATCGTTGAGGACCTCTCTGTTGGTGAAGAGCTCGGTGGCAGTGACCACCGACTAATTAGATTTGTAGTCAAAGTCCCAAGGCAGGGCCTGCAACTAGTAAATCGAGGAAACTTGATTTGAGAAGAGCAGACTTTGCAAGTTTTTGTGCTGGACTGACTGACGCGAGGCTGTTGAAGACGCGTGGAACAGTTTCAAAACCACATTCATGAGTCTTCAATCGCGTTTCACCCCTCTGAAATACCCCGATCGGTCTTCTGTTCAACCAAAGTGGTTTAATCGAGAAATCGGCCAACTGCATAGGGAGAAGAGAAATGTGTAAAGGCAATTGAAGATCTCGGGTGACTGACGAATACCGGAGGCTAGCCAGGAGAGTGAAGTCCAGCATAAGGGCAGCTAAGAGGTCTGAGGAACTCCGAGTAACGGGAGATTGTAAAGAGAATCCCAATGAGTTCTTTGGATATGCAAACAGCCGTAAACCAATCTATCGAACGATTGGCCCTTTGAGGAATAAAGAGGGGACATTAAAGCACTCAGATGCAGAAAATGCTAACCTGCTCAACGACTACTTCTCTTCAGTGTTTACTGAAGAGTGTGGTCCCATCTCCCAGCCAACGGATTCCTACTCAGGGCAAACCTGGAAGATATGGACTTCACCGAAGGAGAAATAGAAAAAAAGATCAGTGACATAATGACGAATAAGTCACCTGGCCCGGATGGGTTTCTACCTAAAGTGTTGAAAGAAGTGAGCGATCAAGTGTCACGACACCTGAGCGCAATCTTCAACATGTCAATCCGGACAGAATGCGTTCCAAGAGACTGGCGTGAAGCGGAGGTGACTCCTATTTTCAAGAAAGGAGACCGTAGCCAACCCTCGAACTACCGACCTATCAGTCTGACTGCGATAGTTGATAAACTCATGGAAAGCATGATGGTAGACAAAATGACGTCGCATTTAGTCAAACCTGCTACTGAGGAGTTTCCAGCACGGCTTCCGAAGGCAACAGTCATGCCTGACGAACCTTGTCGAATTCTTCCACTTCGTCTTCAGTGAGCACGATCGAGACAAGGCAATAGATGTGGTCTACTTAGACTTTCAGAAAACCTTTGATAAGGTACCACACCGCCGCCTTCTCCGGAAAGTGCAAGCGCTCGGCATATACGGAAAAGTAGCAGGCTGGATAGAGAACTGGCTAAATGACAGATGGCAACGGGTGGTGGTGAATGGACAGGCTTCTGAGTGGCTGCATGTTACTAGCGGGGTGCTTCAAGGTTTTGTCCTGGGACCACTACTGTTCATCATCTTCGTCAACGACATGGACGGTGACATGGTTGCCAAGTTTCTAAATTTGCCGACGATACCATGCTTGGTATGAACGTTGCAAAGGATGGAAATACAGCCCGCCTGCAAGATGATCTTCGGAAGATTGGAGAGTGGTCGGATATGTGGCAAATGCCTTTCAACGTGAGCAAATGCAAAGTGATGCATATCGGCCACCGAAATCCCCATATATCCTTAAGGGCACTGCTCTTGAATCTACCGACACTGAGGAATGGGGTGTAACTATCACCAGTGACCTCAAGTTATCGAAACAGTGTATTGAGGATGCGAAGAAAGCCCAAAGGATGTTAGGGTATATAAAGCGACAATTTGGATATCGGAACAAGGAGATAGTACTGTGTCTGTACAACTTCCTCGTCCGACCCCACCTGGAGTATGCCGTACAATTTTGGAGTCATTCGTTTCGAAAGGACATCGCGAGATTCGAACGCGTGCAAGCCAGGACAACCAAACTGATTCTCTCTATCAGGCATATGAGTTATAATGATAGACTAAGTGAATTAGGTATGTTCTCGCTGGAGTCCCAGGGACTACGTGGTCAGCTTATCGAAGTATTTAAAATACTTTGAGGCTTCGACAGACTGGACTAAGGGGATATTTTCCAGCTCAGCGAGGGGAGAACAAGAAATCACGGCTACAAATTTGAACTGAAGCGATACCACCGTGATCTGTGTGGGAAATTTTTCACATACAGTATTTGTGGTAGTTGGAACGCACTTCCGACAGAAGTTGTCAACAGTGAATGTGTTGATCAGTTCAAGTCAAGACTAGATAAAGTCTTGCGAAGTCACGGTTAAGGTCATCGCGAGTGATCTTCGAGGTTGCCAACGGACACCTTCGAGGATTGAGCCAAAAGTACCCTCCTTGTATGGACCGTAAGGTCTTCTAGCGTAATCTTCTTCCTTGTAGCGCGCTCTCTCTCTCTTTATATATATATATATATATATATATATATATATATATATATATATATATATATATATATATATATATATATATATGCCTTTTGTGGGTTTGATCGAAGCTTGCTTGAGACTCGACCTAGCCGGTTCGTGAATGGAGAATAGTTCACTTCAAATTTCAGAGTGCAAGTTGGCCAAAGATTAACAGGTAGCTGGTACTCGTTCAGGGTTGCAAGAAAAAGACGATAACAAAAATATAACTGCTAACAAATAAATAGATTTGAAATATATACAGATAGAGAGTTTGAAGTGATGATCGTACATATGAAATTAAATATAGGCACGGGACAGATCACAGGAGGGATAAATATGGGATTACTGGTCGGGTTCAGGTCGGGGGTTTGAAGGGGGATTTTAATCCTGGGGCTCACACAAAAGATGGGACGGTTTGGGTAGACCAGATTATAGAATAATCTGTAGGCATCAACGATTGCAACTGCTTGCGGGATCGTTGAAGGAAAGGGCCAGTCGAGATACGATGACTGTGATGGAGAAGCTGGGTTACCTCACGGGGCGAATGTGGGCAGCACACGTAGTTTGGTCTTCGGAGATGGAGTTGCCTCGTCAGATACTCGCCGATTGACTATGGCACGGATTTCGATTTAGCCTTCGTCCTCGGATCGAAATCGCCGGTGTCTCCGATGACGACGGGTGAGCGTGTCCTTTGCTCCTACGTGATGTTAGGCGGAATAGTGGTGTGTTATGAGTCGGGCGAGAGTCTCCACGACTCGCCCGATCTTGGGGGAAGGCAACGACTCCTTCGGGGAACCGAGATAAAGTTGGCTTAGAATGTTCGAAGAGCTTCGATCTATGCCTGGAGGGCAGGAGGATGGCTGTAAGGGCATGCGAGACGAGGAAAGTATGCCCCTAAGGAAATGCAGCTGGGGTGCAATAAAACGGCGCGGACCCCATCCTTGCCGTAGATCATCCTCGCTCTCATGCTCCATGCGGCGAACTCGAGACAACGTTGGTACCGAAGGGCACGAGGTTGCCCTTCGACCTTATTCTTCTACACTACGAGGGGCGGTCAATAAGTTTTGAGAGTCGGTAGGGAAAAACAGAGAAAGGGGATGGCTGTTTGTGGGGGTGTTAGGACAAGTTATAACAAGTCAGGACCTGCAGCCGCACGCTCCTGCCTCGTCTATTTAAGAAGCAGTAGCTGATCGCTGATCGTCAGTCACAAATTTTTCAACAGTGGAGAAGGTTGAGCACCGCGCAGTGAACAAATTTTTGACCAAGGAAGGCAAGAATGCAAAAGAGATTCATGAACAAATGGTTGCAGTGTACACCGACACTGCCCCTTTCTATGCAACCAATGCTCGCTGGAATAGGGAGTTCCACCATGGTTGTGAGTCCCTTGAAGATGACCCCCCGTCCAGAACGCCCGTTAGACGTGACCAACGAGGACAATGTGGCCCGGGTGGAGAGGAGGATCCTCAAAAATCGACGGGTGAAGGTTGAAGAAATCGAGCGAGAACTTGGAATATCACATGGAAGTGTTATCAACATCATCCACGACAATTTGGCCATGACCAAGGTCTCTTCCCGTTGGGTCCCTAGAAACCTCATGCCCCATGATCGACTTCAACCTCGTCAAAGTCCACAAGGCCAAAGTTGCATAAGTTGCCCTGCGCGAGTGCGGATTCGAGGAGCTCAACCACCTCCCCTACAGTCCAGATCTGGCCCCTAGCGACTACATTGTATTCCGACAGCTCAAGGCTACACTGCGTGGACGCCGGCTTGGGGACGATGAAGATGTCCAGCTCTCCGTCCAGGAGTGGATTGAACAGCAGTCGGGAGATTTCTGGTTGTCGGAAATTCAAAGCCTCATGGAGAAGTGGCGCTAGTGCATTGAAGTCGAGGGTAGATATATTGAAAAATAATAAAACACTTTTCCTCATATCTCGTTTCTTTATATCCGAATTTCAAAACTTATTGACCGCCCCTCGTATGTATACATATAATTGTGAGAATTATAAATTATTTTTGGATTATCAATGTCAATTTAATGGGATTCCTTTGACATGTGGAGAAACAAACTAGAAGAAAGAGATCCACGTCGCATACTTTTATTCTCTGGGAGAATCTGCTGTTTTCGCCAATAAATTCTTGATTGCAAGATTTGCAAGGGATATAATAAACCCCCTGTTCTTTATCAGTCGATCTATTTTTAGACAAACTATTTCGGATCGTTTTTTCGTATTGAGAGGGTATATTGATGTTTACACATACCAACTTTGTAAAATTAATTAATTGGGGCGAGTATGGAAATGTAATATAATAATTGTCACATACTTTTTCCTTAGGACTAGCTGGTGAATAAAAGATGGTTCTCGCTTTATAATGACATTTTTCTATGAACCAAATGGGATACTGCAGCTTAATGAATGTTTAGATGATCGTATTTATTTCATCCTGCAAGAAATAAGGATCACATATGCGACATGCTTTTAGGATGAGGGAAGAAACTACGGCCCTTTATTCTTTTCCATATATATATATGATTTGGGTGGCTATGGCACACCACAAGGCTGTTTTATTTAACTCAATACAGCTCTTATATGGCTTCAAAATGGGCACAAATTTCTAAACTGATAGGGCTCGCTTCGTTCGCCACCCCACCCGTAATATAAGTTCTAGACCTTTGCCTCCCATCCAAAAGAAAACCTGAAATGACGCCACTGCAACTCGGAATAAGTAATGGGTCCATTGTTACCATCTTGCACGATCACCTCAATCTTTCCAAGGCGTTTGCACGATGGTTCCCAAGAATGCTGACGCCTGAGTAGAAGAAGAATCGGATTATGACTTCAACGTAGATTTTGATCCCCATGAGCGCGGATCAAGAGGGATTCATGGCCTCGAATCGTAACCCAGGATGGAACCTGGGTTCCTCACTTCGTTCCGGAAACCAAAGCTGAATCTAAGCAATAAAAGCATCCCTCCTCTCCAACGCCAAGAAAATTCAAGGTCATGAAGTCATCCCGGAAGGTCATGGTGACAATGTTCTGGGACCCCGAAGAGATCCTCCTCCTGGACTTCTTGAATTATGACTGCACCATTAACGGACTATACTATGCAAATCTACTGGGGAAACTTCAGGAGTCTCTCCTTAGAAAACGCCAAGGAAAAGTGACCCAAGGTGTTCTTCTCTTGCAGGACAATGCATTTGCACACAAGAGTATGGTGGCCATGAACAAATTGGTGTCCTGCGGCTTCGAATTGCTGCCCTATCTCCCTTATTCCCCCGATCTGTCACCCTCAGACCTTCACCTTTACTCACACATGAAGAAGCAGCAGCTGCGAAGTATTTCTTTCACTGATGACGAAGAGACCAAGGAGAAAGGCATGGGGATTTTGGAGGAATTCAACCCATTATTCTTCGGGGAAGGATTTTCGCGATTGAAGAAGAGACTAAAGAAGTGCATCAATGTAAAAGGCGATTACGTTAAAAAATAAATAAAAGTAGTTGAGTGAACCTCTGCTCTACCCATGCTCAATATTTGATGCGAACACAACACCTTTTGCGACGAAACCAATCATATCTCTGTCCACCCCTAACTAGACCTCAACATTTTCCCCATCCCCGACCTCCAAGTTCTCATCATTCCCAACCGCACACCTTCTATCCTCCCAAACCACATTGACTAACGAGAAACAAACGTTCACCACATATTCCTAAATAGTCTCGACTTCCTTCTGTCCCATTAATCACTCTGGTCCTGAGACCAATCTTATCATCGGCCTTATCAAATCATCGTTCCTACGCCAAGACACGATCTTTGACAAGGGCTTTCGGGATATCATGGTGAATGACAACCATGAGGATCCCTGTTCCACACCTTGAGTTCTGCCCAAATACACCAACTGCTTTAATGCAACAAGTTTGGATAGGCCAGCTCCCCCTGTCAAAGGACGATGGCGAGGTGCCCTAACTGTCTGATTTTCACTCTCATTGTCGAACGAAACTGCACTTCTCAAACTGCTGAGGAATCCGTCCAGCATTATCACGCGACTGTCCTACCTTTAGGTGTGAGTCGGAAGTGCAGTTCCTCCGATAAACTCCTTTTTAATTGATTGAGAGGAGCGCAAGAAAATGTGAGACCGCCATTGAGACTCATGTTTCTACGGTAATGCCATATCCCGATCTCCTCCCGTAAATTCGCAGATTCGGATAGATACTTTAGTTGCAACGTGTTCTACCCGCGGTCAACTAAACCCAGCCGCATCCTCTGCTGAAAAGATTATCGTCAGCAGAAGCTGTCTTTCTCCTCTATACATGAAGGCCATTCGAACCGCTTTACAGGTCACCCCTCATGTTAGGCGACGTGCGCGTGGTAGCACACCCAAGTAACCCACTTCTGATGGCGTCAACGCCCGCGCAGTCCTCCTACCCCACTATGGACACCATTACCTATTTTGGTGGATGGGGATGCACCGTTTAGCTCACCATTCCAAAGTTACCAATTCCTCTCACTGGAAATAACAATAAAATAACTCTTTGGCTCCTCTACAAATCCATAACACAGAAGACTCCACCGCCAAAGGCCCATCCAAAATCACTATCCATTAAGCTCCTCATATAATCTTTACTCCCTAAGCGCACCTTGTATACCCTTTCCGCTAGCTCTCCATCACCTGAAAACCCCAACCGACCGACCCTTTACAAATTTCCAACCTATCAGCAACCATCTAAGACGCACACGTCCCAAGTTCTACCTCCCCACACATCCCAGATTTCTCCCAAGCATTGTATCATACATCCCTCCTTCCAGCGATCGTGTTACTGCCCATTAGTAAAAATATCCTAGCGGGGTAAGAGCAATTTTGCGGTGGGTGCAATGATGCTTGAGTTACTAGTTAAAACCAACCAATCATCATTGAAGACCTATATACATAAATAGATGTCTTCGACTAAACGAGCAGAAGCTAAAACATCAAATAAGACAACCCCTTAAATGGGAATGATTATTAGCGCTCGGAACGGCTACTTTTCAGGTCCGGCAAAGAAAACCTTTTTTTCTGTCGGTGGGAAACCAACAATAACTGGAAAGAACGGTTATGCCTTTTATGCTCTGAAAATCTTTTTGAAAGGTAATTGGCAATAGTAAAGAAAATTCCGACACCCTTCCACCTCTCAAATGAGCCCCACCCCTCCAAGATAGCACCCACATTCCCCGTAACCCAACAACCCCAGATGCATCCGAGACTAACTAAAACCCCGTTAGTATGTCCGCCGGAGGAGCCTATCCCTGCCGTCCGTCCAAAGCGCTAAACTTCGAATCTACTACTTTCTCTTCCGTCTCTCATACAGTGGTCCATGGGAATTATTACCTTGGTTTATTGGCAAAATGGGAGAGCATTAGCTTTATTCTATCTTCCTATCAACTTAGTTCCCTCTATGTCTAGGAACTAGACATGGGTGGCCACCGGGTTCCTAGGATCTCCGGCTGGCTTCTTTTCTTTTTCTCTCGTCGTTCGCTCATGGCAATTCCGATCGCGGTGGAGCAACCATCTGGTATCAGCCATACGATACTCTTTCACCGTGTACCCGAGCTTCAGACAGTGGCTGGCTGATTTTCCTAGAACGAAAGTACACTGTATGCTCATTATGCACCTCCGATCCCTAACAGATGTTATTCTTCTCACTCTATTCGTATCTTAATCCTCCAGCTCCCTAGACTCTTCATTCTGTTAGGAGATTTCAACAACAGTGCCTTCCCCTTCACATCTATTTCAAAGTCCTCTTTAGACAGCCTACTCCTACATCATTTCCGGCTCTTTACAAAAGCTGTGCACGGCCCTCTCATCCTCTTCACTTACATACTTAGCCTGTCGGAATTCCTATCCCCCCCCTCATCCAACACCACGTAGCAGTACTACACTTCCTTCTGGATCTCTGAACCGAATCTGGCTCAAAATTATTTCCCCATCAGCCTGGTATTGTGCAAACGTAGTGCCTGTGTTCAAGCCAGACTCCGACCCCCTCAGACATTCCATCTTACGTCCTATAACATTTATTTGCTTCTCATATTCTCATTTCACGCAGACTTCCATATCCTAACAATCAGGTTAGTTTCGGCATATTTCGCAGCTTTATGGCCCCCCCCCTTCTCCGATTTAGCTACATCCAGGAGCCATTCTGACGCAGTAATCCCACTCTGGCTATCTTCATCGACAAAGCTTGATACTGGTCGTCTCTGTCATTATCAATAGTTTGTTCTCCGTAGTTGACTACCCACCTTAATTTTCCAGTTCCTGTGCGATCGTTCTTTCCAGATGCATGCAAGTTTCTTTTTCTCCAGCCTCTTATCATAGGTGTAAGGCGATCCCAAGGTTGAGTTCAATTGTCCTTCTCTTCTTCTTTGTGGCGAAGACAGTCACTTTCTCTCTTTTCCCATCTAATTAGTGGCACACTATGGTGATTGCCTCGTAATATAGAAATTTCTCACACATTTTAAACTAGTCATCACTCCAGCCGTCGAATGGGTTGCTTCTGAAGGCTTCTACTTTTTACTCCTAAAAGTCCTCCATAGTCTTTTCCCCCGCCAAATACGATACGCTTAAACTCAAAATTAGCACTCGGTGAAGTTTCTCGGCCTCGCCTTCGATGAGTTCTCATGGATGAGCATAGGAAAAGGAATGTGCAAAAGGCTACTCAATAGACTATACGAAGCAGCCTTATAGGGTCCGTGTAAGGTATGGTATTATCTCTCTTGTAGTTTTGCAGGCTGGGTTAAGTGATCGACCGCTTCATTATGGGATGAAGGAAAAATATATATAGTTATATATGGATTCTTTATTCCTAGGTATATGGTTGGAATAAGCTTCGAATATGGCGAACAGGGAATATAACTTTTTCTTCTTAAACAATAATAATTTTCTGACTCTTCTGACTGACTTTTACATTAATTAATTAATGAGTGATGAATTGTGTGGTAGGTTTATAAAGGTGTAAAAATGTTTTTTAGTTTGCGCTTGTGTTAGGGCATCACTAGCATGCTTCTTATTATTTTTATTTCATAACGTATTCTTCCTCCGTCAGTAATGGTGCTGACTGTCGTTGACAGCCAGGTTCCTCCATTGTTATATATATATATTATTTTTTAGTTTAATATATTCCACCGTCGTAGCATTCAAACCTTTCAATGTTTTTTATTATGCTAAATATCTCTAGTTAAATTTTATTAATTTTTTCATTTATTATTTTCAATTTGAGTAATAGTTTGAGCACTTCGCCTCTTTTCGTTTATTTTATTCTCTCTTCCATTTCTTGTTTTAGTTGATTAGTTTTGATGATCTGTGATTGTTAGATTTAAATTTGAATTGGGCATTTCGCCTCTTTTTGTTAATATGAATTATTTTATTTAATTTTGATTTGAGTTAAATTTGGGCACTTTGCATCTTTTAAAATTAGTTAATTTGGATTTAATGAGTTTGGGCACTTCGCCTCTTTTGTTAAGGTAGGTTAATTAGTGTTTTAATCTGAATCGAGTTCATTAAGGTCATTTTCCTTTGAATACTACTAAGTATATATCGGTAGTACGTTTTCTCTCGCGCAGGTTCTACCGCTTGGGAACAGAGCTGGTCTACCAATTGCGCGTCTTCTGTTTCCTCGTACGTTCAAATCGATGTTTATTGTCGGGAGTATTTCATTATCGATTCTGTCCCAAGTCCTTGGATCTCCATATTGATCGGTTTTACTCCGATTCTTTGATGTAGAACCGATTGCCGAATACGGTCGATCAGCAGTGTGGCTTTATTCTGCACCCTCTGCATCGTTCTGAGAGATGTACAGCTTTCCATCTGCGTGATCACAGCCGGGTACACTAAGACTGAGCGTACCGAAGCTATGTACTTTTTTTTTTTCTCATTTGGCACGCTGAGGCTTCGGAAACGGTTAAGTTCCTTCAGCTCTCTTTTGGCTAGGGAGACTCTGGTATTTACGTGAGCTTTGAAACCAGATTTGTAGAGTCGTAAGCCCAGGACCTTTTCCTCGTTAGAGTACGGATAGAGTTCGTTGTCGACGATGACGTCGTCAACTTTCCGGCGGTTCATTGGAATTATGGTGAACTTCTGGCGGTTGGTCTTAATCTTCCACTTTTTTTCATAGCGATTGATGTTGTCAATCTCGGCAGCTGTCGCCCCTGCGGGAAGTTTATCTTCCTATTTACAAAAGATAGATACTAAAAGCGGGAAGTTTATCTTCCTATTTATAAGGTTCAATGTGTGAGCCGTTTAAAATTTTCAAACAAATGTCTACTAGGTTCGATCCCCACATCTCTCACAGTGCCGAACTCATCATCCTAAGTCATCTGTCACACAGTAGAGGGGACGTTGACTGTCTTCCCACCCTAATACTCTGATCCGATTGCCTTGGCGAGCATTCGACCTCAAACAATTAACTTATCACTTTCTGCTGGCTGCGACCCCACGTTTTGGGGGCTTGGCAATAAAGTAGCCAACCAAGCAACTCGGTCGGCCTCGGGCACAGCATTCTCAGTTGCCATTCCATACGTGAGGAAAATCCTTAATACAAAATAGGTAACTGACTGGCACCAAATTGGTTACTGGGCTTCACCCTTCAACTGTAAAGAGGAGGTGCCGGCTCGCCTCGACCTGGATCACACTAAACTATCTCACGGCTACCATATGTCCCGAGATCTCCTTCCCGCCTGCCGTACTAAACACACACACTCCAACTACTGCTATTGTTGCGTCATGCGTCGTTCGCTTATACACGAGATCCCCCCCCCCTCCCCTAAAACAACAACATAGAACAGCATACCAATCGCTGGTGAGCATAAGGGCGACGATCCTGGTTTAGGATGTTGGAATGTGCAGGGAAATGTGTTTCGTGTGTTTTTGATACCAACCTCCGATCAGAGAGGAACCTTCACCAGCTCTGGGTAAGTGGGGGTCCATTCAGCGTCAGTGGTACGTAGATACAACTTGCCCTAGGCATGAGTCCTTGGACCAGACAATTGTATGTAGTGTTTTGAAGACGGGAGGAAAGATATCGGTGTTGTGATTGTCTATGTGTTGACCTTTGTGAGATTTAATCCCTTTCCCCCCCTCTGCGAGAGTAAGGATAGCGGGTCCACCAAATCGGTAGCTAGATTTCTATGTTCGCTGGCGTTTGTGTTCATTCTCGCTGGAATTGAACCTGGTGCTCACTCGTCGCCACTTCTTATTTTCTTCCCTCACACAGAGCACTCGCGTTTAATCCTGGTCAATGGTCCCTTGTTCTATATCGGCAAATAATCTCTTCTTCCTTTTTGCGACAAGACGACCCCGTGATATAACCCCGCACTCGCTCCCATGTAACATCCATCTGCCCCTTGACATCCTCATCTACACTATTAAGCATTTGTATGCACGCGTCTTTTTTTATTTACACTACAGGCTTCACCATAGTTAGGCGCGATAAGGAAAAATCTATCATGATAACGATAACCGATAAATTTATCGCCCCATAAGGTGATAACCGATAAATCCAAAATTATAATGCAATCTTGATTATTTACTATATACGAGTATAGCGTCATTTTATAATACAATAGTAAGAATGTTTTAATACTGTTTCTTAGTTTCTTACTTGGTGAGGCTCTCCTTCATCTCCTCATATGTTTTGAGGATCCTCCTCTCAGCTTGGACCTACATATTTCTGCCTCCAAGGCACGCGTGGCTCGCCCCTGTGCTAAACTGGAACCAAAAACTGAAATTATCGCAAGTTTGGAACCAAAAGTATCGGCGATACCGCTGAATCGATAACGCGGAAAAAAAATCGGATAACCGATATCGTTATCGCGATAACGCCCACCTATGCGCTTCACATACTCATTCAGCTTCTCATTTCCAGTTATGGTACACCCACACAGCCCTTACACTACCTAAATTAAAAAAAATATTTCATACTTGATCTATCTCCACGATCGCATATTTTATCTTGCTTTCAAACATTCTTAGATATTCTCCATTTTCTCTCTGATTCAATATCCTGTCACTCCCCCTAATCTCTCTCTCTCGGGCCTTTTGTTTTTTTTTCAGGGGTTGGTCCTAGAGAGGCTCTGGCCTTCTCGTGGCAAGGGGGTTAGCCAGGGGGCCGTTTGGGTTCCCAAGGTGCAGCAAACCAAACTTTTATTACACCCCTCCCCAATTATTTACTTATACCGCCCTTTATTTTCACTGCTTCTTTCTCCTATCCATTGCTACTGACGGTTACCTCATAGTCGCCTTCGTTTGCGGACGCCCAAGGCGAAAACCAGTGTAGAGGAGTAGGAAAGGGGCAAAAAGGAAAAAAAAGCGCAAGCAAGTTGCGAACAGCTTCCCGCGTCGCTGGACCACTGTTAGACAGCGGCGAATCCACTCGGCCATCCTGAGTCTAAAAAGACGCATTCAAACGAAGCTTTTAAGCCGCTCGCCTGCACTCACTTCTCGTCCGCTATACACAGACGGTTCCAAACCCCGAGGAGTAGGGACTGCAGCCGATAAATCAGGAGTTTTTAACTTTCACCTTTGCCGCTGAACTTTCGGCCATTCTTTTAGCTTTTAAACTGATCCAAATAGGACTTTTAAAGATTTCGTTATTTTCTCCGACTCTCGGAGTGTTTTACAAACGATTCTCTCTTTTAGTGCTTCCAATCTCTTAGTTGGAAAAAAAATTGCAACTGGCTAGTCCAGAATGAGTCCCATTATGTTGGGTTCCCGAACATGTACCTAGGAGTCCTGATCTGCTGGCACGTTCAGCCTATTCTGGGTTCACGGATAACTCTGCATTGCCCTTTCGAGATTTCTTTCCATCGATGAGGGATTATGGTTTTCATTTGTGGCAGGACGAAGGGAATGGGTGTCAATTATTTAAATTATAGAGTATCAAAAAGTCTTAGTTCTTGGCCATCGAGCCTTCCGAGGTTAGCCTTAGCCGTATTCGCATCGGGCACACGATACTTACCCAGGGTCATCTTGTTTCGGTTGCTGTTCGAATCACCTCTCGGTGCCGTTTTTGTGGTGGGGACCACTCCGCCGCCCATCTTCTATTGGAATGTCCTCATTTTGACAGTGTCCGGACGTCATGTTTCCCCGATCCTTTCAAGAGTACCTCGTACCTCCCTATTTCTTTTTCTTCTGGCAGGGGAATCTTTTGGAGACGCATTTTTAAAAGTTTTATCTCATACTGGTCTTTTCCCTCTTTTTATAATTAATTTGAACCCCATTAGTTCATGCCATTTAGAAGCCAGTTGGATTGAACAGGTGTCCAATTTGCCCAAATCCTTTCCTTTCCAACCAGTTTAACCTTACACAACACAAACGTGATAAACTCCATACATATACCTCTTACAGCTTTCATGTATTCTCGAGCTCCCACATTATACACAGCCATTGCAGGATGCCACCACTCAAAGGCACTAGCAACCCTCATCTCATTCCACACTCGATCCATTAATTGTAACGAATTTACAGGTTTGGCAGGACAGAATTCGCGACAGTCCCACTTGATTCCCGTCATTGCGTTTTGCTCTTAGAATAAATCCTTCGGGGGCACAGCTCCCCCCCCTATCTGGGTCTAGTCGCCTTTTAGGATAGGTTTTTTTATATAGAGAATCGGACTCCTTGTACTAAAGAGAGATCACAAGTTTTCAGGGAGTGGATTGGGTTCAAATAAGTAGCGATGGCGGCGGGTTGTGAGGTTGTTCTAGGCAAAGAGGACTTCTCTGAAGTCGGGAAAACAATGAAGAAATCGCCTGAAGATGGATCGTGGGGCAGAAATAGTGGATATAGAAAGAAGCGAGGCGTATAAATTTGAAGAGTAGATCGGCGAAAACTGAGGAAATCAGAGTTGAATCAAGCGGGTTCGAGTGGGAAAGAAGAAATGGGCTCAGCTTCCCGAACGGGTGATACCTGTGCCGGAAAAATGGCTCAAGCTACCAAGCGGGGGTAACTGGTCAAGAGAGAAAGCTCCAAACGGATTGTTACATGTGCAGGAAACGGGCTCAACCTCCCTAAGGAGCGTTACCTGTCCAGAATTACCTAACGGGTTACCTGTCGCGGGAAACTGGCCTAGGCTCCCATGTTTACCTGTCGCGAGAAACCGTCCTGCATGTCTAAAGGGTACCTGTCGCGGGGCGGAAAGACTTTTTGTGCTTGTTTTTTCTTACTATACTAAGGATTTGTAGTTTGGTACCTAATATGGCGAGAACGGTGCAATGAATAGCCGAGGGGGAATTTAGTGTAGTGAGGTTTGATGAAGCGGAATTTACTAGGTAGCTAGCCATTGGCATTAATATCTCGTTCACACAGGGAAGAGAGAGTGGGCGTGCTCAGAGACCAACCAAAAGCTGATGTAAAAACAGTTTGCTCTTGTGGATCAAACGATGAGGTGGGGGTAAATGGGAGGGTGCTGAAATCGCGTTACGGGAATCTGTGAACAACTAGAACTAGGTGGAGGAAAGATGGTGTGTCGGATGGTCTATATATACCTCATACGAAGGGTGTGTCGGATGGTCTATATATACCTCATACGAAGGGTGTGTCGGATGGTCTATATATACCTCTGCCAATTACGATGAACATCTGGGGGGCGAAGCACCGTTTCTATGGTAGCACATAAGCAGTTGAGGGAATGGGAGCAATCAGTGGTGATGCACGAAAACACAACTGCCTTTAAGGACTTGACAAATAAGAAGTGGTGGTTGCAGATTCTTGTGGAAGTCAGCCTCCACAGAGGTAGTTAACGCCAGAAGGATCATTGCGGATGCGGACAACCAGAAGCCATGGAATGTCTTCGCGAACAGTCATCAGTTTATGTGAAAACAAAGTTCAAGACTGGTAAAAGTCGAGCTGCCACTTTATTTTGGGTGTTGGACGAGTTATTTTGCCTAGGTAGTTGTAAAGTGTATTGTTTGGATCACGGTGTGTGTGGTGAGGGATCGTAGAGCGAGATTGAAGTCGCGGGTTAGATAACGGATCACTGTGAGACGCCATTTTGTATGTCAGTATCTTTGATGTCTTGACGTGTGCCTATGCCGGAATATGTTCGAGAAAGGAGGAATAATTGGGTATAGGAGCGTTGGAGCCCTGGTTATCGGTGAAGAATGCCCGGCAAGAAAAGGACGGGTGTGTTTGGTCCCCAAGGCATCGGTAATTAATGCCTGGTTTGACGAGACATTTAGGTAATGTTTGCCGAGAACAAAGCATTTGAGAGGAGGCCACGGGTGAGGATGATTCCTGAAGCGGGTTGAGGGTAGTTTCCCATTCTAAATATCTTGTCCTTCGTATGGCGATGTCGGATTTAATGAAGATTTCCTCGTGAAAAGACTTTCAATGCAGGCGCCTGTGATTAGTCTTATCTTGAGCTATCAGAAATGAAACTTTAAGTTGAAAGAATAAACCATGGTATCAATGGCATTTATTGAGATTCCTCAAACTTAATAAAACGAATCTTTGTAGTTATATATAAAATAATAGCAATAATTCTCCTGGAACGACGTGAGGACACCTAAAATAAACAAGCTGCCTTGGGAAACGCTTCCCCAGAACCAATATGAGGTGGCTTTTCCAGGTACAAATAAAAGCCACGGGTTACAACTCGATTCGCTCCATAAGTGAGATCCAAGTTTGATATAACTAAGTCCTATTCTGTTTTACATCGTTAAACTTAGGACCAAGGACCTAAACTAGACAAGATAAATAGTACATTCACGTCTTAGATAGACACTAATTATAAATAAAATATATATATAATATATATTTATTGGCACAAGGGCGCAGTAACCATCGAGATATCCCGAAACATATTTAGAAGAGTATTATGCGACGGAGCAAACGGAGCTTGGGTCGGCCGAATTCGAGATCTAACTCGGCGTCGAGAAGCGAGTCTGATGAAGTGAAAGCTTCGGCAACAATCTTAAGCCATAGAAAGTTTAACTTGGACAGAACTATGAGCCCATTTCCCCCATTAGACAAGGGTAACAAACACTTGCCAACTAACCAATGCGTCGCCTGAAATTTAACCATTGAAAACAGAGGCGTAACCACGTGGAAAATTAAAAATAATGCGTAAAGCTCTTTATTAAGTCACATGTCACTCCATTGTATCTGTCATTTGAGCATGTCACTTATCCACGTGTTATTGATGCTTGAAAGTAGCTTCATACGCGTACACGTATGAAGCCTACTTTTTGGAAGCATTTTTCTTTTTAATGGTGAGGTATGGTGGGAGGGGGAGGGGGGGCTTGTAAAACCTTGATATTTGGGGGCAAATTTGTCTGTGATCAATGGTATGGAAATATTTGTTCTAGTTGTAGTTTTACTACCGATCTCCTATTTTTTGAAGCCTTTAATTCTTATTGGAGACCAACAGCATAATGTGGAGTCCAAACGAGAGTATGTGGAAGCTAATGTGCGAGGATTCGACCCAAACCGGTCCTCCATCCTGCGACTAACCACACTCGATGAGATTAACCTAGCTTAAATGAGAATCGCGTTGTCCACTCAGCTACGCCATAGCCTCAAGATATTTTTTTTTCTTGTCGTACATCATAAGTGACGAAGACCTGTGACCCTCTCTCACCAACACTGAAGAATACCCCGAGGTGCAAGAAGCGCAATTAAAGGTGGACGCAAGCCAATATGGCGAAACACTGGATATAGAATCTAGGTCCCGTTAAACTCCTACCGATAAATGGATCTCCCCGCGAAAACTATTTAGAGGAAACCCGGGTAATCAAAGATGGGGGGCAGGGGTAGTATTCTCACTCGGATGTGGACAGAGAGAAGGGAACAAGATTACCACACACCTCTTCAACTCTTATATGCTGCTCTTGGAAACGTTTCGTTAAGAGCACAAATTTCAGCCCCCTTGGTTATTCGAAAGCCTTAATACCGCCTCATTGGGCCTCCAATGACGGTTTCGTAGGCCAAAAGGGGCATTAAATAAGTATGATTTGCAAATTGAACCTGTCCAGGTTTAATCAGGGCGCCATGTAGTCATCGCTTACCCAAAATGCAGCGCATAAATTCGAATGAAAACTGGGCATTTCGAAATAGGAGCCTTTTTCAAGCATCCAATTCACCAGTACCAAATAAGATTTGCTCAACTTCGGTCGATTGGCCGAAGTTAAGCATAAGAAGAGACCTGCAGGGTAGTCCAAGTGGATTACTTGGGGAAGGAGAGCCCGAATAGCAGTGGGGAGAGTGTTCAAAAGAACGCGGTCTTCCAGTACAATGCACTAGATTAACAGGTTTTCATAGCAATCTCATCACCTATGGTCGGTTCAATCTTTGAAATGGTACAAGGACGAAAATCTGCCTGCCCTCCTGACTGATATCCTTACTCTCTGTTCCGGTTTATACAAAGCCCATTCAAAATTACGTGTGCGGCGAATCTCCGTCTTTTATAAAGATAAGGAAGCGAAAAGACACCGGTAAAATAAAGCGAAACGAAAGAGGACAGGAAACAAGACATTGCAAGAGCTTATTAAAAAAAATAGTCTTGTCTGGTTGATCGAGGCTGAGCTTTTGACCCGGGTGGACCAACTGCCGCAACGCAATTCTCGGCAAGATAGACTTGTTAACAAGAGGCTTTCTTCCTTCGCGTTCACTAGTACGGTTTGCGGCGATGCTGCGACATGCGGTCTAGAGAAGAAGGCCGTACCATATGCATGCCCGCAGTAAAGTACTCGGCATGGGCGGGTGCGAATACGGACTGATGGGGTTGGAAGGAGGATGTCGGGAGGCCCATGGTAGGCGTCGACCAGTAGGAGCCGGGAATGTAGCCGGTGACGGAGGGCGACGGGGAAGTGGACTGGGTGATGACCTGAGAGGGGGAACTCGTATGGTAAGTCGTCATACTTTCGCTGATAGAAACTTGAGGTTCGAAGGCCATAGGTGGCATCGTCGCCAGATCACGATGTAGCGCGATGGGGGACTCCGTCTGGAGCCGGACACCGGCTTGTAAGGACTCCGTTGGGATGCGACCGTGCACTGCCGTCGAAGGCTGCGTCACAGTCAGAGAGACTGGCTGAGCTACTGCCTGAACCACTCCCGTGTGTGTACCATGAGAAACTACCACTGAAATAGGGGGCAGCTGCTGTTGCTGAGAAGTCGCCAAGTCCATAACTTCTTCTTGCGGGTCCGAATCCTTATCGCGAGCGGCGAGTGCCTCTTGTAGGATATCTTCGTGCTGAGTCCCGGATCCTCCTTCTCCCAAAAGAATCAGCGACCCTTTATCCTTCTTGTCCTTTTTCTGCGGCAATTTGCGGATCGTAATCTCAGACTCGTTGATGGCGGAACCATTGACTCCAGAAGGCAGCGCCGCAATCCCTTTTAGCTTACGAGGCGTTTTTATGCCGCGACGACGGGTCCGCTGCTGCACTTGACGTAATTCATCTTCCGTCAAGGGCGTGACCGTAATCGCCTTGAGTTTGCGCTCGAGCACATTCTTCACGTCCGCCTCGGTGATCTCGCCCCGCTGGGCCGCAGGCAAATGCCGTTTGAAAACGTGCCTGCGGAGATTGCGAGCGTGTTTCATGATGTTCTGACAGAGGGGGCACTTGATGGGTCGGTCGGAGGGGGCCGTCGCCTGCACGGCGTTCGCGATCGCCATCAGGGCAGACACATCTGAAAAGAGACGCGGGGCGGGGTCAGGTCAGCGGGGGTGACTGCACGCCAACTACAACTCTACACAAGACTACACCAGACCACACCATTGCTTCTCAGCTTGGATGCATCGGCTCGAAGAGGAAGTGAGGAAAGAGGGGAAAAGCTTAACCCTACGAAAAAGGCAGGAGACAAAGAAAGGCACGAGGAATACGTTTATTTCGTCTACTTACAAGTCCTCCCTCCCCACCGCCGAGGGGAAAGAAGCGATCGATCAAATCAATCGAGTCTGCAAATTATAAACAACCAACCAACGCGTTTACACCGCAGGTCTGCTGGTGACGGGATAGCAAGGTTGAGTTGCACGTTAAAAACAAGGGGAAAACTTAACGATAATGACTAGATTATACCGAGAGGAAGAGAAGGCGGGCAGGGTGGAGTCAATCGAGTAATTTCCTGGAGTGGACTCGCGTATGAACGCATCTGGTTTGCAGGTTGGTGTAAACATGGCCACAAATGGAACACGTGCCGGCAAGGCCCGCGGCGTGCTTTTGGTGGACGTGTCTGGAACGGCTCTGCCGGTTGGTGAAGCACTTATCACAGAAGGGGCAGACGTAGCGCTTGGGCCGAAGTAGCACGCTGGGGTACCACACCGCCGCCGAACCGCCACCTGCAACAAACACTCAGGGGTAAGGAGCAGGTGGCGGCGGCGCTATTAAGGCAAACAGGAGGAATTGAGGATGGGGCGCCGACAACTAAAAGTGGGTGAGGAGAAGGAGAAGGATGCGTTTCAGGAGAGACGACGAGTGTAAGGGAATTAAATTTTATAAGAGAAAATTAAATTTATTTTCTGCTTAGTTACATCACAGCTACATTTACTAAATGACTCCTGCGGCCTTAATGCAACATAGATCAGTACAATGGTTAAATAAACTACAAACATAAGGTGTTAAGAACGCCCCTTCAGTACCAAGCTACGTTCAATAGTGGCCTTAAAACCAATCATCTTGTTTCATCTGCCACACATTTCAGAGTACAAGTTTTAGTTGAATTCAATCGCCAGACGATCGATGGCAACAACCCGTCAAAAGGCGAAAATTCAATTGAAAAAATGTTCACAGAAATTTAAATTAAGATCAAACTAAGTCGGCTGACCGAAATTTACACCACGACACCGGCAAAACAATACAACTCCTCCATGTAGGTACGGTACAGCGTAGCGTGGAATTCTTTTGAACAATAAATTCGCGGGAGTAGGACCACACGTTAGAATACAGCCTTCAAAACATAATCTGAAGCTTTGATCATCACTAAGTGCGACGGAGTGTGTAACAACACCGAGTATTTCTAAGGAGTTCAGTTACACGAGACTTTTTATCCACTTGTTAATATAAAAAACGACTAGAAAAGCTTTGGCCACAATTCCAAAAGTCCCTGAAACGATTTTGATGCACTCGGCTGTGGGGCGTGTGCTACTGTGTGTTAAAAGATACAGGAGGGGGGGGGTCCCCCCTTCGACTTAAAACTAGTTAAGAAATGGGCCCTTAGTGTGATGGCGCTTCAAAGTAAGGGCTGGCCATTCATTTCGTGGTGCATTTCCATGATTTTGTTAATGGCCGCCTCGGTAACGGAAGAAGCGCTGCCCAAGTTCTCTTGGTGGGCTGCGAGTGCGTGATGCGGGAAGGAGCGAACTCGCCTACGGCCGGAGTGTGCGACGGAGCGGTGGGTGATGAGGCAGTTGCGATTCTTGCACACTTTCCCGCACAAGTCACAAGTGACGGTAGCACCCGGTTGCAGGTGCTGATCCCTGAGGTGCCTCGTCATGGAGCCGCGGTTTGAGAAGGATTTAAAGCAAACGAGGCACTGATTATCGGGCGGTGCGCCGCCTATTCGAGATTGTGGGTTCCCCCAGTGGAAGGCCCGGAAGGAGGGGGAGGGGGAGGAAGAGGAGGTGGCGGATCCGGGCAGCAGCGACCCTTCGGCCTCAGGAGATATATCCGGCAGGCCTGCAAGCAAAAGACGCGCGTCAGCATCCAGCCACATTAATGCTACAAAGGGCCTCATCACTACACCCCATTTGGAGCTCGCCCCCAACGGGGCCGAAAGAAAGCGGGCATCGTTGATGCCCCAAATCCTCTTCGAGCACTTGGAAAGCTTGGTTAACTGAGAAGGGTGGAGATAGGAGGAAGAGGAGGGCAGGATGCATGCTGTTGCAAGAGGGTGATAGCGGAGATAGAGGGAAAAAGGGAAAAGGGAAATAATTTTAAGAGCAGCGTCCCTTCGGTCCCTGCGCCAAGGCCACTTTCCCTGGGATCGCATTTTCATCATGTGCGTTAAAAAACGTATTGGCGTACACACTATGAATGGGCTCAGAGACCCTAATTCGAGTGGCCAGTTCCCCTTTGATCAGTGTAAAGGAAAATGCTTCACATTCTTAGTATTACCTGCCTCCCCGACCAGCGCAGAAAGGAGCCTACAATTATTGTTCAAGAAATGAACGTTCACCCGTCCCTCGACATGGCTACAAACACTGCGATACTTCATTATTGGTCTCTGGTTCAAACATTTCGATTGTTCTTCCCGACTGCCAATACAAGGAAGTGCCCTGAAAGTCGGTCCATTTAGACCGAGGATCCCCGAAGAAAGGATACACCTTCCCGGTCGTGGTCCTCACAAATATAGCCCACCCAGGAATTACCTTTTAGAACGAGGTTCTTTCTATACGATCGGTCGAGCAATTGCGGCTCCCAGTTCAAAATAGGAACTCGGAATTGTAAGGATCACCGCACAATTTTCACGATGGAAAAACAGAATCTTCAATGATTGGCGCCCAGTTAACGAGGCAGGGGTGGCCTCGGATACACAAGCAAACAAGTCTTGGTTTGAAAATCACTGTGATTATGCGGCTCAAACCTTCAATATTGACTCCAACGAGTGGGGTTGGCGGGGTTCAACACCACTAAAACTATCCACCCCCATCCCTTTATGCATTAGTAGGCATAAGATCATCCATCCATTTCCCCGCGCCGACGGTCCTTCATACTGATAAGGTACTGTGTGCGGTAACATCTCATCCATACGGTTCATCTCAAGACAAAAGGCTCCTAGCACTAATGCATTATATCCCCAAATACAATAATATTCTAACACCTTTGCCCATTTAAACGCTATGTACACACACACACACAATGCGACATGTTTTTGAAACACTTAAATGCATCAGACATTGGTTAAAAAACTCGGAAAATTCAATTTTAGACGAACGGTTTGTTTCGAGCAGCAGACGATTCGTGAGACCGACAGAGGGGCGGTGAAGGTCTGGAGCCTTGGGCACCCTTGGGGGGATCATGCAACTCCAGACATAAACATGAGTGACTGACTGAAGGTAAGACAGAAAAGAAACGTGATGGGAGTAATGCTAACATTTATTATTGCCCTAGTTGAACATATGAATTAAATGTAGCAGCCTTTTAAATATTTGAATAAAGTATTTAGGAACAATATATCAACAACACTCTAAATATATAAACTTTATACTTTCTTTTATTATTGAGTGATTATTGGAGCAATTATAGTTTAAGTCATAACCGAAGGAGAAGCTTAAGTTATGAAAATTGCAGAAGTATAGATAGACAGCAAACTAAAATTATCACAGAACCAAAGTAGTATATAGACTATACAAATAAGCATCATTGGGGAAGTATATCACATTGAAGCTGTCTAATTGACTAAGTCAGAACTAATTCGTTAGTTAGTTCCCGTGCCTTCGACTTATTCACTTAGTGTCAGGGATACGATTGCCTTTTTTTTTGCTTCTGATTCGCAAAATTTAAAATATGCACTATATATATATATATATATATATATATATATATATATATATAAGAATAACAATTATTACGAGTGTATTCATCCTATAATTATATCAGCTGACAGAAGCTAGCGGGAGCAATAGGAGGAAAAAAGGGAGTTATCACAAAATCCACCCCCGCTACCATCTTTGGCTGGGGATCACAGTTTGAGTGCATGGGAAGCAGCACTCTGGCAACAACAACAAAACAAGAAATAACAAAGCATTAATAATAATAATAAAATTCTCTTTACATCGAGTCTGTGTCTAATCTAGTATCGCCTAATCGTATCACAGTCAGTTGGAAGGGGGATTATTCAGATCGTAAGATGATGGATGGTCTGTCGGTGGTGGGCGCAGCAGAGGCACCTGGGGGCCCGAAGAGGCAGTACAAACTCCGTGCGAATTGGAAGTGGAGTTGGTGGTGGAAGGGATGGTTGTTGTAGTGTGGTGGTTGGGGCGACGGCAGCCCATTTTGGATCGGTGAATGTGGCGGTGAAGATCCCAGCGGCGGGAGAACACCTTTCCACACGAGTGGCACGTGTACGTCCCCTTGTGGACATGGCGGTGATGGTGGAGTGACATGGGGTGTCGGAACACCTTGTAGCACTCCTGGCACGGATAGATTTTCGACGACTTGTACTCGGGCGCCGCGGTCTCGGTGACCGGAGTGGGCGGTACGTGGACGCTTTCGGCGGGGCGGTGCCCAGGGTGAAACTCGCCCTCGGTAGCAAACAGCAGCGTGGGCTTCTTGTCGGGCAGGCAGACCAAATCGAGGGCGGTGGCGGAATCAGACATGACATAGAGGTGGGGCTGCGGGCGTTCGGAAACGCCCCCCAAAGGGACGGGGCCAAGAAGGGACGGCTCGGAGGTTCCTTGGGCGAGCATTTCGGGGTGCACAACCTTGTGGTTGAGCTCCTCTTCGAACCCCGTCGCCGCCTCCTCCTCCTCCACCCGGTCTTCTTCCTCGCACTTAAACTGATTGCGAACTGGAGCGGCCATAAGCGTCGCAGCGCTGGAGGGAGTCTGATCGAGGGGGCGGTGGGGAGGGATGGTGGTGTGTTGCGAATAAAGAGAGCGCTGCAAAGGGTGGTGATGGTGGTGGCGTTGGATGGAAACGGAGGCAGGAAAAGAGGCGGCGGTGGAGCCGTTGAGCTGAGGTATGGCAGGAGTCGGGCGTAGAGACAGGTTGAGGGCCTCGCAAACAGCACTTTGGGGCGCTGCTGCGGGGGAGAGGAGGACCCGCATGAGTATGGTTTGGCCCTCGAAACTGGCACGCATGCCGTGAACATCATCCTCACAAAAAACTCTTCGTCACACAACCCCTTCACCATACCCTACCCTAACACCAGTCCTTTTAAGGCATCCTTCGGGGGTTCGGTGCTCAACACCAAATGCTTTCGTTTCACTGAAATCGGCTGGAAACTGATTTGGGGCGGGGGCGTAATGTGAGAAACAGGGAGGGGCTTGCGCAACAATGTAGTTTCTATAAAGTTAGGCCGATGTAACCAAGCTTTGCAGCCCTAAGGAGCCAAGGAATAGTAGCGGAAGTTTTTTCTTACAAAGGAACAAATGGCGAGGCCCATCAAAATGATAGACATACGGAACAGAAAAAAAAAGAGGGGCTCAACTTAGTACTAGAAAAAAAAATTACTGGTAGTCTTCCAAGCCCAAATTGACTGAATCTGGTTAATTTACGAAAATATCTTTCAGATTAAAAATTTTAAACAGCCAATTGATTATTTAGAAGGAATAAAAATGCTGGACCAAGAAGAAGCCCCAAACATTGCAATCACTTCACCACAAAAACAGGCCCACCTTTGACGTCTACATGGTCTGCACAAGTACTGGCAATCAAATGCATCAATTGATTCTAGTAAGATGTACCGTGACATGAAATTTAATGAGGCAAGATATTGTACAAGCTTAGATTTCAGGTAATGGATACTGAATGGAACAGTTTTCACAACAAAAATAATTTAGCCACCAAAAGTGAATCCACATGAAGCAAAACGGTCAACCCGCAGTCGTTGGCTCTACCGGATATATTCGTGTATAAGCAACTTCTCGCATTGCGACCCCTGAACAGAGAGGGATATTGATTTATTTTTATAGTGCAGGTGTATAATACGAACCTAGCTTTTGAACAATTGGTTAGAACTAGGTGAAATCTTAACTTCTTTTTTTTAAGCAAATGAGTATCTGTAATTAACTAGATTATCTGGCTAATAGTTTCCAGCTGTACTAACACTAACGATAGAGTGAGATGGTGGGTGTACGGTGACCCCAAATTGCGTGCATTGTAGCTGGGTAAAAAAAAAATTAACAGTGTATACTACAACCCTCCCCGCCCCTTTTGGCATAAAAATTTGGTTATAAAAACTCGCACAATATTCGAGTGGATAGGGTAATTAGAATCACAAAATGAGCTAATTAGCGGTTTTATGTTCCATCCAGCTTGAGTAAGGGCTTAAAAGACCACCAAAAAAAAGAGGAAAGTAGCACTTACCAGCGGTTTCATTGGGAGGGAGCCCATCCGGGTTGTTTAGCGAAGACGTAGAGCTGGAGGGACCAGGAAGAGCTGCGGTGGAAGAATGAAGAAACTCAATTAGAAGCGACAAAGGCACAATTCCTGCATAATATTGCTCTAACTCAGCCATTTGGCCAGTCTACTAAGGTGCAGCCAGATAGGAATTGGGTGGCCATCTATTAGTGCCAAGAAAGCATTCAAAGACCTTGGATCTGCAAGTCTAAAACTCTAAGAAGAAATGAAATGTGTGGTGTATCATTTAATGGGCGAGGAAGAATGAGCAAACATTTTAGGAGCCCATTTGGCAACTGCCAGCTATGGCAAGAGTCGCCGCAATCATGCTGCATCCTAATAATAGGCTAGATTAGAACAGGTAAAAACATATATAATAAATAACAGATAAAAAAAGCAGGAACAAAGTCTAAGAAAAAAAGCTTAAAAATCAAAAAATAAAAACAAAAAAAAGGGAATGTCGCTCCGACGTTAAGGGTAGGCCCGCCTCCCCATAGCGCAGGAACATGTGACCTATAAAGAATAAAGTGGAGGAGGCCAACCTCCTCCAAAAAGTCATATAGTCCGCCAGCCTGTGTATATGAACCCGCCCAGAGTACAAGGGACAAGCGATAGCGACCCAGCTCCGGGACATTCAACATCAATGTGCCAACCAATCTTCACACTAAGGCACAGGCGAACGCTCCATCAAATAGCGGTGAATCCGCGAGTGCAATGGCACGCATTTAAGGTCTCCTCGGCCGTCTCCCATCTTTTTTGACAAGCAGCCCGTATTCCAGCCATGTAGTCAGTGTGAGGAAGAGCGAAACGCTGGTCTGGTCGCCCAGTCCTCGCAGACTCTTTGGCGCCCTCATTCCCCGCAATTCCTACATGTCCAGGAACCAAGCAGAAGATAATCTCAACATCCGCCCGGCTCGCCAAAACCGTGGCGTCATGGATATCGCGAACCAGGGAATGCGGAGATTCCAATGCCCGGAGAGCACTCAGGGCGCTTTGTGAGTCGCTATAGATCACAATCCGGTCTCCGAACCGGGCACGTCGCGTAATCTCCTGTACCGAGTGGTGTATTGCCACCAGCTCGGCCGTGAAGACAGACGCAGCGCCTGGTAGAGCCCCGCTGACTTCAAACAGAGGGAAAACGGCGTGGAAGCCGACCCCTTCTTGGGACTTGGAGTCATACATATACACTGGCACAGTTCCAGCGTGACACGAGATGTGCTCCAAGAAGGCAGATTTTTTTTTTTTATTTGATGAGCTAGGTGGTAAAATGTGTGGTAGGTGTGATAGAGGTTAAGTTTTTTTTTTTTAGTTTTAGTTACCCTGGTTGTGAGGGCATTGCCTTCGTTTTACTGCCATATTTTTCCTCTTTTGTTGCCTCCACTGTTTGCATTTTTGACCGGTAGAGTAGGTCTAAATCTTCCGTTTAAGTATATATATTTATTTAATTTGATTTTTTCCTCTGTCGTAGCTTTCTAACCTTCAAGTTTATCTTTTGTTAACTTTGTTTAGCCTAATTTTATTTTTGTGCGCATTTTGCCTCTTTTGTTTTCATTTTCGTCTATTATTATTTTATTTCTCTTTCTTTTGATGGGCTCTTGTCTTTTATTTATTTATTATTATTTTTTAATTTAGAATGCAATACTCCTGGCACTGTAGAAGCTTTGGGAGCAGAGGGCTGGTAACAAATGGTTAAAGGTGGTGTCCTAGGCAGAACCAAGGGCGCCACTGGCCAGGGAGCTAAACCTAGCACCCGGAGTTTCCCAGTGCTAAATCCAAAGGGCTTAGGGTGTGACTGGCGTCTCTCGGCGGCATAGGCACCGTCGAGATCAGGTGCGGATGCAGTGAAAGCTGTTGGCGACTGAGGGAGGCGCCGGGCTCGCGCGTACAGGCGAGTGATGCACTGCACACGGCGCAGAGCGAGTGGCATCTCCCCAGCATCGACCAACAGGCTCTCAATGGGGGAAGTGCGGAAGGCACCGGTCGCAAGGCGCAGGCCGGTGTGGTGGAACGAGTCCACCTTCCCGAGTACACGCTCGGATAGGGATGTATAAAACTCGCATCCGTAATCGAGCTTCGAACCAACAAAGGATCGATTAAAAAAGTAAGGCAGTACCCCGGATGCTGAACGTCACGAAATAAAGAATGTCCATTACCCAGGTACACGAGACCCTAAGGCTCCGAATATAAGCTTCCAAGGTGAGGTGTCGATCAAATACATGACCGAGGAAAAGGTGCTAATCCACCACATCCAGGCGCACCCCATTTAGAAAAAAGTCCGGGTCGGGGTGAAGCCGAGGATGGCGGCAAAAGTGAACCACCTTAGTCTTGGCCATAGAAAACCGAAACCTGTGCGCTTCGGCATAGCGAGAGACGCGGTTCAATGCCTGTTGGAGTCGACGCTCTAGAGTTGGCATCTGGGCCGCGCCAAAAGAGATCGAAAGGTCGTCCACGTAGAGCGTAGCGAGAACATCTTCCGGCAGCACCGAGGTGATGCCGTTGATGCTCAGGGCAAAGAGTGTGACACTGAGGACACTGCCCTGCTCTATTGGGCCGGAGAGGAGTCTCCACACCCATACACAGAATCGACTATCTCGCAAAAAGATTGGGAGGCGTCCCCTCGCCCCCATCGTGTGGAGAGTCTCCAAGATACTGTATCACCATGCGGTATCATAGGCCTTCACCAGATCGACAAACACCGTGGAGTAGTGCGGTCTACAAAGGAAGGCCTCGCAGACGCAGCACTGTACAGAAGAGAGATGGCCTCCGCTGTCCAGAAAAAAAGGCTAATCTAACATTTACTAATTTCTCCTTCAACTTGCACACGCATGAATTTAGAGAGATTGGGCGGAAACCGGTCGGAGTAGAGTGATCTATCCCCAGTTTGCGAAAGGAGAGCACAGTAGCGATTCGCCAGGAATCCGGGAGGAGACCCTCCACCCACATCCTGTTGAATAAATCTAACAGAAAGGCCATGCCTCGCTATCCAGGTATCGAAGCATGGCGTACGGGACATAGTCCGGACCATGGGCGGTGTCCGCGCACGAAGCGAGAGCGGAACGCAACTCACTCAGAGTAAACCTGTCATTGAAGGGTTCTCCGCCTCTGGAGGTAAACTCGAGCCGGCAACCTTCGGCGACATCACAACGTGCATTGAATGCTGGCGGAGCAGCATCCCGGCTAGAGAATGCGGAGAAAACGGTCGCGAAGGATTCCGAGATTGTGGTCCCATTCTCCTGAGAACGGGAGGGGAGTCCTGCAAGAACTTGCCCCGAATCCTTTGGACTCCCTTCCATACCTCTGCTAGAGGGGTCTTCCCGTTAAGTGAAGACACGTATGCCCGTCAAAAAGAGCAGCGGGCGTGCTTCGAAATATACCGGAACCTAGGCCGACGAAATTCACCGACAGTGAAATCGTTCGGGCGGCGCTTATAGCGGATGTAGGCATAACGCTTATGCTTGAGGGCCGTCTCACACTCGGCTGACCACCACGGGAGTGGTCGGTGTGCAAACGACCAAACCTTCTAGGAATAGTAGTTAGGCCAGTGGCGATGAGGTTGCCGGAGAAAAACTCAACGGCCTCATCTACCGACCTACCTCGACTGAGATAGAGAATTCAGTCATTTCCTGAAATGCAGACCACCGCGTCCACGCCCAGCACCACCGGGGCGGGCTCTCGGGCGGCAGCGGCCCAGAAAATGATATTTGAATGGGAAAGTGATCACTACCATGGAGGTCATCGACCACCCCACTAATCAAAATCAGGCTGTACATCTCGAGAGCACAAAGATAGATCAAGACACGTAAATGAAGAGGTTCTCGGCCAGTGATCCGCAAACTCATCCACATTTAGGACACCCATCTCAAGCTCGTCGATCAGGTCGGCAAGGACTTGACCCCGGGGATTAATAGAGTAGTCTCCCCAGAGGGGGTGTCTACAGTTTAGATCTCCGAGCAAGAGAAAGGGCATCGGCAACCGTGTCACGACACGGCGGAAGTCCCATGCGTCGAAGTCGGCTGACGGTGGAATGTACGCGGAAATAACAAAATACCTCCTATCAAGTTGCAGCTACTGCCTGAAAGGAGGTATCTAAAACGAAGACATCATGCCGGGTGTAAATCGCACATCCTCCCATCCGGCCCCCATCCTGTAGTGGTGGGTTCGCAAAACCCTTATATTCCGGGAGGGTTGGCAGGGGGACATGCTCTCAGCATGATATCCTGCATAAAGATAGCTAACGGAACGAGAGGAGACGAGCCTCCGCAGCTCCTCTCAGTTGGCCCGGAGTCCGCGGCAATTCCATTGAAGGAATATGCCCTCCAGGCATAGCTCGGAGATGCAGGGGCCCTCTTCGAAGAGTAGACCCTCACGGGAATGGCCGTACGCTTCCTGGAGGCAGAATTCCAGGCGCTGTTGGCCGGACAAAGCGTTGAAGGCGCTGTCGCCTTCGAAGACTTATCGGGGGAGGTTAGGTTCGCCAAAAGAGTCTTTTCCTCCCTCCACCTCGAAACCTTAAGCAGGCTCAAAGGTAGGGGTCCTTCCTTTATGAGTATCCACCGTCTTCACGTTACCCAGCCTACCACCGGGTATGGGTAGCTTTAGGAACCCCAGAAGATGGCCTCATGACCAAGTTCAGGGGTGTTGCCTCCTGTGAGTCTACCGACTCAGTGGAGGCGAGCGGCAGTTTCGCCTAAGGGAAACGGTCATGCTGGGGAAGCTCTCGTTTTAGCAGAGCTGGGTGTGCATCCTTTGTGCCGCCAGCTGTACCAGGGTACCAGAGGAGCGCCCAGGGTGGTTCCAAATGGGCGCGGAAAAGACCGTGCGCGTAGGCCTGCCTGGAGCAGAAGGTGTCTTTTTCAACATTGAGGCATAGACGGACCAAGTCCTTGTAAAATAAGAGACGATCCTGGGCCTAACTGGCCAGGATTTCCTTTAAGGAGATACGCACCACATTGCTTCGAAGAAGCGGGATGCGGCTCTACAATTGACACACGATTTGGACTTATAGTCTGCGGCCTTGGAGCAATTTACACAGACTTCGGGTGACCCCGATTTTGCACGTCTACAGGAGAGATTCGTATGGCCTAGTATCAACTCCGCGGCAGTGGCACGAATGCCTTCACAAGGTAGGGATACCAACCGGCACGCACTGACCCAGGGAGCCTGTCAGAGTTGAATGTGCTGAAGAGTGTAAGCGTGGTGCTTGAGACCCCTCCCTACTTTCTCATTACACATTCGACTTTGACTGCTCCATGGTTGTCAGCTCTAGGGTGTGTCATCTATTGAGTAGTTCACAAGTTCCCTCGCATAAGTCACTCCTTTCATGAAGTTCATGGTTGGGTGTGGCGTCACACTAACTAACGTGCAATAAGTGTCCGAAGGTCACTATCATAGCTGCCTCGGAGGAATCCAATGCATTCGCCAGAAGGCTTGTCTGAGAAACGGGACACCTTCTCCTCTCTAGCAATCAGGCTAGCTAATGCTCCCCTCTGATGGATCATGTTGCCCTTGGCCAACATGCTGGCATCAGTGGAGCGGCGAATAACCAGAAAGCGTTTGAAGCCAGCAGGCTCGAAAATGCCAGGTTTTCTCTCAATAAGGTGCCCCGACGTAATCGAGGGTCCTCTCGGCGCACTTTGGGTTGGGAACCCCCACCTGAAGGTGCCTCGTGATCGAATGTGCCAATCTTGGCCTGGTCGCTTGCCGAAACAGCTGCAGACCCGTCCGACCCAGAGCCACTGCAGAGTGAGAGGAACCTTTAGTCCTTTTCTTTTGAGGAGAAGAGGGTGGGGAATGAATTGGCTTCTCTCCACCGCCAGAGGGACCAGCCTAC
Organism: Ceratothoa steindachneri; assembly: GCA_963969495.1. NCBI lineage: Eukaryota > Metazoa > Arthropoda > Malacostraca > Isopoda > Cymothoidae > Ceratothoa > Ceratothoa steindachneri. Next base: position 35,800,125 of record OZ018332.1, read on the forward strand.
CAAGAAACTTCTGCGAAATGGAGAAGGTCTTAGCTGTCAGAGAGGTACCAACTGGGGCAGGAGGTCCCTCCCCTCCTTGTGAGTCCTCGGGGAGCCCAAGCCAGCTGAGGAGAAGCTTGCACAGGGGAAAACTCAGGTTCAGTGTTTGGCACAGAGCCAGGTTCAACTCCATGGAAGATCCTGCCATCTAGGGCTGGGTCAACTACGGGACTATGTCCATCTCAGGAGGGGGGCTTCCATGTGCCCCTCCCCCCCAAGACACCACAATCTCATTAGAGGTACTTTTTGTAGTGTCGTGTCTCGCTGGTGAACTGAACATTCATCAGGGATGAGAGAGGGAAAGGCATGCTGACCCCTTGTGAACTGTAGATGCAGGGGGCAGGGACCTGAGAGGGCTGGCCCGATTGAGCTCCTCTCACTGGGAGTGGTCAATTTCGGTCCACCTGCCTGCTCCCTTGGCAGTCCCCTGTAATAGTAAAGGAGGGGCTGCTGCTGGTAGAGATGGAGTCACCCGAAGGTGCTCCAGAGAAGAGGGTGAGGTGGAATCCACTGCACCTGTAGGCCTGGGAGAGGTTATGCCTCCTCTCTGGTAGAAGAGGAATGGGGTGACACCTTTTCAGAGGTGGAGCTGCCCCAAAAATGACAGAGGGAAAGCCTGTAAACCATATGGCAATGGTGAGGGGGGAGCCCCATCCACCAGTTAAAGGGGTGTCTTTGATTTTTGGAGGATGCAGCCACACTTTTACCATGATCAGTAAAAGAAAAAGAAAAGCAGATGGAAAGTAGATACTATGCCCCCCCCCCTCCCTCCAATGCCTTGGAAGGTCAAGAGAAAAGTCACCAAAGGATCACAAATTCCCCAAAGTGATCATTTACACATAATCGGCCCCGCTTCAGCGTTGATGGGCTTTGCCAACCCGGCCCGCCATTTAGGATGCTGCTGGTGTAGCCACCTCATATGTGTACTGGAAGAAGGTGAGCAGAGTCGATGGCCCAACACAGCCAGTGCCTAATACTTGCCCTAGCCAGTAGGCTTTGGCCTTCACGTTATACACCGGCACTCGACCAAGGCTCATAAGAGGAGGAAAATGCGCCGGGCAGCCAGAACCCTTGTGGAGAGAAGAGTAAGTGTGGAAAGGGGTAGGCGGGTATGTAATAGAGAAGTAGAGATATGGGGGGGGGGGGGTTCCACTAATGAGTAGGGTGGGTAAGCATCTATTATTATCATACCCTGGTGCTAGGTGATTCCAGGATGGCATGCAGTCCACCAAGGCACCAGGGCTACCAGACCACTCTGTACAGGTGGAAACACCCCTTCTGGTACAAAGTGTGGGTAGAAAAGGTTGAGGGGATAACCATAATAATAAATAATTAAAATATATAATTAATGATAAATAATATAATAAATACTGCTAAATAAGAATGATAAAGTAGTGCTGAGTGTGGGTGAGGGCGAAGCGCATGAACACCTTTCCCAGGCCCCATCAGAGTTCAAAGCAGCCCAGGGACCGGGAGTCCCTAAATTGCCCTCAGGCTGGGAGGATGTGGAGGTCCTCCAGATGCAAAGTGCAACAGGCTACATAGGGTGCTCACCTGCGGGGCTGAGACACCAACCTACAACCAAAGCCCACCACAGATCAAACACCTACTCATGGACTGCCCAAGCCTTCCTTCTTTTAGGGCCCTGTAGACCGACCCAGGATCCACCCCTCTCGCAGAAGAGATAATAAGTGGGGCTGGCAAGAAGTAAGCTATTGTTGCACATGGTTGACTAGTAAAGTCATTTTCCTTCTTGGGAATCAACAACAGATGGCTGAAATGCATTCGAGTGGTCATCAAACAGCTTCCATTGCCCAAATGGACCAATACTGCTTTGTGACAATGCTAGACCCCCCCCCTTCCCACCGCCAGCAGCTGGGAGTGAGGTAATTCAAGCTCTTTGAACTCTACATCCGCAATAAAAGGGAAGACAACTTTCCTACGCAAATTCAGTTAAAGCCATGAAGGACGATGGGTAAATGTGGCTTCAAAAGTGATGGCAAGCCACATAAGTTGTGAAAAACATGACCAACCTAAGGGATATATGATGGGTCTATGGTCGATACTGTCTGAGTGTTGACTATGATCGGTGCCTATGTCGGATGATTCCACATACACATCACCAAGGCTCTCTGATGGTTCAGACTTGAGTTCCCTCCGATTACTGCCATCCATGCGCTCATCTTCGAGGTCAATGCTGTGGTCGCCGCTCATGCTCACACGCTCTCCACTTCCCTCCATAAGACCCTCGCCAGTCAGGTTATCTGCAAAAACCCCCCCAAAAAATCCACTAATGATGAACTGGGCGAAAGAGGCTTACAATAACAGTGCCTTCAAGCAAGGAGCATCGGTCCTTTCCAGTGAACAAACCCATTAGTTTAATTTTATTTACAACTAAGATGAGAAAGTCATTTCCATGACGAGAGGATTGTAAGTGGTAAGGTTAGGGAAAGTGAAAGTGTGTTGAAGATACACAGAATCAGGTAGTCTAGAGGAATAAATCTTTGGGAGCAGGAAAGTAAACAACTCTTCAAAAACTTCCCAATAAATGCATATCCTTTCAAATTCCCACTCTTTTCTTCCTTTTCAATCTCATGGCATTGGCACATGCAAATACCCAGGCATGACTTAAGAGGAAACAATCGCTCCTACCTATACTTATACACAGAAGGCAAAAAAAAAAAAAACATGAGACAAAGCATTACTGGAGAAGAAAAAAGAACTAATAAAAACCTATTTACGAATAATGATATTGTTTAAATACAGAGCTCTGTTGTGAATTGAATGTCGCGTGAGTGAGGATCATGGGGACAATGTCCACCGAAGGAGGACTACTATTAGTATAGAATGGGACTGGCCTTTGAGTGGACTAAGTAGTCCTTGCTGGCTCCCTGTAACTATTTAAAGAGGGAACAAGAGAAATATTTGCCTTGTAGGTCTGATTCTCAATGAAAGTGGATACAAAACATTTTGGCACTCACATGCAACGTGTTGACTTAGGCATACACGCAGACAAGTACATACACCCAAGGAAGCCAACTCAAAATCAACCAACTATTTCCTTTCTCATGCACAAATCACTGTATCTTTGAATCCGCTGTAGGGATTTCCATAACCATACTGCAATGTTGAATGAGTGAGCCTCAGTGTTGATAGCAAAACACATCGCCCCACCTCCGGTGCCTATGGATTTGCCAGTGACTGGCATTCTGATATGTAAATTTACTTATCCAAACGGATATCATTGATGAGCGAAAAAGGCAAAAAGATTTGTCTAACTTGTCAAGTCAAGAGAAAAAAAAAGGATTTGCCTCAGTAGCTACTCAAGAGGCAAACAGTCATCAATAAAGAGAAAAAAGATTTGCCTCTGTAGCTACTCAAGAGTCAAGTCATCAAAAAGAGAAAAAAATTTTTTTTGCCTCCGAGTCAAGTGACTCGGTGCAAGAGTGTGATGTGGGTGAGAGGGGACCATTTTTGGCTGGAGCAGTGCTTAAGCCCTTTAAATTCATTGCCAGACTAAGGTAGTGAATGGGGAAGATAGAACCCTAAGGGTGGAAGAGTTACTACGCCATAGGCATGGAAGGCCCATGATGGAGCTGTGTCCTCCGCACAACCATGGTCACAGGGATAAGCAGAAAGTGTTTAAAGCCACTCAGCATCTCTGAAATGGTCAGGTGGCGATGGTATGAATTTGACCTTTATATATACATGTCCAAAGGGGGCTCTGAGGCCAGAAAGGTGCGTCTCCGCCTCATTCTTGACTGAAACTACAAAAGACCCACACATCCAGGAGAGCCTACTCGGAACAAGGTAAGATCTCTTTTCTTTTCCCCTTTGGGGGATTCAGTGTGCTTTTTCTTCTTAAAGTAAAAGCCCATCAGGTGACTCTCTGCTAGGGCAAAAATTACTGGAATCACCTTACAACCTATGGCTAGGCTAAATAAAAACAAACAAACAAGAAGTACGCTCTGGCATCAGGGTAGATCCACCTCCTCCAAAAAGTGACACAGTCCACAAGTTTGTATGCACGAATCTGTCCTGAGCGCAAGGGACAAGCTGTAGTGACACCTCAACAAAAACATGTCAAACAACCTGGGTGACCATGCAGTCATCCCACAGGTGTGCCTAATTCGTAGATGACAGAAAGCGACCATAATCTGTGGCAGGATTGGGGGGTAAGTCCATGGGAACAGTCACAGAACAATGGCACTCAATCTTAGTTCCCCTCAGCCATCTCCCATCTTATCCAGTGGATGGAGTCCACTTCATGGAGCCTGTCATACATTTTAGATACCTGTGGTTTAGATCCTACATTGATCAGTAGGTTCCCACTGGGAAATAAAGGGCATCTTTCTTAAATGAGTGCAGATCAGTGATAAAACTGGTACCAATCCCCTCTACTACCACTTCAAGGTGCTAGTGCCACCACTGTTGCAGAACATCCTGGATGGCAGCACACCAACACCAAAATTGTAACAACCTTTATCCAATTGAGTTATGTGAAAGTTAGCTGCACTTAGTGGTGCAGAAAAGTGACTGAAATGAGGATAAAGTTGATATATTTGTAGGAAAAAAAAATTATATAATTAACATTTGTATATCTGTTTTGAGAATAATTTTGGACTTTTTTTTTAGAACTATTAAATTATTAACATTTTTTGTACAGTACCATTAAAAAAAAATCAGAATGCCTGTATTTCTATCACAAAATCTTCCATAACTTGTGCCAGATAAAATACAAGGTTTCCAAAGTTGACGTATGATAACCTACAGCTATAAATTATGTATGAGTAAAGTTTATGCAAATTTGAATGAATAGAATAAAAGTCATCAGCAGAAAAGAAAAGCAACTTATGAGAAAAATTGAAATGTCCAAAATGCTTAGGTTTCTTTTAAAGAGAACCGGCACTGTTTGCATAGCAACTAACTTCATTCAATCTTGTATACATTAGGTCATTCGTTTGCCAGCTGGCATCCAGGAAACCTGCTGTTCATAAAGCTCTGCCACCAAGATGGTCTTTCAATTGGAGCCACTGCAGAAACTCGGAAAACACTCCAAAGGTATTACAATATATACTCCATAATATTGTGTCAATCTATAACAAATGTAAACCTGGTAAATCAACCGGTAGGCCAAGGAAGACATCAAAAGGGGAAGATCAAGCCATTACCCAAATTGTGAAGAAGGCTCAGTTCAAGATTGCTGCAGCAATTTCTCCAGTGAGATTTAGACTGGCAGTCTCCAGCCAGACAATGTCACATCGGCTGGGGAAAGACAATCTTTACGATTGCACGCCCACTGAGGCCATTGATCAGTCAAAAGAACAAAAAAAACAGTTCAGGAACTCTAGAAATTTCTTCAAGATCAATGAATCAAGATTACTGTAGATTTTTTGTAGCACCCATCTGCTCACTTCCTACAAGGGCATAAGTTACTGTCTAAATTACAAGCCTCAAACCAAAAGGTACATTAAAATAAGTCAAAAGCACAAAACTGAAAAACAAATAAAAGCAAAAAACAACAAAGCAAAGGCAAGAAGGAAGCACATTTCAGAATACCAGGTTGACTGCCTCCCCCTGTGCAGGATGATACAACCAACACAATAGAGCAGGATGATGCAACCAACACAATAGAGAGTAAAATAAAATTGAGGGATTTTTTTTTTTAGGAGCCCATCTGGTGAGTGCCTACTTGGGCATACGTCGCAGTACTTGACCCAGCCTATTACTAGGATGTATTAAAAAACAAAGAACAAATAACGCTGCAAAAAACCCCATAATTTTGAAAAAGCCCAATACAACCCGGGTTTTATTGTTTTTTTTTCAAAAAACAAATGCTACAAGCATTAGTAGAATAGCTATCTCTATTTTTATAATAATAGTTAATTAGTTTAATAATTATATTATAGTAAGGACAGATCAGTGATTGAGAATTATGGGTACCTATGATAGCCATAACCTGTAGAAGGAGAGATTAATTATTATGAGTCAGTATCAGAGAAATAACCTAAATTTGATACATATTTGTTGAAATTATAAACATAAATATGAATTTTGAATAAAATAATGATAAGTAGCAATCATTTCTTGAAAAAAAAAAGTGTAATTTTGAAACCACCCCTCTCCAAAACCTGGTGGCTTTTAGGGCTGTTTTTTTTTTATTTGCTTACCCAGGGGAGGGGGGACTATTAACATACATAAAACTTCAATCTTAATAGATCTGCATAACCACATGAGAAATGCTTCATTACAAAAGGTCATTAGGCTTATTCAGGTGGTTGCAATGCATTAGTAAAATGTTACTGGTCATGAGGAAATACCATTTGGAACTGCTATTGACCATATTTTACCTCAAAACAGTGTAGTTTCTGTGCAAAAATTCCCATTTTTCCAACACATTGTGACCACCTGAATAGGCCTCCTATTGCAAGTTGCAACATAAATTAATAGTACTTGTTCCCTTTTCTCCCCATACAATGACCATAACAACTTGTCCGAATACACTGCAATTTGGTTGAACTTGATAGTAGGTATCAACATCACAAAGATATCAGGAGTTAAATTAAAAGATTTTATGATGATGCTACACTACAACACCTACTTAGCTATTTAATTGACCATCAAAGGAATGATGAAGAGGACAAAAGTAAGGCTTGAATTGTCACCAGAACAGGAAGAAATGGCACAAAACTTCATCTTTAACCATAACAAGGAAAATTACACTCAGATGTTGGCAGCATATGAAACTGCCAACTCCTGCATATTTCCTGCAACGGCATTTCACAAATCCATTCAAAAGCTGTCACCAATAAAGTACTAGCAGTATATTGAAAAAAATAGCAGTCATGGCGGGAGTGAAAAAGTTTTGCACTTCGATGATGGCTATTTCATCATGTCCATCCTCCAGCGCTGGCATAGAAAGGCTGTTCAGTTCAGCTGGTTTTATCTACACTAAATTAAGAAATCAACTGCGCAACAAGCGTGTTGCAAAGTTGGTGCAAGTGAGTTGGAAGATGAGATAGATCTTATAGCAAACATTGATGTTACTGATGTCGATGTGGCTTAATTAATGAACTAAAATAATCATTTGCAGTGTGAATGTGCGATGTAGAAATAATAATTAGCTATTAGGCCTTACTTTTGAACATCAATTTAGAATGTATTTTAGTTACAACTTATATCACATAGAAAGAAAGTGTTTCTGCTTTACTTTTCATTGAATAATGTTAAGTTGTTTTCTGTTATTTAGTTGTTTTATAACTTTTATTCCATAAATCAGTTTTTCCCAGGAAAAACGATGGTGGGAAAAAAAACCCTCTTGCCAACCCTGAGCCCCACTGACTTCAAACAGAAGGGATAGGGTGTGGAAGCTTACCCCTCACCCTGGGACTTGGAGCCATCCGTGTATACTAGCACAGATCCAGCCTGACACAAAATGTCGTTCAAAAAGGCCTAACAGAATACTCCCAGCGCTGTAGAAGCTTTGGGAGCTTTGGTCACAAGATCAGGCACACATGCAGTGAGAGCCACCGGAGGGTGACTCAGGGCTGGATATGCCAGTCATGGCCCTACTCGGCTGCCTAAATGATGGAGGACCCATCATTCCCCCCCCCCACTAGAAGAAGAACACCCGAGTATTCTTGGCCCTTTTTCTTTTTAGATCCACAACCCAATGGTGTACAAGGGGACACTCACCCAGGGATGAAGTACCTCCTCTACCTGTAAGTCATTAGAGGAATGTCACCTCAGGAGGGTCTTGCAGGGGAAGAGACTTTGGCAGGGGGAAGGAGGGAGTCTTCCACTCATAGAAATTCAGATATGCATTTCCTCCCCTGTTTATGGAGGAAAGCTTTACAGATTACAGATAACATATTCTAGTTGGATCATAGCATCTGAAGTGGAGTGAACCTTGCAGAAGCCACACTGTGCAGAAGACAGGTGGTCTCCACTATTCAGGAAAAAAGCTAATCTAACATCTATCAATTTCCTCATCAACTTAAAGAAATTAGGTCAAAGAAACCAGTTGGGGTAGTGATCTGTGCCCAGTTTGCACGAAGTGAGGACGGTAGCTATTCACCAGGAGGATCCTCTCCGTACAGATCCTATATGTTGGATCATGGCATAGGGACATTGTCCATACATGAAGCGAGAGCAAAACACAACTCACTTAGTGCAAACCTGTCCTTGAAGGGTTCTCCATCTCTGGAGGTAAAGTCAAATCGGTGGCCTTCAGTGACATCACAACATGCATTGAATGCTGGCAGAGCAGCATCCTGGAGATTGTGTAGAAAGCACTCATGAAAGACTGAGCCATAGATTTTAAGGGAAGATATTACAGTACCATTCTTCTGGAGAATGGGTGGTGGGGGGTCCTATGACAACTTGCTGTGAATCCTTTTGACTAACTTCGACATCTTCCCACTTAGTGAAGACATTTGCCCACCAAGAAGAGTAGCAGTGTGCTTTCAAACATACTTTAACCTAGCATAGGCGCTTGATAAAATTCACAGATGGTAAAATCCTTCAAGAGGCACTTAAAGCGCATGTAGGCATATCGCTTCTGTCTTAGGGGTGTCTTGCAGTCGGTTGATCACCAAGGAAGAGAACAGTGTAAAATGGCCAGACATTAGAAGAATAGTAGTTAGACCCACTGCAATTAGATTGGCAGGGAACTCAACAGCCTTATCAAATGACTAAACTCTTTGATTGTGACACAGAAATCATCCATTTCCTGAAATGCAGACCAATGCACCTGCTCCAAGCACTACTAAGGCAGTTTCTCATGTGGTAGTGACCCAGAATAGGATAGTTGTGGCTTAGCCCTAGGCTGTCTGGTAGAACACCACTAAGCTCCTGAGGAAGGCCACAGCCAGCACCAGGCATTCCTACAAACTTTCCACTCAAGTGTTTTTTGTGTTGTTTGCGGAGGTGGTTGTGGTTTATGCAGTTTTCTATTGTGTTTTATGGTGTGGGTGCATTTGCTACAACCTGGACACATGTCCATGATGGAGTCATCTAACCTTTTCTGATAGCACAGGAAGGATGGGTGGTGCCCACATCTCAGTCTAACCAGGTGCATCCTGTCCTTGCGATGCAAGGTGGCTTCAGATGTGTATCAGGAGGGTCAGTTGTAGTTGTGTGTTGTTGGTGAGTACACAAATAGAGTGGCAAATGACTTCAATGTGTATGCAATTCTGAATGTTGGCTTGGAGCTGGAGGGGATGGATAGTGGACATTATTGGAATATAGTATCTAGTGCTGGGTGTTTTGATGGTGTGGTTGTGCTGCAATGTAACGTAGAGGATGCTGTTGGTGTGTGAAAGCTGTAGCAATGAATGAGCCTCTTATATGAAGGTGACCCTTAATTTTAATGACTATTGCTGACTAATGGACATGGTCTGTGCATATGGTAGCTGTGCCTCAAGCGATTATGTTAAAGCCTTTGTTCTGTAGGTTACCAAGGTGTGTGTGTCAGTCAGGTGGAAGCCCATGCAGGACTTGCATATTCTATCAGTGACCATATATGTATTGTTTGTATACTGGAGTAGTGGTTTCATGTCCAAATGTTGTATGTGTAAGTGTTCTTAATGTGTTGTCTTAGTGATAGTTTCTTTTTAAGTTTGATATTTGGTGTTTGAATGACTGATATGTTGTAGGTTACAACAAGAATTTGATGGGAGGGGGGGGGGCATTGTTTATAGTGGTGTGTCTGAAGCAGTGTTCTGCATTGTGACTGGTAGTAAGGAGGCTATGGATTTGGTTGGTGATAAGCCAGTCATGGTATGGCTGCAGGAGTTGAGTGGCTGTGTTTACATTCTGCATAAGAGGTTATGTGAATAGGAAAATGGTCACTACCATGAAGGTCATCGGCCATCCCTATTTTGCAACTTCCTTTCCTCTCTAAGGTTCTGGAGAGGGTGGTTGCTTCACGCATCAACAGTCACATGGTGGCCTGTAACATTGATGAAACCTATCAATCTGGTTTTAAGTCAAGTCACTCCACAGAAACCGCCCTTCTCAATGTGTCTGATTGCTTACAAAGAGCCGCGGACAGGGGTTGTGTCTCCATCCTCGTTCTACTCGACCTCTCCTCTGCCTTCGATACTATTGACCATACTGTCCTACTTGATCATCTCCACTCTTTCCTCAGCATATCACGCACCGTGCTTGACTGGTTCCGCTCTAACCTCTGGTCTCATACCCAATCCGTTGTGATTGACGACGTTTCATCCGACTCTACCCCCATTCGCTTTGGAGTGCCACAAGGCTCTGTCCTTGGTCTATCCTTCCACCTATATGCTGATGACACTCAAATTTTCGTTTCCTCATCCCCCACGTCTCTTGCCTAACCTATCACTGACCTCCTGGCTGCCTACTCCTCTATTTCTGACTGGCTCTCTACCAACTTCCTCAGGCTTAATCACTTCAAAACTGTGGTCCTCCTCGTCAGCACCCCCTGCTCTTGTCAAAAAATCTAAATCTCTCTTTCCCTCGTTTACTCTGGGCGGTAATACTATCATTTTCTCTGACTGCGTTAGGAATCTGGGTGTTGTTTTTGATGAGCATCTCTCCTTTAAGCCTCATATCCGCAATGTCAGCAAATCCTCTCTATGTTTCCTTCGGAACTTCTCTCACTTTGATCGCCAAAGTCTTGAGACTGCTATTCATGCCTTCATCACCTCACGCCTTGACTACTGTAACTCACTGCTTGTGAATCTGCCATCCTCCTCTCTCCGCCCCCTTCAACTTGTACAGAACTATGCCGCTCGGCTTCTCTCCCCCGAAACCCTTGCTGCGTGAACTGCACTGGCTCCCTGTCAGATCCCATACTCACTTCAAGATATTTCTCTTCACATTTAAGGCCCTAAACAACAAGGCCCCGTCTTACCTCTCTTTTGCCCTCTCGCCACGCCATTTCCCTCGAGCCCTTCAGTCATCACATGCACCTCTTTTGACTATTCCTCGTACATCTCTCTGCTCAATGGGGGACTGCTCCTTCTCAATCTGCGCCCCTAAGTTGTGGAATGCTCTTCCTGCTGAAATCAGGTCTTCTCCCTCTCTTACCACATTTAAGCGTCTCCTGAAAATGCAGCTTTTCAGTATTGCTTTCTCCCCCCTCTTGAATTTCCATTCTCGACTCAGCACAACGTGCGCTCTGGAAAGGCCTCAGGCCTTGAAGAGTGCATTACAAAAGACTTATTATTATTATTATCCCCCATCAGGGTGTGCATCCAGACAGGAAAACTAAGTGGTTCTTGAGCTTGCCATGCATCCTTTTCTCATCTCACCTTGAAACCTTTGGCAGGAATATGTCCCTCTTTTGGAGGCTTCCACATCTTTGAGTCACCCAGTGGAGGCAGGGTGCTGTCCTCCTTTTGGGGGACAGCCCTTAAGAGTCCCTGAAGACAAGGATCCCTGCTGTTTTCCGAGGCTGGATGAGAGCCCTTTGAGCTACCAGCTCCACAAAGGGGGAACCCTGGGGGTGGAGGTTAGAACCTGCAGAAGTTCTGAATGAGTCCAGAACTGAATGTGTTCATAGTGTATTGTTGTCCGCCGCATCTCTAATCCGCTTCCTTTTTTTCAGGGTGTTTGGAATGAAGAGGATGCAGAAGTTGCTCCGGGTGGTGGAGACTCGATAGATTTCTATCATCCCCCCTCCCTCCATCTTCGCTTCACCATCAGGCGATATTTTAAAAAGTGATGGCCTAATTGTAATCTAAGACTTGCAATTACACAATTAAATTTTACCCTGTGACAAATGTGGAAATTGTGTGAATCCGTAGTTAGAAGCTGAATAATTGTTCAGGTAAGACTTTGTGTAAGTGGGTGTGTGTTTTTGTATGTCAGTGTAAGAATGTTTAAGTGTGGTAGTGATTGAAAATGCCTTCTCCTTTCCAGCTTCTTGGTGCGGGCTAGTTGAGCGTGTTCTGGCTTCATGAGGGAGCAGCGGATAGCCTAGACCTTCGCTCATACCTGTGACACGCAAAAAGGGACTGTTTCAAAGTGTGGGTAATGAAACCACCTCCCAGTTGCTGACACATATGTTGGAGCCAGAGCCCTCTCACTTTCCGCCAGACCAGAAAACATATATCCAACTCCTTGAGTGTGGAGCACTTTGCATTAGCTGGAGCTCGGATCCAGTCCTGAGCCTGACTTGTGAGATCTGGACATTTAGTTGAGGGTGCACCCAGTACAGGATCTTGGGCAATTTCAATTTGTTACAGACTTAGGTTTTGCGGCCTTTTCTAAATTGCCTGATAAAATTGTAAAGCCGTAATTATATTAGTATTTTTGGATGGCTGTGATTGATCAAGGTTTTGATTTATTTCCAATTATTGTTTTAATAAAGTTAAAATTAGATTCTCCCCTCAATATTCTCTCTTTGAAACACAGGTCAGGCCTTGTCGGGGTGGCAGGAACTATTGGGAATGGGTGTGGCAAACCCGCCTCCACAGGAGGCCTGGAGATGCCAGAAACAGAAGGTCCCTGCTTAACAATTGAGGCATAGGACATCTTGAAAAGAGAGAGTCTTCAGCCTGAATGGCCAGGACCTCCTGCTCCAGAATATGCACCACAATGCTTTGAGAAAGCAGGGTGTGACTCTGCAATCAACACTCTTACATCTATACAATGATTCAGATAGCAAAAGTGGTGGCAGTAGTAGCACTTTTGTGGCAATGGCATGAATGCCTTGACACAGTGTCAAAACCAACCAGCACACACTGACTCAGGGAGTATGTCACCAACACATCAGTGATTCTAAGGAGTAGTCCATGAGTTCCCTTTCATGAAAGTCATGGTAGAGTGCAGTGTCAGCTTCACTGGTGAGCCAATGTGTGTCCAAACAGCACTAATAATGGCTCCTTAGGAACAATGACCATTGACCCTCTAACAGTCAACTTGGATATGGCTATTTCCACGAGTAGGCAGAATCAACAATCTCTAAGAACTAATAGGGGTGTCCCCTCACCCCCATACAAATGAGGGTCGACAAGATACTGTCTCAACATGCTTTATCATAGGTCTTCTTCAGCCTGAAAAAAAAACCATGGTGAAATACTGACTGAAGGAAAGTCTTGCAGATAGCACTCTCCAGCTGGAGCAGAGCATATGATGTGGAGTGGAACTTACAGTAGCCACTGTTCTGAAGACACGTGACCTATGCTGTTGCAGAAATAAGCTAACCTAACATTCACCACATTCTTCCACTTGTACACACAGCAGGTTACAAAAATGAGGTAGAATCTAGCCAGGGTGAAATGATCTCCAAAGCAAACACACTAGATATTTACTAGGAATCTGACGAATGCCACTAAAGGCATAATTCACTGTAATTAAAAAAAAAGGCATATTACTAGACATTAAAAACAAAAAACAAGAGAACAATACAAACTAAGCAAAACCAACCCACAAACAAAAACAACATTACAAAAGGAAGAAGAAGCAGAAGGCAAGCTCTGGCATGCGACCAATACAGAAGAGTATTAGTGTCTACTAATCCATTCTGTGAACAAGTGATGCGGTAGCTACCATTCATAACAGCAGTGGGAGAGGTACGCGAAAATCCCTAGACTGAGACATTCAACAAAAATGTAAAATGAGACCAATGCAATTATCACAGTAAGGTGCATGGGAGGACCCCATCAAATGGAGCTGCATCTCACGTGTGTTCAATTTGTAAGAAAGCGACATAAAGCCATCTAGGCATTAGGGGATAGGTCCAGGGAACAGTTACAGCGTGATGGCACACAACTTTACATTCCAATCATCATTGCCAAGCAGCCCAGATGGTTGACCTGATTCCTACCATGTGAGCAAGAGGGAAAAGCTGGTCTGGTGGCCCAGTCCTTGCATACTCTTGGGCTTCATCATTCCAATGTCCAAGAAACCACCAAAGATAATCTCAACAGCCACCAAGAACTCAAAGCTACTCCATACCAGGGGGAGCAGATTCTAATGTTCTGAGCACCCTCTAGGGCAATCGTGAATGACTATACATCACCCTCTGGTCTCTGAACCGAGCATAAGGATTTATCCCATAAAATCAGAGTATAGTAACCAGCTCAGATGTGAAGACATGCAGTGGCTGGTAGAGCCCCACTGACTTCAAAGAGGGGATATGGTGTGGAAGCTGACCCTCTGCAAATATGGGGTTCCCAGGTGAGTTATTGGTCAAAACTAAGACCAAGAAAATGGTGTAAATCCAGCAGTTGCAGGCAAACCCTGTTAAGGGACAAGTCCAAGTTGGGGTGAAGCCATGGATCATTACAAAATATACCACATTAGTCGAATAGCAGAGTGACTTAATTAGCTGACAATTACAGGACTAGTTTGTAAGCATCACATTCCATCCTTCAGCTGAACAAAGACTGATAAAATATTACTTTTATACATTTCTTATATGCAAAATCAGTGGGAGAAGAGATGCAATAAGTGACCTAACCACAGGATTGAAATTCCCTTTAGACAAATTAAAGTTTGGGAGAGAATCGATTAGTGTGCATTCAACTACCTGCCACTTAACCAGGGCATTTGATGTATATATATATATATATATATATATATATATATATATATATATATATATATATATATATACAGTGGAATCTCAGTTCTCAATTAGCTTTGGAAACCAAATTTTGACTTGGTTCACGACCAAGGCTGCTGACCAGTTCAGTTGGCAACTCCCACATAACTTGGTTGTTGTTAGTCAAGCATGGAGTAAGGTGTGTTCATCGGAATGCTTTGTATGCCTTAGTACTTTAAAACACAACTTTCACTAATTTTAGCCATCATTACAGCTTCTGAAAATGAAAAAGTGTATAGTGGTAGCAGTAATAAGAAGTCTAAGCATATTACTATTGATTTAAAGAAAGAAATTGCAGTGAAACATGAGAATGGTGTTTGTGTAACGAATCTAGCTAAACAATACAATGTGGCTAAATCTATAATTTCAACAATAATAAAGAACAAAGAGGCCACAAAGGCTGCTAATGTAGCAATGGAAGTGACTGTAATAATGAAACAAAGGTCCAAAATGATTGAGGAAGTAGAAAAATTGTTATTAGTGTGGATTAATGAAAAACAGTTAGCTGGCGATAGTGTTTTAGTGAAGCTGTAATTTGTGAAATAGCTAGGCAGGAACATGCGACCTACAAAAAGAAACGCACAAAAAAGGCGAAATAAAGTGGAGGAGGCCAACCAACTCCAAATAGTCGTAAAAGCCACAAGTCAGTGTGCATGAATCCGTCCCGAGTACCAGGGACAAGCAGTATCAACCCCACTCATCCCAGTACTGGGACATGTAATGTGTGTGGAGATCACCCAGGCTAGGACATTCAACAAGAATGCGCTGAACAGTCTGGGGGACAACGCATTCTTCACAGTATGATGCAGGCGAATGCTCCATCAAATGACAGTGTGTCCAATTTAGAGATGACAGAAAGCGACCTGAAGCCTTCGCGATATTGGGGACTAGGTCCATGGGAACAGTCACGGCGCAATGGCACACAATTTTGAAGTTTCCCTCGACCGTCTCCCATCTTCTTTGCCAATGTAATTGGTGTGAGGAAGAGCGAAACGCTAGTCTGGTCACCCAGTCCTATCCAGGAGGAGAAGGCAATTCCTAAAAACAATGTTATGAATGATAGGTTTATACTTTTATTATGCACATAAAACCACTTCTTGTCTCAGAAAATCCTAATGTGTTAGTCTAAACTAGCGGTCATGTGGAGGGCGCATACAAAGGTATGGGTAACAGATTTTATTTATTGAGTGGCTGACTGAGGTGTTTGCCCCAGCTAATAAGAAATTTCTTCAGGGTGGAAGCTTGCCCTTGTGATGAATAATGTTCCTGCACATCCACCAGGTCTGGAGATTAAGTACAAGTCCAGGAAGAAGGCTAATCTAACATTTACCAATTTCTCCATCAACTTACACATAGAGGTAAAAGAAATTGGGCGGAAACTGGCAGGAGTAGAGTGATCTCTCCTCGGTTTGTGAAAAGTAAGCACAGTAGCGATTCGCCAGGATTCTGGGAGGATACCCTCAACCCAGATCCTGTTGAACAAATATAACAGAGAGGCCATGCCTGGCTCACCCAGGTATTGAAGCATGGCGAATGGGAGATCATCCGGACCAGTGGTTAGTGTGAAAATGAAGCAAGAGCAGAACACGACTAGCTTGACATAAAGCTGTTATTAACGGGCTCTCTGCCTCTGGAGGTGAAGTCCAGAGTGAGGACTTCCGTGATGAGACCCTGTATGGAACTTAGCAAAAGAATTACAATAACACTTTTTTTGCCTTTAAAATATATATATTTTTAATATGATATTCTTCAGCAAATCACAGTAGCCTCTCTTTTTTTTTTTGCTAGAAAAGGAAAAGAAGATTCAAGACAGGCCCCACAACTGGGCTAAGTAACCTATTGGATTTAGTCATTAGAATAGGAGGAAACCACTATATTGATCATCACCAGTTAAAAGTCAGGATTTAAATTAAATATCAGCATATAAATTGGAGTCCAGTATTTTCTTCATCTCAAGGTTCCAGTGTTGGCCCTGTTCTGGTGTTTGACCCATTCCTGCATGATCCCATGTTAGGTTGGGTCAATCTCAGTAGTAGTCACTCAATCTGTGCAAACACCAGTTGTGATTTGATAGATCTGTGTGTGGCCAATTCTGTGACTCGGGTGATATTCCCCCAAGGCTTTGCCCCCTCTCAAAATCTGGGTTTTATTGAGACTCGCATCTAGAGCTCACTCCTAGGTGCAGTGTCTTTAAGGCTCCAGTAACTGTCCATTACTAGAGGGAAATATGTTACCACATCAAGAGGTAGTGAAAATTGTTAAAGTACACTCATCACCTCTGGTCAGTAACAAAATAAATGGTCCTACAAACCAGATCAAATTTGGTGTTCTGGCAAACAGGCGTGGTTGTATATTAATAGGCTTACTTGACCTACATTAATCCACTATGGTCATTAGACCCTCTGTATCTCTCCTACTCTGACTACTGTTTTCGGTTTAATTTGTCTGAGCTGGCTTCTTTGATCTCTGCCTTCCTTCCACCTAGTACACACTGTGATAAAAGATGAAAAAGAGCTCACCCGTTGCCTGACTAGTGCTGTTCTCTGCCTGGGACATAGTAGGAGCATCTGATGCTCTTTTCTGCCTTTTGGTAGAGGGGCTGTTGGTGTGGAAGATTCCATCTGTCGTGATGTCATCATCCTTGCACTCTTGACTCGAATTGAAGCCAACAGATGGACTGTTACGCCCTGAAACACCACCTACTGTTCCAGTAATAGAACTAAAACAACTGGATAAATTGTGAGGGTCTCGACTTAGGCTCTGTGGAAGTAAAAAGAACATTACTGAACGTATCATTAGAGACGACTTTTTCTTTTCAAAAATACAAAAATAAAACATGCAATGGAGATGATTCATTTAATTAGCAAAATTGCGCATTAATCAAACCTTATTTAAAATGATAATTCAGACAAACCTATTTTCCATAATTAATAAAAAAATCTCAAATGAATACACTAAGATTATGAATTCCTTAAGAGAAGTATGCAGCTGGCAAACTCATTTAATTGAATGGTGGCTTCTGCAGGTGCCTTATTTTTTGTTGTTTTTTTTAAAATTGCAATAGCATTATTTACCAAAAACGTTATATATACAACACAGCAGTTACCTGATCAAGGTCATCTGAAGACCCTGCCAGTCCCCTAATTTTCAAGTTCTCTGCTGTTTTGAGAAATGCAGCGAGCTGATCTTGTGCTATATTGACCTCTCCATTGTACATAAATTCCAGGAGTCTCTCCATTTCGACATGTCCTACATCTTTAAGAATTACTATAGGATGTTGGCAGGGGTTAGCCTGAAATCAAGGTTAAAAGGGTTTACAGTCAATTTCAAAGATTGATTTTTACTTCAGGCTCTAAAGGCAATCTCTTTCCTACCTCATCATAACATTTAAGGCCAGGACAGATTCATTATTATTATTAGCATTAATTTTAAGGTGAAAACCAATGAGAGTAACCACATTAGAAAGTTTGTAAGAAGGGTTTGGTGAAAATGGAAATATACTATGTGAAAGATATATAGCTGTAGAAATTACTTCAGGCATTGGGGCATGCAACAGGGGGGCATTAGGGCTGGGAAGGAATGCAAGCAAGACTTGGAATTGGGGAAGGAATGCAAGCAAGACTTGGAATTGGGGAAGGAATGCAAGCAAGACTTGGAATTGGGGAAGGAATGCAAGCAAGACTTGGAATTGGGGAAGGAATGCAAGCAAGACTTGGAATTGGGGAAGGAATGCAAGCAAGACTTGGAATTGGGGAAGGAATGCAAGCAAGACTTGGAATTGGGGAAGGAATGCAAGCAAGACTTGGAATTGGGGAAGGAATGCAAGCAAGACTTGGAATTGGGGAAGGAATGCAAGCAAGACTTGGAATTGGGGAAGGAATGCAAGCAAGACTTGGAATTGGGGAAGGAATGCAAGCAAGACTTGGAATTGGGGAAAGGAATGCAAGCAAGACTTGGAATTGGCAAGCCTCAAAATATGTTGGGACCCACAAATCTCAACACTCAATTTGTGTAGTCATGAGATTATTATAAGAGTTGGATCACAACTCGGGAGTTTTATACAAAATATATGAGAGTAGTGCCACATTTGTACTCCTACAACTTGCACAGAGGTGTTTTTCTTACTTCCCTACTACAGTAAGCAGGGAATCTCTTAAATTTTAAAGTTCTAGAAAATGAAAGTAACTTTCCAAGACTAGAGGCTATACTGCATAGTGCTCTACTATAAGGGATAATTTGTATTCTAAACAAATGCATTTGAGGACTTTCCTTACCCGGAGAAGGGAGCGGAAATAAGGAGAGCATGCAGACAAGACCATCTTGTGCGCTGAATAGTGATGACCATCGCATGCTACCGTAACATCAACAAAATCTTCTTCATCTCTGAGCGACTGAAATGCTGTAACAATTTTGACTGTATAGTCATTCCATCTCAAAGAGTAGTGCTGTTCTGCTGATGGACCCATAATGCAGTAGTAAAGTGATACTGCAATTAGTCCCTCTATGATAAAAAAAATTGTAGCACCGTCCTAAGAAAAGTCATGAAATAAATTAGCTTTTGAAAGTCTGGTAGCTTCTTTTCTTCCGCTCCCCTCTCGTGGTGCCTTAATTAAATAGAGCCTCGGTGTTCCTTATGCCAGAATAACGAATAACCCCACGATTGTCTCTTAGGGCTTGTGGCACTGCCCTAGTTCTTTAAGGCTCAGTTGGCATTTTTCACACACCTGGAAGGAAAAGATAAAAGAGGGATAAGTCATCACCTAAACAAATGTGTCATATTCAAAGGAGTGAGAGCAAATGAGTAA
This sequence comes from Ceratothoa steindachneri, assembly GCA_963969495.1. NCBI lineage: Eukaryota > Metazoa > Arthropoda > Malacostraca > Isopoda > Cymothoidae > Ceratothoa > Ceratothoa steindachneri. The sequence continues at coordinate 35,819,556 of OZ018332.1, forward strand.
AATAAGGGAAAGGTTCCTGCACCTCCCAGGGCAGGGCCACTTTAGTCTATTGTTGGTAGACCCTAGGAGTACCCACTCATGGTCCCCCTCAAGGGATTGGCCAATCCATTCATCAAGGTGATTGCTGACACTCGTATGGGGCAAAATATTTACAAGTGAGAAGAGTCACAATCTGAGAGATTGCATTCAAACAAGGTGTCACTCACACACACCTCACATTGCATCGCTTAAAGCAGGGAATGGATTTATACACACCCCTATAAATTGATCAAAATTAATGTTGAAGGAGGGATGGGTTTGCACTATTTTTTTTTGCAATTCAACAACTAAAAATAATTTATTTGCTATTGCACAGATCTGTGTGAATGTGCCAAAGCTCAGAGAAGTAAGCCGCTGGCAAATGCTTTCATTTATAGTGAAGATGTGATTCACCCCCCCTATAGCGTCCACTTGCCAACTGCCTACAATGGCTTAAGTCACTGTACTCAACTTCAAGCCTAATAATACCTGGCTACATTTAAATAAAAAAAAAATAAGTTAAAAAACAAACAAAGCAAAAGAAGAAAACCTGCTCCAGCAGGCTGTGGGACATTGCAGTCAGGTGCAGGGGAGGGTTTCATCCAATGGAGGTGCCTGTGATTGTACCCAATTCAGAGAGGCAGAAAGCAACCTGAAGCTGTTGGAGCATTGGGGGGTAGGTCCATGGGAACAGCTGCGGCGCAATGGCAAACAAATTTAAGTTCCCCTCAGCCATCTCCCATATTTTTTGCCAGGCAGCCCGGAGGGTTTATTTGATTCCTGCCTTGTAGTTATGTGCGGAGGAGCAAGTCTCTGGTTTGGCTGCCCAATCCTCACAGACTCTTTGGCACCATCATTCCCCACATATCCAGATACCCAGCAGAAGATAATCTCAACAACCAGTAGGTAGGTAACCACAGTGGCATGAAAAATACCACAAACCAGGGGTGTGGGTAGAGTCCAATGCTTTGAGAGAACTCAAGGCACTTTGTGAGTCACTATACATCACAATCTGGTCTCTGAACTGGGCATGATGCATTATCTCGTGTACCAAGCGGCGTATTGCAAGCACCTTGGCTGTCAAGACATGCAGCACCCAGTAGAGCCCCACCAACTTCAAACTGAGAGGAATCCAACACTGTCCTAGGACTTGGAGTTATCTATGTACACAAATCTAGTATGACAAACTGTGCTCCCCCCAAAAAACAAGTGAAATACACCCAGTGCTGTGTAAGAATGGGAGTTGAGGCATGATGACAAATAGTCAAAGAAACAGAAACAGAGGTGCCACCATCTAGAGCTACACCAAGCTCTCAAGGCTGAGGGTAAGACTAGCATAGGCACCATTGAGATCGGCCTAAGATGCAGTGAGAACACATTGGTGACTGAGGAAGATGCTGGGCCCTCGTATACAAGCACATGAGGCACTGTGTACAATACAGAGGAAGTGGCATTTCCCTGGCATTGACACATAGGCTCTCAATGGGAGACATGAAGAAGGCACCAGTCGAATACAGGTATGGTGGATAGAGTCCCTCTCCCACAATTCACACTCAGCTGTGGATCCATACAACTCTCATCCAGGGTAAAGTTTAAGCGAACAAAGGAATAACAAAGTAGCCCTATCAGCTCTTTGTGATGAAAATTATGGGATGAAGAATGTCCAAGGTGTGGGTACTTCCAGGCTAACCCTATTTAGGAACAAGTCCAAGTCAGGATGGTGGCAGAAGTGTACTACCTTAGTCTTGGACAAGGAAAATAAACCTGTGTGCTTTGGCAAAGTGAAAGATGCGGTTCATTGCCTGTAGGAGTCGATGCCCCAGAGTAGCATCACAGATTGTAGCAAGAACATCTTCCAGCAGCACTGAGGTGATACCGTTAATGCATGATTGGGAGGTGACCCCCTCAACTGCATGCAATGGAGCATCTCCATGCAGTATCATCATAGGCTTTCTCCAAATAGAAAAATAGTGTGACATAGGGCTGCCTATGAAGGAAGGCCTCACAGATAGCATCTGATAGGGACTGGAATTTGTAGAAGCAGCACTGTACAGAAGACAGGTGGCCACCATGGCTCAAAAGAAGACCCTTACAGGATTGGCCATATACTCCCTTGTGGTAGAACTTTGGGAACTGTTGGATATAAAAGGCACTGTGGCCTTGGACAACTTATTGGGGGAGGTTGGGCTCACCCTGCAAGTCTTTTCCTCTCGCCACCTCAAAACCTTCAGTGGGAGACTTCAGGCAGGAGTCCCTCTTTTGGAAAGTCCTGTGCCTCTTTGTCACCCTACCCAACCTTGGGCAAGGGCATGGGAGCCGAGGGTCTCTTGGTACTCTCCTTTAAGGGGGTTTGCCACCTGAGTCGAATGACTAGGTAGAGGCACACAGCCATTTTGTTTGATGGGAAACAGTCACATGTGTGAGCAAGGCCTGATTTTAGATGGGACAACAGCTCTACCAGGGCAATGTCTGGTGAGTGGGGGTATAGAACCCGTTGAATAGTTCTGAATGGGCTAGGAGCAGAGGGTGTCTTTTTAACTTGAGGGATAGCATGTCCCAGGATGCACAAGACATGACAGGATCAGCTGGGAAAGGTTTCATCAAAATTCATTCCCAGAGAACTTGGAAATCCTAACTTTCATTAGCTTGGTTCAGGGTGTAGATAAAATAAAGAGGGATGATGAGGAAGCGCAGTCAAGTCAAAAGTGGGGCCTTCCCTATTTGCCCTTGGACCAGGAGGATATGCTGCTCCTCCAGGTACCAAGTAACAGTCTACATATGGTATCTATCCCCTGTGTGGTTTAAAAAAGGGAAGGAAGGATGATCTAATAACTATAGGCAAGTAAATCTAACTTCAATGGTAAGTAAATTACTTTGTAATTAAAAAGAGGGATAGCAGACTATTTAGAAAGTAGTAGCTTGTTGAGTAAGGGCAGGTATGGATTCAGGTCGGGTAAATAGAGCTGGACAAATCTACTTGGGTTTCAAAATTTCAAGGCAATTGAATAAAAGAAATAACAAGTAATATAAGGTAATAGTAAGGTTGTTAATAAAGTCTCTCATGGGAGACTAGTGCCTAAATTGAGAACATATGGAGTTTCTGGGAATATTTTGGGTGGCAGTAGCTGAAGAATAGAAAGCGGAGGGTAGTAGTAGAGAATTACAAATGGATGAATGGTACGAGGGGCAGTCAATAAGTCTTGCGAATCAGTAGGGCAAAACAGAGGAAGGGAGATGGCTGTTTGTGGGGGTGTTAGGGCAAGTTATGACAAGTCAGGACCTGCAGCCGCACACTCCTGCCTCGTCTATTTAAGAAGCAATAGCTAATCGCAGATCGTCAGTCACAAATTCTTCAACAATAGAGCAGGTTGAGTACCGCGCAGTGATCAAATTTTTGACCAAGGAAGGCAAGAATGCAAGAGAGATCCATGAACGCATGGTTGCAGTGTACACTGACACCGCCCCTTCCTATGCAACCATTGCCCGCTGGAATAGAAAGTTCCGCCATGGTTGTGAGTCCCTTGGAGATGACCCCCATCCAGGATGCCCGTCAGATGTGACCAACGAGGACAATGTGGCCCGTGTGGAGAGGATGATCCTCGAAAATCGACGGGTAAAGGTCGAAGAAATTGAGCGAGAACTTGGAATATCACATGGAAGTGTTATCAACATCATCCACGACAATTTTGCCATGACCAAGGTCTCTGCCCGTTGGGTCCCTAGAAACCTCACGTCCTATGATCGTCTTCAACGTAGTCAAAGTCCACAAGGCCAGAGTTGCACAAGCCACCCTGCGCGAGTGCGGATTCGATGAGCTCAACCATCCCACCTACATTCCAGTCCAGATCTGGCCCCTAGCGACTACTTTTTATTCCGCCAGCTCAAGGCTGCACTGCGTAGACGCCAGCTTGGGGAAGATGAAGATGTCCAGCTTGCCGTCCAGGAGTGGATTGAACAGCAGTCGGGAGATTTATGGTTGTCAGGAATTCAAAGCCTCAGGGACAAGTGGTGCAAGTGCATTGAAGTCGAGGGTAGTTATATTTAAAAATAATAAAACACTTTTCCTCATATGTCATTTCCTTATATCCGAATTTCAAAACTTATTGACTTCCCCTCGTATTAGTGGGGTATAGAGAATTACGAATGGATGAATGGTATTAGTGGGGTATAGAGAATTACGAATGGATGAATGGTATTAGTGGGGTATAGAGAATTACGAATGGATGAATGGTATTAGTGGGGTATAGAGAATTACGAATGGATGAGTGGTATTAGTGGGGTATCTCAGGGATCTGTTTTGGGCCAATTATTATCCTTAGTTTATTACATTAACAACTAGTTAAAATAAAAATGTCAATATTTGCTGGTAATACTAAGTTAGCAACCAGTGTAGGGAAAATAGAGGGAAATTTCAATTTAGCAATTTAAACGTGAATTGGTAGTCAAGTGACATCCAACATTCAAAGATGTTCACATGGGTAACCATAAAAAGGAATTTAGTTATGAAATGGAATGTTGCTGGTTGAACTTGAGTGAAAATGAGAGACACGAGTAGTAATAGATGCCATTGAGGTAATCTAAGTAGTGTTTAGAGGCTAGAAATAAGGCAAATAGGGTATTATGCTTTATCAATAGAATCATCATCTTCTCAGCTCTTCCTTACCCAGGGTCACCGTTCTTGATGAGTCATTTCCAATTCGGTAAAAGACTCATCCATTAAAGTTTGGGCAGAGACCTTTCGGACAGATGTCTTTCCTGACCTCAACCCTCCCTATTTATCCAAGCTTGGGACCTGTACTGAGTTGGGCTGGCTTGCCCCCCCCCCCCCACCCTGGGTAGGTAGCTTTAATGCTGTAATGAGATGCATCAATAAACCACCTCCAGTGGCTTGAGCTGTAGCTCAATTCAAGAGTATCAAAGAGTTTTATCAATAGAATGATATCTCAGAATATAGGACTCAGATGTTAGGCCAGACCTGCAATATTGTATTTAGGCCTGCCTGGTCCCCAGATCACAGGCACGAGATCAACATTCTGGAGGCAGTACAGATAAGAGCAACAAAAGTTCTACCTTCCTTGAGGTACCTGGATTATATGGATAGGTTGAGGTCACTCAAATTTTCATTTAAAAGGAGATACTTAAGAGGGTGATGATAGGACAAGAATGGAAATGGAACAAAAATTCAAGATTTGGGGACTATCCGGCACATCTCATTTGTTCTGTGAAGAACTGCCCAACTGGTTGATCAGATTTAGTGGATGGTAGTGATAAAATCCTCAGAGAGGAGTGGTAGGTTAGTAGGTCTGGCTAGGTGGGAGTCTTTTCTGCTGCATCAGCTCTTTCATTTCCCTTTACTCCTATGTGTACTGGTAGCCAGCAGAATAAGATTGACCAGACATCACACACTGCTCTAGACACCAAGCACTTGATTTTTATAAGAGGGTGGAGGTGAGTTAATCTCTTTAATGCCCGGAGGCTGCTCCATGAGTCAGAGAAAATTACAATTTTTTCTTGTGTAGGGCATTGTATGCCCATTATGTCACATGGTTCAAAGCATAGCATTCGATGGAGATAGCGCGGGTTGCTGTGATTAGTCTTTGATTTTGGATGTCTCTTAAGTTTTGGGTGTCATTCTGGGTTGCAGTGTGGTTTAGGAAGGACATTTTGGTTGGGAGGAGATTCACTTCATTATGGTTTAGTGACAGACTTCAAATACACTTTTCTAAAATGGAATGTCTGGGTAGGCTATTAGAACTACCCCAAATTTTTCAATTAGGGCTCAGGCTCTAGCTCTGAATGGTAATAAAATTGATCTAGTTGGTTATCTAGGGCAATTGTTGCCCTTAGTGGAGTTAGGAGTCATTAATTCAGCCCTGTGTAGGTTTGAGTCATTTGTGTAGTAGAGTGGAATGGCTACAAGATGACAAAGTGTACTCCAAAAAGGTATATGGCAATACTCTCAGCACTGTAGAGCTTTAAGAGCAGAGGGTCGGTGACAAATAAAGGTGGTAACCTCCAGGGAGGAACCAGCATCGCCACAAGCCCAAGAGCTACATTGAGGAAGGAGTTCCCTAGCCATAAAGGTTAGGGTCTAATCGGCAATATAGACACTGTCAGATTGGCCTTCAGTTGCTTTTAGCAACTGAAGGAGATGCCAGGACACTCCATACAAGTGCCCTGTGTATGGTGCCAAGCAAACAACATCAACCAGGAGGCTCTCAATAGTGGATATGCAAAAGGCACTGGTTGCCAAATGGAGACTGGTTTGGTCGACTGAGTCTATCTTCCACAATCCTCGCTAGGTTATGGATGTGTAAAATTCCTATCTGTAGCCAAGGTTCAAACAAAGACTCAGAGGAAAATCAAGGGAGTAAACTTATCAGCATCCCGAGTACTAACTCAACATCACAGAATGAAGAATGTCCATGGACAACTAGACACTCTCTCTAACATGCTAGTCCCTGAGAAAGCCAGTATTCCATACTACAGAAGCAAAGTCAAGAAGAGGTCCAACATGTATAATAAAAAATTCCTAAATAAAATTATGAAACCCGCACAGGGTACTGTTCAAGATGCAGTGTGACCAACAGCTTTAAAAGCCCACCTCTTAAAACATAATTTGATGGATAACAAAAGTCACAAAGGACAATCAGAGGTCATCCAAGTCAATCAAGGAGCTCTGAAAGAATCCCCCATCATCCCCAAATACCCTTTCTAAAGCATAATCAATGAAGGCTCGTCAAACACTAGCTAAAATATAACGATAATAAAAAATGCACATTTGACCCAATATAAATTAGGTTAAAATGGAAAGGAGTTCTCAGTAGAATAAATAGATTATCGTGGTCTGAGGAAGTACCTGGAAACGGTTATGGGGACTAGTGATTGTGGACAGGTCAGGAAATGTGATATAAATGAGAGTAATTGAGGGGGAAAGAAGACCCTCAGTGAGAGAGAAAGAGTGTAGAACAGGAATATAAGAATGATTAAGCAGTAAATTGCAGGACAGAATATGAACATTCCATATAGGCAAACTAGAACAAATGAAGTCAATCCTAAATGGATAAAATTAAGCATTAAAAGAGGAATTTATAGGAAAATAAATAATGGTGAGGGTCAATTAAGGCAGATACAATGAGCTAACTTAGGACATTAAAAAGTTAATGGGGATAGCAAAGAGAAATTATGAAATTAAAGTGTCAAACAAGGCAAAGGAAGATCCCAAAGTTTCTTTCAATTATTACATAACTAAGACTAAGAGATAAAATAAGCCCAGATAAAACTACAGATGGAGAGTTAGCGAGTGATAGTGATACAATAACTAGGATGTTAAATATATAGGTATTTTCTTTCAGTATTTACATTCAAGGATATTCTAATTGTACCTGAGAGGACATTGATCTTCAGGGATAATGAGGGAAAATTGGGATATTTTAATTATAAAGGAGATAGTCAGTCTAGAAAAAATAATTGATAGAATTCAATTTAGTAAAGCACCGACCCTGATAAGATTTTTTTGGTAGGATTTTGAAGGCATGTAAAGATGTTTTAAGTGAGACACTAGCAGGTCGATTTAAAAAAATCATTAGAAACTAGCATTGTACCAATGACATGGAAGAGAGCTAATGTGATACCTATCTTTAAGGGAGTGAAAATGATAGTCTAATTACCAGACAGTGAGTTTGACATCAATGATAGGGAAAACGATGGAATGTATGATAGCAAAATCTATGAGGGATCAATTAGATAAAATAAGTGATTAAGGAATTTCAAGACTAGGGACAAATCTTGCTTGACTAATTTACTATCTTTTTATAGAAAGCTGTATGAAAATTATGATAAGTTTATTTGGATTTTGACAGGGGGCCACACTTATGACTTTTGAATGAAGTTAAAACGCATGGGATCAATGGAAGTACTTTTAGGTGGATTCAGCCCTTGCTTAGTGACAGACAGCAGAGTTTTATAATAGCCAAAGAATTGGTTAATACAGACAGCAAAGAGTTTTATAATAGCCAAAGGATTGGTTAATACAGACAGCAAAGAGTTTTATAATAGCCAAAGGATTGGCTAATATTTTAAAAACCAGAATCTCTTAAAAACAAACTTAATTACTCCTATTATGTCAAGCACATTTTTACAACATATATATAGAGTTTATTAAGGGGTAGATGTTACTATTATTATAATAACAGTTTGCATTTTTTCCCTCTTCCTTAAGTGAACAGTATTTTAGCAAAAGATTGTTGATGTGACATCGCATTGTCTACAAAATTTCAATTTTACTTCATCACATTTTCCCATTTGTCTATGTTGGGATTGGAGAGCTTTACATTTCTTGGATGACCTCTGATAGGCCCTTGTGGATTTTGTCCTCCATTAAATTATAAGAACATAAGAACATAAGAAAAGAAGGAGACTGCAAAAGACCATTCATGGCCTACACTTGGCAGCTCCTGTTCCATTCAACACACAAAAGATTTCTTACCAGAGAAAAGTCATCAACATTGTCACCCTTTACAGGAGTTCGTCAGATCTAATCTACAATATACATAAAATGCATCCAGAGGATTATGTCCATTCATGCAACCGCAAAATATAATCTCCCCACTCCTTAGAAAAATATATACATATGTACATAAAAAAAAATTCAGTCCCATCTAGCAGCTTCATCCATATATTTATCTAATCTATTCTTAAAACTACCCAGAGAGGAGGCATCTATCGCATGTCTAGTGAGCCTATTCCATTCATCTACCACACGATTTGTAAACCAATTCCTCCCAATCTCCTTCCTAAACCTATACTTATCAAGCTTAAACCCATTGCTACGTGTCCTGTCATGTTCACTAAGTATAAGAACCTTACCCAGATCCCCTTTATTATATCCTTTTACCCATTTGAAGACTTCAATCAATTCCCCTCTGACTCTTCTCCTTTCCAATGTATGTAGATTTAGTTTTCTGAGCCTTTCACCATAGGGTAAGTTCCTTAGCCCACCAATCATCTTTGTCATCCTTCTCTGCACAGACTCAAGCAAATCAATATCCTTCCTATAATATGGTGACCAAAATTGTACTGCATAGTCGAGATGAGGCCTAACTAGCGCCAGATACAGTTTTAGAATGACTTCAGCACTCTTATTGCTTACACTCCTCCTAATGAATCCCAATATCCTATTAGCTTTATTCTTAGCATTTAGACATTGCTTTCTAGGACGAAGGTCTGAACTTACCAAAATACCCAAGTCTCTCTCACAATCAGTCCTCCCTAAAATTCTGCCATTTAATTTATAACTATTCAATGGATTATTTCTACCTATACTAAGTACACTACATTTGTCTATGTTAAACTTCATTTGCCATTTCTCGGCCCAATTGGACAGAATGGTCAATTCCTCCTGCATTACAACAGCATCAGAATCAGCCCTAATGGCCCTACCTAGCTTAGTATCATCAGCAAATTTACTCAGGTCACTACTTATACCTATGTCAAGATCATTAATATAAATTAAGAATAGCAAGGGACCCAAAACAGATCCTTGAGGAACTCCACTGCTAACACACCCCCACTCAGATTTAACTCCATCTATACTAACTCTTTGCTGTCTGTCACCAAGCCATGACTGAATCCACCTAAATATACTGCCATCGATCCCGTGTGCTTTAACTTTGCTCAGAAGTCGTAAGTGTGGCACTCGATCAAAAGCCTTACTAAAGTCCAAGTATAAAATATCATAGTTTTCATCATTATCTGCTGCTTCATACACCTTACTATAAAAAGACAGCAAATTAGTCAGACAGGATTTACCCTTACTAAAGCCATGCTGTGATTCTTTTATCAACTTATGCTTATCCAAGTGATCTCTAATATTCCTTGCTATAATAGATTCCATCATTTTCCCTACCACTGATGTCAAACTTACTGGTCTGTAATTAGACATATTTGTTTTATCCCCTTTCTTAAATATAGGTATCAAATTGGCTTTCTTCCATGCCACTGGCACAATGCCACTCTCCAATGATTTTCTAAAGATGCATGCTAGGGGCTCACTTAACACATCTTTACATTCTTTCAAAATTCTAGGAAAGAGCTCATCAGGACCGGGTGCTTTACTACTTTTGATTTTATCAATTTCCTTTGTCACTATCTCCTTTGTGATCAATATATCCTTTAATTTCTCTTCATCATTACCCCGAAAGATCATTGACACCTCAGGTATATTTAGAGTATCCTCCTGTGTAAATACTGAGAGAAAAAAAGTCATTTAGCATTCCAGCCATTGAGTCCCTATCACTCACTAATTCTCCATTGGAATCTATAAGTGGGCCTATTTTATCTCTAACCTTAGTTTTGTATAATTGATAAAAACTTTTAGGATCTTCCTTTGCCCTATTTGCCACTTTAATTTCATAATTTCTCCTTGCTACTCTAACTAACTTTTTAACATCTCTTGCTAGTTCATTATATCTCTGCCTTAAGTGATCCTCCCCATTTTTTATTTTCCTATAAATGCCCTTTTTAATGCTATGTTATGATTTGTGGTGGCTGTGAAATATATTTTGAAGACCTCACAAAAGAGGTTTACAGTGACCCTAGTTGTGCTTTGGAATTTGGAGGGGAAACAAAACTCTTCTTTCATCTATTGGAGTGTGGGACTACAGTGTAAGAAACATTTCTGTTAGATCACCATTTTCGCTAGGTAAATAAAATAGTGCAGAATAAAAAGCAGGGCAGGTTTACTTTTCAGGTGGTGGTAAGAAATGTATCAAAATCAGCATTTTTTAATTGATTAAAGAAATTAAGATGGGGACATAAAAAGGGTTGGCCCCTCCCGAATGTTTGTTAGGTAGAAAAGGTTTGTATAGTTTCACAAACTGTTAATTTGAAAAGTGAAGCTTAAGTTATATTAGGTCAGGTTATTTTTTAACTATTTTAAATTATTTTTCCAAATTTGTTCATTTTTGTTTTGGTTGTAAACTAAAATGTAGCAAAATTAAGGTGTTCTCGAATTGATAGAGATGGAATCAAACTGTTTTTTTTTACCATATTTCACCTTCTGACTGCTAAAAAAGGAACAAATTTGAACAAAGCACAAAAATGCTATGGGAAGATGTAAAAAAAAGAAGAATAAGTAAAAAAAAGCGATTACAGTAAAAGCAAATAATAAAGAATTTTTCTAAGACCTTCTTTATGCTCAAAGCAGTAATTTCTGCAATCCTTTTGCTTTTCTTAGTAATCTTATTCCCAGTGGACCTATAATGATTTAGATACATAACAAAGATGATGCCTTCCCTGAAGCACCTTGAATATGAAGATAGACTGAGGGTTCTAAATATGTTCTCAATTGAAAGGTGTGTGGGGATAGATATGATTAAGCCTTTTCAAATTTCTTCTGAGATGGATAAGTTGGATTTTTGCAAATTCTTTGAATTGGAAGGTAGTAATAGGACTAGGAGGCACACCTTGAAATTTTGTTCACCAACAGTGGTAGATTACTGGAATGTCTGCAAGGACATATATGTCCCAGAGGGTTGTACCTCTGCAGGGACATATATGTCCCATCAACTGTCTTATAAGTCTACTGGGACGTATCATGGGAATGACATCATCAGAATATGAAACCCATACAGAAATTAGGAAAGTTGTGCAAGTAGAATGGTCTGCTAATTCCATGTTTTTCTTTGACTAGGTGAGTAAATTGTCACTAATTTTTCATATATTATAGATTTATGATGGATTATGGGAAAGCGTATGAAGTTAGGAAACTGTAACTTTTGATGTTATTTTTGTATGTTTCAACAAATCTGGGTACTGCAATGTGCAGGCATAACATAAGCCTGAATAGCCTATTCCTTCAAGAAAGGTATGACTAGAGGTAGAGATGCCGGCTGAGGTTGTGGTAAAACAGGCACTGGCACAGGCTTGAGTTCTGGTGACGGTCATGGTGGGTTTGTGGGTGAGTTTGATGAGCATAAGTGTGGTATCTGTAGACTTGTTGTTGGAGATGATAGCATTGGTTGTGACAAATGGTTCCATCCAGCTTCCATGTGTCTGGGGCTTCCTGATGATGTTGTTAATAGCATTGTAAACTATGGTGGAGGTGGCATTAGTTTTCAAAGCACTGATTGTCGATTTTTGAGTGTTAGCCCTGGCACTGACAGCTCTGCAGTGAAGCAGCTTTTTGAGACAGTCAACTACTTATGTGAGACTATTTACAAGCTAGACAATGATGTAAAGCATCTGCTCACTAGTGTGTTCTATCCAGTAGCACAGTCCTTGCTGGGTACTGGTGTAGAGCTGTCTGATATTTTTTGTATTAGTCGGGAGAAGTTGTATCGAGCAAAGGTTTTGGATGATAAAGTTAAGAGAGATCTACTTGAGAAATCTAAAAATCTGAAAGATGGTCAATATAGAAACATTTATATAAACAGAGATCTCTTATAAACAAAGAAAAGACATTTATAAACGTCGTAGTCAGCAGAGATCTGTTGCTGCTACTGAACGAGGGGAATGGACTGGTAGGCCGCATCCTAATCTTTTAAACTAAATAGGGTGCAGTCTTCCCCTGTTTTTAACTGCTTTTATCAATTAAAATTTGGTTTTAGTAATTTGAATAAACTGTCGTTTGTTAAAGATTTCATCTGTGATTGGAAATTACATATACTAGGTGTTACAGTCTTGGCTTTTGCCTGCCACCCCTGACTCCTTTGTGCAGATTGATGGTTATCATATTGTGAGAACTGATGCTGAAAGTGAGGTTGCTAAGCATTTAGAAACTATAGTCTTTATTATTTTATGTGAGGAACGATGTTGCAATGGAGTCTGTCCGGATTAATTGCCCTAATGTGCATGTTATCCACCTCATAAACTTTGCTCTATTTGTAATACTGGTATATCGTTCACCATCAAATGGTTGATTTGAAAATTCTCAGCAACTCCAGTTTTAACAGATTTTTGCATTAATAAAGAAATTTTAATAATAGGGGACTTTAATCTAACTTCTATACTGTATCTGATGATCGTTTGGATGGATTGGAGGTCTTGCCACCATTTCCTCATTGTGGTCATGACATAACATAATTTTATGAATGACAAAAGCCACAAAGGCCTGTCAAAGGTCATCAGCATCCGTCAAAACCCACCCACATAGGACTATATCAATAATCGCCAGGGGAAGACAAAATCACAATATAATATAACAGATGACAAAAGCCACAAGGGCCCATCATAGGTCATCCGAGTCAAACGGCCTCTTTTTTAAGGCACCCAAACTCCCAAGAAAACTACACAATTTTTTTGTTTGAGTTGGGTGATGGCATGCCTTGTAAACCTAGAAGAGCCTGGAGAAAGGGGAAGTATAATGCTAGTGAGAAGAGGTTGGTTGAAACTTTGACTTTGCTGGTCTGGCTGTGACTGATATGTTTGGTAGACTCCAGGAAATTGTAGCCTCTATTCTACAATGTTTGTACCACTTTCTTATGGTAATTTTTCACCAAGAAATTTTAATCCACCCGTTGGATTTAGGCATAGCAGAGTAGATGCATAGAACACTTTTAAGGTGTTAAGATTGAATTATGGTAGACACTCTGATGTTGTTTTGCAAGATCTTGCAAACTTAAATGTAATAAATGAGAGGTATCGTAATTATCACATATATCGTCAGGTGGAGGAGGAGCAGTCTTTGATTGACCAGTTTAAGGAGTCACCAAAGTTTTTTCATTCTTATATACGCAGAAAAAAGATTGGTGCTCCTTCAGTGGGTCCCTTGAAAATGGCTGATGGCTCATTAGTTGAAGATTGCCAGGTGATGTCAGAGCTTTTTGCGGATGGTTTCTCTTAGGTGTACTCTGTAAGAGACCTTGATCATCCATTACCCCCCCATCAGTTATGATGGTATGATTGATCGAGTTCATATCTCACTTGAAGATGTTGCAAAGAGGGTATCTCTGCTGGATGTGAATTCGAGTATGGGTCCAGATTATTTCCATCCGCTTATGTTTCGTTCTTGTAGGTCACTGTCCTATCCACTCATCAGAATCTTTGAGAGATCTATGCTTTCTGGAGTGCTTCCTGCACAATGGAAGACATTATGGGTGGTTCCCATATTTAAGAGTGGTTCTAGATACAGCCCCCTCAACTACAGACCAATAAGTTTAACCTCAGTTTGTTGTAAAACTATTGAGCGAATCATTGCTAATAGGCTGTATGAGAATTTTGAAAACAATGTCTTATTCTCATCAGAGCAGTTTGGTTTTCAAAAAGGAGTTGGCGTTGAAGACCAACTCCTTTTAACCTATGATTGTGTATCCAAGTGGTTTGATTCTGGATTTGTTATTTGATTTTGCCAAGGGTTTTGATGTTGTTACATGGGTTGTTGATTGTTAAGTTGCAGATGCTGGGTGTTGCGGGTAGACTGTGGATTGATTGTGTGATTTTCTGATGGGTTGAACTATGAATGTCTCTTTCTCTGGGTCAAGCAGTAGAAACAGAGAGGTGAAGAGTGGCATTCCCCAGGGGAGTCTTCTGGGACCTATTTTTCACTATATATGTAAATTACTGCCAAACTTTTTACAGATGATCTGAAGATCTACTTATAAGTTTGATATAGCTCACCACTTGATATGGCTGAAGATATCTTGTGCTGCCAGAGATATATCGATATGATAGTAAATGTAGCTATACCTTGGGGACTCAACCTAAATAATGATAAGTGTGTTGTGTTTTGACAGGAGAGGTTGGCTGTGGGATGAATTGGGCCCACTGCAGAAATATAAACTTGATGGTGTGGATATGAAATATGCTGAAACAGCTAAGGATCTTGGTGCAACTGTGAGCAAGGACTTGAAGTTCCACACCCATGCATGCCAGATTGTTAACAAGGCAGCAGGATTGTCAGCTAACATAATGGGCTCTACTCTGTGTCAATCTAGTGAATTTATGATGACACTCTACCTGTCACATCTTAGACTATGTTGGAATTTGCTTCCTGTGTATGGAAAATGGGATATTTGGGTGATCTGCGGCTACTTAATCTGTGCAGAGAAGGTGGACAAAGCAGACTGATGGTCTCCTTGACTTATGGTAACACATTACTTGCCATGAATCTTTATTCAGTAAAAGGAAGGCTATTGAAAGCTAACATTATTAAATATTGGAAGATATTTAATAATAGATGTGGAATATCTCCTAATGAAATATTTGTCCTCTCTCCTAAAATTGGCACAAGAGGACACAGGTTTAAAGTTGTTCATGTTCTGAGCACATTGGAGTGTCACTACAGTTCCTTTAGTTTGAGATGCATAAATGATTGGAATTCTCTTCCAGATTATGTTTCTCTGGGGTCTTTGGATTTGTTCAAGAAAGCCATCCATGTATGTTTGGGGCACAGACTATTCAACTATGTGGAGTAGATCTGAGCTTGCTACCTCCTGTCCGTAGTTATTTGCGATTCAACATTGCATATATTTCAGGACTGCTTGGCTGAATCCACAGCTAGAAAGTCATATTGGTTTGTTGTCTGTATCTTCGTTCATTGGTGGGGTTTATTTCTTTTTTATTGTGCTATGGCACACAACTCAGCTCACTGTAAACTGATAAAACTTTTATTCTGAATGTCATCAAATGAGAGCTGGCATGTCTGCATATATGGGCTACCCACCTTTTTGTCCTGGCTTGTTTCTCCTTTGTAGTGGCTGAAACTGTTATGGGTAGCTAATCAGTTGAGTTAATGCCTAACACTCCAGAGATTAAATTAGTCCCCAAGAATAACTGCATCTACTTCACTAATTCCCCTTAGCATTAATTCATCAGTATCCCTAGTATGTCTAGGTGGTCTATAGAAGACTCCCAAATATACCACCCTAATTTATTGATCCTAACATCTATCCACATTAACTCAACCTCACCCTGTTTTGTCAACATAATTCAACGGATGATATAACTGCAAAGGCCTATCTGAGATCATCCAAATCAATGCCCAGACCATACATTATATACCTAACATAACATAACATAATTACACGGATGACAAAAGCCACAAGGGCCTATCAAAGGTCATCTGCCTCCGTCAAAACCCACCCACAAAAAGCACCATCACCAGGGGAAGACAAAATCAAAGTCCCCCACAATATAATATAACGGATGACAAAAGCCACAAGGGCTCACCATAGGTCTTGGTAATTGTTAAAATTAGTGGCACACAATTTTTCTTAGAGATTTTTCCGTTTTGGGGTTCATTATATTGTATATTTAGAAGGGAATTTCAAAATGGAGGACATTGCCCCCATAGCCCTCTTTAACTTGGGGTTGCCCACCCCACACTATTTTTAATAATCTAGTAGTAATCACTAACAAAATTGTGCGCCACTAATAACATAACATAATTTCACAGATGACAAAAGGCACAAGGGCCTATCAAAGGTCATCCACAAAATGCATCCATAGGATTGTATCAGATCATGCAACTACAATATACAATTCGAACCATACACAGAAATGTGTCAAAAACAAAAAGCATCATCATCAAGACTTGTCAAAATCCAAATCAATCACAATATACAATAATAAAAAACTGCATCCACAGGAATGAGTCCAGAATACCCCCCCCCCCTCCATATAATCTATATTTGAAAAAATTTGAGTATGGACTGTCTACGGTCTCAGATGGCGAACTATTCCACTAATCTACCACTCTATTAGTGAAAAAATATTTTCTAACATCCAACCTGCACCTGTTTTTTAATTTTTAAGTGGCGATCCCTAGTCCTATTACTACCTTCCAACTCAAATAACGCTAAAATCCAACTTATCCATCCCAGAACAGATTTTACAAAGCTCAATCATATTTAGTACCCTCAGTCTATCTTCATATTCAAGATGCTTCAGGGAAGGTATTATTTTTGTTGCCCTCCTTTGTACCGACTCTAGCTGGTTGATGTCATCTAAAATGTGGTGACCATGCTTGTATACAGTAGTCTAAATATGGCCTGAAATACGAGTTGTAGAGTTTTAAGGATAACCTCTTTACTCTTGTAGCTAACATTCCTGTTAATGTATCCTAGCACCCTATTTGCTCTATTTTTTGCCTCAATACACTGCTTTGAAAGCTTCAGTGACCTATCTACTACTATGCCTAAGTCCTTCTCATCCTCAACTGAATTCAGCCAATGCCCATCCATTTAAATTCCCTATTATCCTTTCACATGTTAAGAACTTTGCATTTTTTAAGGTTAAAAGTCATTTGCCAGCTCTAAGCTCGTTAATAACTTATTTAAGTCACTCTGCACTTTAACGCTACCCGCAACTTCTTTTGACTAAAGCTGCCAATTTAGTATCATCAGCAAAAATTGACACTTTGCTATTTACAGCCTCCCCAAGATCATTTATATAAACTATGAATAATAAAGGGCCTAGAACAGATCCCTAAGGTATGCCACTGATAACGTCCCTCCACTGTGACCCCACCCCATTCAGCACAACTCTCTGTTTCCTGTCTTTCAGCCTTCAGCCATTCAGTTATCCAATTCAAAACTTCACCACAATTATCCCTCTACCAGTGCTACCTGTCCTTTGACTAATGTGTATTATAACCATATAAATAAAATTCACTAATATTGACCCTAAATTTTATTCTATTAACTCTGGATTCTATTACACATTATAACCATGGTAATACTTGTCTTTATAGGCACACGCTAGGTGGCGCTATTTCTGGGCTACAATTTAGGCCTTATGATATCTCAGACGGTAACTTCAGACATGGCCAATCATGGCGTTGTATTTGTTTGGGGGTCTTTATTTAGTAAATGCTTCCACTTCTACTTGATTATATTAATTATTACCTAATGTAATGAATTTTCCTATGCTTCAAAATATTGGGGTTTTTTTTATGTACCTTTAATCATTTAAAAATAAAATTGGGTAAATATGTGGATTAGCGGCCCAGGCGGAAAAAAATTTGGGGTGTAAATATTATCATTCACCCTTGTCGGAATATTCATGCGCGTTTGAGTCCTTTTCGAATTATAGCTGGCACAATTTTTGTTTATTCTATAAACAATTAGAATTATATACTGGGGGGCTGTGCCCCCCAGACCCCCCCAATTTAATGAAACTCAGGATCATCATAGTGTGGTTGCCCCATTGTGTTTACCCCCACCCGAGCCGTACCTTAAATTTACTCCAAAAATGTGAAACATTTTGGAACACAGACGAAATAGTACATCCCATTGTTCGCACCGATAATCTACATATTTACCTAAAATTGCAGAGCTTCTAACAGAACCCTATCTATAAATAGGACCCACTCCCCTAAATTTGACAGTTTCATTAAGTGTGAGTCAATGGCATTAATTGTGGCCCACAAATAGCGTCCCCCATTAAAGTATTACCATAACCATCACCTTCATCAATAATATAAGTTAACAACTCATCTTTCTGGTTCCTAAGACTACAAGCATGTGTATAATAGAGAACTTCAACCACCTTTCCCTCTCAAGGGCACTTCTTTACAAGATGGTGGTGGAGAGTTAAATAACAATTGGCAAACTGTATTTCATCAATTATTTACCTCCATTCAGACCACAGCACACATCAAAAAAAGGGGCATGAATTACATTTACTGATGTGGCTGAAAGAGATGGGTATATTCTATTAGGCCAGGCCTACTTTTACCCATAACCCTTAACTGTAAATGTGACTATGGCTGGTTGATGTTTAACATGAATGCACTATAAGGAAGGATCCAGTTGAAGATTACCTTCCACCCAGCAACTGAATAAATCAACGGCTTGATTTAACAAACCTAAAAAGCAGTGAAAATGATAAACTGAAGAATGGATATATTTGCAAAACTGCGCAGACATCCCCACCATAAATGAACAGCGGAGGCAGAAAAAATATGACCCAAATATTTATTTTTCAAAAATATTCGAAAAGATTCTTTCAGCATTAAGCAATTGATAATACGTCGAAATGTAGGCTGTAAATGACGACGGTCAAAAGAGAGAGAACGAGAGAGAAAATATGGCATACAAGAGAGAGCGCCGCAGAGAGAGATTAGGAGAGAGGAGACGCATCGGCACTGAGAAAGCAAAATCGAAGGGCCGCGTCATCATTCCCTCAAAATGGAAAAGGCTCCTTACTTTCGCTTAGTCCGGTAAACGTTTCCCAAATCGAATGAAATAATGAAGCTGGGCATGTGGAAAGAAATCTCTATGATCTTAACTTAATCTATTTCTAAAATTAAACTGGCAATAACAAAATATAAATGAATATACGCCAACCTACCTCATATCCCTGACAGGACGCTCAGAACCCCTAACGCACAGCGCCATCTATGTTGATATTGAGCATTATTTGTCAAATTCTTGTGCTTGGCTCTGACTTTGGTTTCGATAATATCGAACCGCGTTGTCTTGCAGTCAGTTTTAATAAAAACTAATGCGAAATAAAAGATTTTTTATAATTTATTTTATTCTTGATTTTAAATTTTAGATGCTATACATTTAAAAAAGCTGATTATATTTTTTAACAAAAAATCTTAGGAATGCAATTGAACCGCTCAAATTAGTTACTGTGCGGAGAGCTGTGAGTTTTCAAGGAGAGAGACCGAAAGCGTTACCAAATGAGAAAACGTCTGAACGTAAAGATTCGATACTAGAAGTATTTTTAGAAGTAATATATTATCATTTTATCTTGCTACTAAAATATCAAAATTATATAATTATTTTTTTATGTTTGATAATATAATTTAAAACTAATCTTGCCAAATCTTCATAGCAGGTAGACATCCGTATTACGTGATGATATGTGAAACATTACGTCAAAAGGTGAACGAATGTCTACTCGTTTCTCCGAATTTTCGTATTTTTTTTTTAAACATTAAGCTCATTTCATTTTCAATCCTTTTAGCACTAAAAGTAAATATAATCCGACTATGATAAAATAACATATCAATATTTTATTAGAAGAAAGCAAACATTCAAATCCGACCGAAAACCAATAATTCTGTCCACAAATTTTTGAAAAGCCGGCAATCATTTTGAGCAAAGGCGTATGTTTGAACCAGCACACCTTGGCCGAAGAATACAGAGAAAAGCACACTTATGCGTTACTCAATGACACAAAAGAAACTGCATTACTTTCTGTCAGGGTAACTCTAAAATTCTAAATAGGAAACATCCGAAAATGAACACCAAGCCGCACACACATTATATGTATATACATATATAGTCGATAAAAGTCTTCATAGCATCATATATTTGATCATTTGAAAAAGTTATTTTGTTATAGCAATCGCCAATGAAAGATAAATCAATGTGCTAAGTTATTAAAATGTTATATTGAGTTGTTTGTATATAAAAAAAAAAATACGCTAAGTGCTCAAAGTGTTCTCTAGCGACATCTATACAATTCTGAATGCGTCGACTAACATTCGCAGACATTGGCTAATCTGGATGTGATGATCCCGCACTTTTCCCTAATCACATCTTTCAGATGTGCAAGCCTCGTAAGTCTTGTACCATAAAGTATAAGTAAAAATCGAGTGAGATCAAAAACCACATGATACCCGTTAAGCCTGGTTAATTAACATGTTTATCCAGATGAAAGTGTGGATCATCAAGAGACCAATACCTGGAGTGGCATTCAGCTTGAAGGTAGCTTCATCAGACCATGCGATTTGGTTGGCAAACTGAACACCTTCGGCTTCCATTAACTAAAACCATTCACAAAATGCGAGTGTGTGTATGGGGGAAGGGGGGGGGGTGAGGTCACCACTTTATAGGGCAAGGAGGTAAAGAGATGACCGTCACTTGTTTATTTATGGGGGAATGAGGATTTTTTTTTTTTGGAGCCCATCTGGCGACTGCCTAATTGGCCATCAGTCGCAGTACTCACCACGACAGCCTAGTACTAGGCTACTTTAGAATAACAACAAAAACACAACAACAATAAAAAAGGCAACAACAGGAGGCAGACTCGAGCGTTGGAGGGAGGTCCGCCTACCCACGGCGCAGGGACGTGCGACCTACAGAAAAAAAACAACAACAAGAAAAACCACTTAAATTAAATAAACGGGAGAAAGCGGGCCTCCTCCCCCCCCCAAAGTCTATAAGTCCACCAGTCAATGTGCACGAACTCGTCCTGAGTACAAGCGACAGGCAGTAGCGAGCCCGCCCATCCCGGTGCGGGACAGGTAACGTGCGCGGAAATAGCCCAAACTGGGACATTCAACAAAAACGCGCCGAACAGTCTGCAGGACAACGCAGTCTTAACAGTAGGGCGCTGGCGAGCGCTCCATCAAATGGCGGTGCGTCCCGCGAGTGTGTCCAATTCGGATACGACAGAAAGCAACATGAAGCCTTCGTGGCATTGAAGGGGTAAGTACATGGGAACAGTCGCGGCGCAATGCCACGCAACGTTAAGTTCCCTTCGACCGTCTCCCACCTTCTTTGCCAAGCAGCCCGGAGAGCTGCCCGTATTCCTGCCATGTAGTCGGTGTGAGGAAGAGCGAAACGCTGGTCAGATCGCAGAGTCCTCGCGGACTCTTTGGCGCCCTCATCGGCCGGCTCATTCCCCGCAATTCCTACATGTCCAGGAACCCAGCAGAAAATAATCTCGACATCCGCCCGGCTTGCCAAAACCATGGCGTCACGGATAATGCGAACCAGGAAATACGGAGATCCCAATGCCCCGAGAGCACTCAGGGTGCTTCGTGAGTCGCTATAGATCACAATCCGGAACTCCGAACCGGGCACGTCGCGTAATCTCCCGTACCGAGTGGTGTATTGCCACCAGCTCGGCCGTGAAGACAGACGCAGCGCCTGGCAGAGCCCCTCTGACTTCAAACAGAGGGGATACGGCGTGAAAGCCGACCCCCTCTTGGGACTTGAAGCCATCCGTATAGACTGGCACGGTTCCAGCGTGACACGAGGTGTGCTCCAAAAAGGTTGAACGCAATACTCCCTGCGCTGTACTAGCTTTGGCGGCAGAGGCGTGGTGACAAATAGCCAAAGGTAGGACCCTCCAGGGTGGCGTTCTGGGCAGAACCAGGGGCGCCACAGGCCCGAGAGATATACCTAGCTCTCGAAGGATGAGGAAACCCAGTTTATGGAAGAAGAAAGACGTCATCAGTTTGAAGGTTAAAATGACGCAGATGTTTTGGAGAGGTCCCTCAAGTTCCACAAGTGAGGTGATAGGTGGCGTTAATTTCGTATCTGACTCCAAAAGATACTCAAATAATATTCTGGCATGGCTGGGCTTACCGAAGGCTTGTAATCGAGAAAGGAATGAGAGGAATCACGAAAAAAAGTAAATGTTTATTTCCAGCAAACCAAAAGGGAGGCTTGCGTTTACACGATTACGGTCAGGGAATATTTCACTACCGATCAGGAAAGCGAGTGTTACGAGAACAAGACTTAGGCGGGTACAACGGGAGCTTCGCTACGCTAAACGAACCGTGATTAATTCTTTACTGACGATCGTCTATCTGACTTAACTGTCTACCCAAGTGTGAATGATTCTCGATCTTTCTCCATTTTTCTTCTATAAATAGTACAGGAGGCGTGGCCTCTGGGATCACAATGTTTTTAGCTTCGCCCACTGGGCAGGATATTCCTTATCCCATGGTCTCCGAAGGTCATCGATTAAATTGCGCCTACAAATTTACACTTTCTCAATATAATTTTATCATTCCTGAGACGCAGATAGCTGCCTCGGCTTAATTCCATTTCCAGACGAGAAATGTTCGTTTTTATTACACTGTCGACAAATTTTACTGCTATCTGAATTCTCAGCTTGGTCTCTTCAAATGCCCTCTGTGCTTCTTTACCCCCATTTGAGCTTACGAGCCTTGGGTTGCAAGCGCATAAGCTCGGTCGACGGTGCTGCAATTGCTGCAAGATTGGGGATCATTCTGCGGTAATATCACAACATGCCCAAATAACGGCGCAGTCCCTTTGAATCTTTTGGCAATGGGATGTCTGCTATTTATTTTACATTTGTGGCCGATGGACAGATTCCTTCAGCTGAAATAGCTCTTCGAGAGTTGCTTTGGCAACCTGTAATCTCTCCATCGAAAGATGCCTAAGCAGTGCAAAGGACGGTGGGGAACTGCCAGTATCGATATTGTAGGCAACCGAAGGTAGCGACGGCGGTGATGGCTGAGCTGGAGCGGGTCCGTACAGAGCCCCATATTCCTTCAGGATAGTCATGCAAGGGGGTGGGGGGTATGTTCTGAAGGTCAGTTATGATCAGGGCTATCGCAGGTTCCTCAGATAATTTAACACGATGCAAGCTTGATGCAAGTGGCGGCCCCTAGGGACCCCACTTTTTTCTATGGCTCCGATTGCTACCAAAATCGGTATATAGATGTTTTTTTACCGGGTTTAAAACTCTATCTACCGAAGGACCCTAACCTTTTTATATCCGTCATCAGACCCACGAGGGGTGGTGGGGGGCTCGAGGGGATCCCTAGAACACTCCTATATAGTTTTTATTACGAAAGGGTTGGTCGATCTACCCGAAATCGGAGATTCACAGGGACTTTTGGGACAAGCCGATTTTGGCCATTGCTCCCTAAAGTCTTACCATAGTAACTTTTTAGGATTCGAGTCCCTCTGGGTATTATATAAATCAACGATTAGCTTTCGACCTCCTCTAACGTATGCCGGCATCAACCCCCAAAATTCGGAAAAAAATTAATTTCCCCATAGGGCTTCAGTATTTGTAACCTTTGAAGGCGCTGACTCGGGGTCATTAAATTATTATTATTATTATTTATTTCAGCGCATTCGGCGTCTAGAGGCCCTTTCCTCCTTATTTATCGAAAAAAAATCCAAAACTGTCAAAAGTCGATTCTTTCCCGTAGACTTTTAACAAATTGACTGAAAAATTGGGGCCAAAGTTTCGAATCCTTACACTCAAATTACTTGGTAACTAAAGGAGATAAAGTAACCGGATAAAGGCTATCCTATGGGTAATCGCATTCTCTATCTATGCTTTTTATATACTATAATTCGCTATACTCGCTAATTTGACCCCAATTTTATTAATTTTTGTCCGTGCCCGCGTTAGTTACTTATATACATAGAAATAATCTACGTCTCCCTGTTTAAATGCCCCCTTTGAGTATAATTGCTTTTATATTAAAAGTGCCTACTATAGGGGGGTGTTATCGCGATAAATTATCGTGATAACGATATTGGGTTATAGGTTATCCGATTTTTTGTCTCCCGCGTTATCGATTCATCGGTATCGCCGATACTTTTGGTTCCAAACTAGCGATAATCGATAATTTCAGTTTTTGGTTCCAGTTTAGCACAGAGGCGAGCCGCGCGTGCCTTGGAGGCAGAAATAGATAGGTTCAAACTGGGAGGAGGATCCTCAAAACCTGTGAGGAGATTAAGGAGAACCTCACCAGGTAAGAAACTAAGAAACAGTATTCAAATATTCTTACTATTGTATTATAAAATAACGCTATATATAGTCAATAATCAATATTGTATTATAATATTCGATTTATCAATTTATCGGTTATCAACTTATCACGAGATAAATTTATCGCCAGTTATCGATTATCGTTTATCGCCGATAAGGTTATCATTATCGATTTATCGGTTATCGTGATACATTTTTTCCTTATCGCGCCCACCTATAGTATCTACATGCGTAAGTTTATCCGCAAATCACGTTCAAAATAGCGTACTTTTTCCGTTTTCTTCCCCCCCCCCTACTTTGCCCCTTAAGAAATGGGAGGTCACTTTGTGCCAACGTAGTAAGTAATGTATCACAGGACTCAGCGAAGTTGCCTTTAAAAGATTAGCTTTATTTCCTTGTCGTAAGTTAATTTGGGCCTAAGTACTCCTTAATTTCCCTATAGTTTGGAAAATTTGGGGAAATTCATATACCCCCCCCCCGTCTCTAATTATCATAGTTCGATGCGGCCAACAGTTTTCTACGTCCCATATCGATCCCCATCAATTGCCATAGTCGGAATTACAATTAATCAATAATTTCTATTTTTCACCATGGACTGCAAAATTTCGGGTCCTTTGGTAAACCTTCACTCCCAAATATCTCCCGAACTTAAAGGGATAGAGAGACGAGATTAACGGTTTGCCATAATATAATTCATTATAACCGGTAAATTTTCCGTTATTTGGGAAAGCCTCTCCTAAATCGCTAATTCTGTAGTTTTTTGCGATTCCTCGGGTCGTTTAACGTTTATAGGTAGCTACGTGTTTCTTCCTGCCGAATGCTTTTATAATAAAACGTGTGTATCCTTCGATTTAGCCGCAATTTACGTCTCAATTAGGTGTACTGTTAGTCGGCCCTGTGCCCAAAATGGGTAGTTTTTGCTCCCCTCCCTCCCCACGAGGTAGTTAATCACGATAGTGGGATGTTTCTTGGGTTTTCGAGCTGCCTCCTATTCGTGGCTTATCGCCTCTAACGAAATGATGGAGATTTATATATCATTCCCGTCGGGATTAAAATAGCTTTCAAATGACAGGAATCGAGCCGGTTAATTTAAAGCGATTTTTAATGATTTTTTTTAGCTAAACCGATGAAAAATCGTCGTTTCTTGTTCATCTGTGACCTTTATTTTTGACTCTACATATATTTTGCCCTAAACATGTTTTACGTAGCTCCGCACGTATTCAATGTCACCCGAACCGTTTCGATCCGATCATGAGTTTTTAAGATATTTTCCAACAAGGTCTGCTGACCAAAAAGTCGCGTGCTCTCACTTATTCTGATTTATGACCTTACGACCTTCAAAACTTTCAATAATTCCCTGAATAACCTTGAGAAGACATTGGCAATTATATCATTTGAAAGAAAATATAAAACAACATAAAGGTTTCAAATTTCGTTAGAATAGGCTGAATAGTTATGATGTTATTGCCAAAACTATATAATTCCCGGGCTAATCTTGGAAGGACTTTGGCAATTTTAACATTCGAAAAAGAATCTAAAACAACATAAGGGTTTAAAATTTCGTTAGAATCGTCCGAATAGTTACAATGTTATTACAAAAACAACAAAAAAACAAAACGGCGACCAACACACCGCCATAGTGAGATGTAGAGTAGTCGCCCGCGACTAGACTCGCACGCGTCTAAAAACGGCGATTTACGAACAAAATGTCCAATAATGTCAAAGTTTTTAGTCTTATCGATTTCTCTTCTAAATTACATTATTCTAAGTTTAAAAGTTTTTTTATATGAATATTTTTTCTCGAAATTCGCCTATTTTTCTCCTTCTTGTCTGCATTCCACCGCCCTAATTCAGAAAGGAGTATAAAGTATAGGGAATTCTGAACCAACTTTTTAAGCTCTTTTTTAGGTTTTGAGTCTCTGTGTCCCATATATATATTTAGTTATTAGCGATTGTTTCCTGTTTCTCCCCTAAACCATTGGACCTTGTGGTCCTAGCGATTTGGGATATGAACCATTTAAAAGAGCGCACAGAAATACCCAAGGAACTATATTTTTTATTTATCTCAGTTTAATAGTTGATTTTTAATAAATATTTAATCGTGCATTTAGGCCAGCAGGCCTTTGATTTGTTCTGTTTGATTCTGTTTTTTCACATTAAATTCGCCCGAAAAGTAAATTGACTAAAGTTTTCTAGACCAACTTTTGACGCCCTTTCGAATGATTTGTGTAGCCCCCCACCCCCTCGCTCTCCTCCCCATAGATTTCTTGATATTGGCCGAAATACATTTTTTGAAAAACATGCCCTTGTTTGTTGTCCTTAAAAATATTGCCAGGCTAATGAAAATTTGATACCCTATGTATATTAAGCAGTTCTTTACTCGGTCCAAGTTTTAAAAAAATCTATATTAAAAGTAATTAAAACAATAGTGTATAGGGAAAAAGACTAGGAATCTCTCGCTTATTTTCCCTCATGTAACCTGGTCCGCCCTTTCTATTTTTTTTGTTTTATAAGCGTGACCTTATTACTTTTGATGCAGTCCATTTTTTTTTTTTAATTATGAAAAAACTATCCTTTCGATCCAAAAATATATTGCATTTTCTTGTTTGTCATTTCTTGTACTCTATTATGTTCAAATTTAATCGTCCGACCTCTACCAGTGACGTCACAATCAGCGTTTAAACGTAGAAAATGAGATATTTTCCCATAGTAATCTAGTGTATTTTTTTTGTCACTCTCTAGCAGTGTTTCCCAACCTTTTTGGGACTAACGTCCTTTGGAGACTAAATCTTTTGATATCGCCTCCTCTGCCGACGGAATTTCATCGTTCTTAAGTAAGCAGAGATATTATTTTAAATATAAAAATTACAAGAATCTCATTGAAAACTTACCTTGAATCTCCTCTTTATGTGATTTGCAGGTGTTTTTTTTTTGTTTTGTGAGAAGTCGAGTAACTGTACTAAGCCCGCGTTCAGCTATATATGAAGATGGGAAAGCTATGAAATATAGTTTAATTGCTTCCCCCAAACCAAAATTTCTGGTATGATTTCTTGAATAGAGGCTTCAATTCGAAGTCATTTTTAAAAACTAATTAACTCTTCTTGCATTGCAAGATTAGTTTTATTTGTATAAGCCTATGTAAATGTGTTTATCAGCCAGT
The DNA here is from genome assembly GCA_963969495.1 of Ceratothoa steindachneri. Classification (NCBI taxonomy): domain Eukaryota; kingdom Metazoa; phylum Arthropoda; class Malacostraca; order Isopoda; family Cymothoidae; genus Ceratothoa; species Ceratothoa steindachneri. Next base: position 35,847,175 of record OZ018332.1, read on the forward strand.
CAGGTATTTTCATATCTATAATATCTTGATATCTACAGCTCATGTCCTCGTGTAAGGTTTTCAAATGTTCGCAATAAATCAAGACTCATCATATTCCAGTTCATTTAGAGACAGATTATTATGACCAATATTATTCTTGAAGAAGGAAAGCTTGTCCAAAAATGCGCAAATTTTAGATTTTGCTTTGATAAGAGTTACATCACAGCCTTGAAATTGCAAATTCAGATCGTTGAATATGCTGAAGATATCTATTAAATAGGCAGTGTCCTTTTTGCAAGCTAAGAGTTCATCACTCAAATGACCACATTTATTGAATTATGCTGTTGAAAAGTGAATAAAATCGCTTTAAACATTTCCTTTCAATAACCACCTCACTTCGGTATGTAAAAGGAGGCAATCAAATTCTTCATCAACAGAGCTGTCGAAATATTCGGGAATTAAGGGGACGGCATTTTATTTTATTTAATGGTGTAATAACAACGTTAAGAGATTTATGAAGCCGATCACTCAAGTTCTTGGCAACCAGATGTTGTCGATGAATTATGCAAGGTATTGTAAAAACATCGGGCACAACTTTCTTCAAAAATGCAAGAAAACCTTTATATCGCCCTGTTAATGCTAGAGCTCCGTCAGTCGTGCAAGCAATAATATTGCTCATTGGGATATCCTTTTCTTTGAGAAACTGTTCAACTGCAGTAAAAATATATTCACCTTTAGTGTTTGTTTCAAGTTCCTTTGCAAAGAGCAGCTCTTGCTCAATTTTGTTATCTTTAATAAAACGAACAAATCCTAAAAGTAAAAGTAGTGCTTCATTGCCTGGCAGTGTAGACTCATCCAATTGTAAACCAAGTTGCTGAACCTTAAGTGTGTCGCATAGGATTTGTTTAATATCTTCGGTCATTTCATCAACTCTTCTTTGAACATTATTATTATTAAGTGGAATCGCTTTGGCAATTTTGCTTGGTGAAGGATGATGTACTATTGTACGCAAGACTTCCTCTATAGCTGGCAAAATCGGTTCTTCTCCAATTATATGAAGCTTCCCAGACCTGACAATCATTTTGGTGATATTATATGAACAAACAAGTCCATCGTCGAATTTTTTAGATAGTTTTCTTATAAAGGAGCCAATGTTTTTTTTCTATTGTTAAATCTGTCTCGTAAAGTTTGAAAATATGACAAATTCTCTTTTTTATCACGATGAATCTTCTTTACGTGATCAGAAAGTTGGGATGGTTTCATGGCCTCGTTAGCGAACATTTTCTCATAGAGAAGTCACATTGGCAGTTGGTTGTTATTAGGAGAACTAATAAATCCAAACTTCAAATATTCAACACTATATTGTCTGCACTTTCGTTTTGAGGAGTTTTCAGACATGATTATGCGTAGTTAAACACGGTCACTATAATTCAAATAGCTCAGTAAATGGCAAACAAAGAATTTCATCACCAAATAATGATTATAGGGACACGCCTAACCCACAACTGAAATAATCGGGCACAGCAAAAATAAAACTCGAAAAAGGGAAAACAGCAAAAATATCTGTTAGCAAGACGATGTATATAGTTATTAAAGTTATACAAAAATCACCATTCCTACTACTTGCATTTGTCGCAATATGGGTAAATGTTATGAAAAAGATTGCAATATCAAAGGTTATGTGAAAACTATTGCAAAAAAGAACTAAATAACTAATAACACGAAAAGGACCAACAGTTACCAACACAGATCTTACGCGGAAACTAACAGCAATCTAAAACAGACACGGACCCAAGAGAGTGTGGCTGTTACGCACATGCTTTATACAATTACAAAACGGATCAAGTTTAAAGCAACAATAACGAGTGGAAGCTTTGGGTACTTATTTTATACAAGTACAGATCGAAGCTTAAGCATGTTCGGTATTATTGAAGAAGTTATAGCAAACTATGAGTCAGCTATCAGACGTTTATTAAAACGTCATCAAACAAACCTTTTCAGTAACAGTTTGCATCAAACACGTCACCGCAAACCAAATGCCGAGGGAAGAAGTATAAACAATTATTCGTACAATACTGTTAATGCAAATAATGCATAGAATTTCCGGATGGAAATCCTGTGTTCTAGCCCGGAATTTAGGTTTTGGGGGCGCTAGTTCAAGGATTTTCCAAAGATTTTAATCTTGACATGACACCTTATGGATAATTTCCTCCCCTTTTGAATGGCGTTAATTTCCTAAAAATCGGCGAGTAGTTCCTGAGATATTCGCTAAAATGTAGAAGTGACTATTTTTTGATGGCCATCTACAGGGTGCTGCAGAACCAACTTGTATATTTAGTCGAATATCTCTGGAGATACTGAAGCGATTGTAATGAAACAAACGTATTTTGAAAGGGGAGGAAATACTATATAAGATATCTTTTCGTGATTAAAATGGTATCAAAACCATTTTTTTATTCATGGTTTTATTGTGTTTTTTTCGGCGATACCTCGCAAACTATAAGTCCTGAAGCGATGGGCTTTTCAGTATTTCTTCCTTAAAATACTCCGCTCTTTTCAAAAGTAGTATTCTCTCCATCTCTGGTTGTTAATTTAAAATTTCTTTGCCCCTAGGTATCTCCGTCCATTTTATCGATATCTGAAGTTTTATTTTCATCAAAATCGACCAAGTGGTTCCGTAAATATTGAGATAACTGTACAAATAGAGTGTACCAGTGCCCACTAGTCAAGTTACCTTACCCGAGCTCTATTGAACTCCATCGTTCTGGGTTAATATCGATGATTGTTCTATGCGTTCATCCTCAGGGACGTTAAAACGTAACTTACGGTTGCTTTTTTTTAAAAGTAACCATCTATCCCTTCCTTTGCTGAGTTGTGCGATGAATACTCATCAGTCGCATGCCCCCTCAAACGCATTTTCACATCATGCAACTTTACCATTTTTTGATGATCTTGGAAAAGCGTAGATGAATCCGTTCGATGACACAAGTGCAACATCTCTGACTGCAAATCATCTGCGGACAATTCGTTTCCCTTATATATGGCTCTGTTATGCGATGATTGTTCGTGAGTCGAGTGCCACCACTAAACCATTTTCACATCATGCAACATTACCATTTTTGGATTATCCGGGAAAAGCGTAGATAAACTTGTTCGATGGCACAAGTGCAACATCCCTAGCTGCCAATCACGTGCTCACTATTCACCCCCCTTCAATATGGCTGGGTTAGGCGATGATTGTTCGTGATTCGCGTGCCCCCTCGAATCCATTTCCACATCATCAAACTTTACTATTTTTTGGATGATCCGGGAAAAGCCTAGATTATCCCCTTCTACGGTTGGCAACGTCATCAGTTACTACTCACTAGTCATCTGAAACGACTAGTGAGGAAGATTACGCCACTTTATGGGTGATAACGTCGTATATTACGACTGGAAAAGGCACTATGCTCCGAACGTCGTCTGATACGACTAGTGAGAAAGATTACGCCACTTTATGGCTGTTAACTTCGTATGTTACTACTGTAAAACGCACCATGGTCGGAACTTCGTTTGATACGACTAGTAAGGAAGAGTATGCCACTTTATGGCTGTTAACATCTTCTGTTGTATAAGAAACAGTTTTCAGAACGTCGTCCTTTATGACTGGTCACGAAGATTACACCAGTTTCCGGCTGGTAACGTCGTCGATTACGACTGAAGAAGGCAACGTGCTCGGAACGTTGTCTGATACTACTGGTGAGGAAGATTATGCCACTTTACGGCTAGTATCGTCGTCTGTTACGAATGGAAAACGCACCATGGTCGGAACATCGTCTGATACGACTAGTGAGAAAGATTACGCCACTTTATGGCTGTTAATGTCGTATGTTACGACTCTAAAACGCACCGTGGTCGAAACGTCGTATGATACGACTAGTGAGGTAGATTACACCACTTTATGGATGTTAACGTCTTCTCTTACGGCAGGAAAAGGCACCATGGTCGGAACGTCGTCTGATACGACTAGTGAGGAAGATTACGCCACTTTATAGCTGTTAGCTTCTTCTTTTAAGACTGGAAAAGTCACTATGGTCGGAACGTCGTCTGATACGACTAGTGAGGATATTACGCCACTCTATTGCTGTTAACGTCTTATGTTACGACTGGAAAAGGCACATTGCTCGGAACGTCGTCTGATACGACTAATGAGGAAGATTATGCCACTTTATGGCTGATAACGTCGTCTGTTACGACTGGAAAAAGCACTATGCTCCCAACGTCGTCTGATACGACTAGTGAGAAAGATTACGCCACTTTATGGCTGCTAATGTCGTATGTTACGGCTGGAAAAGGCACCATGGTCGGATTGTCGTCTGATACGACTAATGAGGAAGTGTAGGCCAATTTACGGCTGCTAACGTCGTCTGTTATGACTGTATAAGAAACGGTTTTCAGAACGTCGTCTTTTATGACTGGTCACGAAGATTACACCAGTTTCCGGCTGGTAACATCGTCGATTACGACTGAAGAAGGCAACGTACTCGGAACGTTGTCTGATACGACTGGTGGGGAAGATTAGGCCTCTTTACGGCTGGTATCGTCGTCTGTAACGACTGGAAAAGGCACCATGGTCGGAACATCGTTTGATACGACTAGTGGGGAAGATTACGCCACTTTATGGTTGTTAACATCTTCTGTTACGACTGGAAAAGGCGCCGTGTTAGGAACGTCGTCTGATACGACTAGTGAGGAAGATTCCGCCACTTTACGGCTGCTAACGTCGTCTGTTATGACTGTAAAAGAAACGGTTTTCAGAACGTCGTCCTTTATGACTGGTCACGAAGATTACACTAGTTTCTGACTGGCAACGTCGTCGGTTACGACTGGAGAAGGGAACCTGCTCGGAACGTTGTCTGATACGACTGGTGACGAAGATTACGCCACTTTACGGCTGTTAACGTCGTGTGTTGGGACTAGAAAAGGCACGGTGCTCAACGGACGAGGAAAAGACCAGTCGCTCGAAAATATGAATCGGTTATATCGAATTACATGGTACGGAAACACGTAATGAGGCAACTTCAAGGTGTTGGATTTATGTCTTAGAATCTCTTTTCTCTCACAAGAATTTTTATAATTTTTAATATGCTCAATTCAACTGGCTGTGGTTACACAAAATATTAAACATAGTAGGGGCAGTTTTATTATAATGGTCCAGTTATATATTATTCAGTTTTTAGATTATTTTAGATTTTTACAATTGAGCCAATAGTTATATACAACATTGAAAACAGTGTGATGCATTTTACAATAACTACCCAGTTAAATTTATCAAGGTTAATGGGGCGGAAGTTTCTTACAACTGAACCAATGTGAATACATTTTGAAGATAGGGGATACTTCTATCTTAGTATTAACCAATAATATATAATTCCAGGTTATTAGAGGTGGAGCCTAACAGGGTGAACCTAATAATCCATCTTTTGCCCCCCCAAAAAACCCAAAACAGTGAAACCACAGGAAATTATTCAGCGGTATGAAAGAATTTCCTGCTTAAGAGGGGAGATTTCTTGTTGATGCCATAGGAGTTAGCTGAAGCCGGTTGGTTGGGTCAGTAAGAGTGGGTTGGAAAAATGAAATGCCTGCGTCAGATATTGCAGTTTTAGCTTCGGAAGATAATGTAAATTTGTGTGAATTTCTGAGCTCTTATTTTATGCCTATCTGATAATCTTTTAATTAAAATTATTATATAGTACAGTTGGAGTTTGATTATAGATAAGGGTGTAATCCTAACACACGCACACACACACACACACACACATATATATATATATATATATATATATATATATATATATATATATATACACTACGTAAGGAAAAGGAAAGATTGATTGGAGTTAGTACTTTCGTTATCTTAACATTTTCAAACTCACAATGGCTTATAAAATAGAGACACCGTATTTATACAAAGCAATGTTTTTCCTATAAGGTCAGATGGTCAGATTTTTATGACCTCTGATAACTCTGATTTGAGCAAGAAAGATAGGACTGGATCTAAGGAAAACAAACCGGGCCTAATATTTAGATTTCTCTCCTTTGTGCTGGAGATTAGAAACGATTCAAAGATATTTCTGCTAATAAAATTATTTATATGCATTATGATACTTGCTTTTGACCAGTTAATCTGGCGACCCATCTTAAGCCTGTGGACGGCTAAAGCACTATTGGGATATCCCTTAGATAATGCATTTTGATGTTGTTTAGTTCTTACATTCAATTCGCCGATAATTTTAGTCAAATCATCGTTGCCCGATATCGCAATGCACCTATGCAAGCTCACATGACTGCCGAAGAAATTAGAAACGTTAACGAATACGAGAAGAAGATGGAAGATACGAACCAACTGGGAAAAATTAAGATTGTCCCGTTGGCAGGAGAGCCTTAGCAAATGTGAGAGTGTGGGATGCACGTTATCCCTACATCAATGAGTGCAATGTACTCTGAATGAAAATCAGTTCTACCGGGCTCAGGAAGTACGATACTGAAAGCAAACTCGGCATTCAGAACCCTCTACTCTTTTAGAAACCTGAGCATGAAAAACAAAAAGAAAATATACATGGCACTAATAAGACCAACTCTAAAATACCCTTCAGCAACTCTCTTCAGTGCCGCAAAATCGGCACTACAAGAATTGCAAAGAATACGGAACAAAGCGTGTATATCATCACAAACACAAGAAGAAGGGAAATGAAGAGAGCAGAAGACCTACATAGAGCGGTGGAGATCTCTCCGCTCAACTCTCTACGAAAAGAAAGAGCAGAAGTCATGAAAGAAGAGATAACATCTAGCACCCCCGACGAGATCAGAACACTCTTAGAAGAAAATCAAAGGAATCCATGCCAAGCAAGATTTCCATGCAGCGCCAGCAAGCTTGGAAACGAATTTGTCCCATTTTATGCCTAAAAATACAAAACAAATCTCGACCAATATTGCAACCAATACTGAAAATAACTAACCAATTTCCACTTAAAACCTGAACAAGAAAATTTCAATCCAAGGAGACTTCAAAAATAAATAAGAGGAAATAAGAAGAAGGAAAGGAACAAGAAGATAGTACGAAAGTACAAAGAAAACAACGGCCAAAATTAAGACACAATAACAAACAACTTCATCAACACAAGCAGTAAGATTAAAACATAACTAACAAGCTACTCAAAAACGTAAAACGTAAGAAAAACACTTTAACAACAATAAACAAACACTTAACCAAGAATACGCCAAGAACATAAAGGAGAAAACAAATAAACGAATTCAAAGGCTTGAATGCTGAATATATACATATATTTGCATGTATATGTGTACATGCAAAATATATGAAACTATATTAAGACAACAGATAAAACAACAATGACAAAACATGAAAGAGATTAATCTGATCTCCAGGCAACTTTTCAATATTTACAAATCTTATCTTCTACTTCCTTACTTTTCACCTTTATCATTCTTGACTTGTACACCACTATCTCCCAGACCCACATTTTCACCACTTTTCCCACAATACAATACAATTCTTTTCATTCTGACTTCATTATTTTTCAACGATAAAGGAGGAAAGCCACGCTGCAGATGATTGCATAGATCGAAAGCTCTTCATATAAAGTCAAGTTTGGTTTTATCAAAAACATTTCAATTAAAAAAAAAAAGATGAACGTAGGAGAAGTTTTTACCAATTATAAGATGAACTAAAAAAGATAATAAAAAAATGTAAAGTTTAGAAAGAAAATTAATATAGGTTTAACAACAAAATCTGCATACAAGAAGGTCTGTGTTGCAGGAAATGAATTCTTAAGAAATGGTGCTTCCCATATCCCATATAGTTAATTTATAAATATCTGATAACTTATCTAAAAAATTCTTATGTTTGTATATATTTATAATCTCTCATCCTTGAGAATGGGTTCCTACCCGAAACGTCGGTACCAAGAAGTTATAATATAGTAATGAACTTCCTAAATTTAGCCTGTTTATTTATCCTAAAAATACGTATACGCCTGGCAACGCGCAACCCCTCTGCTATCTTAAGATATATATATATATATATATATATATATATATATATATATATATATATATATATATATATATATGGAGGAATCCCCTTTGAATTATATTATTTCTCCACCTCCTAAGAGAGTATTTCTGGAGTGAAAATGAGTCGTTACTCCCTCCCCTCCTTCCGGCCGATCCCTCGTTTGACCCACCGCCAAGTCCCGTGAAATTCTCACCAAAGCTCCCTCTCAGTCGTCTCAACCCCCCCTCCCCTTGGGTAGGTACACTACTTTGTAGACTCAGCGTGAACCGCGTTTATGGCCCCACGCTGTCGCCCGTCCGCCTGGCTGCTGATCCCATTCGTTGATACTTCTTCGCAAGAAGGCGCTCGGTTCCTCGCGCCCGATAACAAAGGTTAAGATAGGCTCAATCTCTCTTTCTCTCTCTCTCTCTGTGTTTTGAATAGCTCCGGGTATATATGCCCTCACTCCAGGCTGACGGGTAGATTTGGTTAGATGAGACTTCCCTGAAAGGAGTGCACTTCAACGAGCTCTCTCCCAAGAAGTGTGAGTAACGGTCGTAAGCCACTGAAGAGCTGGACATCACCCGTGTCTTTGGGTCGAGGAAAGGAGTCTCTTGAAGCAACGCCAGCCTTTCTCATTCGCCTTCGGATCAAGGATTGGAGAAGCCATCGCCCGAAGTTCTTATGGTGACCTCTTACGACAAGAGGCCCATTAGCTCGCTCATGCAGAGTGTGAAGAAGTCATCTCTTCCCCCCCCCTTCCCTTCGGAGTTCGTTCGGTGACCCCCTGAGGACAGGAGGTCCGCATCTCGCAAACGCGAGTCCGAGAAGAGTAGCTCCACCCGCAGTGGGTTCCGTGGCTACCCTCCCCCCCCGCCCCTGTGAGTAATCAAGGTCACCAAGACCTCCCCATATTTGCCCCACTTTACCCTCGAGTTCAAAGGAATTAAATTACCTAACTACGGTTATCTAACTAGTATACGGAACTTAAGTCAGTCTCATTTTATCTACCATATATATATATATATATATATATATATATATATATATATATATATATATATATTTATTGTGTCCCCTTTTAGTCGTGTGTATTAAAAGGTTATGTCTTTCTCTCTGACTAATCCATTTCTGTAATTTCTCCTCTTTAGGTTCGGCAGCAATGCTGGCTCAGCCAAAATTGCCAAAAAGTCAAGACTAAGCATGTTTCACATTTCCAAGCAAAAACCAGGACCACAAATATGAAAGGAAATCCTTGAAGAGAAGATTCGTTTGCGGATGATGGGCTCGTACCATTGAATCTACTTCAACTACATGAATTTAAGGATTTTCTTTCATGTTAGTATGACTCAAATATTTTATATTTTTTCCATAGTTAATATCTGATTAAAATAATCATATTATTTGTATGAACATTAGTCGAACATTAGCCTAGCTAAATATTGTGATATTTTTTTCTATTGCTAATCATTGTATTTGTTATACTTTTAAAATATTTGTTCCGGACTTCAACCCGGCTGATTGGGTGCCATCTATATGCACCATTGTTAGATCCCTTGCAGGCAGTGGCAGATTTAGGTAGGGGCAATATGGAAACCCCAGGGGGTCAACTTCCCAGGGTCTGCATGGATTCCCTGAAGGAAAAATGGAGGTACCCAGTACCAAGCGCGATCGGCTCTTGTAAGTATGTTTTATTCTATTCCTAAGATTAGTTGTGTAACTTAACACAATGAATCACTATTTTATTTATATTTCCTTACGTTTTTACCCATGTTACATTATTTTTCTTATTTATGGTTGTTACTGTATATAGTTTGTGTACTTATTTTAGTATTTAAATATATTTTTGTTTTACACGTATAAGCAATGATAACACAGGAGAACAATTTTAATCACATTTTCTGGTGACTTAGATTTATCTGCGAATTTTAATTCGTTTTTTTTCATGCTGATTTCAAATATATAATCCATTTTTCCCTACATGCTATAGTTATTCTATAATTTCTATTTTCTCGTTTCCCCGAAAACTGCCCTCCAGACGGACAGAGAGGGTGCCTGCAAAAAGCAAATACTTCACAGTACATAGTAGTAAGATAGTAATAAGTGTTATTGTGCAAAATAATGACATTATTGTTTCTTTTTTCAGGTCTCACGTTAGAGTGATGGCTTCGTCAAGAGGTAATTGCGTTAATGATCCAGACATTTTCTGCTACATATGTGTCTGCTACATGCTAGTTCGTCAAAGGCGCAATATATCAAACTTTGTGATCCGCACTTATAAGGCATATTTTGATGTTCCTCTTGACGATCAAGATCAGAAGTGGGCCCCACATGCTATTTGGCATAATTGTGTGGAACAGCTTCGTGAGTGGACGAAAGGAAAGAGAAATGGTCTTCCTTTTGGAATCCCCATGGTGTCGCGAAAGCCAAAGGATCATGTATTGGACTGTTATTTATGTCTGGTGAATACTAAAGGGATTGGTAAGAAAAATTGGCACAAGATCGACTACCCCAACATTCCCTCGGTGATCCGGTCAGTACCTCATTCTGAGTCTTTACCAGTTCCGATTTTCAGTGGATATGCTTCCTCCGAGGATGAAAATGATGTACCTGATATGGACGTCAACGAAATGGATTCAGAGTCTGCAGATTAATCATCAGATGCTAATCAGTCATTAGCAACTCACTGTTTCAATCAAGAGGAGTTGAATGACTTGATATGTGATTTGGCGTTCTCCAAGAAAACTACAGAACTTTTAGCCTCCAGGTTGAGTGGAAGACATATGCTTGACACGATGTTCCTGGTCTGTTTACTGAGTTGGGACTTAGCACCTATAGCCCTGCTGAGTGGAGACTGTTTTTGGATAGCTCCAAGCGTAGCCTCAAGTGTGTCCTTTTGCATAATGGCAATAATTTTGGTGTAGTTCCTCTCAGTCACTTTGTCCCTCTGCCAGAAACTCACGATGGCATAAGAATGGTCATGGATTTACTTAAGTACCATGAACACGATTGGATCACATGTGAGACCTTAAGATGGTCAACTTCTTCCTTGGCCAGTGGAAGGGATATACAAAGTTTCCATGATATATCTGTATGTGGGACATTTAAGACCGTGGCAAACACTGGTCCTCAAAAGATTGGCCAGTTTGGGAAACTTTGGAAGCAGGAATGCCAAACATTGTTAATGAGCCAATCGTAAGTTGAGAGAAGATCGTTTTACCCCCCCTTCATCTCAAACTGGGGTTGATAAGGCCGTATGTCAAGGCGCTGAGCACTGACAAGGATTGTTTTCAGTACATAGTATCGGCGTTTACTGCTTTGTCATACGAAAAAATAAAAGCATGAGTATTTGATTGTCCCTAAATCCGAAGACTTCTGAGTGATTCTAGATTCGTGAACACCATGAATGAAAAAGAGAAGGCAGCCTGGCTCTCATTTTCTGCCGTTGTTCGTAACTTCTTGGGAAACAAAAAAGCGCATAATTCGGAGGATCTGGTTACTAATATGTTTTTCGCATATCGTGATCTGGAATGCAACATGAGTGGGAAGCTGCATTTCCTAAATAGTCACCTCGACCGATTCCCAGAGAATCTGGGAGCCGTGAGCGACGAATAAGGGGAATGCTTCCATCAGGATTTGATGACGATGGAAGAGCGCTACCAAGATCACTGGGATAGACACAGGATGGCGGACTACTGCTGGACGATTAGAAAAGATCAGCCAGAGAAGACTTACAAGAGAAAGCGTTACAAATGCAAATTTTTGCCCGATTGAAATCAAGAAGACGTCCTCCGCCCTGATGTACGGTCATTAATAAATTAGCATCTATTTGATTACAATATTTGTAATCCTAATGTGTAATTCAAGTTTCTTTTTATATGCAATAAAATGTTTGTGCAAAAAAACCTGCTTTACTATAAATTACGCAAAAAAGATGATTCAAAATTACTTCAGGGCATGATGATAGGCGTGATAAAATGAAAATTATTGCATAATATTAGTTATTGATATTACGAAAGATCTGTAGCATTTAGAGAGAATCTGATTTCAGATTTGAATTCAGTATGCTCGAATCAGGTAGGAAAATGTACTTTTGTCAATTCACCAAATACATTGTTCCCCAGTGTAATTTATGTTATTGTTACAAATAGATGACTAATATTAATAATAAAAATAATAGTTACTCCCGAGTGGGTTTGTTTTGGGGGGGAGGGAAGGAGGTAGCGAAACAGTTCATAGTGAGCGCCAAAGGGGTGGTTCGCCCAGAGCGCCATAGCTGCCAGAATCGACACTGCTTGCAACAACAACCAGTACAATGAAGGAAAAGATACAGCAAAGCTGGCAGCAGTTGACGATGTGTGTGTTACATAAGACATAGTAAACTAATCACCGCAGTTTCATTGGAGTCACTACGCATTGGATATGTAATTGATTTAGTGTATTATTTTTATATAATTGATAAAGGGACCATTGGGATAGTCTGATTGTCTTATAGCATAATATGTCCAATTATTCGACATGTGATCCTCATTCATATAAAAAACTACAAAAAAGATTAAAAATACAAGAAAAGTCGAAGAAGCAAGGATAAAGAAAATGACGACGTGTCGATGCCGAAAAGATGTCTATCGCCTCGTCACGTCTTCGCCGTCGACACGTTATATCAGTGTTTCAAAAATAGATGGCATAACTTCGGGATTATGTTCGCTATGTCTAAATAATAAAAATAGTTCCCATGAACATATGTCCGGAAATGCTTGGTTTCCGAGTTATAGGCTATTTAAACACATGCTAATCAGAATTCTTTTATTTCCCACAAGTGGCATCTACACAATGTTTTTGAGTGCCCTAGAGAAGCTACTCAAAATGTGTACCCCTTACCGTAATTCAGGCTTCACATCAACGTCTCCTTTACTCATGACCACTCCCCCAAGTTCCTGGCGTGTTTCGTATTGTCTCGCACCCTGCTACAATTCGGTTATGGATAGTGTCCTCATCATCTATTGGAGATGAAATCACAAGTGATTTTAAATGGCCCCACAAGTAGAAACTCAAGGGATTCAGATCAAGTGAGCGTGGAGGCCATGTAATGGGTCCAGCTCTTCCTATCCACCGACCAGGAAAACTTCTATCAAGGTACCTGTGGAGTACGAGACTGAAATGTGCGAGAGCACACTCGTCGTCAAATGCATGAAATGCAGTTGACGACGAGTGATAAGTGGAACGTCTTCCAGGAAATCAGGCGTGTTGTCTTCCAGAAAGCGCTTGTACGCCTCACCTGTAAGCCCGTTCGCAAGTACATAGTGTACAAATAACGTATCGCCAACAACACCGGCCCATATGTTGAGTGAGAACCGCTGTTGGTGACGTGATGATACAATTGGATGTGGATTTTCCTCTGCCCAAACATGCTAATTGTGGAAGTTGACTATTCCACCCCGTGTGAACTGTGCTTCATCAAGGAAGAAAACAAAGCTGGAAAAGTTTGGATTTCTAACGCAATGCTCCAATAACCATTGATAGAACGTAACTTTTGCATGGCAATCTGTTGGTGAAAACGCCTGTACACGTTTCAGATGATATGGGTATAACTGTTGTTCTCATAACACTCTCAAGACATTCGAATGAAGAACAGCCACTTGCCTTGCCAAGTGTTATGTGCTAATTTCAGGAGTATCATTCACAATATTCCGTATCTCCTCTTCTTTTTCAGGCGTCGTAGATCTTAGTCGTCCTCTATTGCCACCAGGAGGTTCGAAGGTCCCATATACATACAGTTGGCATTGAATATTCACAAATGTTTTCCTATTGGGTCATCTTCGGTTTGGGAACCTTTCCTGGTACAGACGATAAGCTTCTACAACATTATCGTTCACCAAGCCATACACGAAGTTTATATTTGGTCTCTCTTGATTTGAGTACATACTACTCACGATGCACCACTATCCAGACAACTACTTGATTGAATTCAATATATATATATATATATATATATATATATATATATATATATATATATATATATTATATATATATATATATATATATATATATATATATATATATATATATATATATATATATATATATATATATATATATATGTATAGATAATTTAATCACAAATCACGAGTGTGGAAATGTGTCGATGTCGAGGGCGTGACCATACGAAAACATACAAATGGCGAAAGCGTGATGAAGGCTAAGATTTGACGATGGTGATAACTTGATAATGAGGTGAAAACACGACGTTCGTCTTTTTAAGAGCCCATCTGGCGACTGCCTACTACGGCAAAAGTCACTGAAATCACATTACTGCCTAGTATTAGGCAAGATAAAAAAAAGAAAAAAAGGCAAAAACCAAACAACGCAAATACACAAACACAACAAAAAAAAAGAATCAAACAAACAAGCATAAAGCTCCCAAAATAAGCAAGAAGAAGAAGGAAACAGGCTACGACGGAGGTGAGCCTACCCCCGGTGCAGGAAGATGCCACCTACAACAAAGCCAATTAAAATGGATGAGGCCACCCACCTCCAAAAGTTCATATAGTCCACAACTCTGTTTACACGAACCCGTCCCGAGTACAAAGGACAGGCGGTAGCGAACCCGTTCGTACCGACGCGGGGACATATAATGTGCGCGAAGATCAGTGAGATAAAACTTTAGTCCTCTTCTTGCTTCTAATAATAATATATTTCTGCCTGTGTGTGTGGAAGCGGGAGCGCTCAGACAGGTACCGGCAGCTATTTAAGTTTTGATAAGGTATTCACCCATTAAAATGATCAAATGCGGGAGGAGGAAGGGAGAGGGGGGCATGAATGAGATTAAAATTGCAAATGATGTCGGCATGAATGTGATTTAAATTGGGGACATGAAAGGGGTGAACATGAATGAGATTCAAATTGATGATGATATAATCACAAATGTGATTGCAATTATGAGAATACAAATACGCATATGTTTCAAATTGTGGGGGCTATAAGACTTGGTAAAAATACTTAAAGAAAATGGAATGGACGGCAAAGATATCAGGTTAATTGCAAATTTGCATTGCAACTAGACAGCAGCCCATGGAAATAGAAGAAAGGAAGTCAAAATGGATAGACATAAGGAGAGGAGTGAGGCAGGGTTGTGTACTTTCCCCAGACTTCTTCTCGTTGTATAGACAAAAATGCATGTGGAATCTGGAAGGACTTAATATTGGAAGACAAAATGTGAACAACAAAGGTTACGCTGATGATACAGTTCTTTTAGCAGACCCAAAAGAGAAGTTGCAAAGACTTGTGGGTGAACTTAGAGACACTGGTGAAGAGAGGGATTTGAGGATAAATATTAGGAAACGCAGATCTTAGGTGTAACAAAACGAAGAGGGAAGTTAAGAGTGAGAGTATATATTGGAGTGAGACAAATCAAACAAGTCAGGGAGCTCAATTACCTAGGAAGTACTGTGAGAGACGAGGCAGACTGTGAGAAAGAAATAAGGAGAAGAATATTATTGGCAAAAAGTGCTTTTATGTAAAGGAGAAACTTATTAACGAGTATGAGCTTGGGAATGACATTCAGAATTAGGTTGTTAAAGTGTTATGTTTGGTCAGTTTTAACATACGGATGTTAGTCTTGGATGATTAAGAAGAATATGGAAAAGAAATTAGAAGCAACAGAAATGTGTTTTTTGAGACGGATACAAATAACCCCAGGGACAGCAAGAACATCAAATGAGGAAGTGCATGACTGAAGAGGGGCTTAATAAGAAGTATCCGGAGATGGCAGCTGCAGTTCTTTGGACATGTCCTGAGAGTACGAGGAATCGAAAGAGAATGACTGCTGAGAAGAAAGAAGGAAGAAGAGCCAGAGGAAGACAAAGGAAAAAGTTCATGGAGACCCTAATCAAAAACAAGAACAGAAGATGGACTGTGACTAGTCAAGAAGGCAGAAGAGAGAGCAGAATGGCACTCCATGGTAACTAACGTCACATGACAGGCACTTCGGTAAGGTAAGGTAATAAGACGAGAGAGATTCAAATTACCTGGATTGTTACCACGAGAGAGATTTGAATTGGCAGGTAGGTAAATACCAATGAGTTTCTAATTATGCAAAAGGGTATGCGATTCAATTGCGTGAGTTGTAATCAGGACTAAGATTGTTCAAATTGCATGCAATGCCTGCGCAAATTTTATTCAAATTGCAGGAGGTGGAAAGTAGCACAGATGGAATTCAAATTGCGGAAGATTTAAGTTCGAATGGGGTTCAAATTACAGGAGTGTAAGGGGGAATTGGATTAGAATGGTGGGGCTGGAGGTGTTAACACCAAGGAGTTTTGAATTGTGGGGTATTCACAAGAGAGATTCGAATTAAGGGTAATGTCAGCAGTAATAAGGTTCAAATTGGGGAGGAAGCAGGCGCGAGTTAAATTCAAATGTAGTCTAGAGTTTTCACGAAAGGGATTGAAATTGTGGGTGATGTAAGCATGAATGTGATTCAAGTGGGTTGGGGACAAAGTAGGATGAAACATCGTTTATGTTTATTGATGCAAAATGTACATTAAATATGAATTACCTGAGTAAAACGTTACACGTAATTTATCTGAGCTTAGTATTCACGGTTGGGGCGGCTTACACAGATGGACATTCATTTGTATCTTTCCTTCGTCTTATTTCACATTTACAGTCCAATATATTTTCTTTACTTTTTAACTGGCTTGGAACTGGGTACGCTGGGCCGTATTTTCTAAATAGTTCTTTTAAAACAGTCGCTGTAGAATCTGTATCGAAAGACGCTCGATCTGTTCCTGCGGCCAAAACGTTGTTCGCTCATAACTAATCGTCGTTAACAAGTGCGCGTAAACTGCCGAGCACGCGTCGTGAAAGGTTTATTCATTTTAAGTATATTATATGATAGGGACAGTGCGCAACTCTCCTGAATCTGTCTTCACCCCACAAATATTAATAATAATCAGCAAGTAAAGATATTTTTGTGCTACAATATAAGAATTTCAATCAATATACATCTGTATTTATCTGCGATAGGACTTTTGATCCCGACAACGGCGACACATGACGTCTCCGTAGATCTCGACCAAAAAGATGATGACAGAATCACGAGCAACTCAACGACGGCGATGAAAGCGGAGGCGCTGACCTCCCTAAACTTTAG
Organism: Ceratothoa steindachneri; assembly: GCA_963969495.1. Taxonomy (NCBI): domain Eukaryota; kingdom Metazoa; phylum Arthropoda; class Malacostraca; order Isopoda; family Cymothoidae; genus Ceratothoa; species Ceratothoa steindachneri. The sequence continues at coordinate 35,864,364 of OZ018332.1, forward strand.
CCGCTATGATTAACTTGAGGAGGCGAAGTAACGAGAATTGTGTGTGAGAACCGACGGCACGAAGCAGCTGCTGACCTCGATCGATGACACGAACCAGTAATGCGATCATGAAAAATATAATAAAAGATGTAATGTTACATATTTGCTTTTGGTTAGAAATCTGTTAGAAATCAATATTATTAAGCTGCCTAATGTAATTTTATTAATATTACATGTAAGTCTACTTTATTTAAATAATACTTTTATTCGATTTCATTAAAGTCTGATTTATTTATCATGTGATTGTCAAGATTATTCTTAAAAGTGTTTAAGTTGTGAGAATTGAGCACTGATTGAGGAAGCCCATCCCACCTATCTATTATTATCACTGTAAATATCTTTTTACGTTGAATATGAGAGAAAGGCTTATTATTTGGTAATTATGACCTCTTGCACCCTAACTGTTAGAATTAAATATATCATTTTTATCAACTAAATCTATTTTGGCACATAGTACGTGGTTAGGACGCGATGCTTAAATTGCCTCAGCCCGCAATGGATTAATAGAAGTGATGCTTTTTAGGAGTGATTAGCAAAATAATTTGTCTATATTTACTCTATAAAACGAAAACTTTTTTTCAATTCCTACAAAAGTGATCTTGAAAGGCAACCTTCAAAATCACGATCTTGATATGGATCTTCAAGATCACATTTTACTTATAACCTGATCTTGATCTTCAAGATCCTTTTTATGATCTTACCCATCTATGTGTATAGATGAAGGTGAAGAGTCTGCCAGATGAGTAATCTTTTTTTGTTTGGAACTTTATTTTTACTTAGGGTTTTGTCCCTCTTTTTGTATTTCTATTTTTTTCTCCATTGTTGATTCTGGTCATATTGTATAGTTATGTAACTCTCCTTGTCCTGTCTTCTCGTCGGGTCGTAGAACGTAGAGACGGGAGAGTTTTATCCAGCCCTTCCCAGAGGTTGACGCTAGGCGTGTAAATAAGTGTCGAGCGGGTCACAACGGTTACAATCATGGAATTCTTTAGAACTTATGAGGTCATTCCATTTAGGGACCACTGGATAGAGTAGCCTGGCTCTGGCCACAACGGCAAAAATTTACTTGGCGACGAAGGAGATGAGTCTGGGAGCTGTAGTTGAAATGATGAAGTGGATATGTGGTCACTAGGTGTGTTGGAGCCTTTTTAAATGTATCTGTGAAAGTGGAACTTGGAGAAGGTAAGAGCGATATCTGGCTTTGTGGATGTCATAGGGTATAAAAATATAGAAGGTCGAGGTTCTTTACTCGGCTGTCTGCAATGCGAAGCCAACAATTATCATTCTGCAGCAAAGATGACAAAATATTTCAAACTATAAATTAGGCTACATTAAGAAACCAATAACCAAGATCAATACGAAAAACAGAACAAAACACAAAAGAAAAAAACAAAACAAGAGTAGTTAAAGATTAGAGGCATGAACCTGCGTCGGAGGGAGGATTGCCTCCTCCGATGCCTGAGCATGCGCCCACCACATAAAATCTAACAAAACAGGGGAGGTAAACCTCCTTCTAAAAGACAGTTAGTCCAGAATTGCGAATGGACTAACCTGTCCAGAGTACTGTAGACATGCGCTAGCGACTAAATTCGTCCCGAAACCGGAACAGGCAACGTGCGCCAAGATACCACAAACTAGGCCACCTAACAAAAATATGGCGGACGTTATGGATGACTACACAGTTGTCGCAGTAAGATGCAGGGAAACCCTCTATCAAATGACAGTGCGTTCTACGAGTGGGCCCAATTCGGAGATGGCATAAAGCGGTTTCAAGCAGCTAATGCATAGAAGGGGTAGTTAAAAAAAAAAAAAAACGCAGTGCAAGAAACGCGCAACTTTACGTTTCCAGCGGCTGTCTCCTATCTTAATACTAGGATACCTGGAGCGTTGACCTGATTCCTGCTATGTAGTCAGTGTGAGGAAGAGCGAAATGTTGGCCTGGTTGTCTAGCCATCGCGGACACTATGCCGCCCTCACTCCCAACAATCCCTATATATCTAGGAACCCAGTAGAAGATAATCTCGACATCCGCCGGTTAGCGGCAGCCGGGGTTCACAGGTACCGTTAGCTAGGGAGTGCAGAGATTCTAATGCCTTAGGAGCCCTCGAGGCGCTTTGTGAACCGTTAAAGATAACGCTCCGTTCTCCAAACCGAACAAGACGCGTTATCTCCTGTATCGGAATCGAGGAGTGTATTGTAACAAACTTGGCCATGAAGACAGACGCAGCGCTTGATAGTGCCCCGCTAAAACAAAACAGAGGGGATGCGGCATGGAAGCCGACCCCTTCTTCGGACTTAGAGCTATCCGTGTACACTGGCACGGCTCCAGCGAGACACGAAGTGTATTCCCAAAAAGTTGATTTCAATACTTCCGACGTTGTAGAAAATTTGTGAGCAGAGGAGTGCTACAAATAGTTAAAGTTGCTAATTATCAAGGTGAGGTCTATTACAGAAACAGAGGCATCATGCGCCCACGGGTTGCATCGAGCTCTCAAGGAGCTACCTAGACTTAAACCCCAAAGTTTTAGGGGATAACTGGCATCTGTTGGCGGCAATGACGCAAAGAGATCGACTTCGGATGAACTACGAGTCGTTGACGACTCAATGAGACGTTAGTCCCGAGGGTACAAACGCATTATGCAATGTGTACGGCACAAAGAAAATGGCATCACTCTGGCATCGCCAATCATTTAGGGAACATGCGTAAGACCGCGGTCGCGAGTTGGAACCGAAAAGTATATTAAGTACGACTTTAGCAATTTACGCTCGGCTGCGGATGCGTGAAACTCTCATCCGTGGTCAAGCTTTGAGCGAACGAAGGAACATTAAAACAATAGACCAGTAGCCCTATCAACGCCTTAAATGCTAAACGTCGCCCCACGAAGAATGACCATAGGGGGCTACAAGTAACACTAATGCTGCGATTATGAGCCTACCGGGACTGTTCCCGATAGAAACAAGACCAAACAAACGGTGCAGATCCACCAATCAAAGTGAACCCTGTTTAGGAACAAGTTTGGGTGGCGCCGTGGATAGCGGCAGTGTACTACTTTAGTCTTGTCCAATGAAAAACGCAACATGTGCGATTTGACATAGTGAGAGATGCGGTTCAATTGATATTGGGATCGCCGCTCCAGTGGTGGCATCTGGGCCACATCAAAAAAGAGAAAGGTCGTCTTCGTAGAGAGTAGCGAAAACATCTTTCCGGAGCGGTCATACAGTTTATTGGGGGCAAATCGATGATCTCGCAAGGACAATTATATGATGATTGGGAGGCGTCCCCTCGCCCCTATTGTTTGGAAGTCCTCCATGATACCATATCTCAATCTAAGACTCCATGCGGTATCATAGGCCTTCTCCAGATCGAAAAACACCATGGGGTAGTGCTGTCTACGAACGAAGGCCTCGGAGATAGCATTTTCCAGCCGGAGCAAAACATCCAATGTGGAATGAAACTTGCGGAAGCTGCAACTCTACAGAAGACAAGTAGCCCGTGCTGCCCAGGAAAAAAAGGCTAATATAGCATTTAAAAATGTCTGCATCTACTTGTACACGCAGTGGGTTAGAGAAAGTGGGCGGAAACAGGCTAGAAGAGAATATAATCTCTCCGGTTTGCGAACAGTAGTCTTTTGCCAAAATATCTGGCAGGATACCCTCATTTGAGATCCCGATGAATAAATCTAACAAAAATGCTATTTCTTGCTCACCTAGGTGTCCAAGCATGGCATATAGAATATCATCTGGACCAAGAAGAATGTCCCTATATGAAGCAAGAGGGGGAAAGCAAATCACAGAGCGTAAACATTTCGTTGAAGGGTTCTTCAACGATCTTGCGACAGGAATTGAATGCTGGTGGAGCAGCACTTAACCTAGATAATATCAAGAAAATGATTCAGAAGGACTCCGCTACAGGCACGGGGTCCGAGATTCTGGTCTCGTTCCCTGGAGGACGAGAAGAGGGTCCTACGAGAACATGCCTCGCATCTTTTTAACTCACTCTTATACCTCTACAAGAGGGGCCTTCCAATTAAGCAAAGATACTTATGCCGCCCAAGAAGAGCTCCTGTTGTGCTTCAAAATATACCTGAACCTAGCCCTAGCTCGACGAAATTCCCCGAGAGTGAATGGTTTTGGCGGCGCTTATAGCGCATCTAGGCAATTTGTTTCTATCTAAAGGCTGTTCTCTGAAAGAGATTAGGTCCACTGCCTGAATGGCCAGGACCTTCTCTCAAAAAGATACGAGCTACATTACATCGATGAAACAGGGTGTGGATAGAGGCAATTTACACACTTGCATTGCATAATACGGATTTATCATGCAATTCTTTTAAAAAGCTTGTGGACATTTTGTGTTTATCCGACCTGGTACGTCTGCAAATTCGACTAGTATTATCGAAACGGTGGCAATGGTAACACCTCTACGGTAGTGACAAGAATACCTTGATACGGTAACGATATTAATAGGAACACACCAACTCAGGAACTTTGTCACGATCGAAAGTGGTGAAAAGCCTTTCCTCCTGGCCGCTCCTTTGTTGGCCAGCTACTAGGTGATATTTTTCAAGTAGTTTACGAGTTCTATCGCATAAAAGACTCCTTTCACAAAGTTCATAGTAGAGTGCGGCGTCACCGGCAGTCATTAAGTGTAAAAATGGCACTAATCATGGCCGCCTCGGAAGGGTCTGATGCATTCACCATAAGGTTCCCGCTCGAGAAATTGGCCACCTTCGGCTTTCTAGTGATCAAACCTGCTAATGCTCTCCTCTTATGTATCACGTTGCCCTTGGCCAAAATTCTACCCCTAGTGAAGCGAATAACCAGAAAGTGTTTGAAGCAAGTGGGGTCGAAAACGCCACATAGTCTCTCAATGAGGGGTTGCGACGTAATTGAGGCTCCGCTCAGCGCACTTGCGACTTTTTTCTTAGTCTCCTACACCCTACCTGAAGGCGATTCGGCTCCGGATGTGCCAGTCCTGGTCTGTTCAATTACCGAAATGGCAGAGGACCCTTGCTCGTCTTTTCCCTATTTTTCTCTCTTTTCCCCAGGCCCAGAAGGGGGCCCTAGGCCAGAAGAGCCATCTTCAGCCATGTTCTTCTCCTAAATGGGTAAGTTCATAGATGACAAAAGGGCACCAACCTGGTGAGGATGTCCACCCCTCTCATCGCGAGAACTCAGGGGACCTGTGCATCCTCAGGAGGACCTGCCATAGGGCAGATTTTGGATCGGGGGTGTCTCTCAGTGATTCTTTGTTTCTCCCCCTGGAATACACTGGCATCTTGGTTGGGGGAACCTTAGCGACGATTTCCACCTCAGCTGGACCTCCAAATAGTTAGCCACCAAGGTATCGGTGAACCCGACTGGGGACTCTTTAGGCCTCTGGAATGTACATAGTTAACATGATCGTGTGCTGCGAATCGACCTCCATCGGGGTAGAAAGTGGCTCAGGCACGCCGGCCCACAACAAGGTCAAGAAAGTCTGAAACGGTAGGGGATATAGTCCGATGGGCGCTGTCATCCCTTGTCCTTGTGATGTGGTTCGCCCCATCGAGCTGCTCCAGTTCGGTCAATTCTTTGCTGGGTGTTCCTTGTATTCTTGGCGAACCTCAATGAAAGATATAAGAGAGGCCGAAGTTGGTACTGAAGTAGAGTCATCTAAGTATGACTTTAAGGAACGATTCGAATGGAATGCTGCCTTACCCATATATATAGAAAAGGGGTAAACCTCTTCTTCGCTCGAAAAAGGTTCGAATGACCCCTCTTCAGAGGTGGAGTTGCCTGAGGGCAGCTTTATAGGTGATAAAGATGAAACCGATTTTACCAATGAGAAGTTAAAGCGTGGTGTTCGAACCTGTGCAGCCACACACACTGACCATAAGTTGCCCAGTCGAGTGTCTTTCCTTAAGGGCCGCAGCTTCCAACCGAGCAGCCAGAGGCAAGGCAACAGGGTGGATTTCATTACTAGACCGTAATAATCGTCGACAGGACGGCCAAGATCTGATAGGCTGACCCAGAGACAGGATCCGATACCTTTAGACGACCTGACAGCTAACAAGTCAACAAAGCCCACTCAACATAAGCAGTCCAGCATTTGGGGCAGTTAAACGTCCGCACGGAGGTGATCAACCAATTAGGCGTAGGGTAGGGATCATTGGCGCAAAACTTATCTTCACATTTATCTCGCCCCAAAGTTTCCTGAAACCATCGGACGTTAAAGAGGGCTGTGCATAGCGGTTCTAACACCTCTCTTATGATGCGGTGTGAGAAGGCTGGTGAGGGTATTTAAGCGTAAAGAAGATATAGAGGTGAAATTCGTAGAAAAATGTAGCTGCTTAGAGACAAGGAGAAAAAGCACCAACTTCCCCACTTTCGGCCATGAGGACGAGCAGTTCCTCTGGAAACTGGGTGTAATAGTCTACACAGGATAACCTCCCCCTCTGTACAGGCACGCTGTGCTGGTCATACAAGTTCCAGCTGTAACATATATATAGTAGCTCCAGCTATAACATGTACCTTTCTGCCGGAGAGAAAGGGTTTAGGGGATAGTCTTAGAAAAAAGAGGTGATGAGCGAGACCAAGAGGAGGCGCACCAGCATCCTCAGGCCCCGTGAGATAAGAGTTAAATTCAATCCAGTAAGCGGGGCTTTCCCTATTTGTACTCGACCCGTGAGGGCGTGCTGCTTACCCTGCGTCCCCAGGAAGAAGTAGAAGAAGTCCTAGTTGGGTAGGTACACCTTCCTTGGTGATTGGCACCCTGAGTCCACCACGTTGTTCTCCACATATTGGTTTTAATAATTATGGACAATAAAAATTCGTCCATTCCCCTTCTTCCCTTCAATCCAATCAATACCGTCCCGTTATTATTGCGCCATCAAACCTCTCGCCAGTCAGCTGCTTTCTATCAATAACGTTGTATCAAAATTCTTTAACGATCAGCATCTAAGACAACAGTCTCGGAGAGCAGGAGCATGTCAGAATCAATTTATCTGTATATGTTTTTCGGTTGTTTTTTTTTGTGTTAACATCCCATCTTTATACGTTGAGAGGAAGATTACCAGTCTGGTTCTGATGACCATGTTTACTTCATCTGCTCTGTTGGGGTGTTTTGGTTCTAATAAGGGCTTTAAAGTCTACCAGAGCGCAGCTTTTTGTACAAATTCTCCTCATAGAATGTGAGTGAAGAGCCTTTTCAATCAAGAAAGCCTTAAATAATCCATACTCTATTGTCAAGTCGTATTACCACTTGAAAAGAACTTAGCCTACGCCGTTGGCACCAACTTCGAAGGTGATTGTTCTTGTCTGTGTAGTATTTTTGTTAATTGAGATGACGAGTTTAATTTGTTTGGCGTCAATTTTGTCTTATTTTGCTGGGTGGCTTATTATACAGTCTCCGATGTAGTCTTTTTCTCTTCTCCGATTTTGAGAGGATTATTTTTTTGGGTGGAGCTACGTAATTGTTGGTTCATTGTATTTCTATCTCGTGTTTAGAGGTTGCCTCTCATGTTTTTCCTTTTCCCTTTCATGTAACCTCCGTGGAGACAGCTTCCACGTTGCGTACGGACGGCACTTTACCTGACTGTGGGTTTGAGGAGTTCGGTTCCATTTCATTCAACAACCTATTCAGCTCCCAATTAAATGTTCCAGGTACTTGTGAAGTTTGTTACGTGTGCGTGTAAGATGCACGTATGCAGCTTGGTGCGCATCGCTTGGGATTGTAGTTGGTTTGCGGTTATGCTTGGGCAACTGCTGTGTACGGTGAGGCTCTTCTTGGTTCTATTTTTTATGCTCATGGCACACTGCATGCTCAGGATTATGCATGGGCAAGAGCAATTGATGCAGATTTTCTCTTGGGATGTTGTCTGGAATATTTGGACGTTAGTTATACTCGCGTCGTGGCAAGTTGCTCGAATATTTTTTTTAATGGTTCTCGTTGTTTTCTTGTGCCCAATATAAATGAAATCATCATTAATATATTTTACGCGTGCCTAAACGCCATACTTTTCAGACAAATGCAAACTCACCCAAAAAATCTTAATCGTCGAACCAGACAAACCACTAGATTTACTCACTAGTTACCGACTTATATTGCTCTAAAACATCATCGAAAAAAAATCTTCGATAAGATCCATAACAAAAAACCTTAATAAATACATGGCACGTGTGAAGGTTGATGGAGCGAAGGTGATCCGCTTGCTGGTTCCTTCTGAGATGGCGTCAAGCGAGACGTGGGAGTCTTGAGTCTTGTTCTTCGCTGAGATAGTGACCAGTGGTGGAGAGGTTTGCTCTTGACTGACCACCGCTGCCGAAGAGGCTTCCTACAACACAAAAGGAAGAGGCAGAGGAACGGAAAGTGGAGTTTAAGTAGTAGAGGTTGTTGAAAGGCTGGGTTGTGGATTGTGTGGGGAGGCTTAGTAGAGCAAAAAGTGTTATAATGGGAGAAAGAAGAGGTAAAGGTCGTTCTAGTTGAACCTTTTTTTATATAGGCGGGTTTAAGGCGGCCTATAGAGACAGTATCCTGCCTGGGGCCAAGCTGAAGTACAAAGAACTTCAACTCCCTAGAGATGACGAGAAAGGATCCGTCATAGACTGGTTGCAAAGAAGTGCGAGTTAAATCGCAACGGACGAAAACATAGGAGCATGTTGTCATCTCTTTTAGCATGAAGGTTTTATAATTAGCAGGCACTCTAGGGGCGGTTGGCCTAACTTCTGCCATTACCCGTACAAAATCATATACATATGAAGCAGGACCGAGGTGAGATGGTAGAGGTTGGTCAGAAGAAGAGAAGAATTGACCAGGAAGACGAAGTTGAGTATCGTAGACAAGTTTCGCCACGGAGAAGGCCAAGTCCTCTTTCGAGGATGAACGAATACTCAGGAGAATCAAAGGTAGCTTGTCCACCCAAGTGATGTTGGGATCTGTGAAGCGTAAGCTTGCTTTGAGGGTCCTGTACAACCGTTCCACTTTAGCGTTGCTTTGGGGGCGGTAGGTAGTATAACGTAGACGAAAGGAGCCAAGCACTGATATGAGTGCATCCCATTGGTGGGATTCAAATTGGCTGCCACGGTCAGTCATGGTCGTTGAGGGAACACTAAAACGAGCAACTCATGATGAGACGAAGGCTCCAGTGACAGTGGAAGTTCCAATTTCCGAGATAGGAATTGCCTCTACCCATCGAGTAAAGCGATCGATTAGGGTGAGAACATAATTGCAACCACGGGAGTAAGGCAAATGACTTACTAAATCGTGGTGAACGGCGTCAAAGCGTGACGAATGAAGAAGAAAGGGGATCAGAGGAGCTTTTGCGTGACGATGAACTTTGGCGACGGTAATCAGAAGGAATACGAGGGCGAGGACAGACAGGTATTGAATAGTCGACCAAGATGCGCCTGGAAGGACTGTCCGGTAAGTCGATCTCGCGAACGACGAGTTGAGAAGAGTGACGCAGTGTTTGCGTGTCTTCATCTTGTTCCTGGGCTAGCGCTATCGTTGCATAATCGATGGGCGCAGTGTGGGAGAGATGCGTGCCCTAAATCGCGTCAATGCGGGAAAGAGCATCCGGTACGACGTTTGAAGAACCAGAAACATAGTGAATATCATTTGTCATATGCAGGATGAAGTCAAGATGACAATCGTCCACTGCAGGTTGTACTGGCGAAATACTATGAGACAAACAAACACCGACCAAAGGCTTATGGTCCGTAAAAATAATGAAGTCAGGTCCTTCCACGTGATAGCGGAAGTGGCGGATTGCGATGTACATGCCGAGTAGCTCGTGAGAGAACATACTATACCTCTTTTGAGAGTCAGAAAGAGAGCGAGAGAGGAAAGCAAGAAGTTGCCATTGGTCACCAATCTTTTGTTGCAGGGTTGCACCTACATGAGTCGAGGATGCGTTTGAGGATACACTGATGGAGGCTCCTGGAGAACGATGACCCAATTTTACAGCGCGGGCAATAGCCTCTTTGATGTGAGAGAATGCATCGCACGCCTCAGTAGACCATTCAAGAGGAGAATCTTTTTGGTCTTGGTGAGCATAGAATTGATAGGTTGCATGACCTGGGCACAGTTTGGAATGAATCTGTGGTAGAGGTTAATCATGCCACAGAAACGTCTGAGCTGTTTGCGTGATGTGAGTCGAGGAAAGTTGCGCATCACGGTAACTTTATCTTCGAGTGGGATAATCCCGGAACTCGAGACACGGTGTCCAAGAAGGAGAGTTACGAGACACCAAAGAGACACTTGGAGGTGTTGACGACTAAACCGTACTCTTGAAGATGAGAAAAAACATGAAGAAGGTGGGAAAGGTGTTCCTCCAGCGAGGAGGATGCTATTAGAAGGTCAACGATGTAGCAAAATATAAAAGGAAGACCCATAAAGACTTGGTTCATAAAGCGCTGGAAAGTTTAACCAGAGTTGCGCAATCTAGATTGGATTTTGACCATTTCAAAATATCCAAACGGCCTGGTAATGTTAGTCTTTCTAACATCATTTGGGTGAATAATGATCTGGTTGAAAGTACGAACCAGATCCAGGCGAGAAAAAAGAGTACAGCCAGAGAGGATAAGGTGAATTCTGCTATGAACAGCAATTGATATCTGTCAGAGATTGTAATAGCGTTTAGAGCCATGTAGTCCTCAACTACTCTGAATTCCCCTGGCGTGGATTTGGGCACATTGTGGAGTGGAGAGACCCACAGAGATAAGGAATGCCATTAAATACCTGCATCTATCATGAATTGAAATTCATCACGCATAGCAGACAGAATGTCTGGAGTTAGACGGCGTGGACGAGAAAATACAGGACATCCTGTGTATCTATTCGATGCACCACAGTATGTTTTATGGGTCTATCCTTCGAAGGTGGAAGGGTTAGTTCAGGAAACTTCTGAAGAAGGCGCTGAAATGGTGGTTCGGTGGGTGTGAGGCGAATAGAGAGGAGGGTAATCTGAGAAGGTAAGTACGAACCCGAAACTGTGAGTAGTGTTTTGTGGTTGACAATCGATTCAAAGGTCGTGAGCCGAAAGAAAGTCGAGGCCCAATATTGGACAATCTACCTGGGCCATAATGAAAGTCCATCAAAAAACCCGACGGAGACCGAGTGAGACTTGAAGGTTACGCCTTCCATAGGTCCTAATATTGGTCTAATTGGCTGTCTCAGAACTAAATCTGAAGAGCAGAAGCTTTGTCGGCCTTAGAAATTGGTATGACACTGTATTCAGCACCAGTATCTACCAGGAATGAGAAACCAGAAAGTGGGTAAAAAATGCGAAAAAGAGGACCTACCTGAGGAAATGAGGTGTAGGCAGGTGATGTTGCCCCGTTTAACCCTTGCCTTTTTAGTTTAAAGGATGTGATTGAAGAGTTTAGGGTGAATTCGGAGGATTGTGAGAATTTGGAGAAGGTGGTTCAGGTAGGGGGAAGTGAGAAAACTGGAGGGTTGAGGTTAAAAGGAGGTACTGGTTCCAAATATGTGCACAGTTCCAAGCATTTTCCAGGTTGTGCATAATATTTCTTATGGTACCAACACCATTGAGTAAATTGAGAGGAAAGGGAAACTTTATGGTTCGGGAGACTACTTGTCGCAGTATCTGAAGAAGAATAACAGTGGCTACAAGGCTGTGTACAGTATTGTGACCGTAGCTTTGATGGTACCAGCATAGGCCTGGCGGTATGGAAGGTTATGAAAATAGGCGGAAGAATAAGGTTGAAAATTTTGCTGCTTCTCACCTTTTTGCGTTGGGATGCCCTCGTTGGTTTCTCCTTTAGGACCAGATCGGGACCTGCGCCTCCGATCGCCCAACACGTGTCTGTGCTCGCTCTGTGATCCTCGTTGCAGTTTTAACCGCTCGATGTCGGCTTCCATCCTTCGTATTGAAGTTTCAAGTTCCCTCGATAGAGAAGATGGAACCCTTGAACGCTCCGACCAGTCACAAGAGGAGCTCGTCGTTGCCCGAATCTGAGAACTGAAAGTGTTGTTAGTTGGGCCATGATTTTTGGCCGTCGCCCCAATTCACGTAAGGATTAACAAAGAATTTATAGGTGGTTATGGCTATCTGCTCTATATTAGAGGGGTTTGAATTTAAAATAAGTGGTCTGATCCCCTCTGGGACTTTCTTAATGAAAATCTCAGTGAGGAGAGGGCTAAAAGGGTCGGGTTGTGCACCTTTTACCCTGCTAAGGTCCTTTAGGTGCTTTAAGAAGGTCGAAGGACTCTTATCTCCAATTTTCTGAGTGTTAGGAGCTCTCTCGGGTCGTCTACTTGAGATCTGCCGTACTTCATGTGAAAAGCCTCCCTCAGGCGGTCCAAAATGCCAGCCTGTCCCCCGTTAATTAAAATCTCCATGAATTCAAAGAATATACTTATGGAGAGACTCTGTATGACTGCTGCTGTCTTTTCTTCTTCTGTGATGTTCTGGGGTTGATAAGGAGGGTTGAGACTTCAGGCCATGCGATTGGATTTTCTGCATCGAATACTAGAAGCGAGAGATATGCCTGTGCGTAGACTGCGGATTAGATTTAGGTGCTTGATTGTGTTGATAGTGTGAGCTGCTAGCCGATGTCCCTTGCTGTTGATCCATCATAGTCTATACTGTTTATTTAGTTGCACACGTGAAGGTTGAATTAATGTATTTCTATGCGTAGAGTAGCTGTGGTTGTTAAGAGTGCACGTTTGTGTGTGTGCTTATGAGCGCGTACAGAACGCAGGCCTGTGGTCACACTAGACGAAAATCCTAGAGATTGAAATTAAGGAAATATAAGAAATTAAAGAAAATTATTCTCTGTATTTAAGGGATGTTAGTAAATACTAATTGAATCGTTATAATGAAGGTAAAAGCTAGGCTGAGTTAACGAACACGAGATTAAAAATGGCGTACGTGCTTCATGAATGACAGTGTGAGTTCCGAAATCTCACATTTTTGTACGATTGTATTTATTTTTGATAATTAAGTGAGTCTCGTGTTTGGGCATCATTTTTATTCTGAGGCTTTAACTATTGCATGAATGAATTTGTTGCCTTAGATAGCGATGCAATACTCACTACGTGCATAAGTTTTTTATTTGGGTTGGACTGATCGTACGGCAAAACCTAACGTGGATTGGAACTCACCGAGCCGAGCTACCAAAGGAATGAAATGATCCGACAAGAACAAAATAGGATATATTATAATTTTACAGAGAGTATGGATTTATAGTAAATTTTCGTAAATTTCTTTAAGTAACACAAATATAACTGAGATATTCAATTGTTATGGTATACAGAGAATATGAAAGGTAAGTAAGCGGTTGAGATTGAAATATAATACAAGTATACAAAAAATACAATTATGTAAGTACAAGTTAGTACTCTGAGTACAAGACCATATATATATATATATATATATATATATATATATATATATATATATATATATACGAGGGGCGAATCAGTAGGGTAGAACAGAGGAAGGGGGATGGCTTTTTGTGGGGGTGTTAGGACAAGTTATGACAAGTCAGGACCTGCAGCCGCACGCTCCTGCCTCGTCTATTTAAGAAGCAGTAGCTGATCGCAGATCATCAGTCACAAATTTTTCAACAATGGAGAAGGTTGAGCACCGCGCACTGATCAAATTTTTGACCAAGGAAGGCAAGAATGCCAAAGAGATCCGTGAACGCATGGTTGCAGTGTACACCGACACTGCCCCTTCCTATACAACCATTGCTCACTGGAATAGGGAGTTCCGCCATGGTCGTGAGTCCCTTGAAGATGATCCCCATCTAGGACGCCCGGCAGACGTCACCAGCGAGGACAATGTGGCCCGTGGGGAGAGGATGATCCTCGAAAATCGACGGGTGAAGGTCGAAGAAATCGAGCGAGAACTTGGAATATCACATGGAAGTGTTATCAACATCATCCACGACAATTTGACCATGACCAAGGTCTCTGCCCGTTGGGTCCCTAGAAACCTCACGCCCCATGATCGACTTCAACGTCGTCAAAGTCCACAAGGTCAGAGTTGCACAAGCTGCCCTGCGTGAGTGCGGATTCGAGGAGCTCAACCATCCCCCCTACAGTCCAGATATGACCCATAGCGACTACTTTTTATTCCGCCAGCTCAAGGCTGCACTGCGTGGACCCGGTTTGGGGACGACGAAGATGTCCAGCTTGCCGTCCAGGAGTGGATTGAACAGTAGTCGGGAGATTTCTGGTTGTCGGGAATTCGAAGCCTCAGGGACAAGTGGCGCAAGTGCATTGAAGTCGAGGGTAGTTATATTGAAAAATAAAAAAACACTTTTGCTCATATCTCGTTTCCTTATATCCGAATTGCAAAACTTATTGACCGCCACTTGTGTATATATATATATATATATATATATATATATATATATATATATATATATATATATATATATATATATATATATATTTATCGATGGGGTTGCTGCTAGTCAGACGAATTTTTATTTTCACCAGGAATGAGAGTACATAGAATGCGGAGAAATTCATCTTCATTTATTCGAGATAAACAACGTTTCGAGCTGTCTGCTCATCTTCGAGTTCTATGTTATAAAGGAATACATAATTTACAATGAATTATAATATTAAAAAAAATGTCTAGAATTCCGAAGAAAGTTTTTTAAATTATTCAAACGCTATTTTTACCATACAAATTTCAAATTTGTATTTATTAGCAAACTCAATATAGGTAGTTGGTTCAGTCAAAAGGACAAACCTCCTCTAGGGATGCGCAGTCGTGTTGTTTACGAATTCACTTGTCCTCGGTGTTTCCAATGAAGATACATAGGCAGCACGATTCGCTCCCTGAGAGCAAGGTTCTCCTCACACATGGGCATCAGCGCCCGTACTGAAAAAACACTTAATCGTAAAGAACCATCCCCTATCAGAGCACATGCAATCAAATGCAACGCGTATATAACTTTAGATAATTTTACAATAATAGATCAGGATAACAATGAGCAAAGCTTAAGAATACTACTAGAGTCCCTTTATATTAAATCCAGTGCCCCTAGTCTCAATTGCGACTCGTCCGCTGCTCCCCCACTTATGACATAACTCTACTACCAATACAATCTTACATTCGTCCACTTAATCCCCCCTCCCCACTTCTCTCTGTAGTCAGACCAACGATGGTGAGTGTTTTGATGGTTCTCCCTTGTATTCCTCTACGATTTGTAATATCCTAACTCATTTTAAATTATGTATTTTCTTAGGTTTTGCATTATAGGAAAAAAAAGTCTCTTTTTGTAGATATTTGTCAACACTCTTAATATTCTAATTTCTAGACATTTTTTTTTAATATTATAATTCATTGTAAATTATGTATTCCTTTATATCATAAAACCCGAAGATGAGCGGACAGCTCGAAACGTTGTTTATCCCCAATAAATGAAGATGAATTTCTCCGTACTCTATGTACTCTCATTCCTGGTGAAATTATATATATATATATATATATATATATATATATATATATATATATATATATATATATATATATATATATATATATATATATAATTATGTGGTGTAGGTATAGTAATTATAATTAGCAGTAATTAGTAGGGTAGAACTATGATGGAGTATGAATTTAGGGTGTGCAATGAGAGAAGAACATGAGTGTCGTAGAATTCAGGTAGTCTTTCTGAACCCTTTTTGACTTCCTCGCCCAATGATGCGGGGGAGGGAAGACAACAGCCCCGATTGGGGGGACAAGATTTTCCGAGAGTGCGATAGGGATTTAAATGGCGAGAATGAATTACTCGTGGCCGGTATTGGTATTATTTACTAAGGCTTTGGTGGTCGGAGGATTTAAATAGGATAACAAAAGTAATCTTTAATCTTATACAAACAATAATAGATATTTACAGAATAATATACAAGCGATTTAATTAACACCGTTATTAATTGGATGAAATTGAAATGACAAGTAAGACTCGTCTCAGCCGTACTAGGCTCAATAATAACATTAATTACCCGAGGGTCAACGGGTAATTATCGAGCCGTACGAGGCTCGTTAATTACATTAATTACCTGAGGGAGAGCGGGGTAATTATCCGAGAGGGACCAGGAGGAAATCGCGCGTTGAGTCACTTCGTCGGAGAGGGTCACGCCTCTTCGACGATGAAGGAAAATGTAAGTCTTACAATTTTCTTGAGAAGACCACGAATATGGGTACTCGGGGAGAGATATTCTTCAAGGAGAGTGGTTGAGCACTATATTCCAGACTTAGTCTTTGTCGTTCCGAATATGGGCTCCTGCTGCGAGGCCGAATAGTACCGGGGTTTGTCGCTCGAGGATTGCGCGTCGTCAATGAATGATTCGAAAGACCTCTTATGATGCCGCGTGAATACTTTCTGTATTGCGTGGGCTTGCTTACTTGGAAGGAACGGGGAGACAGCTCGTGGCCCGAAAGCTCAAAAAATACTTCCTCAATTATCCTTGGGGTAGAGAATTTATATTATTCCGACGGAAGCGTTATCGGTTCGGTCCCACAGCCTTGATGATGAGTATCAGCGGTGAATGATGTAACGCCATAAACGGGACGAGTTTCTGGCGCGTTATCGCTCCGGAAGTTTACTGAAGGTCTGGAAGCAAGGCTACTTCGCTTGGAATCCCTTCTCGTGACTTGATCACACCCGCTCGCTCTCTTTCTCTCGTTTCCTGACAAGGAGTTAGGATCTACTCTCGTATAGACTGATTGCCGATAATAATTGGGAGAGAAAAGGTGACTAGCTTTTATCCGAAGCGACGCTCTGCACAAGTGGACTTTGTACAGCACTTCAAGCCAGATGGCGAAAGGCGTGTGTTTGTATGTGCATGTTTGTGTAGGGAAAACTTTAAAGAAAAGGTATTTTTGATGTATTAGGGTGAAGTTACATGGAATATTCTCGTTACAAATTAAGTGATTGATTATATTCTGGGATGATAATTTTACATATTATATACATATGAATCTAATTTTTCCAGAATTTTTACTATTTATAGGAATGTTCCAGAGGGTATTACTATAGAATATGTTGGAGAAAGTGATCAAAGTGAAGTTTGAAGAAAGTTAGAGATTTGAAAAGGGTTGTTAGATTGGCTGAAAATCAGGTAATATCTCTTCTTTCTATAGATTTGCAGTTTTGAAATTATTAAGTAAAAGGATAGACACCTGTGTATCACGTACTTTGTATTATTGGAAATGTATCTTTATCTTGCACTCTTTTCTTTCACTTTTCCCCTAGTATAGTTTACTCTATTTGGTTTGTCTTGTCAAGTAATTTTTTGTGTTCCTAATTTGGTTGTCATATTCATTATTGCTATTCATTTTTGCAGTCTTTATTTCATTTTCAGTTCGTGTATTCCAGTTTGGTTATTTTTTTTCCATATTTCAGTCGGTAGTCATGATCTGGTATCGTTAGTTTCTTTTCATTTCTTCCCTCCCCATGTCTAAATTTTTTCTTCTCTCGTTCTAGTTGTCTTGCTAGCAGGAATTGAAATCTACACCATCCCTCCCGTCACCTATCTGGTTAGCTAGTTCTGTGCCAATTTCCTCTTGAGACTTTTTAATGACTTTCTATGCTCTTTTCTTTATTGTTTTCTTCAGGGTTTTTTTTAGGTTCTGCTCTTCTTAGGGTTTGCTATGATAAATATTCGTTTATTTAGTATCCTTTGTAGTTTGAATAGATCGCTGTTGTTTTCTATCGATACTGTGCATAGCTAGTGTCCGTATACTATTGCAGATTGAAGAACTACTTAGTAGATCTTCCTTTTATGTTTCCAGTTGAGTGCTCTTAATCAGCAAATAAATTGCACTTTACTTTTGCCTTTATTTGCTCTTTCCGTTACTTGTTTCTTGTAACCTGCATATTGGCATAATATTCTTTCTAACTTATTATTCAGTCCTAACTTCAGTATTTTGAATTGCATACCCTCGATTACTAAACTGAGTGGGATCTCTGTGCCTCCGTTTTTCTTAAATTGAAATTAGCAGTCGATTTGTAAATTATTGCTCTGTAAATGTTTGATCTGTCTGTGGTTGATAATTTTCTCAAAAAATCTAGCAACGTAATAGGAAAATAGCTTCTATCTTCCCACCTTAACTGTGTTTTTTTCTCGCCTTTGGGACGAAAAGCATTTTCGCTACTTTAAGGTCATCGGGAAAATAGCCTGTATTTAGGCACGCATTTGAAGTATTTCTTATCTATTCTAGTATGTTATTGAGAACTTCTATAGAATTCATGTTGGTGATGTCTAATTTTACAGGAGCTCTTTGTTTAAGTTCTTAATGATTTCCTTTAGTTCTATTGATGCTATGGGGGCGTCAGTTCTTTCGATGGTGTTTCTTCTTCGGCGTAATTACTAGAGGATTGTTTTTGTTGTTTTTTTTCTATATATATTTATTAAGCTCGCCTGTTATTCGATTTTTAAATCCTATGTCAAAATTTAAGTGGTGGTGGTGGTGACCCCGTCCCCGGCCCGACAGTGGGTCGGGGACCCTCACACCTATTCCAGGCCCGACCCCAGTCCTCGGACCATCGCAGGAGCAGACCCGCCGCCTCTCGGGGTCTCTTCCAGAGATCTACCGGGCCCAGGTCTGTGGGTATCTGTGGGCAGTTGAAGAGATGCGTGGTGTCGTTTATCTGTTTTAAGCATTGGGGCAGTTTGGTGTTGTATAGGTGGTGGGAGATATTTTGTGCATGTATGACGCAAGGAGGGGTGATTTGTTTGTTCGTATCTGTGCTAGTATTCTTCTGATCTGCTTTGTGAGTGTCTGTTCTGAGTTGTATATGGTTGGAGGTGGTGCACTTCATATTTTCTTGTGGGATATTCTTTTCAAGTATTGTTGTGTGATTTGAGAGTGGATTGTTTTCATGTTTTGAGTGATTCTGTCTTCTGTTGTTGTGTTGGGTCTGTGTCTAAGTTGGTGGAGTAGTTGTTGTTATCGAAAATGGTCTGGTCTTTTTTTGTGTCGGTGATTTGGAGGTTGTCTGATGATGTGGTGGAAGGGATGATTTGGATGTTGTGTTTTCTGTCTGAGTTGCGATGCGTGTAGTTTTAGGTGATTTTTTGATTGGTATGATGTTCGTCTCGTCGTGTAGATGTTGGATGTTTGTGTCGAGAGTGTATGTTGTGGCAATGCGGAGGACGATGTGCTTTGTATTGTCTGTATTTTTTGGTGTTGGTTTCTGAAATGATTGGAGGCCAGATTGTGTTGGCATATTCTAGTGCTGGCTTGTGATTGTCACGTATGTGTTAATGAGCGTTTCCTTGGGTTTCCCCCAGTTTGTAGTTGTGAGTTCCTTGATGACTCTGAGTGTTTTTTGTGGCCTTGACTATTGTAACAACAAGGAGTAACAACAAGGAAAGAAGGTACCCTAGAAGACCTTACGGTCCATTCAAAGAGGGTACCTTTGGACTAGCAATCGAGCGGGCACAAGGCTGCTCAATTGTTTTGCGTCCCTAAACGGCCACTTTTCAAGACCTTGTCTAGTCTTGACTTGAACTGGTCAACAGATTCACTGTTGACAACTTCCACTGGAAGTGCGTTCCACATACCGCAGATACTGTAAGTGAAAAAATTTGCACACAGATTGCGGTTGTAACGCTTCAGTTCAAGTTTGAAGCCGTGATTGCGCGTTCTGTTCTCACTCAGCGTGAAAATATCCCGGTAGTCAACATTGTCGAACCCTCGAAGTATTTTGAAAACTTCGATGAGCTGACCACGCAGTCTACGGGTTTCCAACGAGAACAGATCTAATTCCCTTAGTCTATCCTCATAACTTTTATGTCAGATAGAGGGAATCAGCTTGGTTGCCCTGGCTTGTACGCGTTCCAATCTCGCGATGTCCTTTCGCAATGAAGGACTCCAAAATTGTACGGCATACTCCAGGTGCGGTCGGACAAGTGAGTTGTACAGGCACAGTACAATCTCCTGGTTCCGATAACCAAACTGGCGCTTAATATAGCCTAGCATCCTTTTGGTCTTTTTCTCCGCCTCAATGCACTGTTTCGAGAACTTGAGGTCACTAGTGATTGTTACACCCAAGTCCTTCTCAGTGTCGGTGGATTCAATAGCAGTGCCCTTAAGAATATACTGAGATTGGGGGTTTCTGTGGCCGATATGCATCACTTTGCATTTCCCCACGTTAAAAGGCATTTGCCACGTGTCCGACCACTCCCCAATCTTCCCAAGATCTTCCTGCAGGCGGGCAGTATTTTCATCCTTTGCAACGTTCATACCAAGCTTGGTATCGTCGGCAAATTTGGAAATCTTCGCAACCATGTCACCGTCCATGTCGTTGACGTAGATGATGAATAGTAGTGGTCCCAGGACAGAACCTTGAGGCACCCCGCTAGTAACGGGCACCCACTCAGAAGACTGTCCATTCACCACCACCCGTTGCCGTCTGCCACTTAGCCAGTTCTCGATCCAGCCAGCTACCTTTCCGTCTATGCCAAGCGCTCGCACTTTCCGGAGAAGGCGGCGGTGTGGTACCTTATCAAAGGCTTTCTGAAAGTCTGGGTAGACCACATCCACCGCCTTGTCCCGATCGTGCTCACTGAAAACGAAGTGGAAGAATTTTACAAGGTTCGTCAGGCATGACCGTTGCCTTCGGAAACCATGCTGGGAACTCCTCAGTAGCAGGTTTGACTCTAAATACGACATCACTTTGTCCACCATGATGCTTTCCATGAGTTTACCGACTATCGAAGTCAGACTGATAGGTCGGTAGTTCGACGGTTGGTTACGATCTCCTTTCTTGAAGATTGGAGTCACCTCCGCCTCACACCAGTCTCTAGGAACGCATTTGGTCCGGATTGACATGTTGAAGATTGCGCTCAGGTGTCGTTACACTTGATCGCGCACTTCTTTCAACACTTTAGGTAGAAACCCATCCGGGCTAGGTGACTTATTCGTCATTGGGTCACTGATCTTCTTTTTGATTTCAACTTCGGTGAAGTCCATATCCTCCAGCTTTTCCCCCGAGTAGGAATCCGTCGGCTGGGGGATGGGACTACATTCTTCAGTAAACACTGAAGAGAAGTAGTCGTTGAGGAGGTTAGCATTTTCTGCATTTGAATGCTTTAATGTCCCCTCCTCGTTCCTCAAAGGGCCAATCGTTCGACGGATTGGTTTACGGCTGTTTACATATCCAAAGAACTCCTTGGGATTCTCTTTACAGAGTCTCGCCACTCGGAGTTCCTCAGACCGCTTAGCCGCCCTTATGCTGGACTTCACTCTCCTGTGTTCTGAGTTTATGAGTTTGGGGTCAAAATTGAGGCTAAGGACCTTCGGTTATTTGTGGTGAGTAGTGGTATGTTTTTTATGTGTATATTTAGGGTTGTGTTGTATTCTGCAGGATCTTGTGTGAAGAGAGTGGTCATTGTTTTGGTGGTGTTTAGCTTCAGTGAGTTTCTATTGTCCATGTGTGTATTTGGTTGAGGTAAGGTTGTATCTGTTGTGCAGCGGCTTCTGGTTTGTTAGGCGATGTGAGTATTGTGATGTCGTCTGCATAGGTGACAATTTTTACTGTTTGTGGGGGAGTTGGCATATCTGAGGTGTAGATGTTGAAAAGTGTTGGAGAAAGTACTCTTCCTTGGGGAACTTCGGATTTTGTGTCTTTCCAATATTTTTTGAAAAAGAAAATTCAATTTCTGCCTTTTCTTCTACAATGCTCGTATTTCCACTCGAATTTTAGATTTCATGCTTTGCTTTACGGGTTTTGTTTTCAATCTAGTTGTAAATGGTTTTATTTCATTTTTCTTTGTTTTTTTCTAAGATTAATGAAAGTAATTCTCGTTTCTTCCTTCTAAGGGCGCTATATGCATCCCTCGTTGGTTCCAAACTCCCTATATTTTCTGAGTTCTGATTTATATCTTCGTTCTTCCATACAATTTCTGGAGTCTATCGGCAAAACTGTATACTCTTATTCGAATTTCTGGGGAGTGCTTCTTTATCTGTTTCGTCCAGTCCTCTTATGTACCCTTTCCACTACGAGTGTCCCTTTCTTCACCCCTTTCTCTCTCCTCCCTCCCACCCCTCTTTCTGTCTCTCTCTGCTTTCCTTTTTGGACGTGCTTTCAGTTTTATCTTTCACTGGATGTCGAGCGTGGTGACCCCAACCTCGCCAGGACCAGTCACCAAGCCGAATCCGCCACTCCGATCTGCCTACCAAGCCATAGGTGGGGTTTAGTCTGCGATCCCCAAGAAGAGGCGGAGACAGCGTATATTGCTCATCCTAGCGTTATGTGCTGAGGAAGAGAAGAGAGCCACTAGGTTGTTCACCTTTAAGAGTCAGAGTAGGGCGCCCGAGGGCAGGAGCAGTGGACATTTTATTCAAGCAATAATTGATTATATCCATATTGAAAAAAAACTCGCCCAACCATGGTGCTGGTTAGTGGGGAGGATGACGACATGCTTCTAACTGGAGGAAAGGATCCCCTTTCACCATTTCTCATTATTAAAGTAGTTCTCCTTTACTACTTTTTGATGCGCCCTCAGGCAGCTTATTCTCTTTTAAGGAGGTGCTATTATATGTTTTCTCAGGGGCGCCCCAAAAATAATTTAGCGGAGGAGGTTTTGCCTTTTCCTATTACTACGGCCTCGGGAGTTTTCATCATACTCACTTTGGAAAAGTTACCTCCTGGCCACTCTACTAGCGGTGGGCCTCCCTTTAATTCTTAAAAGGAGCAGGACTTTAAGCTTTGGCCTGCGATGAATGGGAAGATAGGCTTTGCTCCAATTACCCCTACCCTGCGCCTAATGTGTTGATCACCTCCTTGCGGATATTTTCGGTTCACGATATGCCGATTGGAGCAGGCGAACCAGTTAAACCCCCTCAGATGTGTAAGTGACGATATCATTCCCTGGGCATTTACACGACCCCTAGAGAGCATGAGGTACCTGACTTTGTGGGAGCCAGCATACCAGATCCGCAATATTCCCCCCTGACGTTTACTAGGGACCATAAACCCATTGAATCTACGGTCGCGATCCCCAATGACTTATGCCAAATGGCCATATGCAGGCCCTAGATAGAAATAGCCCTAGATAGAAATAACCCAAGATGTGCCTTTTCTCAGGTGGAAGGAGCTTCCCTGGGGGCTATCAAAAACTTGGCGGAATACCCACATGAACCAAAATCTGAACTAGTGCAAGATCTTTCGGACGCGGGGCTGGCCCTCGAGGACTTAAGAGGAAAGAAGGAACCCCCGCTCTTGGTGGGTGCTCCCTTGTCAGGCAAGACATCCCGATTTCGGAAGACGACAAGGCTGAGGCTGGCTCTTCTGGCCTTGGGGCCCCATCTGAGGGTGGAGATAAATGGATGAGCTCCCCGCCGTCTTATCCCAAAACGAAAAAAAGGAGTGGTTCCTTTCTTTCCAAGTGCTACCCTGGGATGGACAGGTTTCCTGATGTTTTGGAAAATTGGCGAGGTTATCACTAACACATACAGCCCCGAGGTTCCAACGAACGGAGAAGCTGAGGGAAAAAATAAGACGAAAGTTGAAAGCAAAGTGAACGGAGTCTCGATGACGTCGGGGTCTCTCATCGAGAGACTACCCGACGCTTTCTAATTATTAGCTCCACCTTTTTACAGCATCTTGGCCAGAAGTCACATGTTCTATCAAATAGAGGCTTTAGCTAGTTTGATTGGTAAAGAGCCAAAAATTACCCCTTTCTCAGACTGAACCTTTCAAGTGAATGCGTCGGACCCTGCCCCAATCCATTATATCTGCTCTTCGTATACTCCTGGCCCAACAATTCAAGTCAAACTCTTACTCTACCATAAATTTTGTGAAACAGTGGTTTATGTGAGAACTCGTAGACTGTTCTTATAATATATCACCGAATAGCTAGCCAGCCTACCAACTAGCGGTCAATGTCGAGGGTGTGTTGAGATTACAGGGAGAGGGGTGTTGAGACCCAAACCTATACTCTTCGTGTTTGATAGTGACAAGCTGTCCGGCTCAGTGCCTAGCAGTTGGTATCACCACCACATCAAGGCAAAATGCCAGTGCTACTAGAACCAGCACTTCTGCCACACAAATCGTTCATATAGACATGCAAACTCGGGTTTATACGAAATATGTGAAAATTGCGCCAATAATCTACATAATAAGTCCTTATTGTGTACAGCTAAGCGCGTGAATTGCGGAGAGCCAAAGGATGCATCCTCGATGGAATGTGGCTCTTATCTTATAGAGAAAGAGGTCAAGGCAGTTCAGGCCGCGGACAGACTTTCTTTTTGAGAAGCCAAAGATTTAGTCCTGTTGCAGTCTATGCGACCTAGATCATCCTACCGCTGTATGGTCAAGAGACCAGCCTCTGCTACTGAGCTCTTCCAAGCCAACGAACACAGCAGCTTCTGCGCCCATTCAGAACCCTTTACTGGTTATACCCCTACAGGCGTTCCCCTTGTAGAGATGACGGCTCTAAAGGATCACGCCCACACGGCTAAAACCATGGCTCCCCCTCCGCCCCCCGCGAGAATGTTTCTCCTAAGACAGACGAAGCAGCCACACGTTTCCATAGCGAGTCGTTAGTCTCACATGAGGCAACATCAACCCCGTCCCCCCCTGCAATAATGAGATCGTCTTCGTGTATTTATAAGACTGCCACCTGAAAGGAGGTCGGCACCAAAGGAGTCTCGGCTTTCCCACGCTTGTTCGAGGCTAGGAGGAGCGCCTCGGAGAAGTGTGATCTCCCAAAGAACGTGCTCCCCAGTCTCCGAAGCCGCCCTACCCGCCACTCGAGTCCAACTTCCCCCAGTAAGAGCTGGAAGGCGACAGTGTCCCCTACGGCCAACAGCTCCCGGAGTTCTATCTGCAGGGACCCATTCCAGTGAGTTTCTTATCTTCAAGGAGGGCACCCGCATATCCTCCTAGTCAGAGCTCGATGGCATATTCCCTGAATGGATTTACAGTGGACTCCGAGCTAACTATGAGAAGCTGCGGAGGGTCGTTCCCCTCCCGTAATCCGTTAGCTATTTTTCTCGATGAGACTATACTAGGTTCGTGACTCTTTTCCAATCTTCCAAGGTACACGGATTTTGTGACCTCACCACCCCAAAATGGGGGCGGGGCTGGAGGATGAATGATTTACATCCGGCATGATGTCTCCCTTTTTCTACTCTCATTGAATAAGTTGCATTCTGTTATCGTTTCATGTGCGGGCACCACCCCTAGCTTCCTGACTAAGTCCCTATCCCATGCTTCGACAACTATTTGTTAAACAGGATCTGGAGAGAGGGTAAATCCCAACACTCCTAGCGAATTGTTATTTTGTTCGATTTTAGCAAACCTAGGAGAGACCACTCTACCACGGCTGGTTTCGTCTCAATTTCTCAACCCTCATTCATGTGTAATTGTTGGACAAATTAGTAAATGTTAGATTAGAATTTTCCAGAACACACTAAAGGTTAATTGTCTTCTGTATAGTGCGTCTTCCACAAGTTCCATTTCACTTCGGATGCTCTGCTTGGGAAGAAAAATGCTATCTCTGCTACCTGCGTGACACTTCTTTTTAGACATCACGACACGGTTTTTCGATCTGGGGAAAGCCTATAATACCGTATAGCGAAACGTTATTATTTTTGAGACCCTCAACATCATAAGGTGAGATCGTCGATTTCCACTACGCGTAGGTCGAGCCCCTTCTGGCCTTATAAGGCAAGAGAAGGGCTTCCCGCAGGGAAATGTCCTCAGTGTCACATATTGGGCCTTAGCGTTAGCACATAAGTACTGCCTGAAGATGTTTTTGCTACGCTCTACGTAGATGTCCTTTCGCTCTCCTTTGATGTGGTTCAGGGCCAACTCTGGAATGTCGATTCCAACAGCCATTGAACCGCATCTCTCGCTATGGGGCTAGCCTAGATGTGGTGTAACAGGCCAAAGTCTACCCCATGTCTGGACTATACCTGGGGTTAAAGGGGCCTAGGCCAATTTATATCCCGGGTTATATTATGGCTAGGGCCGATTTATAACCAAAATTATTTCAGTAATGTTGAGTAATATATGCAAGATTTACTGAACTTTTCGACAGTAACACATATGGTAGAGCGGGTTGCCTTATGACCGGAAGCTTGGCGGTCGAATCGTGGTTCCCACAGGTGCAGACTGTCTTCGTGTCCTTGGGCAAGACACTTCACCCACCTTTCCTATGTATGAATGTGGTGTGAATGTGTGTTTGAGGCGGTCGGAGAGGCATTTGGTGCAGTTTTGCAACTTCGCTTCCGTCAGTCTGCCCCAGGCAGCTATGGCTACAGTAGTAGCTTACGACTACCGAGCATGGAGTGAATGAATAATGCGACATAACGCATTTTTGAGTGTCCAGAAAAGCACTGTATACAACTGATGCATCAACATCATTATAATTATTATTAACTGTTCAACATTTGTTAACAATTATTTGGTTGGTTTAGCTTTGCAATCATTCAGTATTATCTAACAATCCATGGTTTCTTCTATGAAACAGAGAGAAAAAGTGAGGTTTATACGTTTTATTAATTAATTAAGAAAAAATAAGAAGTTAATGAGTAAATTAATTATTTTAAAGATCACCTAGCTAAGTCTGTTATTCATATTTTATACTTTGTATGGTTCATAAATGTAAACAACAAACATTTTAACAACAATAACAACAAATATTTTGTAAATTTAGAGCTTAGCTTACAATATCTTTTCTTTTATTATCTTAGTTTGTTTAATATATATATATATATATATATATATATATATATATATATATATATATATATATATATATATATATATATATATATATATATATGTGTGTGTGTGTGTGTGTGTGTGTACATAAAACAAACTACTAGTGATAGTGGATTGAAAGTCGGAATTTTCTTGTGTTTCTGTAAGATATAGATGTCATCATCTTGTTCTTCACGTGGTCTTTTGAGTCTCTTCAGTTTTGTGCTTTCATTGACAGTGTCACTGGGACAATTATCCGGGGACTGGGGTTGTAGAAAAGCCTCTTGTCATTCTTATTGTTCTTAATTTTCATTCGTCCCTTGGCCAAGGATATCACAACCTCGTAAGATCCAATCCAGCGCGATGCAATCTTTCAACCGATTCGATGAATACGCCGCGGGTTCTTGATATAAACAGTGGAGCCAACAGAGATTTCTTTGTAGCCATTGTGTCGATGATCAAAGGCACGCTTCTGGTGTTCCTGGCCACAGTGGATGTTGGTACTGACAGTTGAGCGAAGCTTTCTTTGTATGGTTGTCAGTGTCTCCAGCACATCATGATTAGCATTATCTAACAGAGGAATGGGCTCCACAGTGTTATTTTCAGAGGTCTTAGGTTAATAGGAAGCTTGGCCTTGCGTCTATGTATGACCTCAAATGGAGTGCATTTGGTTGAGGCATGCAAAGATGTGTGATATGCAAAAAGAGCCCCATAGATGAACTGGTCCCAGTTGTTTTCTTAGTCATTGACAAGTTTACTGAGAGTTTCTTTGAGTGTTTGGATGTTACGTTCTCACTGACCATTTGTTTGTGGGTGGTAGGTAGATGGAATGCGGTGATCAGTTTGAAAATGCCCCATCAGGTTGTCAATGATTGAGTTAACAAATTCTCTTCTCAGATCCCTAATCAGAGTGTCCATACAGCCAAGGTGGCAGATAACGAGGTACAAAAAATGCGCTACTGACTTTGCACTCTTATCTGGTATAGCTTTTGCTACAGTCCACTTGGAGAAATGGTCAATCGCAGCAACTATGTTTTTATTGTCATTTGGGGCTGCCTGAAGAGGACCGATCAAATTAATTCCCACTAAGCTCCATACTTTTCAAGGCACTGGTATGCTGTTGAGTGGTAGAGCTTCATTGCTGATTTTGGCATTTGTGGAAAAACACTTTTTACAGGCTTTGACATGATGGTGAACATCACTCTTCATTCCTTTCCAATAATAACGATGGAAAAATGTTGCTAGTTTTATCCCTACCAAAATGACCGCCATAAATTGGGTTGTCATGACAGGCATCGAGAATATTTGATAGTGGGCTTTTAGTGAGAACCTCTTTAACCTGATGTTAAAGAATCCCTCTTCAGCTCGACAGGGCTTAGGTGCTTGTCTGAAAACTGGGACTTGGCATTTGAAAGTTTCTCTGGAGGTAAATCGTAGACACCCTAGGAATACTTTTGTTGTGCTGCAGTGTAGAATACCAAAGGCTGGTCGTACAATTCGTCTTTCATGGTTGTTCAAATTTGTGTTAATGAATTTTGAGTAATGAGAGTGTGTGTGTCTCTCTCTCTCTCTCTCTCTCTCTCTCTCTCTCTCTCTCTCTCTCTCTCTCTCTATATATATATATATATATATATATATATATATATATATATATATATATATATATATATATATATATATATATATATATATATATGTGTGTGTGTGTGTGTGTGTCGTCTCCAAGCGGCGTGACCTTAACTTGTCCGTGGGGCGGACCCAGTGATCTATTTGTTCGTTATTTCCACCCCTTGGGCGCAGTTTCCGACAGTTCTGTGTACCTGTTGTGCCTACATATTTCCCATAGATTTCTCTTTATTATAGGGAATCGCTTGTTACACATCTCTGTGAAATTTCTCTAGTCAAAGCCTGTATTGGTTCAGCTTGCTTTGTAGTCTCCCTTCTGCTGATAAATATTCCCAACACGCGTATGTTTGCTTGTGTGCGATGCTCGTGTTTGTTCAGGTGGTCACCTTGCCTCACATCTATTTGTACAGCTTGACACACACATACCCCCCCCTATATATATATATATATATATATATATATATATAGTTTCTTTTCATGATTCTCTTTGGTTCTTTATTTATTACACTTGGTATATTATTTCCTTAATTTACACGAATCGCAATTTTTTTAGGATTTGATAAATCCACCGAGCGTCCATTTGTAGAGTTTCTCGCTGGGCCTATTAAATCCTGGAATTTGGATGCCACAGGCCTGCCTATTTTACAAAACGAGCCCTACAAACTATCCACAAACAGTAGAGGTTCTTTATAAACGAAGTGTGTAGGGATTGCAACAGCTCATAGGACAGAAAGGAAAAGAACTTATCAATGCATTCTCTATGCATATGTCTCAGTCTAATGACATGATTAACTGGGACATTACACTATAATTTAGAAAGGCAAATTTATAAACAGTTTGAATTTTTAATTTGAGGTGTTACCAAGTTTTGGATATTGATATAGTCATGGCCTAAATTTTAATATTATTTTATCCATATGCGTATACTTTACTTTTGGAATTTTTAAAACAAAAGAATTACAAATAGTGAAGGTTATAAAAAATAAATATGATTATCAAAATTTAATAATTTTCAAAACAAACAGTAATTAGTAAAAATATATATATTATTATCGAATGCTTTGGAATTTTTAAAACAAAAAGAATTACAAATGGTGAATTTAAGAAAAAAATTAGAAAACTTATTAAACTTAAAGCATGGCTTTTTTCGTTGTATATTTGAAGGTTTTATCGAAGTTCTTTCTAAAATAGATTTTTCATTTTAATCTTCAGTGGGAAAACATAGCTACTGGCCCCTAAAAATGAGTAAAGCAAAAGGAAATTATTACTGCAAATTTAAATCGAAAAAAAGCCCCGCGGATCGTTTTTTCCGTATTTCAAAAGAAGTCCGATAGGATTTTTCTTGCTTTTAGGCATACAAAATAAGCATCTATCTGAACACCCTAGATCGAGAGTAAATTTTTAGGAGATATGTACAGGAAGCATTTAAATTTTTTTTAGACCAAAAGCTCGTGGATGAGCCGGATAAGCTGTAGGCTATAGACCGAACGTCTGCCTGCGGAGCGCAAGTTCCTCCTGTAAGAATACGTGGCGAAGCGGTTCCTCTTGTCTATTTAATTGATTATATCTCACGAAACATATGGAATCTCTCTTGAGAAAATTGCTAATTTTAATATGAACTCTGGTATATATTCTTTCGATCCATTTATTATGAGCATTATAAAATCTCAATATAAGAAATCTTTTGATAATAAATCCTGTCCCCTAGTGATCCTGGTCCTTAGGTTGCCCTTCGTGTTGCAGCTGGATTTGTTGGCCTTTTGTTCCACCGAGCCCCACACGAATTCGAGAGGTTTGAGGCCTGGCAAGTTAGGAGGCCAAGTGTCTGGTGCTGTGTGAGAGAAAAAATTTCCGACAGCCAAGATTGGGTCTTAATGCTGGTGTGGCAGGGCGCAGATACTTGCTGCCTCACGTAAAGCCTCTCTGAAGCTACCTGATCAATCTAGGGCTTCACCACCTCGCTGGGAACATAGATGTAGCCGTCTATGTTCAGCATGATGCCCTTAGGGTAGAAGAAAGGGGCATGAGGTCATTTTCACTGCTGACGACACCGAAGCCCATGATTGTCACTGGAAATTCCATCTGCATGACTATGTGCATAAGGTTCGGTGCGAGAGCAAGCTACCTATTGTTCTTAGAGCTGATCTTCTGGTCTTGGCAAAATTCTTCTCGTCCGAGAATAATTTTAGCATTTCTGGTGTGCTTCGGTCTCTTGTCACGATCTTAAATTCAACAGTGGAATGCAAGTGGTTGAGATTTTGAAAGAAAATATGAAAGTTTTGAAGATTATTATAGAGCTAGAAAGAGAATACATCATCAACGTATATCAAACATATATATACCTCATGGTTTAGTGAAACATGTCACTCCAGAGCCGACGGATTTATTATTGTTCTAATAACACCAATAACACTCCCGCCAAAACTTTTATAATATTACCTTTTGTTCCATAACTTTCCAAACTAAACTAGTTCTTCCCAAATACCAATATTAAGATAGGCTTAAAATATAGCCAGACTAAAAAACAATTGTTTTCAAAGTTCAAATCATGTAATCAAAGGTCTTTTGTGTATCTTATTCCATGAAATAACTGCAATATATATTATGTAGGCGAAGCTTAGAACATTAACAAATTAATATATGCACATCGGGGGATATATGATGAGGAAGTTTAGCTTCTAGTTTGTTCAACCACACAAGTAATTTATTCAACAAATTGATATTAATAATGAAA
This sequence comes from Ceratothoa steindachneri, assembly GCA_963969495.1. Lineage (NCBI taxonomy): Eukaryota > Metazoa > Arthropoda > Malacostraca > Isopoda > Cymothoidae > Ceratothoa > Ceratothoa steindachneri. The sequence continues at coordinate 35,895,451 of OZ018332.1, forward strand.
AACTAGTTTAGAAATTCTAATAATTATTAGAAAATAAGCATAATTGAGTCAATATTGAATAAACAAAATCGAAATTGCAATATGTCTGATTCTTAAAAAAGTGCGGGGTGATTTATATTTTGAAAGAAATTCACACTTTTCTGAAGTTTTTCTACAAACACTCACACACATACACACACACACACACATATATATATATATATATATATATATATATATATATATATATATATATATATATATATATATATATATATATATATATATATATATAAAACCACAACCACAGTACGGGTGATAAGAAAGATGTTTTGCAATCTTCAATCGTAACAAGTGGACATTCGCATGTACCCGCACAACCTACATAAACTTCACTGGAGGCGCCATTCGTCCTTCCAACCATGTAACTAACGAGGGAACTTGAGCAAAAGAAGCGAGTCACAGCATACTAATCTTTGTACTAGTTCTCACTCCAATCCACACCCTAGTTTTCGATTTCTCTCCTCTGATAGATGCTTGTATAACTGGAAATTTGGTAATAATGCCGTACGTGTACAGTCACTCAAGATTTTAACATCCCTTACTTCACCCTCGTACTTTTCACCTCACCAAATATCCGTGGACGGATGTTGGTATCATCGCAACTACGAGCATAGAGGTGTACATTCCATACAACATGCCTGAGTAGTAATCAAAAGAATTGATTATCCTTCTCACCCCCCACTTAACCACATCACCCAGCCCGCTCAACCACCCTATTACTACACCTTCAGCACATCACTCTACCACTGAACCACCCTCTTCCATAGCTTCGTCACTCTTCATCTTCTCAATCTGCTTAACGTACTTTAAGCTGAAACTTCTGCCTCAACTTCAACTATGCTGGTTAGTCAAACTTGCTCTATTTATGAACCACTTCTTAACATTTCATTCTTGGTATACACTGGTGCTCAATGCAGTGTCCTTCTAGACTCTCAAAGTGATAAACCTTGCCCTCCCACCCTCCCTTTGATTTAGTTTTTAGAGCGGCCAACAATTCAGACATTAGAACATATGGAAGTCACAACCTTCAATATTCCCTCGACCTCCGTCGAGTTTTTGATGGACTTTCGTCATTACCAAGGTATACTGTACTATTTTGGGCCTTGATATCCTTTTTGCCCATGACATTTTTCTCGTCAGCAAGCTTCTCGAGCGCACGGCACATCTGTATTCCTTGTTCCTTCTTTCCTTCTGTAAGTTATCTCCTGTCTGTCCGTCTCCCTTTGGCTGTACCTCACTTCCAACGCTTTCTGCTGGAACTTCTTGAAGTTACCCACCCTGCTTCCAATGATAAGCCGGTGGAAAGTGTGGTTAAATGGATTGCAACGACAAGAAGACATGTTTTTGTTCATCTTAGATGTCTATTTCGCGAGAGACTCTCGGTCATGGAAACGACTTTCAGTATATGCTGGATGCCTTCATAGCTCACCCATTTAACTCACCTTAGGCATCTGCACTTCATGTCGTAACGAAGGCTCCACCTGGCGAATTCAGGGTAGTGGACGATTAGAGGGCTTCGAATTCTCAGACGAAACTCGATGGATATCCTTTACAGTATTTATCGGATTTCACATCTTCTCTCTTCGGTTGCTCAATCTTTTCTGGTTTGGATCTGATTGGTGCTTACAAACAGATATCTCTTTATCCTGATGACGTCAAAAAGACGGCTATCACTACTCCTGTTGGCCCCTTTGAGATGGGTGGAATGCCTTATGGTTTTCTCACCAGTGGTCAGAAATTCAGAGCCTGGATCAGGTTCTGAGAGGTCTTCACTTCATCTTTTGCTATATACAATCAGGGGCAAAAGTTTCGAGACTAATATATATTATTTATTTTTTTATTCGCCTTTAAAATTTACGTGACAGGAATAACTATTATAATATTTAAATTATTGCAGGATTATTAAAAAGTCAGCATTTCTAAAATAATAGGCAAAAACTGAGGGTATTGCATCAATAAGCTTCATTTTTAGGATCATCAATGACTTTAAAAAGACTGGTTACACTCATGTGAAAAAGTCTTCTGGGCGCCTAAGAGCTAAAACGAACACCGAGATCGCCTCCTGGTCATGTCCCAGCTCAAGGATTGGGTTTCCTCCAGTGCCAAGGTTGCTCACAATTGAAAAAAACAACAGGTGTGAACACTTCAGCGCACACGATGAGGCGGAAACCTTTCGACAAAGGTCTCAAGTCGAGAAGGGCTGCGAAGTAGCCTCATCTCACCAAGAAGAACCTTGCAAATAGGCTTAATTTTGCTAAAAAAATAGAGAATGTATTGTTGAAGAAAGGTGCAAAGTGATATACTGTGATGAAAGTCTCTTCCGATTGTGTAGATGTTTTGGAAGATCTTTCATTAGGATGAAAAAAAAGGAAGCGCTTTCACTAGTCGTGTGCCGTGGCCACGGTGAAGCATCCGAACACACTCCATGTCTGGTGCTGCTTCTCATTTAAGAGAACTTGAACGCTAGCAATTTTGCACAAGAACACCTCCATGAACTAAAAATGGTACCAAAACATCCTTCGTCACCACCTTTTCTCAATATTTCATGTCCACTTGGGGGATAATTGAATTTTCGAACATAATGGCTCACATTGTCACAAAGCAAAGTCAATAGTAAATTTTATCGGTTTAAATAACATCGAACTTTTGGAAGCTTGGTCCACTAATTCGCCAGATTTCAACCCAATATAGAATTTGTGGTTGATAATAAAACTAGCAGTTGATAAACATATCCCATTCAATTGTGATCAGTTTCGTGTTATTATTGAATAAAAAGTGAGCAATATCAGCAGGTCCGCCAATATGGTTGCTGGCGCCCTAGGCAAACAGATGTTTGTCCCACCTTTCTAAGTATAGTTATAAAAGATTTCACAAGAAAAACCACCTCAAAATTATGAATAGAAATGAGTTTACTACCTGGGTTTTTTTTTAATAAACAATGAACAATAATAGTGTTTTTATTTTGGGGGAAGATCATTGATGGCGCCCCTAAGCACATGCCACGCCCTGCCAACTGCCCGAGTTGCCATTTCCTTGAGCCGGCCCTGAATATCAGTCAAGATATCATCACAAATATGGTCTCCAGCATGTCAAAATGAATTGAAGTAGTCCTGAAGAACAGGCGATATCATTGTAAATATTGACTGCGCGCATCATTTGACTGTACTTATTAATAAAATGGGTTTAGACTCTAAATTACTTACTATTTTACCTTGAAATTGTGATTCAAATATACTAAAACAAAATGCAGCGTTTAAATGGTTCTTTTAGCCATGACTGTAGACGACTATGTTTCTCCTGACGGAATTCTTCCCCTCCCAACAAAATGAGCCTGCTTTTTTTGTGAATTTCCTCTATATTCTTCCCTCAAGCAGCTTTGTCGGTTTTGTGATATAATTAATATTTACCACAAATCCAATCGTGACGGTCCGAATGCGGTGATGCACCTCGACACTGCTAAGAATAGAAAAAAAAAATCTTCTCGCATTAAGTCTTCAGAGACGTGTGAATAATTTGATCAAAACAAACAGGCTAATGCCTCCGCTGCTTTCTTGGCCCCTCCTTCTCCTAGAACCCCTAACAGCGTGGCCTCGGAGGCGTCATTCCCCCATGTCGGCGCAATGCTGAAAAAAGAAGGTAAATAACTTTTGACAACATCTCACCATCTTCACTCATTCACTTTCTGATTTCAAAAGAGGTATACATAGTATAGCAATGCCTCTGGGCATTCCTATAATAAAAACCTCCTGGGAAACTTATATATATATATATATATATATATATATATATATATATATATATATGATAATTTATTATGTATAGAATTCATTCAATTATTTTACTTTAACTTTGCTAATTTAATCATTCAATTATTTTACTTTAACTTTGTCAATTTAATCTTTCAATTAATTTACTTCAACTTTGGTAAATTAAATCATTTTATGTTAAACTTAATAATTAATTCATCTCTTAAATTTCACACACAAACAAACAAACACACGTTCCCAGCTCGATCAAAATAGCACACTATTCCGCCCACTCGACTCGCAGCTATCTTCGTATAAAGGTCGGTAATCATTCCTTCTACAATTATTCATTTACCTCCTAACGAATCTTACTTAATTAATTCCATTTTCTCTCACAATTCTTTGCAAACGACCATACGAGAGTAGATCCTAATTATATTTACTTCTCATTGCAGCCCCAATTCAGTCCATCATAGATACTCTATATTATTTACTATATTATTATTTACTCTATTATTCACTCTATTATTTACTATATTATTCACCATATTATTCCACCATATTAATTTCACATACTCCAATTCTCTTCGCATCTTTTTACTGTAAATCATATGTTAAAATATCTTACATTGTATACCTAACCTACTTATCTCATTGTATATTCGTTGATTTTATGAATATATTTATATTTGTGTAATTGTCTTTCTTAAAGCCCAAGTCATTATTCCAAAATTTATTTCGCTGTCTCCTTAGGCCTAAAACTAACGGCAGACAACTTCGATCAAACAAATTGATGGTTATGGTTTTCGAAACGCTATTTAGGCTGATTTATTAACATAAAATAAAACACATAGATAACTATACACTATAATAGGACGTTCTCACGCGAACTACTCGGTGATAATCTCGTTGTCTACCAGTTCCGCCATTATTTGATAGGGAGTAATTTTACTATTCTTATTAACTACAAAAAAAAATGGGTGGTGCATTCTCTGCACGTTGCATTCTGAAGTACATTTCACAGTCGAGTCTCACCATTTGGATTTTATTCTGCAAATTATATATGGTAGGTCGAAACCTGTTTATATGGGTGAGTTTATAGGTTACCAGTTTATGGTGGCATGCCGATTGGTTACTTGTTTACGGAAGGTGGTTATCACCTTTGGGGTGACGATGGGTTACCAGAGTGTTGGTGTCGGGCGAAGGCGGTTAAGGTCTTACCGTCGAGGTTGGTCTGACTCCAAATGTTCTGAATGGATAATCCGCTGGAAAGCTGGGTTCGAAAGGTACGAGTAACTTAGTTATAGCTTGGTAGAAGGAAGGACTTAATCTGGGCTTAGGACTACCTCTGTTTGGGCAAGGGAAATAGTCAAGTCTTGGCTATCAGTGTTAAGTTCCAATGTTTCATGTAAGTCTCCTGCGTCAGTGTTGGAGCTATGGAAGGATGCATCGAGGACGAGGAACAGACTCGTGATGCTACTAATGCACAAGTCAGAAACAAGAATCAAGAATCATGAATCCTCCAGAGTGTTTCTGTCCGTCTTATTTATACTAACGTCCATTTTAACCCTTTAGGGGGAAGGTAGCCCGTACGGGATACTTCATACCACGCTTTTGACGCAACATAGTGCAATACTTTGATGGCGCAGACGGCTTCAGCCCGTGCGAGAAATCCTGGGGTCTAGTTCTTCACCAATCAGAGCACGCTAGCCCGTGCGGGAGCTTGGTCGCGCAAGCATTTTCTGAGCCGTCGCCGTACTAGCCAGATCTCCCTCTTTTAACTCCGACACGCACGCCGCCCAAGCTGCCATAATGGAGGTAGGTGCATAGAAATCTAATAGCCCATAGTCAGATAAATGTGTTCCAATGTGATATGGGTGTGAAGTGTAAAATGTGAAAAGAAAGTGGTAAAGTATCCCGTGCGGGATACTTTACCAATTTCTTTTCATATTTTACAATGCCTCAAATCAAAAAATGTTCACGAGTAAAAGTGTCTTAGAAATACATCTAGTTTATGACTCTAAGAGGAATTTTTGATATCTCAAGTATTTCTAGGTGTGCCCGAAAAAGGGTTAAAGGGGAGGACTTCTCTTCCCTTAATTTGAACCCGAGGCGGAACCTATCGGGTCAAAGTGTGTTCGTGCGCTCTTTAAGACTGCTAGGCGGAATCAGAGGGTGTGGGTTTTGTTTCGTTTTATTTTAGGAGACAACTGGTGACTGCCTACTTGGGCATAAGTCACCTACTCGACCCAGCCTATTACTAGGCTATATTAAAAAAACATATAAAAAACAAAAAACAATATGTAAATAACAAATAACAACGAGAAAAAAAATGACAAAGTCTAAAAAAAAAGAAAAAAAAGGCAAAAAAAGGCAAAAAAAGTAAGAAGGAACCGCGCTCTGGTGTCGGGGATAGGCCCGCCTCCCAACGGTGCAGGAATATGCGACCCATAACAAACAGTCAAGTAAACTGGAGGAGGCCAGCCTCCTCCAAATAGTCGTGAAGTCCACAAGTCAGTGTGCACGAATCCGTCCCGAGTACAAGGGACAAGCGGTAGAGACCCCACTCATCCCGGTGCTGGGACAGGTAACGTGCGCGAAGATCACCCAGACTGGGACATTCGACAAGAATGTGCCCAAACAGTCTGGGGTACGACACAGTCATCGCAATAAGGCGAAGGCGAGCGATCCATCAAATGGCTGTGCGTCGCGCGAGTGTGTCCTAGTCGGAGACGACAGAAAAGCAACCTGAAGCTTTTGTGACATTGGGGGGTAGGTCCATGCTAAAAGTTGCGGCGCAATGGCACGCAACTTTACGTTCCCTTCGACCGTCTCCCATATTCTTTGCCAAGCAGCCCAAAGAGCTGCACGTATTCCTGCCATGTAATCGGTGTGAGGACGAGCGAACGTTGGTCGGGTCGCCCAGTCCTCGCGAACTCTTTGACGCCCTCATCAGCGCGTTAATTCCACGCAATTCCTACATGTCCAGGAGCCCAGCTGAAGATAATCTCGCCATTCGCCAAGCTCGCTTAAAACCGTGGTGTCACGAATATCGTGAACCAACGGTGCGGAGATTCCAATGCCCCGGGAGTATTCATTTCGCTTTGTGAGTCACTATAAATCACAATCCGGTCTCCGACCCAGGCACGTCCTGTTATCTCCGGTACCTAGTGGTGTATTGCAACCAACTCGGCCGTAGAGACAGACGCAGCGCTTGGAAGAGCCCCGCTGACATCTATCAGAGGGGATAAGGTGTGGAAACCGTATCCAAAAAGGCCAAACGCAATACTCCAGGCGCTGTAGAAGCTTTAGGAGCAGACGCGTGGCGACAAGTAGTCAAAGGTGGTAGCCTCCAGGGTGACGTTCTCTGTAGAACCAGGAGCACCACCGGCCGTCTCTCGGCGGCATAGGCACCGTCGAGATCAGCTGCGGATGCAGTGAGAGCTGTTGGCGACTGAGGGGGCGCCGGGCTCGTGCATACAGGCAAATAATGCACTGTGTTCGGCACACAGACCCTTCTGCTAGAGAGGTCTTTCCTGTTAAGTGAAGATACGCATGCCCGCCTAAAAGAGCGGCAGGCGTGCTTCAAAAAATACCAGAACCTAGCCCAAGCTCGACGAAATTCACCGACAGTGAAGTCGTTCAGGTGGGGCTAATATCACATGTAGGCATAACGCTTCTATTTTGAGGGGTGTTTCACACTCTGTTAACCACCACGGGAGCGTCTGCATGCTAAATGGCCACACGTTCTAAGAATAGTAGTTAGGCCCACGGTGATGAGGTTGCCGGAGAAGAACTCAACGGCCTCATCCACCAACCAAAAGTCTTCGACTGAGATAGAGAAATCAGTCATTTCCTGAAATGGCGCCCGCGCCAAGCACTACCGGGGCGGGCTCTCGGGTGGCAGAGGCCCAGAAAAATGATATTCGAATGGGAAAGTGATAATTACCATGAAGGTCATCGACTCCCCCCCCCCCAAAAAAAAAAAATAAATAAATAATCAGGCTGTTGATCCGGAGTGCACAAAGATCGATCGAGGCAGGAAAATGAAGCGATTCTCGGACAGTGATGCGTAAACCCATCCATACGTCAGACACCATCGAAAATCAGTGAGGCAATCCGGGGAACAGAGAGACAGGTCAACCCAACTAAATGAACCCGTCTGGACATGATAATAGGTAAAATTGCCGGTGTTTAAAACACAAAGAACGTCAGATAATAAAAGTAACTTTAAAACACTGTCTTTGACATTTCCGAGTGATGTCACACCAATATGGGTGATGGGCATTAAAATCTCCGAGTTTCTAAAGGGTTGGTTCTTGATAACGGTAAATAAGGAGGTGGGAAAATAGAGCAAACAGTAAAAAGCCTTGTAAGAAAAAAACCCTCACGACAACAGCTTGGGGTGTAGTGTGAAGAGGGAGGGGAGATACATGGTGGGATGACCAAACCATAACTAACCTCCCCCCACCACCATGAGACGAGCCCCCGATAGGGGCAATATAGTTGAAAATCCGAAAGCTGGGTCCCGCCGGAAAAGGTCGTCTACCCAGTTTTTTCTCTTGGAGACAAATAACAGCGGGGTGGAGAGTCGTCAAAAGAACTTTGAGTTCTTCCCACCTGGAAAGAACGCCTTGACAATTCTATTGTAAAATGGAGGATATCACGCGAGACGGTTAGATACCACATTAGATATTTTTTTTTCTAATTGTAGCTGATGTTATGTTTGAAGTGCGTCCCAAAGAGCTTGGGGGACGAAGAGCAGATTTAGAAGAGACTGCAATTGCAGGGGAATAGATTCTAGAAGGAACAGTGACAGGGGATATGTTCGATGGTTTCGAGGAACCGGCAGAGGTGCCTGCATGTAATTGGAACGTGCAGCAAGGCGGAAATGGAAGTTCGAGAAGAGATTTTCGGACGGTAGATCCGTATAGATGGGCCGAGGGTACTTTCGATGTCTGAGAAGTTGATCCAACAATTGCAGCTGGTGATGTTGAAATATCATCTACTTCCATCGGATCATGAGTAAGAGGTTGACTCGATGAGGCAAGTGATCTGGACAAACTACAAGGAGCTAGGTGGATTTCTGCTACCATTTTGACCGGTAGCTGCCTAAGTCCTGTGAAGAGCAGGACTGGTCTGAGGGCAAAAAATATTCAGCAACAAGCCGAGTCAGCATCAGAGGCTTCCTGCTTATTGGTGGCTGATGACCCAGGTGAGGAGTCCTTCCACTTACCCCGGGGTCGGGTGGAAGAACCTTCACTGGTCGATATAGAAGATTCTTTCAGATAAAGTCTGATGTCTTCAAGTGTCTAAACCCTAAGTGTCGGACCCGGCTAGAATTGCCGGGGAGGGAGGGGGAGGCAACAATAAGTATCTCGGTGTGAGATCCATGCTTTGATGGTGTGTCAGGAATAATTCTGACAGTAACGGTAGATGGGCGATGAGATGCTTCATGCGTGTTGGAGCTCGAACATGATGGTCGGTTTCGTCCAGCGTCACGCAAAATGTCTGAAAAGAGACGGCCAAGAGGTGAAGTTTGTCCTCGATTACGTTGGCGAGCCTCTCTCACTTCCAGACACAGAGAGTCGCGCAAAGCGAGGACCTCCTTTTCATAGAATAATATTATGCAGATTTTTGATGCGGCACTGTGGGCTCCACCGCAGTTGCCACAGCAGGGTGTTTTGGTGCATTCAGGGGTGCATTCAGGGCCATAGTAATTAAAACTGCAATTCACGCAGGAATGGGAGGGCCGACCAGCACGACCATGTCTAAATTTATTACAATTGAAGCAACGTCTGGGTAGTTCGACGTAGTGGCTTACCGGGACACAAAGGTAGCTAGCTTTAATAAACTGCGGCAGCTGCTGACGTTCGAACGTTAAAATCAATGTTGCAGTTGGGACTCGAGTAGATCCTACAGTTTTAGTCAGCCTGTTTCAGTGGCGGCTCGTAGCTAAAATTAGTGGGGGTGCTGCTTTAGAAATCTTTTAGCATTGTTTTAATATTGTGTAAAAGGAAATAAACATATAAAAATAAAATTTATAGATAAACTTGATAAAATCCCAAACAGAAAAAATCAAACTTTTTTACTACGGGAACTTCAGCTATCGAATACAGATTTCGCACGAGATCATGTTGAGAGTGAAATCACACCTCGACTACTATATCACCGCTACCACTTGACCACAGCCGGACTCACATGATTCATTAACGTCGAACATATCGACTTTTGCAAGTGGGATGTCAGATGAGGAATTCATGACTAGAAAGAAGGGTCCAAATCGTTGGCATCGGGATCTCCCGAGTGAGGGAAGGCTGAATGGGACGCTGAATAACGTTAGGACTGAGAACCCTTAAGAGAAGGGGAGGTTTTAGGTTTATGGCTAGCCATTGCAAAAAGAAAAAACTTCCAATTCTCCCTCGGGACTCCCCACCATGGAGGCCTACAAGGGCCCGGCACTACTGCAACTCTAGATTCGGTTGCAGCCGGTATGTCCTCTTGGAGAATGAATACGGATCCACCACACCATCTTTATAGACCAAAGAGGCTGCCCGAGTTCTCCTACGGGCGGAGAAAAGGGGCCAATGATGGGTTTCTCCTTGGGCATTGACACAGGAGAGAGTTATTGCCTACCCCTCTGTGACAGATTGCATATTGCCACATACCCTCATGATGTCATTACCACCACCCACTCTTGAAATCATCATCTTTGTTTTATCCAAATTCACTCTCAGCCCCATGGAATTCATCTCTTCTATCCACAACCTGAACTTCTCAAGTGCCATCCTCTCATCCTCAGCAATCAGCACTAGATCGTCAGCGTACAACAACTCGAGTGGCAATCCTGCTCTAAAATGATGAAACAGCACTTCCAGGACCATACTTAATTGCAAGGGACTCGAAGTGGATCCCTGATGCACACCAACCTTCAGAGAGAAGTCATCACCCAATTCTCCATTTACCCTCACCTAGGTTGTCGAAACTTCGTGCATAGCCATGACCACCCTAACCAACCACTTCTCAATCCTTAATTTTCTCATTATCCACCTCACCATATCTCTTAGTACCCTATCAAAAGCCTTTTCCAGGTCAACAAAGATATAATATGGCGCTCCTTTCCTAGCTATATACTTCTCCTGGAGTTGTCTAATTATAAATATAGTATCTCCGTAAGGGGCACGGCGATTTGCTTTCCTGGTCCCCGTGCTGACGGGACTCAGCGCCTCGTCCAGACCCAGCTTGGCATTCTTTTTCTTCTTCCGCTAACCCCTACCTCGTCTTCTGTACCAATTCTCTTTCACCCAGCATCGTCCTTCCATCCACCTTTTCCTGTCATCTTTCGTTCCTCTTTTCTAGGTTAAATTTTTCGTTTGTTTGGCGATCTCAATGTATCGGAGCTGTCCGTCAGGGGGCGCTACCCCATAGCTGGGTCCTTCCCGTGTTGTTTGGTGGGTGCCTCAGCCTGAGTTATGCTTTTGGTGGTGTTTGCTTTCCCAACCGGTAAATTTCCCAGGCTGATCGGTGCCATTTTTAAAACGATGGTTGGGTCAGGGGTCGACGGGCTTACCGTCCTGGTTGGGCTGGCGCTCCGAGTAGGTGTCACTACGGTAGACAGTGACTGTGCTGCGCGAGTTCGCACCCCCTTTTATACTCTTTATATGGGCAATAATAAAAAATTCTCACTTCTGGGTCTCGTACTACGTCTGTCAGTAAGCCCTCTTTTCCGCGTTTGTTAGATCCCTTCGCAGAAGAGATAGATCCTGATTTGGATTATTCTCGTTTTCTGGTGCTGAGTTACATTCTGGGTCTCCGCTTTCTAAATTGGACGTGTTTGATTTGAATGAGGAGTTTGAGTCCCGCTGTGGTGTGCCCCGCTATATGTGGGCCCGTGCTAGTGGTAATATAGTGGTTGAGGTATCTTCGCGAGAGCAGTGTGGCACTGTGCGAGATTTGTCCTTCCTTTCGGAGGTGTTGGTTTCGGTTGTACCCCACCCTAGACTTAATTTTGTTAAGGGAGTGATTCGCTGCAACGAATTACTGGAGTATAATGTCTCGAGACGCGGAGTATATCCAGCAGTTCCTCCAGGCGTATGCCCCCGTTGTTCCTTCCGTTCCTTTGCCTCAGTGAAAACGAAAAGGTTCCTCCTCACCCTGTTCGGAGTCCAATCGCGATGCCTCTGATGAAGCTTGTTTGGTCCCTGAGTCGGTTGTTGGGGCGCCCTCTGTTTTGATGTCTTCTCCTTCCCACCATTTGCTAGCCTCTCCCGGTGGTTGGCATCACCGATGTCATTGTCAGGGCGGAGGTTCACCCAGTTCCGTCTTCCTTGCCTCCTACCCCGGTTCCTTCTTTGATCCTTACCTCTGCTCAGTCTTCGATGCCTCCTACCCCTGTTTCGTCTTCTTTGCCTCCTACCCTAGTTCTGCCTTTCTTGCCTCGTACCATAGTTTCGTCTTCCCTGGCTCCTACACCAGCTCGTTCCTTGCCCTCTGCCCCTGTTCTTTCATCTCCTTCTGACCCTATTCCCTCCTCACCGTTTAACCCTGTTCCTTTCTCTCAATCTGACCCAATTCCCTCCTTAACTTCTGACCCTGTTCCATTCTCACCCTCTGTCCATGTTCCGCCTTCTGTTCCATCTTCTTCTCATCTTAATCCCCGTCCGTCTCTGCTCGATTTTCCTTTCCCTCCGGGCCATACGCCGTCCACGTTGGGGGTTCGGTCTGGCTCTCAACTGTCACCTCCCGCCGTTCAGGCTGCCAAATTCGTGCCTGGTGCGTCCCCGGCTCACCGCGATCTGCCCCTTGTTCCCTCTGGGTTTTCTAGTCGCCGGGGACCTTCGTCGATTTCCGTCATTAGAATCTCGACGTTGGCGTCGAGATGACAGTAATGTCTGTCATCCTACAGTTGAATTGTCAAGGGGTTCTTTCCAGGCGGGAGGAACTCCAGCTCTTGCTTTCTAGCGTTCAGCCCTTGGTGGTGTGTATAGCAATCCCTCTGGGCATTCCTATAATAAACTCCTCATTGGAAACTTAAATATATAATATCATCATTTATTATGTATAAAATTCAATTCTTTTGTCATTTAAATAATTCATGCAAATTTATGTACAACTTAATAATTAATTAATTCATTCATTTATTTTACTTAACTTGTCAATTCAATTAATCCACCCATAACTTTTTACAATTCAATTATTTTATGTAGCCTTCAATAATTCAAATATCCTGTGACGAAAAACTGATTTCATTTAACGTACTATTGATTCAAACATCTCTTAAAATTTCACACAAACAAACAAACATACGCTTTTAGCTCAACCAAATTGAACACGACTATAGCCCATCCAACTCTCGCCGTTCTACGCATAAAGGTCGGTAATCATTCCTTCTACAATTAGTCATTTACCTCCAAACAAATCATACTTGGTTTAATTCCACATAGTCTTACAATTCGCTGCAAACGGCTATACGAGAGTAGGTCCTAATTCTATTTACTTCTCGCATTGCAGCCCCCAATTCACAGTCCATCGTAGTCACCTTTATTTCATATTTATTTCACGTACTTCAATTCTCTTCACATCTCGTTACTGTAAATCACATTTTACCATATCTTACATTGTATACCTAATCCAATTTATCTCATTGTGCATTCGTTGATTCTGTGAATATATTTATATTTGTTTTATTGTTTTTCTTAAAACCTAGTTCAGAATTAACATCTAAACTCAAAATTTATTTCACTTTAGTCGTAAGCCTGAAAACTAGCAGACGACTAACTTTCATCAAACAAATTTATGGTTATGGTTTTCGAAACGCTATTTAGGCTGATTTATTAACCAAAAATAAATCCCATTAATAGCCATATACTATAGTGTGTTTGCAAGAAAATAAGCTTGGGAATCGCCACTTCCCGGTGCTTTCGCACTTCTGGGTGTTTAATTTTACCCCCCTGCTGGGGGCGTGTCCCATGGTGGTGCTTCTCTTTTAATTTCCTCTTCGCTATTTTCTGCGCCAATTCCCCTCCTTACTACCTTGCAAGCTGTTGCTACGAAGGTTTATATTTCCAAGTTTTTAACTGTTTGTTCTGTGTACATCCCCCTGGATTTTAATTTGAGTCGGTCTGACATTTTCGAGCTCACAAATCAGTTACCTACGCCGTTTTAATTACTTGGTGATTTTAATGTTCGCCACCCGTCTTGGGGGAGATACTGCCCGTAATTCCCAGGGTAGTGTGGTTGAGTCTCCGTGTTGGAGCGTTCGCCTTCCTGAGGTTTGTACTGCTTTCTGGCGTTTCAAGAAATGATCTACTGGCCCCGTGTCTATTAAAGTGACTGTTTCTTGAACATGCGTGTTCTCATGCGCACCAGCGTTCCATCTATACTGTCGGCTTTAAGTAGGGCCTCGGTGTCTTCTACGAAGTCCCTTCGGTTCGCTCTCCCTCTTATAGCATCCGTTTTTACCGCTGAGTTGACGGCCATTCTTCTGCCTTTTAATTTGATTTTATCCGTCAATTCTTCGGATTTTATTGTTTTCAGCGATTCCCGGCCTACTTTGGAGGGGCTTCGTTCTTTTACGTCCATCCACCCTTTGGTTTTACGGATTCGTTCCTGGCTGGTTAGAAATGCTTCCCGTTACAGGGTGGCGTTCTGTTGGGCTTCCAGGAAACAAGGAAGCCGATCGGCCGCCCTTGAAGTCCTGGATGTTGTTCCTCTTTCCTTTAGGGATTCCTACCCCGTCATTAGGGCGTATTATCTTTCGTTTGCAGCAGAGAGAGTGTTGGATTCGTTTCCCCCTTCTAAGCTGTCCCTTATTAAACGTTCTGTCCGTCCCTGGTCCTCTAGCTCTTAGCAACTCCGGTCTTGGAAGGTTTCTCTTTGCCGGTTGCGAATTGGGAACACACGACTCACCCATAGCTATTTAGTTTCGGGTGGAGGAGGGGTTGCCCCTTTTGCGGTAGCGAGTTGTCTGCGGTTCACATCTTAGTAGATTGTCCCCGCCTTGCTTCTCTTCGAAATTCTTTCTTCCCTACCCTTTCTGGAGTCGCCCGTCCCCCCTGCTCGACTTCGCTTTCTTTTAACAGAGAACTCTTCGGTCGCCCTCCCTCCTTACATTTTTTTTTATCGCGAAGAGGCGTTTTATCCCTTTCATTTATTGTTTTATCTTTTATTGCCTCAGCCGCCCTTGTTTTTAATATGTGTGTCGTGTGCCTGTAATTTAAGTATGCTTCTGTGTGTGTTGGGTTGTTTTCTTTTAATCCTTTGCTCTTAGTTTTAGGGAAAACAAGGTGGCAGCTGCCCAATCCTAATGGATTCTTAATGGCAGCACTGTTAAAACGGGGTCGCCCGAAAAAAGTCAGAAGAGGCGTGGGAGACACTCAATAAAAATGGGGAAAAGCAAAGGATTAGAAAAAAAAACAGTACAACACACATAAAATTACGGGCATACAGCACGTATTCTAAAAACAAGGGCGGCTGGGACAATAAACAAATGCCATGCGCCAGCCGCAAGGAAGGGCGCAAGACAAAAGATAAAACAATAAACCTAAAGACAAAAAAATGAAAAAACAATTTTTTATTGAGTGTTTTCCACGCCCCTTGTGACCGTTTTCATGCGACCCCGTTTTATCAGTGCTGCCATTAAGAGTCAATTAGGATTTGGCGGCTGTCTTCTTGTTTCCCTTAAATAAAATAAATATATCATCCGGGCTTCCTTTTGCAGGCATGAAACCAAGCTGCATGTCGACAAAGTTTATCCTGTCCCTAATTATTTCTTTTAGAACACACTCCATAACTTTTATAACATGATCGAGAAGCTTTATGCCTCTGCAGCTACCCCTTTCTAGCGGTGTACCAGTCTCCTCTGGCACAGCATCTCGACATTTCTCTCAGAAACATCCGCTGCTTTACCTTCTGGCATGTGATTGATGGCTCTACTCACCATTTTGTCCTCAATTGATGGCCACGGTCCAGCCACAGGTTCTGGTATCCTCATTTGCTATCCTATGCTTAATATATTTATTTGTAAAACACATTGTCTCTAAGTTTTCCTCATTACAAATTTTATAGAAAGGTGTAATGAGATATTCGAACCGCCTTTTACACCTACCTCGATATTATACAACGACCAGTTTCTGACACTGAGGTTGGCACGTTTCAAAGACTAAAATCTAACCAACCCCATTTATGCCACATTAAGCACAATGACACTTTTTTACGGTAAATGTCCTCTTTATAGCAATGAGGTGATATATGCTGTAATATTCACATGTATGTGGGGCAGGAAGGATAGGTGTAGTCCTCTGGCGCGTGCCGTAAAAGTCGAGCACGGGCCCCGAAATCTTTATCTTCGGAGCGCGACTTTTTTTTATAGCTCTATAGAAAATTCGCTGCCAGGAAAGATCTCTTGAATTAAGGCGTCACGGCTGATTTCGAGTTCCTTTCTGGAATGCGGCACTTTCCTTCTTTGCACCTTTTGGTGGGGCGCCTGACGAGTTCCAAGCTCACCTGACCTGCTAACATGAGAGGGGGGGAGGGTGCCAACCTGAATTCCTCCTTCTGAGTAGTCTGAGAAAAGGGCATTGATCATTAATAATGTTTATCTTATATAACATTGATAATAAATAAATCTAAAGAAAAATATATATAAACATAAACGGGTGTGAAATTTGGGGTGGGCTTCAGCCCCTCTTCCGGGATCCGCGCCTGCAGTTCATGCCACAAACTTTGTACACATTCATTTACTACATAAACCTTGGGATAAGGCAGTACAAGATGGTGGATCCCATTTTGATACCTCGCTTACACATTCGTAGTCCTGTGACGGTATAAATGGAACCTTTTCCTAGTGGTAAATCACTTGAAATTTATAGCTTTCACCATCACTTAGACGCAAAGTAGTTTTAGTCTCGTTATCAGAATCTTGCCGAGTTCGCCGCTCATTTAACAAGACCAATTTCAGCGAGAGTGCACAATTTCGGTGCACCCCTAGGGTCAAACTCTCTCTTAAACGGCACTTCTCGCACATGGACCCAGGAGATGCATTCCTCCCAGGTCACCCCGACAAATTAAACTGCATCGGCATGTCCGACACTGATACCAGAGGTAGCTAAGATCCGAGTGCCGGAGATCTGGGACAACCTCGTCCAGTCGGCAGAGTTCACATAGGGATCTAGCCTTTGGGACGAAGTTCTCGCTAGCCTACTGAATAGCGTCGAGGTGCTGGATCCGAACCCGAGTGAGAGCAGGAAACAAACGTCAAGGCAGATAGAACCCTGGCCACCCATTGGTGGACGCGGTGTGCGTAGGTACATCATATACAGCCAATCGCAACTCCGCTGTCTTTTCCTCCGGCTTCAAGGTGCAACATACCCACTTTTTCTGTTAAGGAACCCTGCGGACGGAGTGCGCCCCCATATCCGCATACACGGACGTCGTTTGACATACTGCCCGACACCGCACTCCCCTTCCCACAATGAGGGTCAGTCCTTGCGGGCTGGCCAGAGATTGTCTTACTGATCATTATGTACACTTCATTATCGAGTCAGGAACCTCGTCCACGATGCAAGGGAAGCAAGGTGCAACTTGCTAACTAGCCACGGTTTAAATATGTAAAATAAATTTTCTGGCAAATCTTGTAAATAGGAATAAGGAACTTAAAATAAAAGAAAACAAAATAATAAATATTTAATCGAGCGAATATAGGAGCAAAAAAAACCCTCGAAAAATGCAGATCATAATCGGATCAGTTCAAAGATCCTTAAGAAAGGCAATTCCAACAAATATCAAGGCAATCGAGATAAAAATTCGAATTCCACAATGAAAGGAATGCGTCAAAGTATCTGACCTAAAGATCTAGGCTTTCCACATTAAATATTTGCATTCGACTATTACGTTGCCTTTTGGTCGATGATATAAAATAAATTATCGATAATGGTCTGAGAACATACACACTCAAAGATATCCGCCCATGGATCCTACCCCTAAGTCATTTCAGTGTAATTAGTAATTTCAATATGAGGCATGAAGTAGTTCCACAGCCTTATAGAACTAAAGCAATCAACTACTTGGGCGAGACCGAACCTGGAGTTGTAATTTTAGTTTCATTTGTAGCTTTTTGCGTCTGTTTTAAGACCTGTGGTCGCGTCATCGTTCTTGATTTGTTTGTGCCATTATCTTCCAATGCACTCGGCACTTGTTTATTTCGTTGCTTTACATCTGCACCGGCCTTAGGTTCCGGCTCAAAGGCCTTCGCCCTAGCCTCTCTGTTAGCCCCGTCCGGTTCCACTGCTTTGACTCCACCCTCCATCGGCCCCGCTTTGCCCGATTCTCCGCCAATCGCGGAATCTTTAAGTGAGGTCTTGTCGGAAGACAGGTTCACTGCCGAGAGGGCCTTGCCGGTGGTAGATGGTACTACTTGCGTGAGGGTAGACCCGGTCGCGTTCGGTGGATAAAAGAAGTAGAGCTGAAAGGCAAGAAGATTTTTGAGAGGTTGTTTCGCTGAATGAGAAAATTCCTCGGTTAATTGCTAGTGACCTTTTTTTTTTAATCGCTTTAGTTGTCTTATATGATCAAGCGCACAGAAAACGACGTGGATCAATTGATTACATAAAAGTAATGGGAGAAGTGAATTGTTATTTAGAGTAGAAAATCAGTTTTGAACTGCTCGCCTCCTCTTTCGGCTGTACAGCAACATCCGGAAACGCGAAACTACTTAATGCACAATCTTTGTACCCCCCCCCCCCACTTCCATTTTATCAATGATACTTGCAGGCAAGAAAAATGATTAAAAAAAAGAAGACCAAAACCACGAAACTTGACACCTAGAAACTACCTGTAGTCATGGCCAAATGTTTTGAAACTACAATATTTTCTTTACCTAAGAAAATTAATAGAACTAATCAAACCGTGCATTTTGTTTTAGTATGTTTGTATCACAAATACGAGGTAAAATATACACAATTTTAGAGCCCCAACCCATTTTATTAATACAGTCAAATGATGCGCGCAGTCAAAATTTAAAATGACGTCCCTCGTTCTTCAGGACGGCTTTAATTCGTTTTGGCAAGATGGAAACCAAATTTATGATGATATCATTACTGATATTTCTCCATTTTTGTTCGATAATGACCCGGAACTGCTGAATAGCATCTGTTTATCAACGGCCAGTTATATTATCAACCACAAATTCTCTATTGAGTTGAAATCTGGCGAATTAGCGGACCAAGGTTCCAAAAGTTCGATGTTATTTAAACCGATAAAATTTACTATTGACTTTGCTTTGTGACAATGTGAGCCATTATGCTCGAAAATTCAATTATCCCCCAAGTGGACATGAAATATTGAGAAAAGGTGGTGACGAAGGATGTTTTGGTACCATTTTTAGTTCATGGCAGTGTTCTTGTGCAAAATTGCTAGCGTTCCAGTTCTCTTAAATGAGAAGCAGCACCAGACATGGAGTGTGTTCGGATGCTTCACCGTGGCCACGGCACACGACTAGTGAAAGCGCTTCCTTTTTTTTCATCCTAATGAAAGATCTTCCAAAACATCTACACAATCGGAAGAGACTTTCATCACAGTATATCACTTTGCACCTTTCTTCAACAATACATTCTCTATTTTTTAGCCAAATTAAGCCTATTTGCAAGGTTCTTCTTGGTGAGATGAGGCTACTTCGCAGCCCTTCTCGACTTGAGACCTTTGTCGAAAAGTCTTCGCCAAATCGTGTGCGCTGAAATGTTCACACCTGTTTTTTTTTTTTAATTGTGAGCAACCTTGGCACTGGAGGCAACCCGATCCTTGACCTGGGACATGACCAGGAGGTGATCTCGGTGTTCGTTTGAAGCTTTTGGGCGCAAAGAAGACTTTTTCACATGAGTGTAACCAGTCTTTTTAAAGTCATTGATAATGCTCAAGATGTGGCTCCTTGATGCCATACCCTTAGCAACTATTACCTTGCATTTCACCCCACTTTAGTACAGAGAAAAAATGGTTGCAAGCCTTTCTTAGCTGTCATAGATCAACTAAACCACATCATCCCAGTCTACCTCCTTCCCCACAGCCTCCAGAAACCTCAACAAGTTAACTAAAAGTCTTGCAAAACCGTTTCACTCAAAAACAATGTCTATCTCCCCATAAAAATCAACAGTCACAATCTCTACTCCTGACCTAAAACAATCAAACTATCACCCACACATCCTACTCCACAGCCAACTTCCCTCACTCAATCGTAACTACAGGCTTCTGGGCGTCACCCTAAGCCTAAACACAACCCTCCACACTGATAAAAGATCACTCCGAAAACCACGTCCAAACTCAACTTTCTGAGAACTCTAACAAACACCAACCCTGACATTCCTGCACAGAGCTCCTTCGCAAGACACTCCACTACATATCACCTACACAAGATACAAACAGTGCAAAATAGGTCTCTCTGCATCGCCACTGGCTACACAAATACACCAAGTTGAAACAAAAATACTCCCAATCGAGGAGCAACTATACATGATAGGCATATGAGGGAGGGTCAATAAGTTTTGCAATTCGGATATAAGGAAAAGTGTTTTATTATTTTTCAATATAACTACCGTCGACTTCAATGCACTTGCGCCACTTGTCCCTGAGGCTTCGAATTCCCGACAACCAGAAATCTCCCGACTGCTGTTCAATCCACTCCTGGACGGCGAGCTGGACATCTTCATCGTCCCCAAACTGGCGTCCACGCAGTGCAGCCTTGAGCTGGCGGAATAAAAAGTAGTCGCTAGGGGCCAGATCTGGACTGTAGGGGGGATGGTTGAACTCCTCGAATCCGCACTCGCGCAGGGCAGCTTGTGCAACTCTGACCCTGTGGACTTTGACGACGCTGAAGTCGATCATGGGGCGTGAGGATTGTAGGGACCCAACGGGCAGAGACCTTGGTCATGGTCAAATTGTCGTGGATGATGTTGATAACACTTCCATGTGATATTCCAAGTTCTCGCTCGATTTCTTCGACCTTCACCCGTCGATTTTCAAGGATCATCCTCTCCACACGGGCCACATTGTCCTCGTTGGTCACGTCTGAGGGGCATCCTAGATGGGGGTCATCTTCAAGGGACTCACGACCATGGCGGAACTCCCTATTTCAGCGAGCAATGGTTGGACAGGAAGGGGCAGCGTCGGTGTACACTACAACCATGCGTTCATGGATCTCTTTTGCATTCTTGCCTTCCTTGGTCAAAAATTTGATCAGTGCGCGGTGCTCAACCTTCTCCATTGTTGAAAAATTTGTGACTGACGATCTGCGATCAGCTACTGCTTCTTAAATAGACGAGGCAGGAGCGTGCGGCTGCAGGACCTGACTTGTCATAACTTGTCCTAACACCCCCACAAACAGCCATCCCCCTTCCTCTGTTTTGCCCTACCGATTCGCAAAACTTATTGACCGCCCCTCGTAGTTCAGTAAACTCCTGTCCTTCCCATCTCATACACTTATACTTCCACCCACCATTGCTAACTCTCTACACCCAACTGCTGCTAGCCTACCTATAGCACCACATAAGCAGAACATTATAAACGTATGCAAACTCACTTTACCCGAATAACACTTCAAAACACTACTCCAAAGACCCCTCCCCTGATATTCATCCAGAAATCTGAAGCGCCCCTAGATCGCTGAACCAGACTCACTAGACCGCCCGCCGACGTTCATGACACTGCCTCGCCTTTACATGAATACAAAACCAATAGATCTCGACAACCCCCGATGCAACGCCATCTCATCCCTCCCCTCTTGACTGAGTCAACCTCTTTCAATATTAACTCTCTAAAAGACCTCTGGAGAAGGCCATACGCTGTGGCAGCCTCCCCGATCGCTGCCATGTTCGATTCAAGAGAACCCAGGGGCAAAGTCCATATTTGGTAGCTGGGTCCTCGATGGTTCTCACATTTGAGAGGCTCAAAGGGATGGTTGCCGGGGGAGGGGAATTGAGAGAGCGACCTCAGTACGGCTAAAATGGCTTTACTCACCATGAATCCGAGGGCCAGCGCAGCGTGGAGGAGGAGGATGAGGACGGCGATGCCGAGGGCGACCTTTCGAGCTTCGTGAGAAATGGCCGGTTGGATGGTTCGGACGAGGACGCCGCCACTCAACACCGAGGCCACGATCGCCAGACACCACTGCAGCCACATCAATGGAATCATCCAAAGGAGCTGCGGCGAAGACAAGAACCCCATAAATATTTGCGAGAATAAAGACAATACATTTAACATCCACATAATATAAATCCCTGTAACTATGTAGTAGTACCACCTCCGCCACGCCCACACACTAGGTGTAGGAATGCATAAATGCTACAACATAAAGAAGAAATTAAACGAATTAATGCACTGGAGAGGAGGTAGCGAACCTTAGACTCCGGCCAATTCATTCAGTCTATTTCCCGGCAGACACGTTCTAAGGGTATTCTTACTTACCTGTGAAGGAGTAAGAATACGAACGGCTGTGTGGCGAATATACGAAATGTGAAAAGAGCCCTTTAACCCCAGGGGGAACTAAGAGATTTAGATTGAAGAGCGAGAGGGGTGGATCAACATACCAGCGTTCCGCTCTTCCCCACAGTGACTATAAGGCAAGAGTGAGGCGACTATAAACTAAAATGGAGCGTTCGGTTGGTAGTAATGGACAATCCGGATCGACCCTTTTTTTACGGTGCCCATCTGGCCACTGCTGTAATTCCTTTCCAGCGAATACTAGGATATTATTAAAAAAAAACAAAAAAACACTAACAAACAAAACCAAGGCACAAAAATAAAGAAACATCAAAGCAAGAAGAATAACTAAGCAAACTCTGGCGTCGGGGCGAGGGAGGCACGCTTCTCTCCGGCGAATGATCATGCGACCAACCCCCAAGAGAGTCCAATAAAGTGGAGGAGGCCTCCTCCAAATAGTTAGATAGTCCATGAACTCGTCCGGGCAAGGGAAGAGGCAACGTACGCGAAGATCACGCACACTAGGACAATCAACAATGTGCCAAGCGGTTCAGGGGACAACGCAGTCGTCGCAATAAGGCGCACGGGAGCGCTCTGTCAAATAGCGGTGCGTCCGATTCGGAGACGACAGAAAGCGACCTGAAGCCGTCGCGTAATTGGGCGGTAGGTCCATGGGAACAGTCGCGGCGCAATGGCACGCAGATTTAAGTTCCCATCGGCCGTCCTCCATCTTCTTTGCAGAGCATCCCGGAGGGCTGTCCTGATTCCTGTCATATAATCGGTGTGAGAAAGAGCCAAACGATGGGCTGGTCCCCCAGTCCTCGCCGACTCTTTGGCAAACTCAGTTCCTGCAATTGCAACATGTCCAGGAACCAAACAGGCGATAATATCAACATCCAACCGGCCCACCAAAATCGTGGCGTCACGGATATCGCCGACCAAGTGATGCAGAGATTCCAATGCCCCGAGAGCACTCAGGGCACTTTGGGAGTAACTATAAATCACAATCCGGTCTCCGAACGGGGCATGTCGCATTATCTCACATACCGAGGCGTGTATTGCAACAAGCTCGGCCGTGAAGAGAGACGCAGCGACTCGTTCAGCCCTGCTGACTTCAAATAAAGGGAACACGGCGAGGAAACCGACCCCCCTCTTGGAACTTGGAGCCATCAGTGTGCACTGGCAGGGATCAAGCATGACACGAAGTGTGCTCCAAAAAGGCAAAACGCAATATACCTGTCGCTGTGGAAACTTTGGGAGTAGAGGAATGGCGACAAATAGTCAAAGGTGGTAACCTCCAGGGTGGCGCCACCGGCCCGTCCGATAGCTACGTTGATTCCCGTATGAGTGCCATTGCCCTTTTGGGTTTAGGGTATGACGTGCGTCTCTCGGTGGCATAGGCGCCGTCGAGCTCAGCCGCGGAAGCAATGAAAGCCGTTGTCGGCTGAGGAGGGAGAAGGTGGGCACGCGCGTACAGGCGCATAATGCATTCTGAGGGGGCAGAGGGAGCGGCATCTTCTCGGCATCGACAAACAGGCTTAGAATAGGGGGCGTGCGGATGGCACCTGTCACAGGAGATAAATGTCATTACTGAAGACGGCGCAAATAAGGTTGGTTTCATTTTTCTACATCGTACGATTTATCTGAGCAGTACCAATGACGTGCGGCAATCCTTTTTTTTCTCTTCAATTTAATCAGCGTCCATGCAAAAAAAGCCCCCTAAAAGTAGGGTGGTGGGAATAAGAAGAAATTGGCGAAAATGGAATAGAGGTGACAATAGGCTCCATAAGGAGCATGTGTGCGATCGCATTTAACTGCTTCGGACGCGCAGCTCCCTCCTCTGACCCTAAGGAAGCTTCCAATCATTTTGGGCACATATGAAAGCTATCATTCCCAATCAGATAATAATATTACGGTCTTTAGTTTTTTTCAAAAGACGACAAAGCCAGGGTAGAGGGCCTTCACCCTGGAAAACTCCAGAGCCAAAAGTATTCTTCGTGCGAGCACAATGGCGGTAATGATGCAGTTAATCAGGATCAGTATAACTCAAGTTTGTGTCTGTGGAATGTGAGGGGGTATATGTGATGTGAGATAGGGCATATTAAGCGGGCATTAAAGTCCACCAAAACAATTGAATGTTTGTATGAAAGTGCCACTGTCTTTAATATTTCTGAGGAAGTGTCAAAGTCTTTAATATTTCTGGGGAAGTGTCAAAATCATGAATATTTCTGGGGAAGTGTCGATGGCTTGAATATTTCTGGGGAAGTGTCGATGGCTTGAATATTTCTGGGGAAGTGTCAAAATCATGAATATTTCTGGGGAAGTGTCAATGTCTTGAATATTTCTGGGAAAGTGTCAAAATCATGAATAATTTCTGAGGAAGTGTCGAAGTCTTGAATATTTCTGGGGAAGTGTCAAAATCATGAATATTTCTGGGGAAGTGTCAAAATCATGAATATTTCTGGGGAAGTGTCGATGTCTTGAATATTTCTGAGGAAGTGTCAAAGTCTTTAATATTTCTGGGGAAGTGTCAAAATCATGAATATTTCTGGGGAAGTGTCGATGGCTTGAATATTTCTGGGGAAGTGTCGATGGCTTGAATATTTCTGGGGAAGTGTCAAAATCATGAATATTTCTGGGGAAGTGTCAATGTCTTGAATATTTCTGGGAAAGTGTCAAAATCATGAATAATTTCTGAGGAAGTGTCGAAGTCTTGAATATTTCTGGGGAAGTGTCAAAATCATGAATATTTCTGGGTAAGTGTCAAAATCAGGAATATTTCTGGGGAAGTGTCGATGTCTTGAATATTTCTGGGGAAGTGTCAAAATCATGAATATTTCTGGGGAAGTGTCAATGTCTTGAATATTTCTGGGAAAGTGTCAAAATCATGAATAATTTCTGAGGAAGTGTCGAAGTCTTGAATATTTCTGGGGAAGTGTCAAAATCATGAATATTTCTGGGGAAGTGTCAAAATCAGGAATATTTCTGGGGAAGTGTCGATGTCTTGAATATTTCTGGGGAAGTGTCAAAATCATGAATATTTCTGGGGAAGTGTCGATGTCTTGAATATTTCTGGGGAAGTGTCAAAATCATGAATAATTTCTGAGGAAGTGTCAAAGTCTTGAATATTTCTGGGGAAGTGTCAAAATCATGAATATTTCTGGGGAAGTGTCAAAATCATGAATATTTCTGGGGAAGTGTCGATGGCTTGAATATTTCTGGGGAAGTGTCAAAATCATGAATATTTCTGGGGAAGTGTCAAAATCATGAATATTTCTGGGGAAGTGTCGATGTCTTGAATATTTCTGGGGAAATGTCAATGTCTTGAATATTTCCGGGGAAGTGTCAAAATCATGAATATTTCTGAGGAAGTGTCGGTCTTTAATATTTCTGAGGAAGTGTCAAAATCATGAATATTTCTGGGGAAGTGTCGAAGTCTTGAATATTTCTGGGGAAGTGTCAAAATCATGAATATTTCTGGGGAAGTGTCAAAATCATGAATATTTCTGGGGAAGTGTCGATGTCTTGAATATTTCTGGGGAAGTGTCAAAATCATGAATATTTCTGGGAAAGTGTCGATGTCTTGAATATTTCTGGGGAAATGTCAATGTCTTGAATATTTCCGGGGAAGTGTCAAAATCATGAATATTTCTGAGGAAGTGTCGGTCTTTAATATTTCTGAGGAAGTGTCAAAATAGTGAATATTTCTGGGAAAGGGTCGATGTCTTGAATATTTCTGGGGAAGTGTCAAAATCATGAATATTTCTGGGGAAGTGTCGATGTCTTGAATATTTCTGGGGAAGTGTCAAAATCATCAATATATCGGAGGAAGTGTTGATGTCTTGAATATTGCTGGGGAAGTGTCAAAATCATGAATATTTCTAAGAAATTGTCAGTCTTGAATATTTCCGGGGAAGTATCAAAATCATGAATATTTCTGAAGAAGTGTCGATGTCTTGAATATTTCCTGGGAAGTATAAAAATCATGAATATTTCTGAGGAAGTGTCGATGCCTTGAATATTTCCGGGCAAGTGTCAAAATCATGAATATTTCTGGGGAAGTGTTAAAGTCTAGAATATGATTCACTTTTTTTTTCCCACTTTGGCCAGACTTGATGCCGCAAAGAGGTTATTGATTGGTCAATGCAGATATGATGAAGAAAAGGACTAACTTTTTGAAACCTTTTCCATTCTATTTCATTCATTCCCATTTGAGAGAAAAATCAGTATAGAACCTGAACAAATATTTGCTGCCTTTGTGACAGTTAATACTAAAATACTTTTGTTCGAAAAGTAAATTTAATTTAATGATGACAAAAAAATTGAATCAAGACAGTAGTAAATTGTCTTTTTCCTCTCCTGGTCACAATGGCTGCTTTCTTTGCAGAACGATCCTTCCTACCCCAAGTATCTCAATAGTGTTATGATTCTTTCACACATTTATCCATTCCACTAATTTCACAACTTTCCTTACAAACTCCTTTCAATTACTTTCAGGCAAGAATCCACTTGTTGGTTTCTGGTGATTTTTTTTCTGGCACAAATTCATACTTACGGAAACCGGCACAAAGATGGCGAGCGAGTAGCCATAGAGACAGATCACCTCCAAAAGAGAGATGTTCGCTTTGGAGCCCCGCCATAGAAGGACACCCCAAATTAGCAGGGGCACTAGCCAGGCATAGGCAAAAATGCATGATGTGGCCAAGGTCACTGAAACAGAAGGTTAAATGTGATTATAATATGGCACAAAATCACCATCTGGTTGGTTAATTACCTGCGCCACTCCTCTCTTTTACTTTCACACTTCTCATTAGTGGTCGCCAGTCAACGAGGGCACAACCACAAACATATCCCCCCACCCCTTAAAAAATAAAATTTAATAATAAACTAGAACCAAAAAAATCAAAATAAGCAAGAAGAAGGAAGTGTGCTCCGCGTCCCGAGTACAAGGGAAAGGCGGGAGCAACCCCGCCCAGACTGGGACAATCAACAAGAATGTGCTGAACAGTCTGGGGGACAACGCAGTCGTGACAATGAGGCGCGGGTGAGCGATCCATCAAATGGCGGTGCGTCCAATTCGGAGATGACAGAAAGCAACCTGAAGCCTTCGCGGCATTAGGGGGTAGGTCCATGGGAACAGTCGCGGCGCAAGGGCACGCAACTTTCGATTCCTCTCGGACGTCTTCCATCTTCTTTGTCAGGCAGTCGGGAGAGCTGCCCGATTCCTGCGAAGTAGTGGGTGTGAGGAAGAGCGATACGCTGGTCTGGTCGCCCGCTTTTTCCATGGCCTTCCCACTGGCCGTCGTCAATCCAATTTTTCTTTGGCTTTCCCACTGGCCGTCGTCCCTCCAATTTTTCCTTGGCTTTCCCACTGGCCGTCGTCCCTCCACTTTTTCCTTGGCCTTCCCACTGGCCGTCGTCCCTCCACTTTTTCCCTGGCCTTCCCACTGGCCGTCGTCCCTCCACTTTTTCCTTGGCTTTCCCACTGGCCATCGTCCCTCCACTTTTTCCTTGGCTTTCCCACTGGCCGTCGTCCCTCCAATTTTTCCTTGGATTTCCCACTGGCCGTCCTCCCTCCACTTTTTCCTTGGCCTTCCCACTGGCCATCGGCTCTCTAATTTTTCCTTGGCCTTCCCACTGGCCGTCGTCCCTCCACTTTGTCCTTGGCCTTCCCACTGGTCGTCGTCCCTCCACTTTTTCCTTGGCCTTCCCACTGGCCGTCGTCCCTCCAATTTTTCCTTGGCCTTCCCATGGTCGTCGTCCCTCCACTTTGTCCTTGGCCTTCCCACTGGTCGTCGTCCCTCCACTTTTTCCTTGGCCTTCCCACTGGCCGTCGTCCCTCCAATTTTTCCTTGGCCTTCCCACTGGCCGTCGTCCCTCCAATTTTTCCTTGGCCTTCCCACTGGCCGTAGTCCCTCCACTTTATCCTTGGCCTTCCCACTGGCTGTCGTCCCTCCACTTTTTCCTTGGCCTTCCCACTGGCCGTCGTCCCTCCAATTTTTCCTTGGCTTTCCCACTGGCCGTCGTCCTTCCAATTTTTCCTTGGCTTTCCCACTGGCCGTCGTCCCTCCACTTTTTCCATGGCCTTCCCACTGGCTGTCGTCCCTCCACTTTTTCCATGGCCTTCCCACTGGCTGTCGTCCCTCCACTTTTTCCTTGGTCTTCCCACTGGCCGTCGTCCCTCCAATTTTTCCTTGGCCTTCCCACTGGCCGTCGTCCCTCCACTTTTTCCTTGGCCTTCCCACTGGCCGTCGTCCCTCCAATTTTTCCTACGCCTTCCCACTGGCCGTCGTCCCTCCAATTTTTCTTTGGCTTTCCCACTGGCCGTCGTCCCTCCACTTTTTCCTTGGCCTTCCCACTGGCTGTCGTCCCTCCACTTTTTCCTTGGCCTTCCCACTGGCCGTCGTCCCTCCAATTTTTCCTTGGCTTTCCCACTGGCCGTCGTCCCTCCAATTTTTCCTTGGCCGTCGTCCCTCCACTTTTTCCTTGGCCTTCCCACTGGCCGTCGTCCCTCCACTTTTTCCTACGCCTTCCCACTGGCCGTCGTCCCTCCACTTTTTCCACTGGCCGTCGTCCCTCCACTTTTTCCTTGGCTTTCCCACTGGCCGTCGTCCCTCCACTTTTTCCTACGCCTTCCCACTGGCCGTCGTCCCTCCAATTTTTCTTTGGCTTTCCCACTGGCCGTCGTCCCTCCACTTTTTCCTTGGCCTTCCCACTGGCTGTCGTCCCTCCACTTTTTCCTTGGCCTTCCCACTGGCCGTCGTCCCTCCAATTTTTCCTTGGCTTTTCCACTGGCCGTCGTCCCTCCAATTTTTAACTGGCTTTCCCACTGGCCGTCGTCCCTCCAATTTTTCCTTGGCTTTCCCACTGGCTGTCGTCCTTCCACTTTTTCCTTAGCTTTTCCACTGGCCGTCGTCCCTCCACTTTTTCCTTGGCTTTCCCACTGGCTGTCGATCCTCCACTTTTTCCCTGGCCTTCCCACTGGCCATCGTCCCTCCACTTTTTCCTTCGCCTTCCCACTGGCCGTCGTCCTTCCACTTTTTCCTTGGCTTTCCCACTGGCCGTCGTCCCTCCACTTTTTCCTTGGCTTTTCCACTGGCCATCGCCCCTCCACTTTTTCCTTTGATTTCCCACTGGCCGTCCTCCCTCCACTTTTTCCTTGGCCTTCCCACTGGCCATCGTCCTTCCACTTTTTCCTTGGCTTTCCCACTGGCCGTCGTCCCTCCACTTTTTCCTTGGCTTTTCCACTGGCCATCGCCCCTCCACTTTTTCCTTTGATTTCCCACTGGCCGTCCTCCCTCCACTTTTTCCTTGGCCTTCCCACTGGCCATCGTCCTTCCACTTTTTCCTTGGCTTTCCCACTGGCCGTCGTCTCTCCACTTTTTCCTTGGCCTTCCCATTGACCTAAAAACAAAATATTGACAACAAAATTCCATATCATAATTGTCTTTTGTTGTATCAACCCATGGTTCGGATACAAACTTAAAATTCCTACCCCCTCAATCGACATTCCGAATCAGTGATAAAACAGCAGAAAATACAAAAAAATGCAGTATTGCCAAAATGTTTCTTTCAGTCACAAAATTAGTCAAGAAGTTTGGATCAGATGTAAAGTGGCAAAAAAAGAAGGTTGGATAACTATAAAAAATTTCTATTTCAATCATAAAAGTTATATATGCTATTTCTCTAAGAATTCTACTAACATACCTTTGTGAAAATCATATTTCCACTTATATGTACTGGGTGTTTGAAGGTAATTTGACAAATTTCCGGCGATGGCTGTTGTAAAGACCAGAGTTAGACAAATCCAGAATGGACCTATTGAAAAAGAAAAGTTATGGTCAAGTCAAAGAATGACCCAAATAAAATCAAGCCACAGGATATAAATTTTAGGTACAGGACAAATATTAAAAACCATTTGAAATAGGAACGAAATACAAATATTTGACAGTTTACACAATCTATGTAAAAGAATTCAGACTTCTCAATCCACTGCTAATGATAAGAAAGTAAGAATTCTATTACCTGTCTGGCGCAAGAGGCATAAATACACACAAACAGAAAAAAATAGCTAATGGTTCAAACTATTTCTTTGAGATTTTGGACTACAATCAGCAGAAGTACTCCAAACCATCTTGTTATTGTCTCTTTTCCTTAGGAAGATTTTTTATTATTAATTAAGGGCATTCCGAATAATTGTAACCTATTTGTGTAAATGTGCTCCATTTACACAGGAAGCATTACTAAAATATGATAAATTATTATTAATGAAATAGAGCAAGTGAAGAATAAGAGCAAATTAAATATAATAAAATGTAACTAATGACAGACCCACTTCCATGATGATGAGGTATTATGAGATGGCAGGATTTTTTTTTTTTAAGAGCCTATCTGGCGACTGCCCACTGGGGCATAAGTCACCGGAATCATGACAGACTAGCACAAGGCTACTTTAAAACAAGAACACAAAAACACATCAATGATAAAAAGAGAAGATCGTAACAATTAGGAAGCAATCTCCGGCGTCGTGGGGAGGTCTCCCTCCCCCCCGGCGCAGGAGCGTGCGACCTACAAAGAAAACAACAATAACAAAAAACAACAAAAAGCCTAGTTAAATAAAAGGGAGAAAGCCGGCCAAGACCCAAAAGTCTACCAGTCAAAGAGCACGCACTTGTCCCGAGTACAAGAAACAGCCGGTAGCGATCCCGCCCATCACGGTACCGGGACAGGTAACGTGCGCGAAGATCGACCAGACTGGGACATTCAACAAGAATGTGCAGAACAGTCTGGAGAACAACGCAGTCGTCACAGTAGGGCGCAGGCGAGCGCTCCATCAAATAGCGATGCGTCACACGTGTGTCCGATTCGGAGACGACATAAAGTGACCTGAAGCCATCGCGGCATTGGGGGATAAGTCCATGGGAACAGTCGCGGCGCAATGGCACGCAACTTTAAGTTCCCTTCAACAGTCTCCCATCTTCTTTGCCAAGCAGTCCAGAGAGCTGCCCGTGTAGGGTGTGAGGAAGAGCGAAACGCTGGTCCGGTCGCAGAGTCCTCGCGGACTCTTTGGCGCCCTCATTCCCCGCAATTCCTACATGTCCAGGAACCCAGAAGAAGATAATCTCGACATCTGCCCGGCTCGCCATAACCGTGGCGTCACGGATATCGCGAACCAGGGGATGCGGAGATTCCAATGCCCCGAGAGCACTCAGGACGCTTTGTGAGTCGCTATAGATCATAATCCGCTCAGGGCAAAGAGTGTGACACTGAGGACACTCCCTGCGGAACGCCCTCTTCCTGCTCCATTGGGCCGGAGAGGGCTCCCCCGATCCGTACCGGGAATCGACGATTTCGCAAAAATTCAGATATAAACATTGAGACGCGTCCCCGCGTCCCCTCGCCCCCATCGAGGGGAAAGTCTCCATGATACCGTATCGCCATGCGGTATCATAGGCCTTCTCCAGATCGAAAAACACCGTGGCGTAGTGCTGTCAACGAAGGAAGGCCTCGCAGACAGCATTTTCCAGTCGGAGTAGAGCATCCGACGTGGAGTGGAACTTGCGGAAGCCGCATTGTGCAGAAGACAGATGGCCTCCGCTGTGCAGGAAAAAGGCTAGTCTAACATTTACCAATTTCTCCATCAACTTGAACACGCAAGAGGTTAGAGAGATTGGGCGGAAACCGGCCGGAGTAGAGTGATCTCTCCCCGGTTTGCGAAAGGCGAGCACAATAGCGATTCGCCAGGAATCCGGGAGGAGACCCTCCACCCAGATCCTGTTGAACAAATCTAACAGAAAGGCCATGCCTCGCTCACCGAAGTGTCGAAGCATGGCGTACGGGACATCGTCCGGACCATGGGTGGTGTCCGCGAACGAAGCAAGAGTGGAACGCAACTCACTCACAGTAAACCCGTCGTTGAAGGGTTCTCTGCCTCTTGAGGTAAAGTCCAGCCGGCGGCCTTCCGTCACATCATGACGTGCATTGAATGCTGGCGGAGCACCTTCCCGGCCACAGAATACGGAGAAAGCGGTCGCAAAGGACTCTGCCACGGACGCTGGGTCAGAGATTGCGGTCCCATTCTCTTGGAGCACGGGAGGGGAGTCCTGCGAGAAATTGCCCTGAATCTTTTTGACTCGCTTCCACACCTCTGCTAGAGGGGTCTTCCTGTTAAGTGAAGACACGTATGCCGGCCAAGAAGAGCGGCGGGCGTGCTTCGAAATATACCGGAACCTAACCCAGCCCGACGAAATTCAGCGACAGTGAAATCGTTCGGGCGGCGCTTATAGCGCATGTAGGCATAACGCTTCTGTTTGAGGGCCGTCTCACACTCGGCCGACCACCATGGGAGTGGTCGGCGTGCAAAACGGCCAGACGTCCTAGGAATAGTAGTCAGGCCCACGGCGATGAAGTTGCCGGAGAAGAACTCAACGGCCTCATCTACCGACCTAAACTCCTCGACTGAGATAGAGAATTCAGTCATTTCCTGAAATGCAGGCCACCACGCCAGCGCCAAGCACCACCGAGGTGGGCTCTCAGGTGGCAGTTGCCCTGAAAATGATATTTGAATGGGAAAGTGATCCCTACCATGGAGGTCATTGACCAACCCCCAATCAAAATCAGGCTGTGCATCCGAAGAGCACAAGGATAGATCAAGGCAAGAAAATGAAGCGGTTCTCGGGCAGTGATGCGTAAACTCATCCACATTTAGGACACCCATCTCAAGCTCTTCGATCAGATCGGCAAGGACTTGTCCCCTGGGATTTATTGAGTAATCTCCCCAGAGAGGATGTCTGCCGTTCAGATCTCCAAGCAAGAGAAAGGGCCTCGGCAACCGTGCCACGACGCGGCGAAAGTCCCCCGCGTCGAAGTCAGCTGACGGTGGAATGTACGCAGAAATGATAGTATACCTCCTATCCAGGTGCAGCTGCACAGCCACTGCCTGAAAGGAGGTATCTAAAGAGAAAGGAAGAACGGAGACATCATGCCGGGTGTAAACCGCGCATCCCCCAGCCCGGCCGTCCCGCGGTGGTTGGGTCGCAAGACCCTTATACCCCGGGAGGGCAGGCAGGGGGCACGCGCCTAGCATGGTCTCCTGCAAAAAAATAGCTAACGGGGAACGGGATGAGGCGAGCCTCCGCAGCTCCTCCCAGTTGGCCCGGAGTCCACGGCAATTCCATTGAAGGAATATGCCCTCCAGGCCTAGCTCGCAGGAGACGCGGGGGCCCTCCTCGAATTGAAGACCCTCACGGGAATGGCCGTACGCTTCCCGGGGGCAGAACCCCGGGCGCTGTTGGCCGGACAAAGCGCTGAAGGCGCTGTCGCCTTCGAGGACTTATTGGGGGAGGTTGGGCTCGCCATGCGAGTCTTTTCCTCCCTCCGCCTCGAAACTTTAGGCGGGCGTTGCGGCTTCGGAGGCGGGGGGCCCTCTTTTCGAGGAACCACCGTCTCCGAGCCACTCGCTCCACCTCGGGGCGTGGGCAAAGGGGCCGAAGCTCCTTTGTTGCTGTCCTCCTTTCGGGGAACAGCTTTAGGAACCCCGGAAGATGGCCTAGCGACCATCTTCAGGGGTGTTGCCTCCTGTGAGTCTAACGACTCGGTGGAGGCGCGTGGCCGTTTCGCTTTACGCGAAACGGTTACGCTGGGGGAAGAGGGGGGAGCCCTGGTTTTAGCCGGGGCAGGGTATGAACCCTTTTTGCCGCCAGCTTTACCAGGGGAGCGCCCAGGTTGGGTAGAGCCCACAGAAGGGCTCCGAATGGGCGCGGAAACAACCGTGCTCGTTGGCCTGGATGGGCCAGGAGCAGAGGGTGCCTTTCTAACTATTGAGGCATATGACGTCCCAGGCAGAGCCGGGCGCGCCAGGACCAAGTCCTTTGCCTCGCGGAATGAGAGTCGATCCTGGGCCTGAACGGCCAGGATTTCTTTCTCAAGGAGATATGCACCACATTGCTTCGAAGAAGCAGGGTGCGGCTCTCCGCAATTGACACACTTGGCCACACACGATTTGGACTTATCGTGTGCGACCTTGGAGCAATTTACACAGACTTCGGGTGACCCCGATTTTGCACGTCTACATGATCGATTCGTATGGCCGAAGCGGTGGCAGTAATAGCACCGCCGCGGCAGTGGCACGAATGCCTTCACGCGGTAGCGGTACCAACCGGCACGCACCGACTCAGGGAGCTTGTCACAGTCGAACGTGACGAAGAGTGTAGGGGTGGGTCTCGAGGCCCCTCCCTGTTTTCTCATCACACGTTCGACCTTGACCGCCCCATGGTCGGCCAGCTCTAGGGTGATGTCCTCAATGGAGTAGTCAACGAGTTCCCTCGCATAAACTACTCCTTTCACAAAGTTCATGGTAGAGTGCGGCGTCACACTCACCGGGGTGCCATGAAGTGTCCGAAGAGCACTTATCTTGGCCGCCTCGGCGGGATTCGCCGCATTCGCCAGAAGGCTCCCGTCCGAGAAACGGGTTACCTTCGGCTCTCTACCAATTGCACTAGCTAATCCTCTCCTCTGATGGATCATGTTGCCCTTGGACAACATGGTGCCATCAGTGGAGCGAATAACGAGGAAGCGTTTGAAGCCAGCGGGCTCGAAAACGCCAGGTAACCTCTGAATGAGGGGCCCCGATGTCATCGAGGCTCCGCCCTGTGCATTCTTAGTCTTAGTCGTAGTCAGGAGCTCCGCACACGAGGGGGTAGAGGGGCCGGATGTGCCGATCTTGGCTTGGTCGCCTACCAAAGTGGCAGCAGACCTATCCGTCCCCGCAGCCCCCGCGGATGGAGAGGAGCCCCGAGTCTTCTTCGTCTTTTGAGTCTTTTTAGTCTTTTTCTTTTTAGGAGAGGAGGGCGGGGAATGAACCCGCTTTTCACCTCCGCCGGCAGAAGTCCCCAGGCCAGATGGACCAGCCTCAGCCAGGTCCCTCTCCGAAATGGAGAAGGTCCTGGTTGTCGTAGGGGCACCTGTCGGAGGAGATCCCTCCCCTCCTTCTACTGCCTCGGAGCCCTCAGCCATTTGAGGAGGACCTTGCATAGGGGCGGATTCGGGTTCGGTGCTTGGCGCCGAGCCCGAATTCCCCCCCATGGAAGGCCCTACCGTCTGGGGCTGGGTCTCCTCAAGGACCATGTCTATCACAGGAGGGGCCTCCAATTGGCCATCCCCTCCCAGAACATCGCAGGTCCCCTTGGCAGTATTGTCACTAGTCAGGTGGTGTGGGGAGGCACAGGCCTTGACCCCAGCAAGGTTCAAAATTCTTGCCAGCAGGTCTTTTGAGGGAAGCGACCGAAGGGGCCTGGCTTCCCTCTCCTCCCTAAGGGGGTTTGCCCTACCGAGCCGCTTGCACGAGGGGCGGTCGGCAATGGGCTGCCTGCTGGCTTTCTTGGCAGTCCCCTTAGAAAGCAAAGGAGGGACTGCCGCTGGAGATAGGGAGGTGCCCGAAAGCACCTCCAGAGAAGGGGGTGAGGGGGAGTCCCCTACACCCGTAGGCGTAGGAGAGGAGTAAGCCTCCTCTCCGGTTAAAGAATTATGGAGGGTCCCTTGCGCAAGCACAAGGGGGGGGACCTCCATTTTCTCGGTGGAGCTGCCCGAGGGCGGCTCCGTAGATGTTTTTGGGGAAGTTGGGGGTTGGGGTTTTTGTTTTTTGTGTCATACATGGGCATGGTGACCCTCTTTTGATTACGGGACGCAATAGCTCATCACCTCTCGCAGTTGCCCGCACTGCGAGAGGTGCTTACAAGCCCGGCAGAGCCAGGCGCCGCCATTCGGGACCACCCCTCCCGCCTGGTGGCCTGGCAGTCCTTCGGCATGGCGGCTCCACCTTGGACACGGCGTAAAAAATATAGGTTGTGAAGAGGAGAGGAAAAGGGATGTGAGGAAGATGTGGGTGGGGATGAAGCAGGTTGTTAAAAAAACCCCATCCCGAACCGGAGCTGAGGGGTTAGGGAACAATGTCCCCCCCCCCTCAGCCCCGATCCGGGGTGGTTGGCTTGAGAAGAAGGTCAGCATTCTACCCTGTGAAATTAGAGGCTGACCAGAGAAAGTTGTGGGAGAGGTTGTATGAAAAGCGACTAGGTAGGGGAGAAATCGGGCTATCTGAAGGAAGGAAGAGAGGCTAAGCTGGGGCCGGACGGAGCGCTGGATCCCGTCAGCACGGCGGCCAGGATGGCAAATCGCCGCGCCCCTTACGGGGGAAGGAAGAGAGGCTAAGCTGGGGCCGGACGGGGTGCTGAGTCCCGTCAGCACGGCGGCCAAGATGGCAAATCGCCGCGCCCCTTACGGGGTCGAAACAGAGCGAAAGCGGACGTGCGCTAGCACGCCCGCGTGACTTCTGAAACGACCTTTTCGGAGGTCGTCAAAAGGGGGGGCGACCACGAAAACAGAGAAGCCGGGAAACGGAAGAGCGTAGGGAGTCCTACACTCGGGGACTCCTTGAAAGTTCTTCTGTTCAATGCGAGATCAATCAGGAACAAGTTTCTTGAGCTCCGTGGCCTCGTAGCAACAGAAGAACCTGAGATGGTGGCCATAACTGAGTCGTGGATAAAAACCTCAAGCCGAGATTTTGAAGGTGAATTCACCATTCCCGGTTACCAGCTCTTCCTGAAAGATAGGCCAAACAGAGAGGGTGGCGGTGTGATGTTGTATGTCAAGGATACTCTCAACTCGACGGATTGCCTCATCGTATCTGACCATGAACTACTAGGTGTTGACCTAGATATAGGTCCTGCCAGATACAGGACCCTGGTGCTTTACAGATCCCCTGCCCAACTCTTAGAACCGGATAGGAGTCTGTACCAGCTGTTGGGCGAACTTGTAAAAGACAGTGTGTATCACCATGGATAACTTCAATACCCATGTTGACTGGGAAACCAGAGAACCCTGTGGCGAGAACGCACTACTCCTGGAGTTCGCGAACAACGAGTTCCTCACTCAATCGGTGAGAGAGCCAACGAGAGGAGACAATATCCTCGACTTGGTTTTCACCTCTGAGGATGACATCGTTGAGGACCTCTCTGTTGGCGAAGAGCTCGGTGGCAGTGACCACCGACTAATTAGATTTTAGTCAAAATCCCCAAGGCAGGGCTTGTAACTAGTAAATCGAAGAAACTTGATTTGAGAAGAGCAGACTTTGCAGGTTTTCGTGCTGGACTGACTGACGCGAGGCTAGAAGTGTGCGATGCTGTTGAAGACTCGTGGAACAGTTTCAAAACCACATTCATGAGTCTTCAATCGCGTTTCACCCCTCTGAAATACCCCGATCGGTCTTCTGTTCAACCAAAGTGGTTTAATCGAGAAATCGGCCAACTGCTTAAGGAGAAGAGAAATGTGTACTGGCAATCGAAGATCTCGGGTGACTTTGACGAATACGGGAGGCTAGCCAGGAGAGTCAAGTCCAGCATAAGGGCGGCTAAGCGGTCTGAGGAACTCCGAGTGGCGAGACTGTAAAGAGAATCCCAAGGAGTTCTTTGGATATGTAAACAGCTGTAAACCAATCCGTCGAACGATTGGCCCTTTAAGGAATGAGGAGGGGACAGTAAAGCACTCAGCTGCAGAAAATGCTAACCTGCTCAACGACTACTTCTCTTCAGTGTTTACTGAAGAGTGTGGTCCCATCTCCCAGCCAGCGGATTCCTACTTGGGGAAGGGAAAAAGCTGGAGGATATGGGCTTCACCAAAGGAGAAATAGAAAAGAAGATCACTGACCTAATGACGAATAAGTCACCTGGCCCGGATGGGTTTCTACCTAAAGTGTTGAAAGAAGTGCGCGATCAAGTGTCACGACACCTGAGCGCAATCTTCAACATTTCAATCTGGACCGAATGCGTTCCTAGAGAGTGGCTTTAAGAAAGGAGACCATAGCCAACCGTCGAACTACCGACCTATCAGTCTGACTTCGATAGTCGGTAAACTCTTGGAAAGCATCATGGTGGGCAAAATGACGTCGCATTTAGAGTCAAACCTGCTCCTTAGGAGTTCCCAGCACGGCTTCCGAATGCAACAATCATGCCTGACGAACTTGTGGAATTTTTCCACTTCGTCTTCAGTGAACACGATCGGGACAAGGCGGTGGATGTGGTCTACTTAGACTTTCAAGAAAACCTTTGATAAGGTACCACACCGCCGCCTTCTCCGGAAAGTGCGAGTGCTGGGCATAGACGGAAAAGTAGCAGGCTGGATAGAGAACTGGCTAAGTGGCCGATGGCAACGGGTGGTGCTGAATGGACAGGCTTTTGAGTGGGTGCCCGTTACTAGCGGGGTGCCTCAAGGTTCTGTCCTGGGACCACTACTATTCATCATCTACGTCAACGACATGGACGGTGACATAGTTGCCAAAATTTCCAAATTTGCCGACGATACCAAGCTTGGTATGAACGTTGCAAAGGATAGAAATACTGCCCGCTTGCAGGAAAATCTTCGGGACATTGGGGAGTGGTCGGACACGTGCCAAATGCCTTTTAACGTAAACAAATGCAGCAAAGTGATGGATATCGGACACCGAAACCCACAATCTCATTATATCCTTAAGGGCACTGCTCTTGAATCTACCGACACTGAGAAGGACTTGGGTGTAACTATAACTAGTGATCTCAAGTTCTCGAGGCAGTGTATTGAAGCGGAGAAGAAAGCCCAATGGATGCTAGGTTATATAAAGCGACAGTTTGGATATTGGAACAAGGAAATAGTACTCTGTTTGTACAATTCACTTGTCCGACTGCACCTGGAGTATGCCGTACAATTTTGGAGTCTTTCATTTCGAAAGGACATCGCGAGATTGGAACGTATGCAAGCCAGGGCAACCAAACTGATTCCCTCTATCAGATATAAAAGTTATGAAGATAGATTAAAGGAATAAGATCTGTTCTCGTTGGAAACCGGTAGACTGTGTGGTCAGCTCATCGAAGTTTCCAAAATACTTCGAGGGTTCGACAATGTTGACTACAGGGATATTTTCAGCCTTATTGAGAGTAGAACAAGAAATCACGGCTTCAAACTTGAGCTGAAGCGTTACAACTGCGATCTGTGTGGGAAATTTTTCATGTATAGTTATCTGCAGTTGCTGGAACGCACTTCCGATGGAGGTTGTCAACAGCAATTCTGTTGACCAGTTCAAGACAAGACTAGATAAAGTCTTGAAAAGTGGCCATTTAGGTCAGAAGTGAGGCAATTGAGCAGGGATGTGCCCGCTCGACAGCTAGTCCAAAGGTACCCTCATTGAATGGACTGTAAGGTCTTCTAGGGTATTTATTTTCCTTGTTACTCCTTGTTAGTGTGGGTTAAATTGATGTTTAAATGGGGGTAGGAAGCCATTGTTAATGTTATGTTTGGGTGTTGGTGGTTAATAAATCCTAGAACTTTGCTCTCCAGGGCCAATGCCTTTAGGAGGATTTGCATTTATATACACATCTTCACTTTCTTTGCCAACCTCTGCTTATAAAGTTCAACATTGTTGGTTACATCAATCGATTCACTTTCTTTTCTGTCTGAAGAGGAAACCCCATCTCCAAAACCAGACAATTTCCCTTCCTTTGTATTGCTCCCATCTCCACTTCTTTCAGAAAGGATTCTGGAGGAAGAACCCAACCCCGTCCCACCAAAACAATGGCAAACTTACCATAGAGATCAGGATTTGGTCGAATATATGATTGGAGATAGTTGACCCCAGGTTTGGGTACCATCGACCAAACAATTCGATCGCCAACCTGCTTGCTGTCGACATTAAAGAACTGCTGATAATATTCAAATGACCAAAATGAATGAGTTAATCTCGCCTTTGATTCGCCTTCTTCCCCCAATAACTGCAAGAAACGGCTTGATTTAATCAATTTTATTCATTCAACTTCAAAAGCAATGGACCCAAGTTAAATTTTTTGTTTTAGGACATTTAAAATGCATAAAGAAAAAGGGACAAACTTTACACAAACAATCATTCACTATTATGCTTTCGCAGACTGACTTCTATTTTTGCTCAAACCAAATAGAGTAAATTGGTTGACTTATTTAATATATAACACTATGCAAAGGATGGATAAGAGAAACCAGATGTGGTACTAGGTTCTTCTTTACTGAGGTTGTGCTCTTCTGGAGCTTCCTCAGAGTAACAAGAAACTAAACACCTGAATGGGAATGTGATCACAACCATTGAGGTTATCGACCACCTCACACCTAAAATCAGGTTGTGCACCAGGAGGGAACAGGGACAGATCAAGTCAGGAAAATGAAGTGGTTGTCTGACAATGAGGTAGTTCTCCCAGAAGACATGCCTACCATTCAAATTCCTGAGAAAAGGCTTGACAACTCTGCTACAATGCGGCAGTAGTATGCAACATTGAAGTCAGATGACAGTAGAATATACATTGAAGGAATAGTATAATTCCTTTCCAGGTATAGCTGAACGGCATGTGGATCAAAGTAGTATTTAAATTAAAAAGGACAAAGGAGACCATGTCGGATGTAAATCAAACATCCACTGGCTCCAAATGCTAAGTGCCTGGTTAGTGTTTTTTTTTTAACAAACAAACTCCATCGCCCTCACAATGTGGCTTCCACAAGCTCCACTCAACAAGCGATGCCATCACTCAACTGGAATCTGATGTGCATCGAGCTTTTGTTAAAAAACAACACCTCAGAGCAGTCCTTTTTGACCTCAAAAAGGCCTACAACACATCTTGGAGATGCAGGATATTAAAAACGCTTCACAAATGGGTATGCATGGGCACTTATGTTTCCTAAACAGCTTTTTGAAAAAGTGCTCTTTCTCATTAAACAGCCAGAAACTCCATTTCTAATGCCTTTTCCTAGGAAAAAGGTGTTCTGCATGGCAGTGTACTTAGTCTACCACTGTTTGCCATAAGTATCAATAATATAATTGATAACTTTCCTAAAAGAGTCGCAGCTACCCTATAAGTAGACAGACGACTTGTCTATCGCCTTCAAAGAATAAAAAATGTCAAGATAATGGCACCTACAGCTCGCCATTGAAAACATATGTAAATGGACATCTGTTAATAGATATCACTTCTCTGTAGATGTCAAAAGTCCACTTTTGATGTCATTGTGCCTGCATTTGTGACCTTGACATATATTTACTGACAATGAATTGCAGTAATTAAAAAACACCACTTTCTAGGAATGATGCTTGATAAAAACTAACATGGGAACCCCATATTAGAAGCCTAAAAATATAACTAATAAAACTAGAAACATTCTGAGAACAGTCTCCAGACATGAATGGGGAGCCACCAGACAAATCGTAGTTCTATACCGCTCCATTATCCATCCCAAACTGGACAACAGCCTAGGGATATACTGTTCTGCAGCCAAGAGAGTCATCAAAATAAGAGAATCAGTAGCCAACAATAATCTGAGGATCACCACTGATGCCTTTGAATCATCCACCATACCCAGTCTTCTATGTGACATAGCGGATAGTGGAAATCACAGTCTGATTGTAGATAGAGAGTAGGAAAGGGGGCAAAGAAAAAAGAAAGAATGAAAGTAGTGTAGGCAAGTTATGAACAGCTTCCTGCATCACTGGACCATTGTTAGAGTGGTGAAACCATTCAACCATTGTGAGTCTCAAAAAAAGACTCATTCAAGCTAAGTTTTTAAGGTGTTTGCTTGCACTTCTTGCATGCTACACAAACCCCGCCTAGAAGCAGAGCATATTTTGAAGAAACGAAGAGAACGCCGTTTGGAAATGTTATCTAAGGGTTAACGCTCCTCCTCCCGGGTCTGGGCACCATTGTAGATAGAGGGAAGTAGGAAAGGGGGCAAAGAAAAAAAGAATGAAAGTAGCATAGGTGAGTTGCAAACAGCTTCCCGCATCGCTGGTCCACTGTTAGTAAGTGGTGAAACTACTTGGACATCCTGAATCTCAAAAAAGAAGACTCATTCAAGCAAAGCTTTTAAGCCGCTCGCTAGCACTTTTTGCACACTAAGCCATTAAAAATGTGACCAAAGAACTCCCACCTCACTAACTACCAAAGCCATTCTAAATGACAGGTTGGACCATGTTTTTATAACAAACCCATTGCTCCCATAACCACTTGGAGTGCGTGACTCCTGTTGGAAGAGTTTGGGATTACCATGAATTATATCCATGAGGTATTGTGGTGGAGCGAATATGAGTGTGTGTGAAAGGCCATTCTCCCACCCCTTTCCCAATACCTTCTCCCTCTCTCTGTAAGAATGTCTGTGTGAATGGAGAGATGTTATATATATATATATATATATATATATATATATATATATATATATATATATATATATATATATATATATATATATATATATATATATATATATATATATATATATATATATATATATATATATATATATATATATATATATATATATATATATATATATATATATATATATATATATATATATATTTGATTTCATGAATTGTCTAAAATGTTTTTTGTCTCTTCCTCAGCTAATTACAGTAAACCCTCAATATGACAAACTTCAATATAACGAACCAAATTTCCTGGCCAAACTCCATCAGGCTTAACAGGCAAGCGTTACGACCAGCCTGAGTGAGTGTTAGTGTGTCACATGTCACCATTTTTTTTTTTTTTTTTTATAGAGCCCATCTGGCAACTACCCACTTGGGCATAAGTCGCCGAAAAACACGACAGCCTAGAATTAGGCTACTTTAAAGTTAAAATATGAAAACTTAACAATCAATATAAATTGGAAAAACTTAACAATCGAAACAATCTCCGGCAGCGGGGGGAGGTCCCCCTCACCCCGGTGCAGGAGAGTGCAATCTAAAACAAAACAATAACAAAAAAAGGAACCTTAAATAAAGGGGAGAAGGCCGGCCTCCCCCAAAAAGTCAATAAGTCCACCAGTCATGGTGCACGCACTCGTCCCGAGTACAAGGGACAGGCGGTAGCGACCCCGCCCATCCCGGTACCGAGACAGGTATCGTGCGCGAAGATCACCCAGACTGGGACATTCGACAAGAATATGCCGAACAGTCTGGGGGACGACGCAG
Organism: Ceratothoa steindachneri; assembly: GCA_963969495.1. Classification (NCBI taxonomy): domain Eukaryota; kingdom Metazoa; phylum Arthropoda; class Malacostraca; order Isopoda; family Cymothoidae; genus Ceratothoa; species Ceratothoa steindachneri. Next base: position 35,938,708 of record OZ018332.1, read on the forward strand.
TCGTTGCAATAGGGCACATGCGAGCGCTCCACCAAGTAACGATGCGTCACACGAGTGTGTCCGATTCGAAGACGACAGAAAGCAACCTGAAGCCGCCGCGGCATTGGGGGATAGGTCCATGGGAACAGTCGCGGCGCAATGGCACGCAACTTTAAGTTCCCCTCGACCGTCTCCCATCTTCTTTGCCAAGCAGTCCGAAGAGCTGCCCGTATTCCTGCCATGTAGTCGGTGTGAGGAAGAGCGAAACGCTGGTCCGGTCGCAGAGTCCTCGCGGACTCTTTGGCGCCCTCATCGGCGCGCTCATTCCCCGCAATTCCTACATGTCCAGGAACCCAGCAGAAGATAATCTCGACATCTGCCCGGCTCGCCAAAACCGTGGCGTCACGGATTTCGCGAACCAGGGGATGCGGAGATTCCAATGCCCCGAGAGCACTCAGGGCGCTTTGTGAGTCGCTATAAATCACAATCCGGTCTCCGAACCGGGCACGTCGCGTAATCTCCCGTACCGAGTGGTGTATTGCCACCAGCTCGGCCGTGAAGACAGACGCAGCGCCTGGTAGAGCCCCGCTGACTTCAAACAGAGGGGATACGGCGTGGAAGCCGACCCCCTCTTGGGACTTGGAGCCATCCGTATACACTGGCACGGTACCAGCGTGACACGATGTGTGCTCCAAAAAGATCGAACGCAATACTCCCGGCGCAGTACAAGCTTTGGGAGCAGAGGCGTGGCGACAAATAGCCAAATGTGGTACCCTCCAGGGTGGCGTCCTGGGCAGAACCAGGGGCGCCACCGGCCCGAGAGCTATATCTACCTCTCGAAGGAGTTTCCTGGCCCTAAACCCAAAGGGCTTAGGGTATGACTGGCGTCTCTCGGCGGCATAGGCACCATCGAGATCAGCTGCGTTTTTTTTTGTTTTTTTTTTATTTAAGGGGCCATCTGGCGACTGCCGACTTAGGCATAAGTCGCCGTAAACAAACAGCCTAGTTCTAGGCTACTTCAAAAAATGGAACAGGGAACAACAAAAAAGAAATAACAATAACAATAACAAAGCAATAACAAAAACAACAACAACAACAAAAACAACAACAAAATTAAGCCTGGTTAAAAAAAAGGGAGAAGGCCGGCCTCCCCCAAAAAGTTAACAAGTCCACCAGTCAAAGTGCACGCACTCGTCCCGAGTACAAGGGACAGGCGGTAGCGACCCCGCCCATCCCGGTACCGGGACAGGTGTCGTGCGCGAAGATCACCCAGACTGGGACATTCGACAAGAATGTGCCGAACAGTCTGGGGGACGACGCAGTCGTTGCAATAGGGCGCAGGCGAGCGCTCCATCAGATAGCGATGCGTCACACGAGTGTGTCCGATTCGAAGACGACAGAAAGCAACCTGAAGCCGCCGCGGCATTGGGGGATAGGTCCATGGGAACAGTCGCGGCGCAATGGCACGCAACTTTAAGTTCCCTTCGACCGTCTCCCATCTTCTTTGCCAAGCAGTCCGAAGAGCTGCCCGTATTCCTGCCATGTAGTCGGTGTGAGGAAGAGCGAAACGCTGGTCCGGTCGCAGAGTCCTCGCGGACTCTTTGGCGCCCTCATCGGCGCGCTCATTCCCCGCAATTCCTACATGTCCAGGAACCCAGCAGAAGATAATCTCGACATCTGCCCGGCTCGCCAAAACCGTGGCGTCACGGATATCGCGAACCAGGGGATGCGGAGATTCCAATGCCCCGAGAGCACTCAGGGCGCTTTGTGAGTCGCTATAGATCACAATCCGGTCTCCGAACCGGGCACGTCGCGTAATCTCCCGTACCGAGTGGTGTATTGCTACCAGCTCGGCCGTGAAGACAGACGCAGCGCCTGGTAGAGCCCCGCTGACTTCAAACAGAGGGGATACGGCGTGGAAGCCGACCCCCTCTTGGGACTTGGAGCCATCCGTATACACTGGCACGGTACCAGCGTGACACGATGTGTGCTCCAAAAAGGTCGAACGCAATACTCCCGGCGCAGTACAAGCTTTGGGAGCAGAGGCGTGGCGACAAATAGCCAAATGTGGTACCCTCCAGGGTGGCGTCCTGGGCAGAACCAGGGGCGCCACCGGCCCGAGAGCTATATCTACTTCTCGAAGGAGTTTCCTGGCCCTAAACCCAAAGGGCTTAGGGTATGACTGGCGTCTCTCGGCGGCATAGGCACCATCGAGATCAGCTGCGGATGCAGTGAGAGCTGTTGGCGACTGAGGGAGGCGCCGGGCTCGCGCGTACAGGCGAGTGATGCACTGCACGCGGCGCAGAGCGAGTGGCATCTCCCCAGCATCGACCAACAGGCTCTCAATGGGGGAAGTGCGGAAGGCACCGGTCGCAAGGCGAAGGCCGGTGTGGTGGATCGAATCCACCTTCCGCAATAAACGCTCGGCTGCGGATGCATAAAACTCGCATCCGTAGTCGAGCTTCGAGCGAACAAAGGATCGATAAAAAAGTAAGGCGGTAGCCCTATCAGCGCCCCAAGCGCTGAACGTCACGGAACGGAGAATGTCCATGGCGCGGGTACAAGAGACCCTAAGGCTGCGAATATGAGCCTCCCAGGTGAGGCGTCGGTCGAATACAAGACCAAGGAAACGGTGCGACTCAACCACATCCAGGCGCACCCCATTAAGAAACAAATCTGGGTCGGGGTGAAGCCGTGGATGGCGGCAGAAGTGCACCACCTTAGTCTTGGCCAAAGAAAACCGAAACCTGTGCGCTTCGGCATAGCGAGAGACGCGGTTCAATGCCTGTTGGAGTCGACGCTCCAGAGTTGGCATCTGGGCCGCGCCAAAAGAGATCGAAAGGTCGTCCACGTAGAGCGTAGCGAGAACATCTTCCGGCAGCACCGAGGTGATGCCGTTGATGCTCAGGGCAAAGAGTGTGACACTGAGGACACTTCCCTGCGGGACACCCTCTTCCTGCTCCTTTGGGCCGGAGAGGGCTCCCCCCACCCGTACGCGGAATCGACGATCTCGCAAAAATTCAGATATAAAAATTGGGAGGCGTCCCCTCGCCCCCATCGTGTGGAGAGTCTCCATGATACCGTATCGCCATGCGGTATCATAGGCCTTCTCCAGATCAAAAAACACCGTGGCGTAGTGCTGTCTACGAAGGAAAGCCTCGCAGACGGCACTTTCCAGTCGGAGCAGAGCATCCGACGTGGAGTGGAACTTACGGAAGCCGCACTGTGCAGAAGACAGATGGCCTCCGCTGTCCAGGAAATAGGCTAATCTAACATTTACCAATTTCTCCATCAACTTGCACACGCAAGAGGTTAGAGAGATTGGGCGGAAACCGGTCGGAGTAGAGTGATCTCTCCCCGGCTTGCGAAAGGCGAGCACAGTAGCGATTCGCCAGGAGTCTGGGAGAAGACCTTCCACCCAGATCCTGTTGAACAAATCTAACAGAAAGGCCATGCCTCGCTCACCCAGGTGTCGAAGCATGGCGTACGGGACATCGTCCGGACCATGGGCGGTGTCCGCGCACGAAGCGAGAGCGGAACGCAACTCACTCACAGTAAACTTGTCGTTGAAGGGTTCTCCGCCTCTGGAGGTAAAGTCCAGCCGGCGGCCTTCCGCGACATCACGACGTGCATTGAATGCTGGCGGAGCAGCATCACGGCTAGAGAATGCGGAAAAAGCGGTCGCTAAGAATTCCGCCACGGACGCGGGGTCCGAGATTGCGGTCCCATTCTCCTGGAGAACGGGAGGGGGGTCCTGCGAGAACTTGCCCCGAATCCTTTTGACTCGCTTCCACACCTCAGCTAAAGGGGTCTTCCCGTTAAGTGAAGACACGTATGCCCGCCAAGAAGAGCGGCGGGCGTGCTTCGAAATATACCGGAACCTAGCCCTAGCCCGACGAAATTCAGCGACAGTGAAATCGTTCGGGCGGCGCTTATAGCGCATGTAGGCATAACGCTTCTGTTTGAGGGCCGTCTCACACTCGGCCGACCACCATGGGAGTGGTCGGCGTGCAAAACGGCCAGACGTCCTAGGAATAGTAGTCAGGCCTACGGCGATGAGGTTGCCGGAGAAGAACTCAACGGCCTCATCTACCGACCTAAACTCCTCGACTGAGATAGAGAATTCAGTCATTTCCTGAAATGCAGGCCACCGCGCCCGCGCCAAGCACCACCGAGGTGGTCTCTCAGGCGGCAGTTGCCCTGAAAATGATATTTGAATGGGAAAGTGATCACTACCATGGAGGTCATCGACCACCCCCCAATCAAAATCAGGCTGTGCATCTGAAGAGCACAAAGATAGGTCAAGGCAAGAAAATGAAGCGGTTCTCGGACAGTGATGCGTAAACTCATCCACGTTTAGGACACCCATCTCAAGCTCTTCGATCAGATCGGCAAGGACTTGTCCCCTGGGATTTATGGAGTAATCTCCCCAGAGAGGATGCCTGCCGTTCAGATCTCCAAGCAAGAGATAGGGCCTCGGCAACCGTGCCACGACGCGGCGGAAGTCCCCCGCGTCGAAGTCAGCTGACGGTGGAATGTACGCAGAAATGATAGTATACCTCCTATCCAGGTGCAGCTGCACAGCCACTGCCTCAAAGGAGGTATCTAAAGAGAAAGGAAGAACGGACACATCATGCCGGGTGTAAACCGCGCATCCCCCAGCCCGGCCATCCCGCGGTGGTGGGGTCGCAAGACCCTTATACCCCGGGAGGGCAGGCAGCGGGCACGCGCCTAGCATGGTCTCCTGCAAAAAAATAGCTAACGGGGAACGGGACGAGACGAGCCTCCGCAGCTCCCCCCAGTTGGCCCGGAGTCCACGGCAATTCCATTGAAGGAATATGCCCTCCAGGCCTAGCTCGCAGGAGACGCGGGGGCCCTCCTCGAATTGAAGACCCTCACGGGAATGGCCGTACGCTTCCCGGGGGCAGAACCCCGGGCGCTGTTGGCCGGACAAAGCGCTGAAGGCGCTGTCGCCTTCGAGGACTTATTGGGGGAGGTTGGGCTCGCCATGCGAGTCTTTTCCTCCCTCCGCCTCGAAACCTTAGGCGGGCGTTGCGGCTTGGGAGGCGGGGGGCCCTCTTTTCGAGGAACCACCGTCTCCGAGCCACTCGCTCCACCTTGGGGCGTGGGCGAAGGGGCCGAAGCTCCTTTGTTGCTGTCCTCCTTTCGGGGAACAGCTTTAGGAACCCCGGAAGATGGCCTAGCGACCATCTTCAGGGGTGTTGCCTCCTGTGAGTCTAACGACTCTGTGGAGGCGCGTGGCCGTTTCGCCTTACGGGAAACGGTCACGCTGGGGGAAGAGGGGGGAGCCCTGGTATTAGCCGGGGCTGGGTGTGAACCCTTTTTGCCGCCAGCTCTACCAGGGGAGCGCCCGGGTGTAGTAGAGCCCGCAGAAGGGCTCCGAATGGGCGCGGAAACAACCGTGCTCGTTGGCCTGGATGGGCCAGGAGCAGAGGGTGCTTTTCTAACTATTGAGGCATATGACGTCCCAGGCAGAGCCGGGCGCGCCAGGACCAAGTCCTTAGCCTCGCGGAATGAGAGTCGATCCTGGGCCTGAATGGCCAGGATTTCTTTCTCAAGGAGATATGCACCACATTGCTTCGAAGAAGCAGGGTGTGGCTCTCCGCAATTGACACACTTGGCCACACACGATTTGGACTTATCGTGTGCGACCTTGGAGCAATTTACACAGACTTCGGGTGACCCCGATTTTGCACGTCTACATGATCGATTCGTGTGGCCGAAGCGGTGACAGTAATAGCACCGCCGCGGCAGTGGCACGAATGCCTTCACGCGGTAGCGGTTCCAACCGGCACGCACCGACTCAGGGAGCTTGTCACAGTCGAACGTGACGAAGAGTGTAGGGGTGGGTCTCGAGGCCCCTCCCTGTTTTCTCATCACACGTTCGACCTTGACCGCCCCATGGTCGGCCAGCTCTAGGGTGATGTCTTCTATGGAGTAGTCAACGAGTTCCCTCGCATAAACTACTCCTTTTACAAAGTTCATGGTAGAGTGCGGCGTCACACTCACCGGGGTGCCATGAAGTGTCCGAAGAGCACTTATCTTGGCCGCCTCGGCGGGATTCGCCGCATTCGCCAGAAGGCTCCCGTCCGAGAAACGGGTTACCTTCGGCTCTCTACCAATTGCACTAGCTAATCCTCTCCTCTGATGGATCATGTTGCCCTTGGACAACATGGTGCCATCAGTGGAGCGAATAACGAGGAAGCGTTTGAAGCCAGCGGGCTCGAAAACGCCAGGTAACCTCTGAATGAGGGGCCCCGATGTCATCGAGGCTCCGCCCTGTGCACTCTTGGTCTTAGTCAGGGGCTCCGCACACGAGGGGGTAGAGGGGCCGGATGTGCCGATCTTGGCTTGGTCGCCTACCAAAGTGGCAGCAGACCCATCCGCCTCCGCAGCCCCCGCGGATGGAGAGGAGCCCCGAGTCTTTTTCGTCCTTTTAGTCTTTTTAGTCTTTTTCTTTTTTGGAGAGGAGGGCGGGGAATGAATCCGCTTTTCACCTCCGCCGGCAGAAGCCCCCAGGCCAGATGGACCGGCCTCAGCCAGGTCCCTCTCCGAAATGGAGAAGGTCCTGGTTGTCGTAGGGGCACCTGTCGGAGGAGATCCCTCCCCTCCTTCTACTGCCTCGGAGCCCTCAGCCATTTGAGGAGGACCTTGCATAGGGGCGGACTGGGGTTCGGTGCTTGGCGCCGAGCCCGAATTCTCCCCCATGGAAGGCCCTACCGTCTGAGGCTGGGTCTCCTCAAGGACCATGTCTATCACGGGAGGGGCCTCCAGTTGGCCATCCCCTCCCAGGACATTGCAGGTCCCCTTGGCAGTGTCGCCAGTCTTGTTTGGGGAGGCACAGGCCTTGACCCCGGCAAGGTTTAATATTTTTGCCAGCAGGTCTTTTGAGGGAAGCGACCGAAGGGGCCTGGCTTGCCTCTCCCCCCTAAGGGGGTTTGCCCTACCGAGCCGCTTTGAAGGGGAGCGGCTGGCTAAGGGCTGCCTGCTGGCTTTCTTGGCAGTCCCCTTGGAAAGAAAAGAGGGGACTGCCGCTGGGAAAAGGGAGGTGCCCGAAAGCACCTCCAGAGAAGGGGGTGAGGGGGAGTCCCCTGCACCCGTAGGCGAAGGAGAGGAGTAAGCCTCCTCTCCGGTTAGAGAAATATGGAGGGTCCCCTGTGCAAGCACAGGGGGGGGGACCTCCATTTTTTTGCTGGAGCTGCCCGAGGGCGGCTCCGTTGTTCTTGGGGGAGTTGGGGGTTGGGTTTTTTTTTTGTAATTTTCATCATTGGGCATGGTGACCCTTCTTTTAATACGGGATGCAATAGCGCACACCTCTCGCAGTAGCCCGCACTGCGAGAGGTGCTTACAGGCCCAGCAGAGCCAGGCGCCGCCATTTGGGACCACCCCTCCCGCCTGGTGGCCTGGCAGTCCATCGGCATGGCGGCTCCACCTTGGACACGGCGTATAAATGATAGATTTTGAAGACGAGAGGAAAAGGGATGTGAGGAAGGTATGGGTGGGGATGAAGCAGGTAGTTAAAAACCAGCCACCCCAGACCGGAGCTCAGGGGTTAGGGAACATTGTCCCCCACCCCCTCAGCCCCGATGCGGGACGGTTGGCTGAAAGGAAGGTCAGCATCTACCCTGTGAAATTAGAGGCTGACCAGAGAAAGTTGTGGGAGAGGTTCTGTGAAAAGAGAGGAAACAAGTGTTTTGAAGGAAGGAAGAGAGGCTAGGCTGGGAGATCAGCTGCGGATGCAGTGAGAGCTGTTGGCGACTGGGGGAGGCGCCGGGCTCGCGCGTACAGGCGAGTGATGCACTGCACGCGGCGCAGAGCGAGTGGCATCTCCCCAGCATCGACCAACAGGCTCTCAATGGGGGAAGTGCGGAAGGCACCGGTCGCAAGGCGAAGGCCGGTGTGGTGGATCGAATCCACCTTCCGCAATAAACGCTCGGCTGCGGATGCATAAAACTCGCATCCGTAGTCGAGCTTCGAGCGAACAAAGGATCGATAAAAAAGTAAGGCGGTAGCCCTATCAGCGCCCCAAGCGCTGAACGTCACGGAACGGAGAATGTCCATGGCGCGGGTACAAGAGACCCTAAGGCTGCGAATGTGAGCCTCCCAGGTGAGGCGTCGGTCGAATACAAGACCAAGGAAACGGTGCGACTCAACCACATCCAGGCGCACCCCATTAAGAAACAAATCTGGGTCGGGGTGAAGCCGTGGATGGCGGCAGAAGTGCACCACCTTAGTCTTGGCCAAAGAAAACCGAAACCTGTGCGCTTTGGCATAGCAAGAGACGCGGTTCAATGCCTGTTGGAGTCGGCGCTCCAGAGTTGGCATTTGGGCCGCGCCAAAAGAGATCGAAAGGTCGTCCACGTAGAGCGTAGCGAGAACATCTTCCGGCAGCACCGAGGTGATGCCGTTGATGCTCAGGGCAAAGAGTGTGACACTGAGGACACTTCCCTGCGGGACACCCTCTTCCTGCTCCTTTGGGCCGGAGAGGGCTCCCCCCACCCGTACGCGGAATCGACGATCTCGCAAAAATTCAGATATAAACATTGGGAGGCGTCCCCTCGCCCCCATCGTGTGGAGAGTCTCCATGATACCGTATCGCCATGCGGTATCATAGGCTTTCTCCAGATCAAAAAACACCGTGGCGTAGTGCTGTCTACGAAGGAAAGCCTCGCAGACGGCATTTTCCAGTCGGAGCAGAGCATCCGACGTGGAGTGGAACTTACGGAAGCCGCACTGTGCAGAAGACAGATGGCCTCCGCTGTCCAGGAAATAGGCTAATCTAACATTTACCAATTTCTCCATCAACTTGCACACGCAAGAGGTTAGAGAGATTGGGCGGAAACCGGTCGGAGTAGAGTGATCTCTCCCCGGCTTGCGAAAGGCGAGCACAGTAGCGATTCGCCAGGAGTCTGGGAGGAGACCTTCCACCCAGATCCTGTTCAACAAATCTAATAGAAAGGCCATGCCTCGCTCACCCAGGTGTCGAAGCATGGCGTACGGGACATCGTCCGGACCATGGGCGGTGTCCGCGCACGAAGCGAGAGCGGAACGCAACTCACTCACAGTAAACTTGTCGTTGAAGGGTTCTCCGCCTCTGGAGGTAAAGTCCAGCCGGCGGCCTTCCGCGACATCACGACGTGCATTAAATGCTGGCGGAGCAGCATCACGGCTAGAGAATGCGGAAAAAGCGGTCGCTAAGGATTCCGCCACGGACGCGGGGTCCGAGATTGCGGTCCCATTCTCCTGGAGAACGGGAGGGGGGTCCTGCGAGAACTTGCCCCGAATCCTTTTGACTCGCTTCCACACCTCAGCTAAAGGGGTCTTCCCGTTAAGTGAAGACACGTATGCCCGCCAAGAAGAGCGGCGGGCGTGCTTCGAAATATACCGGAACCTAGCCCTAGCCCGACGAAATTCAGCGACGGTGAAATCGTTCGGGCGGCGCTTATAGCGCATGTAGGCATAACGCTTCTGTTTGAGGGCCGTCTCACACTCGGCCGACCACCATGGGAGTGGTCGGCGTGCAAAACGGCCAGACGTCCTAGGAATAGTAGTCAGGCCCACGGCGATGAGGTTGCCGGAGAAGAACTCGACGGCCTCATCTACCGACCTAAACTCCTTGACTGAGATAGAGAATTCAGTCATTTCCTGAAATGCAGGCCACCGCGCCCGCGCCAAGCACCACCGAGGTGGTCTCTCAGGCGGCAGTTGCCCTGAAAATGATATTTGAATGGGAAAGTGATCACTACCATGGAGGTCATCGACCACCCCCCAATCAAAATCAGGCTGTGCATCCGAAGAGCACAAAGATAGGTCAAGGCAAGAAAATGAAGCGGTTCTCGGACAGTGATGCGTAAACTCATCCACGTTTAGGACACCCATCTCAAGCTCTTCGATCAGATCGGCAAGGACTTGTCCCCTGGGATTTATGGTGTAATCTCCCCAGAGAGGATGCCTGCCGTTCAGATCTCCAAGCAAGAGATAGGGCCTCGGCAACCGTGCCACGACGCGGCGGAAGTCCCCCGCGTCGAAGTCAGCTGACGGTAAAATGTACGCAGAAATGATAGTATACCTCCTATCCAGGTGCAGCTGCACAGCCACTGCCTGAAAGGAGGTATCTAAAGAGAAAGGAAGAACGGAGACATCATGCCGGGTGTAAACCGCGCATCCCCCAGCCCGGCCGTCCCGCGGTGGTTGGGTCGCAAGACCCTTATACCCCGGGAGGGCAGGCAGGGGGCACGCGCCTAGCATGGTCTCCTGCAAAAAAATAGCTAACGGGGAACGGGATGAGGCGAGCCTCCGCAGCTCCTCCCAGTTGGCCCGGAGTCCACGGCAATTCCATTGAAGGAATATGCCCTCCAGGCCTAGCTCGGAGGAGACGCGGGGGCCCTCCTCGAATTGAAGACCCTCACGGGAATGGCCGTACGCTTCCCGGGGGCAGAACCCCGGGCGCTGTTGGCCGGACAAAGCGCTGAAGGCGCTGTCGCCTTCGAGGACTTATTGGGGGAGGTTGGGCTCGCCATGCGAGTCTTTTCCTCCCTCCGCCTCGAAACTTTAGGCGGGCGTTGCGGCTTCGGAGGCGGGGGGCCCTCTTTTCGAGGAACCACCGTCTCCGAGCCACTCGCTCCACCTCGGGGCGTGGGCAAAGGGGCCGAAGCTCCTTTGTTGCTGTCCTCCTTTCGGGGAACAGCTTTAGGAACCCCGGAAGATGGCCTAGCGACCATCTTCAGGGGTGTTGCCTCCTGTGAGTCTAACGACTCGGTGGAGGCGCGTGGCCGTTTCGCTTTACGCGAAACGGTCACGCTGGGGGAAGAGGGGGGAGCCCTGGTTTTAGCCGGGGCAGGGTATGAACCCTTTTTGCCGCCAGCTTTACCAGGGGAGCGCCCAGGTTGGGTAGAGCCCACAGAAGGGCTCCGAATGGGCGCGGAAACAACCGTGCTCGTTGGCCTGGATGGGCCAGGAGCAGAGGGTGCCTTTCTAACTATTGAGGCATATGACGTCCCAGGCAGAGCCGGGCGCGCCAGGACCAAGTCCTTAGCCTCGCGGAATGAGAGTCGATCCTGGGCCTGAACGGCCAGGATTTCTTTCTCAAGGAGATATGCACCACATTGCTTCGAAGAAGCAGGGTGCGGCTCTCCGCAATTGACACACTTGGCCACACACGATTTGGACTTATCGTGTGCGACCTTGGAGCAATTTACACAGACTTCGGGTGACCCCGATTTTGCACGTCTACATGATCGATTCGTATGGCCGAAGCGGTGGCAGTAATAGCACCGCCGCGGCAGTGGCACGAATGCCTTCACGCGGTAGCGGTACCAACCGGCACGCACCGACTCAGGGAGCTTGTCACAGTCGAACGTGACGAAGAGTGTAGGGGTGGGTCTCGAGGCCCCTCCCTGTTTTCTCATCACACGTTCGACCTTGACCGCCCCATGGTCGGCCAGCTCTAGGGTGATGTCCTCAATGGAGTAGTCAACGAGTTCCCTCGCATAAACTACTCCTTTCACAAAGTTCATGGTAGAGTGCGGCGTCACACTCACCGGGGTGCCATGAAGTGTCCGAAGAGCACTTATCTTGGCCGCCTCGGCGGGATTCGCCGCATTCGCCAGAAGGCTCCCGTCCGAGAAACGGGTTACCTTCGGCTCTCTACCAATTGCACTAGCTAATCCTCTCCTCTGATGGATCATGTTGCCCTTGGACAACATGGTGCCATCAGTGGAGCGAATAACGAGGAAGCGTTTGAAGCCAGCGGGCTCGAAAACGCCAGGTAACCTCTGAATGAGGGGCCCCGATGTCATCGAGGCTCCGCCCTGTGCATTCTTGGTCTTAGTCGTAGTCATGGGCTCCGCACACGAGGGGGTAGAGGGGCCGGATGTGCCGATCTTGGCTTGGTCGCCTACCAAAGTGGCAGCAGACCCATCCGTCCCCGCAGCCCCCGCGGATGGAGAGGAGCCCCGAGTCTTCTTCGTCTTTTGAGTCTTTTTCTTTTTAGGAGAGGAGGGCGGGGAATGAACCCGCTTTTCACCTCCGCCGGCAGAAGTCCCCAGGCCAGATGGACCAGCCTCAGCCAGGTCCCTCTCCGAAATGGAGAAGGTCCTGGTTGTCGTAGGGGCACCTGTCGGAGGAGATCCCTCCCCTCCTTCTACTGCCTCGGAGCCCTCAGCCATTTGAGGAGGACCTTGCATAGGGGCGGATTCGGGTTCGGTGCTTGGCGCCGAGCCCGAATTCCCCCCCATGGAAGGCCCTACCGTCTGGGGCTGGGTCTCCTCAAGGACCATGTCTATCACAGGAGGGGCCTCCAGTTGGCCATCCCCTCCCAGGACATCGCAGGTCCCCTTGGCAGTATTGTCACTAGTCAGGTGGTGTGGGGAGGCACAGGCCTTGACCCCAGCAAGGTTCAAAATTCTTGCCAGCAGGTCTTTTGAGGGAAGCGACCGAAGGGGCCTGGCTTCCCTCTCCCCCCTAAGGGGGTTTGCCCTACCGAGCCGCTTGCACGAGGGGCGGTCGGCAATGGGCTGCCTGCTGGCTTTCTTGGCAGTCCCCTTAGAAAGCAAAGGAGGGACTGCCGCTGGAGATAGGGAGGTGCCCGAAAGCACCTCCAGAGAAGGGGGTGAGGGGGAGTCCCCTACACCTGTAGGCGTAGGAGAGGAGTAAGCCTCCTCTCCGGTTAAAGAATTATGGAGGGTCCCTTGCGCAAGCACAAGGGGGGGGACCTCCATTTTCTCGGTGGAGCTGCCCGAGGGCGGCTCCGTAGATGTTTTTGGGGAAGTTGGGGGTTGGGGTTTTTGTTTTTTTTTCATACACTGGCATGGTGACCCTCTTTTGATTACGGGACGCAATAGCTCATCACCTCTCGCAGTTGCCCGCACTGCGAGAGGTGCTTACAAGCCCGGCAGAGCCAGGCGCCGCCATTCGGGACCACCCCTCCCGCCTGGTGGCCTGGCAGTCCTTCGGCATGGCGGCTCCACCTTGGACACGGCGTAAAAAATATAGGTTGTGAAGAGGAGAGGAAAAGGGATGTGAGGAAGATGTGGGTGGGGATGAAGCAGGTTGTTAAAAAAACCCCATCCCGAACCGGAGCTGAGGGGTTAGGGAACAATGTCCCCTCCCCCCCTCAGCCCCGATCCGGGGTGGTTGGCTTGAGAAGAAGGTCAGCATTCTACCCTGTGAAATTAGAGGCTGACCAGAGAAAGTTGTGGGAGAGGTTGTATGAAAAGCGACGAGGTAGGGGAGAAATCGGGCTATCTGAAGGAAGGAAGAGAGGCTAAGCTGGGGCCGGACGGAGCGCTGGATCCCGTCAGCACGGCGGCCAGGATGGCAAATCGCCGCGCCCCTTACGGGGTCACATGTCACCAACAGTGCAAGGTTCGTATCAATACTATTTTGTGTAGTCCACTTAACTTTATTAGTAATTACATATGTATTACATATCCATAACGAACTTGGTTCGTTATTTCCATTGCTTTTAACGCCCATCGGGTTTAACAAACTTTCAGCTTTAACAAACGACACCCCGCCCCATATAGTTTGTTATATCGTGGGTTTAGTTTTTATTAATACTCGTATTGTGCCACCACTCAATTAAATTGCAATAGATAATTAGTACTACCTTTTGTAAAGAGTGGCTGGGATAAAAAAGTTTGGTAATAGTGCCATTAGGTTATTGTGAGCCCTGGAAGGACAGAGAGGGCTTTGATAGCCTCAAGACGCGACCAGATCGCATTATACCGAGCTCGGAGGCACCAGCCTTTTTTTTGTAAGATGTCTGCAGAAATTGTGATCACACATGTGGCAGCCAGCAGAACTATCCCTGGGGTTAAACGTGAGGTCTTTTCCTTTTTTTGTAGTTGGATCCAGTGTTGTTAGGCCTCTTTTGTATGATTGTATACCGGTTCTATTTGCTCATTTATCTCTTATGGTTTCTTATTTGTTTTTTTGGTTGCTCATTCGTTTAGTTATATTTAGATAAATTAGAGATCTCAAGTATAATTACCCCCCATATTTTTTGTAAATAAAGGACTGTACATACAATCTGTTTAATGTCTCCCTCGATTTCTCACATCCAAATTAGTGTAGGAAGTGGGTTGGAACGATTGGGGTTAGAGCGTAAGTTAGTTCGTAGCCCAAAACATTTGGCACCCAAAAAGGGACCTGAGATCTCGAAACTGGGAGCGTGACAGGATTGGATTGCAGTCCGTCATCATATTTTAGTATTTAAAAAAAAAAAAAAATTTAAAGAGCTCATCTAGTGACTGCCTACTTGGGCATTAGTCGCCGTATTAAAACTGGCCTAGTTCTAGGCTACTTTAAAATAAAATTAAAGAGAAAAAAAAAACCTCACCCCAAAAGGGGGAAAGGAAGCAAGCTGATGAGTCGGGAAGAGGTCCCCCCGACGCAGGAGCGTGCAACTACAGGAAAAAAACAACAACAAAAAAAACAAATGCAAAAAAACAAAACAAAACAAAAAAAAACAAACCTTGCTTAAATAGTAGGGAGAAGGCCGGCCTCCCCCAAGAAGTCAACAAGTCCACAAGTCAATGTGCACGAATCTGAACCGAGCACAAGGGACAGGCGGTAGCGACCCCGCCCATCCCGGTACTGGGACAGGTATCGTGCGCGAAGATCACTCAGACTGGGACATTCGACAAGAATGTGCAAAACAGTCTGGGGGACGAGGCAGTCGTTGCAATAGGCCACAGTCGTTGCATTTTTTTTTATTTTTTTTTAAATTAAGGGGCTATCTGGCAACTGCCGACTAAGGCATAAGTTGCCGTAAACAAACAGCCTAGTTTTAGGCTACTTTAAAAAATTAAACAGAAAACAATAAAAAGAAATGACAATAACAATAACAAAGCAATAACAAAATAATTACAAAAACAACAACAACAATTAAATTGGGTTAAATAAAAGGGAGAAGGCAGGCCTCCACCCAAAAGTCAATAAGTCCACCAGTCAAAGTACACGCACTCGTCCCGAGCACAAGGGACAGGCGGTAGCGACCCCGCCCATCCCGGTACTGGGACAGGTGTCGTGCGCGAAGATCACCCAGACTGGGACATTCAACAAGAATGTGCCGAACAGTCTGGGGGACGACGCAGTCGTTGCAATAGGGCGCAGGCGAGCGCTCCATCAGATAGCGATGCGTCACACGAGTGTGTCCGATTCGGAGACGACAGAAAGCAACCTGAAGCCGCCGCGGCATTGGGGGATAGGTCCATGGGAACAGTCGTGGCGCAATGGCACGCAACTTTAAGTTCCCTTCGACCATCTCCCATCTTCTTTGCCAAGCAGTCCGAAGAGCTGCCCGTATTCCTGCCATGTAGTCGGTGTGAGGAAGAGCGAAACGCTGGTCCGGTCGCAGAGTCCTCGCTGACTCTTTGGCGCCCTCATCGGCGCGCTCATTCCCCGCAATTCCTACATGTCCAGGAACCCAGCAGAAGATAATCTCGACATCTGCCCGGCTCGCCAAAACCGTGGCGTCACGGATATCGCGAACCAGGGGATGCGGAGATTCCAATGCCCCGAGAGCACTCAGGGCGCTTTGTGAGTCGCTATAGATCACAATCCGATCTCCGAACCGGGCACGTCGCGTAATCTCCCGTACCGAGTGGTGTATTGCCACCAGCTCGGCCGTGAAGACAGACGCAGCGCCTGGTAGAGCCCCGCTGACTTCAAACAGAGGGGATACGGCGTGGAAGCCGACCCCCTCTTGGGACTTGGAGCCATCTGTATACACTGGCACGGTACCAGCGTGACACGATGTGTGCTCCAAAAAGGTCGAACGCAATACTCCCGGCGCAGTACAAGCTTTGGGAGCAGAGGCGTGGCGACAAATAGCCAAATGTGGTACCCTCCAGGGTGGCGTCCTGGGCAGAACCAGGGGCGCCACCGGCCCGAGAGCTATATCTACCTCTCGAAGGAGTTTCCTGGCCCTAAACCCAAAGGGCTTAGGGTATGACTGGCGTCTCTCGGCGGCATAGGCACCATCGAGATCAGCTGCGGATGCAGTGAGAGCTGTTGGCGACTGAGGGAGGCGCCGGGCTCGCGCGTACAGGCGAGTGATGCACTGCACGCGGCGCAGAGCGAGTGGCATCTCCCCAGCATCGACCAACAGGCTCTCAATGGGGGAAGTGCGGAAGGCACCGGTCGCAAGGCGAAGGCCGGTGTGGTGGATCGAATCCACCTTCCGCAATAAACGCTCGGCTGCGGATGCATAAAACTCGCATCCGTAGTCGAGCTTCGAGCGAACAAAGGATCGATAAAAAAGTAAGGCGGTAGCCCTATCAGCGCCCCAAGCGCTGAACGTCACGGAACAGAGAATGTCCATGGCGCGGGTACAAGAGACCCTAAGGCTGCGAATATGAGCCTCCCAGGTGAGGCGTCGGTCGAATACAAGACCAAGGAAACGGTGCGACTCAACCACATCCAGGCGCACCCCATTAAGAAACAAATCTGGGTCGGGGTGAAGCCGTGGATGGCGGCACAAGTGCACCACCTTAGTCTTGGCCAAAGAAAACCGAAACCTGTGCGCTTCGGCATAGCGAGAGACGCGGTTCAATGCCTGTTGGAGTCGACGCTCCAGAGTTGGCATCTGGGCCGCGCCAAAAGAGATCGAAAGGTCGTCCACGTAGAGCGTAGCGAGAACATCTTCTGGCAGAACCGAGGTGATGCCGTTGATGCTCAGGGCAAAGAGTGTGACACTGAGGACACTTCCCTGCGGGACACCCTCTTCCTGCTCCTTTGGGGCAGAGAGGGCTCCCCCCACCCGTACGCGGAATCGACGATCTCGCAAAAATTCAGATATAAACATTGGGAGGCGTCCCCTCGCCCCCATCGTGTGGAGAGTCTCCATGATACCGTATCGCCATGCGGTATCATAGGCCTTCTCCAGATCAAAAAACACCGTGGCGTAGTGCTGTCTACGAAGGAAAGCCTCGCAGACGGCACTTTCCAGTCGGAGCAGAGCATCCGACGTGGAGTGAAACTTACGGAAGCCGCACTGTGCAGAAGACAGATGGCCTCCGCTGTCCAGGAAATAGGCTAATCTAACATTTACCAATTTCTCCATCAACTTGCACACGCAAGAGGTTAGAGAGATTGGGCGGAAACCGGTCGGAGTAGAGTGATCTCTCCCCGGCTTGCGAAAGGCGAGCACAGTAGCGATTCGCCAGGAGTCTGGGAGAAGACCTTCCACCCAGATCCTGTTGAACAAATCTAACAGAAAGGCCATGCCTCGCTCACCCAGGTGTCGAAGCATGGCGTACGGGACATCGTCCGGACCATGGGCGGTGTCCGCGCACGAAGCGAGAGCGGAACGCAACTCACTCACAGTAAACTTGTCGTTGAAGGGTTCTCCGCCTCTGGAGGTAAAGTCCAGCCGGCGGCCTTCCGCGACATCACGACGTGCATTGAATGCTGGCGGAGCAGCATCACGGCTAGAGAATGCGGAGAAAGCGGTCGCAAAGGAGTCCGCCACGGACGCGGGGTCCGAGATTGCGGTCCCATTCTCCTGGAGAACGGGAGGGGGGTCCTGCGAGAACTTGCCCCGAATCCTTTTGACTCGCTTCCAGACCTCAGCTAAAGGGGTCTTCCCGTTAAGTGAAGACACGTATGCCCGCCAAGAAGAGCGGCGGGCGTGCTTCGAAATATACCGGAACCTAGCCCTAGCCCGACGAAATTCAGCGACAGTGAAATCGTTCGGGCGGCGCTTATAGCGCATGTAGGCATAACGCTTCTGTTTGAGGGCCGTCTCACACTCGGCCGACCACCATGGGAGTGGTCGGCGTGCAAAATGGCCAGACGTCCTAGGAATAGTAGTCAGGCCCACGGCGATGAGGTTGCCGGAGAAGAACTCAACGGCCTCATCTACCGACCTAAACTCCTCGACTGAGATAGAGAATTCAGTCATTTCCTGAAATGCAGGCCACCGCGCCCGCGCCAAGCACCACCGAGGTGGTCTCTCAGGCGGCAGTTGCCCTGAAAATGATATTTGAATGGGAAAGTGATCACTACCATGGAGGTCATCGACCACCCCCCAATCAAAATCAGGCTGTGCATCCGAAGAGCACAAAGATAGGTCAAGGCAAGAAAATGAAACGGTTCTCGGACAGTGATGCGTAAACTCATCCACGTTTAGGACACCCATCTCAAGCTCTTCGATCAGATCGGCAAGGACTTGTCCCCTGGGATTTATGGAGTAATCTCTCCAGAGAGGATGCCTGCCGTTCAGATCTCCAAGCAAGAGATAGGGCCTCGGCAACCGTGCCACGACGCGGCGGAAGTCCCCCGCGTCGAAGTCAGCTGACGGTAAAATGTACGCAGAAATGATAGTATACCTCCTATCCAGGTGCAGCTGCACAGCCACTGCCTGAAAGGAGGTATCTAAAGAGAAAGGAAGAACGGAGACATCATGCCGGGTGTAAACCGCGCATCCCCCAGCCCGGCCATCCCGCGGTGGTTGGGTCGCAAGACCCTTATACCCCGGGAGGGCAGGCAGGGGGCACGCGCCTAGCATGGTCTCCTGCAAAAAAATAGCTAACGGGGAACGGGACGAGGCGAGCCTCCGCAGCTCCTCCCAGTTGGCCCGGAGTCCACGGCAATTCCATTGAAGGAATATGTCCTCCAGGCCTAGCTCGGAGGAGACGCGGGGGCCCTCCTCGAATTGAAGACCCTCACGGGAATGGCCGTACGCTTCCCGGGGGCAGAACCCCGGGCGCTGTTGGCCGGACAAAGCGCTGGAGGCGCTGTCGCCTTCGAGGACTTATTGGGGGAGGTTGGGCTCGCCATGCGAGTCTTTTCCTCCCTCCGCCTCGAAACCTTAGGCGGGCGCTGCGGCTTCGGAGGCGGGGGGGCCTCTTTTCGAGGAACCACATTCTCCGAGCCACTCGCTCCACCTCGGGGCGTGGGCGAAGGAGCCGAAGCTCCTTTGTTGCTGTCCTCCTTTCGGGGGACAACTTTAGGAACCCCTGAAGATGGCCTAGCGACCATCTTCAGGGGTGTTGCCTCCTGTGAGTCTAACGACTCGGTGGAGGCGCGTGGCCGTTTCGCCTTACGGGAAACGGTCACGCTGGGGGAAGAGGGGGGAACCCTGGTTTTAGCCGGGGCAGGGTATGAACCCTTTTTGCCGCCAGCTTTACCAGGGAAGCGCCCGGGTTGGGTAGAGCCCGCAGAAGGGCTCCGAATGGGCGCGGAAACAACCGTGCTCGTTGGCCTGGATGGGCCAGGAGCAGAGGGTGCCTTGCTAACTATTGAGGCATATGACGTCCCAGGCAGAGCCGGGCGCGCCAGGACCAAGTCCTTTGCCTCGCGGAATGAGAGTCGATCCTGGGCCTGAACGGCCAGGATTTTTTCTCAAGGAGATATGCACCACATTGCTTCGAAGAAGCAGGGTGCGGCTCTCCGCAATTGAGACACTTGGCCACACACGATTTGGACTTCTCGTGTGCGCCCTTGGAGCAATTTACACAGACTTCGGGTGACCCCGACTTTGCACGTCTACATGATCGATTCGTATGGCCGAAGCGGTGACAGTAATAGCACCGCCGCGGCAGTGGCACGAATGCCTTCACGCGGTAGCGGTACCAACCGGCACGCACCGACTCAGGGAGCTTGTCACAGTCGAACGTGACGAAGAGTGTAGGGGTGGGTCTCGAGGCCCCTCCCTGTTTTCTCATCACACGTTCGACCTTGACCGCCCCATGGTCGGCCAGCTCTAGGGTGATGTCTTCTATGGAGTAGTCAACGAGTTCCCTCGCATAAACTACTCCTTTTACAAAGTTCATGGTAGAGTGCGGCGTCACACTCACCGGGGTGCCATGAAGTGTCCGAAGAGCACTTATCTTGGCCGCCTCGGCGGGATTCGCCGCATTCGCCAGAAGGCTCCCGTCCGAGAAACGGGTTACCTTCGGCTCTCTACCAATTGCACTAGCTAATCCTCTCCTCTGATGGATCATGTTCCCCTTGGACAACATGGTGCCATCAGTGTAGCGAATAACGAGGAAGCGCTTGAAGCCAGCGGGCTCGAAAACGCCAGGTAACCTCTGAATAAGGGGCCCCGATGTCATCGAGGCTCCGCCCTGTGCATTCTTGGTGTTAGTCTTAGTCAGGGGCTCCGCACACGAGGGGGTAGAGGGGCCGGATGTGCCGATCTTGGCTTGGTCGCCTACCAAAGTGGCAGCAGGCCCATCCGTCCCCGCAGCCCCCGCGGATGGAGAGGAGCCCCGAGTCTTCTTCGTCTTTTTAGTCTTTTTAGTATTTTTCTTTTTAGGAGAGGAGGGCGGGGAATGAACCCGCCCATCACCTCCGCCGGCAGAAGCCCCCATGCCAGATGGGCCGGCCTCAGCCAGGTCCCTCTCTGAAATGGAGAAGGTCCTGGTCGTCGTAGGGGCACCTGTCGGAGGAGATCCCTCCCCTCCTTTTACTGCCTCGGAGCCCTCGGCCGTTTGAGGGGGACCTTGCATAGGGGCGGATTCGGGTTCGGTGCTTGGCGCCGAGCCCGGATTCCCCCCCATGGAAGGCCCTACCATCTGAGGCTGGGTCTCCTCAAGGACCATGTCTATCACAGGAGGGGCCTCCAGTTGGCCATCCCCTCCCAGGACATCGCAGGTCCCCTTGGCAGTGTCGCCAGTCTTGTGTGGGGAGACACAGGCCTTGACCCCAGCAAGGTTTAAAATTCTTGCCAGCAGGTCTTTTGAGGGAAGCGACCGAAGGGGCCTGGCTTCCCTCTCCCCCCTAAGGGGGTTTGCCCTACCGAGCCGCTTGCACGAGGGGCGGTCGGCAATGGGCTGCCTGCTGGCTTTCTTGGCAGTCCCCTTAGAAAGCAAAGGAGGGACTGCCGCTGGAGATAGGGAAGTGCCCGAAAGCACCTCCAGAGAAGGGGGTGAGGGGGAGTCCCTTACACCAGTAAGCGTAGGAGAGGAGTAAGCCTCCTCTCCGGTTAAAGAATTATGGAGGGTCCCTTGCGCAAGCACAAGGGGGGGACCTCCATTTTCTCGGTGGAGCTGCCCGAGGGCGGCTCCGTTGATTTTCTTGGGGAAGTTGGGGGTTGGGTTTTTTGTTTTTTGTGTCATACATGGGCATGGTGACCCTCTTTTTAATACGGGACGCAATAGCTCATCACCTCTCGCAGTTGCCCGCACTGCGAGAGGTGCTTACTAGCCCGGCAGAGCCAGGCGCCGCCATTCGGGACCACCCCTCCCGCCTGGTGGCCTGGCAGTCCATCGGCATGGCGGCTCCACCTTGGACACGGCGTAAAATTGATAGAATGTGAAGAGGAGAGGAAAGGGGATGTGAGGAAGGTATGGGTGGGGATGAAGAGGGTTGTTAAAAAAACCCATCCCGAACCGGAGCTGAGGGGTTAGGGAACAATGTCCCCCCTCCCCCCAGCCCCGATCCGGGGTGGTTGGCTTGAGAAGAAGGTCAGCATCTACCCTGTGAAATTAGAGGCTGACCAGAGAAAGTTGTGGGAGAGGTTGTATGAAAAGCGACGAGGTAGGGGAGAAATCGGGCTATCTGAAGGAAAGAAGAGAGGCTAAGCTGGGGCCGGACGGAGCGCTGGATCCCGTCAGCACGGCGGCCAGGATGGCAAATCGCCGCGCCCCTTATGGGGTGTCACAGTCGAACGTGACGAAGAGTGTAGGGGTGGGTCTCGAGGCCCCTCCCTGTTTTCTCATCACACGTTCGACCTTGACCGCCCCATGGTCGGCCAGCTCTAGGGTGATGTCTTCTATGGAGTAGTCAACGAGTTCCCTCGCATAAACTACTCCTTTTACAAAGTTCATGGTAGAGTGCGGCGTCACACTCACCGGGGTGCCATGAAGTGTCCGAAGAGCACTTATCTTGGCCGCCTTGGCAGGATTCGCAGCATTCGCCAGAAGGCTCCCGTCCGAGAAACGGGTTACCTTCGGCTCTCTACCAATTGCACTAGCTAATCCTCTCCTCTGATGGATCATGTTGCCCTTGGACAACATGGTGCCATCAGTGGAGCGAATAACGAGGAAGCGTTTGAAGCCAGAGGGCTCGAAAACGCCAGGTAACCTCTGAATCAGGGGCCCCGATGTCATCGAGGCTCCGCCCTGTGCACTTTTGGTCTTTGTCATCGTCAGGAGCTCCGTACCCGGGGAAGCAGAGGGCCCGGATGTGCCGATCTTGGCTTGGTCGCTTGCCAAAGTGGCAGCAGACCCATCCGTCCCCGTAGCCCCCGCGGATTGATTTTTTTTTTTTTTTTTTTTATAGAGCCCATCTGGCAACTACCCACTTGGGCATAAGTCGCCGAAAAACACGACAGCCTAGAATTAGGCTACTTTAAAGTTAAAATATGAAAACTTAACAATCAATATAAATTGGAAAAACTTAACAATCGAAGCAATCTCCGGCAGCGGGGGGAGGTCCCCCTCACCCCGGTGCAGGAGAGTGCAACCTAAAACAAAACAATAACAAAAAAAAAAGGAACCTTAAATAAAGGGGAGAAGGCCGGCCTCCCCCAAAAAGTCAATAAGTCCACCAGTCATGGTGCACGCACTCGTCCCGAGTACAAGGGACAGGCGGTAGCGACCCCGCCCATCCCGGTACCGAGACAGGTATCGTGCGCGAAGATCACCCAGACTGGGACATTCGACAAGAATATGCCGAACAGTCTGGGGGACGACGCAGTCGTTGCAATAGGGCACATGCGAGCGCTCCACCAAGTAACGATGCGTCACACGAGTGTGTCCGATTCGAAGACGACAGAAAGCAACCTGAAGCCGCCGCGGCATTGGGGGATAGGTCCATGGGAACAGTCGCGGCGCAATGGCACGCAACTTTAAGTTCCCCTCGACCGTCTCCCATCTTCTTTGCCAAGCAGTCCGAAGAGCTGCCCGTATTCCTGCCATGTAGTCAGTGTGAGGAAGAGCGAAACGCTGGTCCGGTCGCAGAGTCCTCGCGGACTCTTTGGCGCCCTCATCGGCGCGCTCATTCCCCGCAATTCCTACATGTCCAGGAACCCAGCAGAAGATAATCTCGACATCTGCCCGGCTCGCCAAAACCGTGGCTTCACGGATTTCGCGAACCAGGGGATGCGGAGATTCCAATGCCCCGAGAGCACTCAGGGCGCTTTGTGAGTCGCTATAAATCACAATCCGGTCTCCGAACCGAGCACGTCGCGTAATCTCACGTACCGAGTGGTGTATTGCCACCAGCTCGGCCGTGAAGACAGACGCAGCGCCTGGTAGAGCCCCGCTGACTTCAAACAGAGGGGATACGGCGTGGAAGCCGGCCCCCTCTTGGGACTTGGAGCCATCCGTATACACTGGCACGGTACCAGCGTGACACGATGTGTGCTCCAAAAAGGTCGAACGCAATACTCCCGGCGCAGTACAAGCTTTGGGAGCAAAGGCGTGGCGACAAATAGCCAAATGTGGTACCCTCCATTTTTTTTTTTTTTTTTTTAAGGGGCTATCTGGCGACTGCCGACTTAGGCATAAGTCGCCGTAAACAAACAGCCTAGTTCTAGGCTACTTCAAAAAATGGAACAGGGAACAACAAAAAAGAAATAACAATAACAAAACAATAACAAAAACAACAACAACAACAAAAACAACAACAACAAAAATTAAGCCTGGTTAAAAAAAAAGGGAGAAGGCCGGCCTCCCCCAAAAAGTTAGCAAGTCCACCAGTCAAAGTGCACGCACTCGTCCCGAGTACAAGGGACAGGCGGTAGCGACCCCGCCCATCCCGGTACCGGGACAGGTGTCGTGCGCGAAGATCACCCAGACTGGGACATTCGACAAGAATGTGCCGAACAGTCTGGGGGACGACGCAGTCGTTGCAATAGGGCGCAGGCGAGCACTCCATCAGATAGCGATGCGTCACACGAGTGTGTCCGATTCGGAGACGACAGAAAGCAACCTGAAGCCGCCGCGGCATTGGGGGATAGGTCCATGGGAACAGTCGCGGCGCAATGGCACGCAACTTTAAGTTCCCTTCGACCGTCTCCCATCTTCTTTGCCAAGCAGTCCGAAGAGCTGCCCGTATTCCTGCCATGTAGTCGGTGTGAGGAAGAGCGAAACGCTGGTCCGGTCGCAGAGTCCTCGCGGACTCTTTGGCGCCCTCATCGGCGCGCTCATTCCCCGCAATTCCCACATGTCCAGGAACCCAGCAGAAGATAATCTCGACATCTGCCCGGCTCGCCAAAACCGTGGCGTCACGGATATCGCGAACCAGGGGATGCGGAGATTCCAATGCCCCGAGAGCACTCAGGGCGCTTTGTGAGTCGCTATAGATCACAATCCGGTCTCCGAACCGGGCACGTCGCGTAATCTCCCGTACCGAGTGGTGTATTGCCACCAGCTCGGCCGTGAAGACAGACGCAGCGCCTGGTAGAGCCCCGCTGACTTCAAACAGAGGGCATACGGCGTGGAAGCCGACCCCCTCTTGGGACTTGGAGCCATCCGTATACACTGGCACGGTTCCAGGGTGACACGATGTGTGCTCCAAAAAGGTCGAACGCAATACTCCCGGCGCAGTACAAGCTTTGGGAGCAGAGGCGTGGCGACAAATAGCCAAATGTGGTACCCTCCAGGGTGGCGTCCTGGGCAGAACCAGGGGCGCCACCGGCCCGAGAGCTATATCTAGCTCTCGAAGGAGTTTCTTGGCCCTAAACCGAAAGGGCGTAGGGTATGACTGGCGTCTCTCGGCGGCATAGGCACCATCGAGATCAGCTGCGGATGCAGTGAGAGCTGTTGGCGACTGAGGGAGGCGCCGGGCTCGCGCGTACAGGCGAGTGATGCACTGCACGCGGCGCAGAGCGAGTGGCATCTCCCCAGCATCGACCAACAGGCTCTCAATGGGGGAAGTGCGGAAGGCACCGGTCGCAAGGCGAAGGCCGGTGTGATGGATCGAATCCACCTTCCGCAATAAACGCTCGGCTGCGGATGCATAAAACTCGCATCCGTAGTCGAGCTTCGAGCGAACAAAGGATCTATAAAAAAGTAAGGCAGTAGCCCTATCAGCGCCCCAAGCGCTGAACGTCACGGAACGGAGAATGTCCATGGCGCGGGTACAAGAGACCCTAAGGCTGCGAATATGAGCCTCCCAGGTGAGGCGTCGGTCGAATACAAGACCAAGGAAACGGTGCGACTCAACCACATCCAGGCGCACCCCATTAAGAAACAAATCTGGGTCGGGGTGAAGCCGTGGATGGCGGCACAAGTGCACCACCTTAGTCTTGGCCAAAGAAAACCGAAACCTGTGCGCTTCGGCATAGCGAGAGACGCGGTTCAATGCCTGTTGGAGTCGACGCTCCAGAGTTGGCATCTGGGCCGCGCCAAAAGAGATCGAAAGGTCGTCCACGTAGAGCGTAGCGAGAACATCTTCCGGCAGCACCGAGGTGATGCCGTTGATGCTCAGGGCAAAGAGTGTGACACTGAGGACACTTCCCTGCGGGACACCCTCTTCCTGCTCCTTTGGGCCGGAGAGAGCTCCCCCCACCCGTACGCGGAATCGACGATCTCGCAAAAATTCAGATATAAACATTGGGAGGCGTCCCCTCGCCCCCATCGTGTAGAGAGTCTCCATGATACCGTATCGCCATGCGGTATCATAGGCC
Source organism: Ceratothoa steindachneri (assembly GCA_963969495.1). Taxonomy (NCBI): domain Eukaryota; kingdom Metazoa; phylum Arthropoda; class Malacostraca; order Isopoda; family Cymothoidae; genus Ceratothoa; species Ceratothoa steindachneri. The sequence continues at coordinate 35,964,293 of OZ018332.1, forward strand.
TTCTCCAGATCAAAAAACACCGTGGCGTAGTGCTGTCTACGAAGGAAAGCCTCGCAGACGGCATTTTCCAGTCGGAGCAGAGCATCCGACGTGGAGTGGAACTTGCGGAAGCCGCACTGTGCGGAAGACAGATGGCCTCCGCTGTCCAGGAAAAAAGCTAATCTAACGTTTACCAATTTCTCCATCAACTTGCACACGCAAGAGGTTAGAGAGATTGGGCGGAAACCGGTCGGAGTAGAGTGATCTCTCCCCGGTTTGCGAAAGGCGAGCACAGTAGCGATTCGCCAGGAGTCTGGGAGAAGACCTTCCACCCAGATCCTGTTGAACAGATCTAACAGAAAGGCCATGCCTCGCTCACCCAGGTGTCGAAGCATGGCGTACGGGACATCGTCCGGACCATGGGCGGTGTCCGCGCACGAAGCGAGAGCGGAACGCAACTCACTCACAGTAAACTTGTCGTTGAAGGGTTCTCCGCCACTGGAGGTAAAGTCCAGCCGGCGGCCTTCCGCGACATGACGACGTGCATTGAATGCTGGCGGAGCAGCATCACGGCTAGAGAATGCGGAAAAAGCGGTCGCTAAGGATTCCGCCACGGACGCGGGGTCTGAGATTGCGGTCCCATTCTCCTGGAGAACGGGAGGGGGGTCCTGCGAGAACTTGCCCCGAATCCTTTTGACTCGCTTCCACACCTCAGCTAAAGGGGTCTTCCCGTTAAGTGAAGACACGTATGCCCGCCAAGAAGAGCGGCGGGCGTGCTTCGAAATATACCGGAACCTAGCCCTAGCCCGACGAAATTCAGCGACAGTGAAATCGTTCGGGCGGCGCTTATAGCGCATGTAGGCATAACGCTTCTGTTTGAGGGCCGTCTCACACTCGGCCGACCACCATGGGAGTGGTCGGCGTGCAAAACGGCCAGACGTCCTAGGAATAGTAGTCAGGCCTACGGCGATGAGGTTGCCGGAGAAGAACTCAACGGCCTCATCTACCGACCTAAACTCCTCGACTGAGATAGAGAATTCAGTCATTTCCTGAAATGCAGGCCACCGCGCCCGCGCCAAGCACCACCGAGGTGGTCTCTCAGGCGGCAGTTGCCCTGAAAATGATATTTGAATGGGAAAGTGATCACTACCATGGAGGTCATCGACCACCCCCCAATCAAAATCAGGCTGTGCATCCGAAGAGCACAAAGATAGGTCAAGGCAAGAAAATGAAGCGGTTCTCGGACAGTGATGCGTAAACTCATCCACGTTTAGGACACCCATCTCAAGCTCTTCGATCAGATCGGCAAGGACTTGTCCCCTGGGATTTATGGAGTAATCTCCCCAGAGAGGATGCCTGCCGTTCAGATCTCCAAGCAAGAGATAGGGCCTCGGCAACCGTGCCCCCGCGTCGAAGTCAGCTGACGGTGGAATGTACGCAGAAATGATAGTATACCTCCTATCCAGGTGCAGCTGCACAGCCACTGCCTGAAAGGAGGTATCTAAAGAGAAAGGAAGAACGGAGACATCATGCCGGGTGTAAACCGCGCATCCCCCAGCCCGGCCGTCCCGCGGTGGTTGGGTCGCAAGACCCTTATACCCCGGGAGGGCAGGCAGGGGGCACGCGCCTAGCATGGTCTCCTGCAAAAAAATAGCTAACGGGGAACGGGATGAGGCGAGCCTCCGCAGCTCCTCCCAGTTGGCCCGGAGTCCACGGCAATTCCATTGAAGGAATATGCCCTCCAGGCCTAGCTCGGAGGAGACGCGGGGGCCCTCCTCGAATTGAAGACCCTCACGGGAATGGCCGTACGCTTCCCGGGGGCAGAACCCCGGGCGCTGTTGGCCGGACAAAGCGCTGAAGGCGCTGTCGCCTTCGAGGACTTATTGGGGGAGGTTGGGCTCGCCATGCGAGTCTTTTCCTCCCTCCGCCTCGAAACTTTAGGCGGGCGTTGCGGCTTCGGAGGCGGGGGGCCCTCTTTTCGAGGAACCACCGTCTCCGAGCCACTCGCTCCACCTCGGGGCGTGGGCAAAGGGGCCGAAGCTCCTTTGTTGCTGTCCTCCTTTCGGGGAACAGCCTTAGGAACCCCGGAAGATGGCCTAGCGACCATCTTCAGGGGTGTTGCCTCCTGTGAGTCTAACGACTCTGTGGAGGCGCGTGGCCGTTTCGCCTTACGGGAAACGGTCACGCTGGGGGAAGAGGGGGGAGCCCTGGTATTAGCCGGGGCTGGGTGTGAACCCTTTTTGCCGCCAGCTCTACCAGGGGAGCGCCCGGGTGTAGTAGAGCCCGCAGAAGGGCTCCGAATGGGCGCGGAAACAACCGTGCTCGTTGGCCTGGATGGGCCAGGAGCAGAGGGTGCTTTTCTAACTATTGAGGCATATGACGTCCCAGGCAGAGCCGGGCGCGCCAGGACCAAGTCCTTAGCCTCGCGGAATGAGAGTCGATCCTGGGCCTGAATGGCCAGGATTTCTTTCTCAAGGAGATATGCACCACATTGCTTCGAAGAAGCAGGGTGCAAATCTCCGCAATTGACACACTTGGCCACACACGATTTGGACTTATCGTGTGCGACCTTGGAGCAATTTACACAGACTTCGGGTGACCCCGATTTTGCACGTCTACATGATCGATTCGTGTGGCCGAAGCGGTGACAGTAATAGCACCGCCGCGGCAGTGGCACGAATGCCTTTACGCGGTAGCGGTACCAACCGGCACGCACCGACTCAGGGAGCTTGTCACAGTCGAACGTGACGAAGAGTGTAGGGGTGGGTCTCGAGGCCCCTCCCTGTTTTCTCATCACACGTTCGACCTTGACCGCCCCATGGTCGGCCAGCTCTAGGGTGATGTCTTCTATGGAGTAGTCAACGAGTTCCCTCGCATAAACTACTCCTTTTACAAAGTTCATGGTAGAGTGCGGCGTCACACTCACCGGGGTGCCATGAAGTGTCCGAAGAGCACTTATCTTGGCCGCCTCGGCGGGATTCGCCGCATTCGCCAGAAGGCTCCCGTCCGAGAAACGGGTTACCTTCGGCTCTCTACCAATTGCACTAGCTAATCCTCTCCTCTGATGGATCATGTTGCCCTTGGACAACATGGTGCCATCAGTGGAGCGAATAACGAGGAAGCGTTTGAAGCCAGCGGGCTCGAAAACGCCAGGTAACCTCTGAATGAGGGGCCCCGATGTCATCGAGGCTCCGCCCTGTGCACTCTTGGTCTTAGTCAGGGGCTCCGCACACGAGGGGGTAGAGGGGCCGGATGTGCCGATCTTGGCTTGGTCGCCTACCAAAGTGGCAGCAGACCCATCCGTCCCCGCAGCCCCCGCGGATGGAGAGGAGCCCCGAGTCCTTTTCGTCTTTCTTGTCTTTTTCTTCTTTTTAGGAGAGGAGGGCGGGGAATGAACCCGCTTTTCACCCCCGCCGGTAGAAGCCCCCAGGCCAGATGGACCGGCCTCAGCCAGGTCCTTCTCTGAAATGGAGAAGGTCCCGGTGGGTGCAGGGGATTCATCCGGAGGAGATCCCTCCCCTCCTTGTCCTGCCTGAGAATCCACAGCCGTTTGATGAGGACCTTGCATAGGGGCGGATTCGGGTTCGGTGCTTGGCGCCAAGCCCGGATTCCCCCCCATGGAAGGCCCTACCTTCTGAGGCTGGTTTTCCTCAAGGACCATGTCTATCACAGGAGGGGCCTCCAGTTGGCCATCCCCTCCCAGGACATCGCAGGTCCCCTTGGCAGCGTCATAAGTCTTTAGTGGGGAGGCACAGGCCTTGACCCCGGCAAGGTTTAATATTTTTGCCAGCAGGTCTTTTGAGGGAAGCGACCGAAGGGGCCTGGCTTCCCTCTCCCCCCTAAGGGGGTTTGCCCTACCGAGCCGCTTGTACGAGGGGCGGTCGGCAATGGGCTGCCTGCTGGCTTTCTTGGCAGTCCCCTTAGAAAGCATAGGAGGGACTGCCGCTGGAGATAGGGAGGTGCCCGAAAGCACCTCCAGAGAAGGGGGTGAGGGGGAGTCCCCTACACCCGTAGGCGTAGGAGAGGAGTAAGCCTCCTCTCCGGTTAAAGAGGTATGGAGGGTCCCCTGCGCAAGCACAGGGGGGGGGGACCTCCATCTTTTCTGTGGAGCTGCACGAGGGCGGCTCCGTTGTTGTTATAGGGGGAATTAAGGGGAGATGTTTTTTTTTTTCATCATTGGGCATGGTGACCCTCTTTGTTTTACGGGACGCAATCGCTCACCACCTCTTGCAGTAGCCCGCACTGCAAGAGGTGCTTACAGGCCCGGCAGAGCCAGGCGCCGCCATTTGGGACCACCCCTCCCGCCTGGTGGCCTGGCAGTCCTTCGGCATGGCGGCTCCACCTTGAACACGGCGTAAAACGGATAGATTTTGAAGACTAGAGGAAAAGGGATGTGAGGAAGGTATGGGTGGGGATGAAGCAGGTTGTTAAAAGCCAACCACCCCAGACCGGAGCTCAGGGGTTAGGGGACATTGTCCCCTCCCCCCTCAGCCCCGATCCGGGACGATTGGCTGAGAAGAAGGTCAGCTTCTACCCTGTGAAATTAGAGGCTGACCAGAGAAAGTTGTGGGAGAGGTTGTATGAAAAGCGACGAGGTAGGATAGGAATACAGGCTATCTGAAGGAAGGAAGAGAGGCTAAGCTGGGGCCGGACGGGGCGCTGGATCCCGTCAGCACGGCGGCCAGGATGGCAAATCGCCGCGCCCCTTACGGGGCTGGGCCGCGCCAAAAGAGATCGAAAGGTCGTCCACGTAGAGCGTAGCGAGAACATCTTCCGGCAGCACCGAGGTGATGCCGTTGATGCTCAGGGCAAAGAGTGTGACACTGAGGACACTTCCCTGCGGGACACCCTCTTCCTGCTCCTTTGGGCCGGAGAGGGCTCCCCCCACCCGTACGCGGAATCGACGATCTCGCAAAAATTCAGATATAAACATTGGGAGGCGTCCCTCGCCCCCATCGTGTGGAGAGTCTCCATGATACCGTATCGCCATGCGGTATCATAGGCCTTCTCCAGATCAAAAAACACCGTGGCGTAGTGCTGTCTACGAAGGAAAGCCTCGCAGACGGCACTTTCCAGTCGGAGCAGAGCATCCGACGTGGAGTGAAACTTACGGAAGCCGCACTGTGCAGAAGACAGATAACCTCCGCTGTCCAGGAAATATGCTAATCTAACATTTACCAATTTCTCCATCAACTTGCACACGCAAGAGGTTAGAGAGATTGGGCGGAAACCGGTCGGAGTAGAGTGATCTCTCCCCGGCTTGCGAAAGGCGAGCACAGTGTAGGGGTGGGTCTCGAAGCCCCTCCCTGTTTTCTCATCACACGTTCGACCTTGACCGCCCCATGGTCGGCCAGCTCTAGGGTGATGTCCTCAATGGAGTAGTCAACGAGTTCCCTCGCATAAACTACTCCTTTTACAAAGTTCATGGTAGAGTGCGGCGTCACACTCACCGGGGTGCCATGAAGTGTCCGAAGAGCACTTATCTTGGCCGCCTCGGCGGGATTCGCCGCATTCGCCAGAAGGCTCCCGTCCGAGAAACGGGTTACCTTCGGCTCTCTACCAATTGCACTAGCTAATCCTCTCCTCTGATGGATCATGTTCCCCTTGGACAACATGGTGCCATCAGTGGAGCGAATAACGAGGAAGCGTTTGAAGCCAGCAAGCTCAAAAACGCCAGGTAACCTCTGAATCAGGGGCCCCGATGTCATCGAGGCTCCGCTCTGTGCATTCTTGGTGTTAGTCTTCGTCAGGGGCTCCGCACACGAGGGGGTAGAGGGGCCGGATGTGCCGATCTTGGCTTGGTCGCCTACCAAAGAGGTAGCAGACCCATCCGTCCCCGCAGCCCCCGCGGATGGAGAGGAGCCCCGAGTCTTCTTCGTCTTTTTAGTCTTTTTCTTTTTAGGAGAGGAGGACGGGGAATGAACCCGCTTCTAACCTCCACCGGCAGAAGCCCCCATGCCAGATGGGCCGGCCTCAGCCAGGTCCCTCTCCGAAATGGAGAAGGTCCTGGTAGTCGTAGGGGCACCTGTCGGAGGAGATCCCTCCCCTCCTTTTACTGCCTCGGAGCCCTCGGCCATTTGAGGGGGACCTTGCATAGGGGCGGATTCGGGTTCGGTGCTTGGCGCCGAGCCCGGATTCCCCCCCATGGAAGGCCCTACTGTCTGAGGCTGGGTCTCCTCAAAGACCATGTCTATCACAGGAGGGGCCTCCAGTTGGCCATCCCCTCCCAGGACATCGCAGGTCCCCTTGGCAGTGTCGCCAGTCTTGTGTGGGGAGGCACAGGCCTTGACCCCAGCAAGGTTTAAAATTCTTGCCAGCAGGTCTTTTGAGGGAAGCGACCGAAGGGGCCTGGCTTCCCTCTCCCCCCTAAGGGGGTTTGCCCTACCGAGCCGCTTGCACGAGGGGCGGTCGGCAATAGGCTGCCTGCTGGCTTTCTTGGCAGTCCCCTTAGAAAGCAAAGGAGGGACTGCCGCTGGAGATAGGGAGGTGCCCGAAAGCACCTCCAGAGAAGGGGGTGAGGGGGAGTCCCCTACACCCGTAGGCGTAGGAGATGAGTAAGCCTCCTCTCCGGTTAAAGAAGTATGGAAGGTCCCCTGCGCAAGCACAAGGGGGGAAACCTCCATTGTCTCGGTGGAGCTGCCCGAGGGCGGCTCCGTAGATGTTTTGGGGGAAGTTGGGGGTTGGGGTTTTTGTTTTTTTTCATACATGGGCATGGTGACCCTCTTTTTAATACGGGACGCAATAGCTCATCACCTCTTGCAGTTGCCCGCACTGCAAGAGGTGCTTACAGACCAGGCAGAGCCAGGCGCCGCCATTTGGGACCACCCCTCCCCCCTGCTGGCCTGGCAGTCCATCCGCATGGTGGCTCAACCTTGAACACGGCGTAAAAATTAATAGATTTTGAAGAGGAGAGGAAAAGGGATATGAGGAAGGTATGGGTGGGGATGAAGCAGGTTGTTAAAAGCCAGCCACCCCAGATCGGAGCTCAGGGGTTAGGGAATATTGTCCCGTTCCCCCCTCAGCCCCGATACGGGACGGTTGGCTGAGAAGAAGGTCAGCATCCAACCTGTGAAATTAGAGGCTGACCAGAGAAAGTTGTGGGAGAGGTTGTATGAAAAGCGACGAGGTAGGGGAGAAATCGGGCTATCTGAAGGAAGGAAGAGAGGCTAAGCTGGGGCCGGACGGAGCACTGGATCCCGTCAGCACGGTGGCCAGGATGGCAAATCGCCGCGCCTCTTACGGGGACAGGGAGGGGGGGACCTCCATTTTTTCGCTGGAGGTGCCCGAGGGCGGCTCCGTCTATGAGCAAGGGAAAATTAGGGGGAGATTTTGTTTTTTAACATCATTGGGCATCGTGACCCTAAATTTTCTGCGGGACACAATAGCTCACCACCTCTCACAGTTGCCTGCACTGCAAGAGGTGCTTACAGGCTTGGCAGAGCCATGCGCCGCCATTTGGGACCACCCCTCCCGCCTGGTGGCCTGGCAGTCCATCGGCATGGCGGCTCCACCTTGAACACGGCGTAAAACAGTGTGAAGAGGAAAGAAAAAGGGATGCAAGGAAGGTATGGGTGGGGATGAAGCAGGTTGTTAAAAATCAGCCACCCCAGACCGGAGCTTAGGGGTTAGGGAACATTGTGCCCTCCCCCCTCAGCCCTGATCCGGGACGGTTAGCTGAGAAGAAGGTCAGCCTCTACCCTGTGAAATTAGAGGCTGACTAGAGAAAGTTGTCGGAGAGGTTGTATGAAAAGCAAGGAAACAAGTGTTTTGAAGGAAGGAGAAGAGGTCAAGCTGGGGTAGGACAGGGTGCTGAGTCCCATCAGCACGGCGGCTAGGATGGCAGCTTTGAAGGGCTTTCTTATTGTCCTTGAAGCCAGTCTGAGTGGGCAAACCCCAAAATTTATATATTATATTTTGAAGTATTTTCCTATACTAGAATTTATATCTTTTTCTCAATTAGTTAGTTGCATTTAAGGAATTATCACACTAAAATATCAACTTAGGACATTTTGGCTTTTTTTGAGACCCTTTAGGGAAAATGAGTTAATACTTTCGTTGCAAACAACAAACATTCTTATAGTTAGCAAATTACTAATAGTTGTGAGTTAATGAGTAATCTCATATCAATCTTGCTGTTAAATATATGACTGTTTTGAAAGCCACATACCTCATACTAACATGTTATGGCAACTTGTATTGAAATTTTACTTTTGCCACAAATATTTTGTAGATGGTATAGGCTATCCCAATATATGATTTACTTTATTTTCAAATTTGAGTCCATTAAAACTATATTTTAACTTTATATTTTAATTATTATCCTTAACAAATAATTAATATAATGTATTACACAATAGCAGTAATAAAAAAAAACATCTTCATAGAAAATTATAAACAATATTTGTGACACACACATAACTAGAGGATATTTAGTTTTTCTGATTTAAATAAAGTATAAATTGTGAATGGCAAGGAGATGCGGAACCTAAAACACAGAGGTGGCAGTGAATGTGTTGAGCAATGTTCGAAAAAAAAACATCTTTTTTTTCTTTATATTTGTCAAACTAACCTAATTTTGAAGTTAGTATAAATATATAAATCTTAAAAATAATTTCCTGATCTTTTGCACATAATCGGTTGAATAGTTAAGTGTTTTTATCGTATTGAAAGATTTCACTCTTAAAACAAACATAGAAAACAAAATTATATTCTTTGACTTTAAATCTTCAAATACAATTCAAAGATGGCAAATATTTGTAATTAAAATATTTTCTGTACTTAGTCATGAACTTAATATTTTTACTGAAAATATATTACAATATTAACTATTACATATAGAATTTCATCAAATATGTGATTTTTTTTTCCTTCTATTATACAAGAGAGAAGTATATTTTTTATGACATCAAAAAAACTTACTAGAAATCACATACAGGGTAAAATCATATATTAAAACAATAAGGAAATAGTTATAGTTTTAATATAGTTATAGTTTTAATAACCCACTTGAACCGGAGAACAATATAAACATACAGTTACTACCAGTATCAGTAGACTAAAGATTTGTTTAAAAATAAATGATTGAAAACAATTAGATGAGTAGACAATTATTTTAAATGATCAAAATAAAAATTAATTCAAAACATATGATATAATAGGCACCAACTTGGCTTGTAATATATGTTTATATTACCCTCTAAATAATTAGCACATATTGGCTGCAATGACTATATAAAAATGTCCCACAGGAAAGAAGAAATGCAAATTCCAATTACTTTCAAACAAAATAATTCTAACTTTCCTTCTTTTGTCTAGTCTACAACAGAACCTAACCTAGGTTAGGTTTTGTTATATACCATACTCAAAAGCATGAATGTGGTTGTAAACTACACATTAAAGAACCACCCCTTTTTGCATTATTAACCCAATATTACCTCTGATCTCGATTCTCCAAATGGAACAGTTCATGTATTAACTAATAATTGAAATGATAACTAATTTGGCTAAAAATGTTAATGAAATAAAGCAAAGGGGTATGAAACTGAAAAAGCCATCAGTATAAAAATAAAGTATACAAATGTGTTTTTTACATTCCACTTCTAATTTATGAAATATCTTTTTTGCCTTGAAATCAAGTTTTTCCACTATTACTTTTGTGAGAAATAAACACATGGCTTTGACTTTGTAAGTTTTCATCAATTTACACGATATGACATCATAGACTAAAATGATTGATGAAAGCTTAGAATAATAAAATGCATTACAAAGATAAAGCCATGTGTTTATTTCTCACAAAAGTAATGGAGTAAAAACTTAATTTCAATGCAAAAAAGATATTTCATAAATTAGACATGGAATGTAAGAAACAGATTAAAATCAAAGTTGATATAAATTTTATTCAAATTATATAAATGTAATTGTTTGATTTTTTCCAGAGCACTGGCAAAAAAAAAAGAAGAAAAAAAGAGAAGTTGAAAAGGGGGGTGGCTATGAGATATGACAATCATGATCTAAATTTCACAATAAGATATGTAAAGTTGAAATACATAAAAAATGAAAAAAATAGCAAACCTTAGAGCACTTAATAAATGATATTTTATCTAAGAAATACATAAGGTATTGTGATGGGACTTTTGACTATGCTGCAAATGGAACACAGGATGCATTAATTGCTTAGATCTGAAACAAAGACCCTTTCCATTAGTATTTAAAAAATAAAAAGGATGGTTTCTTATGATATTCAAACTTTTAAGGAAATAACAAGATCAAGAGGCAAGTGTCGAGCTTAATAACACAAATGAAAGAGGACATCTTTAGATACAAAATTAATGCAAAAAATAGAATTGTAATAATTTTAACACTACAGTGCCTGTGAAAAGTATCTGATCACCCTAAAAATTTGATTTATTATCAATGATATGCACAGACGCATACTTCACTTCATATTTGTTCTATCAACATCTGGTAGCTTTCATATAATGCTCTGATATGACATGTTTCTAATGCAATCTTAAGTTAGTATTGCGGTAGCGTTCATTGCGTGTGGGCCTGTGTCAAATTTGTCCTTCCTAAGAACACAACTATGAATGGCGCATGGTATTTAGCAATGTTGCAGGAGAAACTTCCGTGGTAATGACAATCCATGAGACAGAAACATTCATGCATGATGTGGCATCTTGTCACAAGGCTAAAATTGTGACAAAATGACTTACTAACAATTAATTTAATATTTTGGATTGGCCTGGTAATAGCCCAATCTCAATCCCATTGAAAATAAAGTTGAAAGCCGAGACACTGACTCCATCAAAAAAGTAAAAGAGGCAATCATAAAGGTATGGGGGCAATGAAATATTAGTGGAAGTGTGTCAAAACTTATATTAAACATGTTTTTTATGTTAAAAATACAAATTTTGAGGGTGATTGGACAATTTTCGCGGGCACTGTATATGAATTATATTTACCCCTATTTACCCCAATCAATAACTCAATTATAAATTTCTTTTAGAATAATTTTTTGTAGTCTGATACGGATCTTTGAAATTACTTCTTTTTTTTTAATACTAAATACACATTTTTTAATGAGGAATTAAACCAGCTTGCGATAGTGCATCGACTTTCAAAATTTCTTTAATATTGTCTTTTCACTAAGTGCCACTTTCTCTCATTATATTTTCAACTATTTGTTTTTGACCAACTAAAGTAATTTAGCAGTACTGATTGGTACTAATTTTGAGACCATTTTATTCCTGTAGGAACCTCCAGTTTAATCTGTAATCCAAATCAAAGCTATCTACAGCATGGGCTGAAATCGTAGTCCCATCTGGTGACTAACCATACAGATATGTAACAAGCCACACATGGTACCATCCTGCATGGTCAATAACCATAATTGGGTAATTCTAAAGATTCAGTTAAAACATTTTTATAAAAAAATGCAAATTTTACCTTGACAAAAAGAGAGATAGAGTAGGCATCAATCAAGGATTGCAACCTTTAATCAGTTTTGTAATGTCAAAATAATACTGCTGTACAGAATTAAAATATGCAGATTGAGATCAAATATAATACAATGTTTCTTTACATGTACTCAATTTCACAGAATTTGATAGATCCATTCACAATTGCGCAAATAATCTAACAATAGATATACACAATTGATTAACATAAGAACCGAATCATTCAGATAACTACTATTAAGGGTACCAGAAAATAATGTCATATTTTCAAGTTTAGTTCCAAGTTATGGGGTTTAAATGTCGTTGTGTCTGTTCAGATATCAATTTAATTATTATTTTGGTTGTTGTAAGTTGTAATTTGATTTCTTGTCATATAACATATGACTAACACAAAATTTAAGGAGTGCCACATTTGAAATTGCATGCTTTAAGAATGTGCTAAAGACAAAGCAACATGTGCCGCCCCCCCCCCCCCCCAATTTTCAAGCACTCATCTGGCAACTAGCAGTATTTGCAAATGATAGATTTGGTTTAGTGTTTAAGAAAGTGGGTTTTGTTCTCCCCAATAGGCATCAACAAAAACCAAAAATGTTCTTCATAATGATGCAGGAAAAGCTGCAGTTAAGGAGGATCCACACCAAAACCAAAGATTATCTCAGAGACTTAATCTGCCTCGGTTCACAAATCAAATGCATATCAGGAAAATTGGAAAAGTGTATAGAAAATGGATTTGTATGCCTCATGGATTGTCTAGAGGATAAAGCTTGGTATTCAACAATTTGCAAGTTTTCTAGTAATTATGAATGAAAAAATCTTTAAATTAATTGATCACTTTACTAGTGTAAAAATTTAAACAATCAAGAGGTTAAAATGCCAATTGTTTTTTTTTCCTTTTTTAAAGAATATAATTTTTTTAGCCATACAATCAGACTTGTTTCACAATGGGAAAATTTCATTGTTAATAATGTCAAAAGTTTTTTATTTCTAAGTTTATTTGGGAGATTTTTTCATTGATCTACAACCCCCTTTCCCTCCCAAATATGATATTCCTTCGGCACTCTTAATAAAAATATAATAAAATGAATTCATACCTCAATCTTTAGCATATTTTCCTCATGTTTCAAGCGATGGAAGGATAGAAGTTAACCGTTGTGCTTTTGTTTGACATGGAAAACTTCATAATGATGGTTTATTCCTGGGAGTGTGTGAAGTTTCAATGAAGAACAAAGGGCGCCTGCATCTTGATTTGGATGGAAATAGAAGACACGATGGATTCTGGAGTGCAGGAGTGCCATAGCACACATCAAACAAGGTTCTTTAGTTAAGTACACATCAAGCCCAGAACAAATATAATCTGGCATACTTTCACCCACTTCTATTTCTCCACTTTTAATAAAAAACCCAGAAGGATGCCACTCTTTGGGGAGAGAACCTCCATTTTGACTGTGTGCAACAGCATCAATGGCAACCATTGCAGAATGGCAAAGTGGGTTGCAGAGCTCTCGATTTTCACCAGGAAATATGATACAATTTTCTATTTCTGTACCTTTGACAATCAATGCAGCTTCTTTTTTCCCCAAGTCTGATGAAATACCACTAGCCATTTGCAAAGCCTTGTTAATAAATTTCACTATTGCATCTGTTTCTTTCTGATTAAATACAGAGTTAGTTGTTAGTTTCTTCAAGTAAAGATCTTCATGAAAAGAACATGGCCAAAACTTGTTCACTTTTTCAAATAAATCTCTTAGCCGCGGAGGAAATAACGAAGCTTTGGCCAAAAAAGCCCCAGAGAATAGCATTTTATCAACACCTTTTTTTTTTAGGCATAACCAGAATGATGAACTTGAATGATGATCCAAAGGAAGAAGCATATGGTTTTCTTGGTCTGCTATTTTAATATCAAACTCAGTAGCAAGATCAACATAAACGTAAAACAAATTATTTCCTTCTTGTGTAACTTTTTTAACACGCTTTAGATGCTGCAATTTAGGAACAGGAAACACTTTGGAAATTTGTTTTACAGCTTCTGAAATTTGCTGTGGTTGTTTTACTTCAACAACTACTAATTGTACAAGGCATGGCTCAAGGACTTCTTTAGGGAGAATGGCTTCTATTACAATATCAATTGCTTCCAATGGTATAAAATAATCTTTCATAGTTTTTTCTTCCAATTTAATCTTTTTGGGTTGGGAATCCTAAAAGCAATGTAAAAGCAAAAATTTTTAAATCATCCATTTCTAAAATTCTTACCTATATCACTATAACATCAATATAATTTATAATCTTTCTTTTTAACTTCTAATGCTATAAGAAGACAGAGCAGAAGTTTAAGCTCATAGTGTGGTGCATTCATATATTCAAAATATGACGGACTAAAACTAACTATGTGTATATATATATATATATATATATATATATATATATATATATATATATATATATATATATATATGTAGTGAATGAAAAAAAATTCGGGCCTCCCATAATTTCCTAAAAATGTATCAAATGATCCTTGAGTGTGGTGATGTAGCAGTCAGCCTTCATCTTAACATTCTTAGATAAGTACAGCCCTCCCCCCTCCCCATTAATGCACTAAAGAAGCATCAGACCACAGATTTAGGGTATTCAACTGTGTTCATCATGAATTTGGGGTCGTGCCTCTGACAGAGAAATGGCACCAACTGCCCTTGTGCGACTCTGGATTCACTGGAACATGGATTCATCTGACCACATAACCTTCTGCCAATCTGCTGCTGTCCAATGTGCAGATTTCTTGGCTGCATGGCGATGTTGGATAGTGTGGGTGGAGATTTCTTTCAGAAGCACATGATAATTATTTTTCAGTTCTTATGCTGTCAAATGTGGGTTCTTCATCAGCTCCCATTGTTTGTTTGTAGCTTTTGTGGTCTTCCATAGCCATCCAGAGTATACTTTGGTAGGTGGTGCTACCATTAATGGGAAGCAATGAGCAGCGCTATTATAGTCAACTTGCTCGCTTAGTACAGCAACGTCTCTCATTAATGGGACTTCCTCTTTCCTACACAAAAATTCTGGCCTTTTCCTCTCTTGTCATGTGGCTACAAGTCAAAATAATCCTACTCTGGGCACTGGAGCAGAGCAAGAGACAATGCAATACACCCTCTCCATCGTTTGACTAAATACTGAGCTCTCAGGCATCCATCCCATGATCTCTATTCACAGATGATAAGTTTGCTAGTTATCATAAAACTATCCCCCAACCTATAGCATCAGAAATACAACTTCACGAAGGCACAGCCATGTATTTTCAATGGTGAGCTATTAAAACAATTTGCAGCCATGCTATGTATATATGATTAAACATGACCCTCTCTGTTTTCTCATTACACATTCGACTTTGACCACTCCATGGTCAGCCAGCTCCAAGGCGATGTCCTCTATGGAGTAGTTCTCAAGTACCCTTGTGTTGACCAATCCTTTTATGTAGTTCATGGGAGAGTTCAGCATCACCCTCACTGGCGTGCAATAGTGTCCGAAAGGCACTAATCATGGCTAGTTAAGAAAGATTTGACGCATTTGCCAGAAGGCTCTAATCTGAGAAACAGGACACCTTCAGCTCTCTACTAACCAAGTGACTAAAGCTCTCTTCTGATGGACCATGTTGCCCTTGGCCAACATGCTGCCATCAGTGGTGCGAATAACCAGAAAGTGTTTAAATCCAGCAGGCTCAAAAATACTGGGTAGGCTCTCAATAAGTGGATCGAATGTAATTGAGGCTCTGCTCATCCTACTTGTGACCCCAAACCAGAGGGCACCTCAGTAACAGATGTGTCGATATTGACCTGGTCACTTGCTGAAATGGAGGCATTTCCATCCATCCCCAGAGCCCCCACAGAGTGAGAGAAACCTTTAGTCCTCTTCTTTTGTTTTGGGAAGAGGAGGGTGGGGAATAAAGCGCCAGAAGCAACCCCTAGGCTGGATGGACCAACTTAGCAAGATCCTTCTCTAAGATGGACATTACAGATTCCATTTGATGTACTCTCCATCACAGTCATCTTTGGTCAAAGGTGTCCCTTATCCTCTCCGACACCTAGGGGGGATGAGACCATGCTTGCAAGTGGATCTCCTGTGGTCACCCACTATTGCTTTCAGTTGTCACCATCATCAAAGAAAAATGTGGGCAAGTTAAGAGAAAAGTCTCCATAGGATCAGATATTCTAGAATATGAAAATTTAACAAGTCCTGGTCAAACATTGATGGGCTTTGTCCTGGAACTTTGATCATAAAAGATGGTGCCAACATAACCACCTTATATGTGTACGGAGGAAGGTGAGCAGTAGATGGCCCAGCATACCCTGTACCTAATACTTGTTCTAGCCAGCAGGCTTTCAGCCCTCACAGCAGGTGAGACCTCACGGTATTCACTGCCACTCAACTAGGGCTCATAAGAGGATGAAAGTGCACCAGGCAACCAGGACTTTTGTGGCTAGGAGAACAAGTGTGGAAAGAGGTAGGAGAGTATGTAATAAAGAGAGGCGGGTACACTAACAAGTAAGGTGGGTGATCACCCATTATTATTTGCCCTAGGGTTAGGTAATTCCAATATGGCAAGCAGTCCACCAAAGCACCATTGCTACCAGACCAACTCTGTACTAGTGGAAACACTCCTCCTGGTGCAGTGTGGCAAGAAAATATTGAGTGGAGAGCTGTAATAATAATAATAAATAACACTTATAAAAAATAATAATAAATAATATTAATAATATACCAATATTAATTAATACTAATTATAATACATAATTATAAAAATAATAATAATATATCATAAATAATATAAAAATCATACTAAATAAAATTAGTGCTAAATAATACTAATAATTATTAATACTCAGCTTAAATAATTATAACATAATATATCAATATTGATAACATAATATAACAATCATACTAAATAATAATAATAATAACTAATATTAATGATAATTATTAATACTAATAAAAAGGCAAAGTAGTGCTGGGTAGAGACAAGGGAGAAGCCCACCAACTTTCTCAGGTCCCATCTGAGAGTTCAAATCAACCCAGTGATCTCATTTGCACCCCACAGGCTGGGGAGGACGTGCAACTTCTCCGGGTGCCAAGTGTAACAGGCTAAACAGGGTACCCATGGGATCATAAGTGTAAAAAGGGGGGCGTGGCACCGGAAATGAAAAGGGCTATAACTCAGACGGCCCTTGGAATATTTTTTAGGAAACCCAAGGCTTTTTCATTCCACCCCAAAGGTCCATTTTGGGAAATTTTCATCAAAATCCAAGATGGTAACCATGGAGCGCCTGGGTGATTTGAATGACCCTCCATTCTTTAAAAGGAAAGAAAATCAGTGTAACCAAAATACTTTAAAATGAAAGAAAACCAGTGTAACCAGAAGAATACTTCACACGTTGTAGTAGTAAGAATACCAAATTAGAAACAAAGCGATAAGCTCGGACAAGTTCTATTCCAGTAATTGACTCAGCGTGATATTTTAAATTAGATGTTTCATCAGGTTACCATTGAAAAATGGCATGGTTAGTGAAAAAGCTCAGTATTTATTGTTCAAACCCTCACATTTAATATTGAAAGATTTTTTATTTTTTTTTAGATTGTTATTCATCATTCAGCTTTGAGTACACAAAATCTCTTTAATAAAGGTAATAAAATGAGTTGCGAGAGGAAAACAAAATAGCTCATCATATATTTTAACATAC
Organism: Ceratothoa steindachneri; assembly: GCA_963969495.1. Lineage (NCBI taxonomy): Eukaryota > Metazoa > Arthropoda > Malacostraca > Isopoda > Cymothoidae > Ceratothoa > Ceratothoa steindachneri. Next base: position 35,981,451 of record OZ018332.1, read on the forward strand.
TAATGATGATATTTTTAGAAAGAAATATTGAACTAGTCTAATAATATCCAAAGATATCAAAATTTTTATTTAAAATGATAAAATTTTGATAATTGAATAAAAACACTAGAGAAGCAAAGTTCAAAATGAATCCCTGCAGACTATTCAGCTCAAACCTTTTACAGTCATTGCAACGGAAATTGATCGAGTTGCACTAGAAATACACAAAAGTGTGATCAAATTTTGTTGCATTTCAGAGCATACAAACACTATACATCTGACAGATCTGTACAGCCTCTCAGCTGTTGTGTAGCGTGTTGCTTTGCTGCTGTTTTCTGCCTGGTTGGGGTATTTTCATTGTGTTTGGGTTGGTGACTATTATTTTTATGTGTGCGATTTTACAGATGCGTAGCCACCTCTCTGAAGTGGAGAAGGCATGGATAATCACTTTAAGGGAGGAGAATTTGTCTACAAAAGAGATCTATTGCCAGACAGGAAGAGGAGAAACGGCTGCGGCTCTTGGTTTACCACCCAACATTTTTCCCAAGTGGAAACTCAGGACTGGGGGACAAAAGAAGAGTTCCAGGAAGGCTGATTTGCTGCTAAAGAGGGAGGAGGCATTGAAGAATCCCTTCATTACAGCTGCTAAATTGAAACAGAATCATCCCGAGCTCCTGGAAAATGTGTTCATTCGGACCATTCAACATCGCCTGCAGGAAGACCTCAGGATCCCAAGTCGATGAAATGCTAAGAAACCTCTCCTCACTCTGAGCATGGCGACGAAGACTCACTTTTGTGAAGAGATATCTTCAATGGACCGAAGACGATTTGGATGAAAGTGATGTTTTCCGGTGAAAGCTGCTTTAACTGTATCATGATCCCCGCTATACTGTTTAACATTGCAACCAGGTGATGGTGTGGGGGGCTTTTAGTGAAAAAGGTGGGAGGGGTGGCTTGTATTTTTTACCTAGAAACACTAAATGAACAGTGACTGTTATATGACTTCTGGGAAATCATCTTCTACCTTTTTATGCTATTCAAGGTGCAGATATCTTTCAATGGAAGATGGAGGCCCCTGCCACACCTCAAGAAAGGTAAAAAAAAACTACCTTGTTGTGGCCACAATATCAATATTTTGGAGTGGCCTAGGAACAGCCCCATTGAAAATTGCTAGGCTCGCCACTGCCAACCCTCCTCAGTTCCACGACTCATCGAGGAGCTGAAGGCCTTCTGGATTACTCTGGACAACAAATACTTCAAGGGACTGGCTGCATCAATGCCCAAGCATCTTCGTTTAATCCTCAAGGCAAAGGGCCAGATACTAAAATATTGACAGGTATGTTTTCATTAAAAAAATTTCAGTTTTTAAACACTTTTTTTACATTTTTCTCACAAAACTCTGCCCTTTCAGCTGGCGATCAATTTCTATTGCAATAATCACTATATTTTTTAGGCTGCACTTTTCTACCCTAAAATGTGATACCCCCAAAACTCCCTACATAATATACACTGAAAGTATGGATATAATAATAATCCATATATACTGTAAGTATAGATGCATATTTAAATAAGGTAAACATACCTAGTTTAATTTATTTTCATACCTAATTAATATTTATTGTAAAAATTAAAACTATGTGGGGAAAAGCATTTGTGTCTATACACTAATTGCTGTTCAACACTGCCCAAAATAGGTAACTTTAAATCCTTTGTATCTGATAAGGGAAATTTGGTTCATTTATTTAATATATAATGCTATGCATAGGCTAGGCACTGCAATTAGATTGAGAATTATCTTCTCGCGACAGATGCTAAAAGTTTGCCCAATCCAAGCACCATGTAATAAGGTGAAGCGTTCATTTTAAGTCAGAAAGTCAATACTCAAGATCCAGTCAATATTAGAGTTGAGAATATCCACCCAAAGACGAATCTAAAACAGTGCCCTCCATATCACAACCAGTCGCACAAAAAATACCACTCTACACCACATCCATGGTGAAACCAAATACTCCCATCAAAGACCAAAACATGATAGGCTCATAATTCTTTAGCTAACTGTGCTGCCCATCACACCTCCATTTTATCCCCACCCCTAGAAATCCCCTACCTCTACTACCCACTACATTTAATTATTAGCAAACCTTGCCCAAGCTCCACCAGGGCAGAATATTACACACCTCACCTCATAGCACTTCAAAACCAGCTCCTAAAGACCCTATCCAAATCCACTATGGATTGCTAAACCAGGGTTCTCTTGCCCATCTGCAATCATGCCACCAGCCTTTGCCTTGTCTAACAACAAGAAAACAGAAGTATGCAGCTCTCACTTCTTTTTGGTCTCGCATGCATAAAGCTTGATTCATTTTTAATTAAAAACAAGTTCAGGAATCATCCTTCCAATTAACTGTAGTGCTCACAAGTTTTTAGATTTGTTATTATATTTAATTAACTTGCAAATGTGCCTTACATTTTGAGAGCCAAAATTCAATAGGTGAAAGTTGATGATCTTTCATTCTGTAAAAGCCCAAGTTTATAATCCTATTAAATTATTAAGAATGCAATTCTAATAAAAATATTAATTTAGAACTAATAAAATAACATCCTTAGGCTAAAAAAATAATCAAGTTATGGTTGCAAGTGTATTATAGGTCTTCATAAAGTCTCTCCATCATTTGGAATACATTATAATACTACAAATTTCTGAACAGAAGAATTTAGAATTTTCCACTACCGTTCTTTAAGAATAAATATACTGCATAAAAACTCCCATCTATTTCAAATGATGGAGCAGCATTTGAGGGTTTTTTTTTATCATTCTCCTACTTTCAGCAGCCCAGACCAGTCACCTGGAACAGTATTTGATTTCTCTTGCTAATGATTGCCCTACAGTGTTAGATTTCGCTCATCAAGTATCTAACCAAGCCCCTTTTTTTATTTGAGATGAGTGGGGGTGAGAAGTCTCTTAATCCAGTGAAAATTATCGTAAAGTAATTTAGTTTTTTTTACTTAGGGTTCCAGATTGAAACTGTGAGTACTTTCATCTCTGGAGAACTTTGAGGAAATGCTGTTTCCATATTTGGGATTATCAAATCTGCAAGGATTAGTTTGACTTTGAATTTTCCTGTGCTTCCAAAGTTAATTGGGCAGAGTGGGTGCAAAGTTGGTTAGTGGGAGGAATATCCTCAATGGGTTTTCCAACCAGGAGCAGATAAATTTTAAAGACCAAGTTTAGTATAATTCACTTAAAATTTGCTTCCTTAGGGTTTGCTGTCCATTAATGGATGGCTTTGTGGCAAGTTACCTTGTTGTCATTAGAGGTTTAATTTGTCAAACCTTTCCCTGAACCATATTAAGGGTTCACCCCTTCTTTTTACTATGAAATTTAAGTCCATTAGTTTATGTATTTTTCTTAAGTGCAGCCATCATATGAACCTTTGGGGATTTTGTACATCTTAACAGAGCAAGAAGGTTAATTCAAACAAAGTTGCACAATTTATGCCTGCACCCAGAACTTAATTTTGGAGCAACTTAGTAAGTTAAGAGTTAATGAAAGCTTATTGGTTTCAGGGGGTAGATTCCCTCAGTGTTAGGCAAGGGATTTGGGAGACCCTAGGGATTTTCACAATATAAAGACAGGAAAATAAAAGGAACTTATTAAAAAATAAATAAAAAATGTCTAAGACAGTTGAATGAAGTTTTAAAATAAAAACTTGCCAAATAAAAATCAAAAGAACTCGAAGTTGCCCATATAAATTGGACTTTAAGGCCAGGGAAAAAACTAAACTCATCGCGATTTAAAAGTCTTGATGTAAATGATTGGAAAATTAGCTTTAAAATTTTTAATATATTTTGAAACTAATTGTATTTAATACAATTTAATAATTCTAAGGGAGGAGTGGTACCTTTGTTGAACCAAGGTACCACACATCAAATGAATCTTTCTTTAGTATTTTTATGCTCATGTATAAGTACAAAAGGTGATACATTTAAAATTCTGATTGTGAGAATATATAATTTGCATGCCTATCACATAACTTGATTACATGTTTCATAAGTTAATCCCCATTTTTAATAAGTATAATTTTTTTGTTAAAACTTATACAGGGATCCTTAGTTTATGATGTCCTTGACCTATGGTATTTCATGGTTACATTAACACACAATGCTATACCAGGAAGACGGCTTTGTTTACATTCACCAGCTGTGTGCTATATTGGATTGTGCTACATGTGCTTTCTTTCATTTGTGTTGCCTTTTCAGCGAACATTTTGCCCTTCATTATGGCTCCAAGCTTAAGTCAAACTCTTCTGATTGAAGCGCTTCAAAGCAAAGGAAAGCCATCTCCATGGAAATGAAATTAATTATAAAAAACTTGGAAAAGGGTGAAACGCCCCTAAAATTGGCCTGGGTGTCTGTACTATAGTCGCATTGGCTACTTTTTTCAAGAAAAAGTGCATCTAATGGACCATCAAATATGATACTTATGAGTTTCAACTTATGGCAAAAATTGCATTATGTTGCACCATTGGAACAGAACTCTGACATAAGTCAAAGACCCCCTGTAGTAATTTTCCAATTAATCATATCATTATCCCATCTTCCTTTCCTTGGGGCTATCCTGCAATGCCTGAATATAAGGCTATTGAAACATTCTCAAGAAGAAGCATTTCACAGCACAGATTTGAATCGCACTTAAACTTGTAAGTCCATACTGATATATAAAAAAGTCTCAAAAAGCGAGGATCAGTGGAAAAATCCCTACCAATTATTTTGTAATGTACACAAGAAAGTAGAAATCATCACTTTATACTAATTTCAGTTTATAAGATTTAAAAAAAAAAGATTGTCCAATGAAATACTAATATCTTAAACATAATCATTAAGGTAGTTATAAAAGTTCTATACTATCTCATTACTTATCAAAATCTTGAGCTACAATTAGTATTTGCAATCAGCTAGAAACAAGTATGCAAGATAATTATACCAACTAAGAAGAAAAGAGAAGGTCAAGAATAAACTTCAACACTTCTCAATTCCTTTCATATCGGAGGAAAGAAAGATGAAGTTTTGAAATGTCACTGGAATATTCTTTAGAAAATGTTCACATTTATGGTTAAAATAATAAACAGTTAAAAACTGTGCCTTATCAAATCTGGGTATTAATAAGCAAGATTTGTGGAAATAAGAATGAAGATAACAAGTAAACAAGGGTCTTGCTTTGTACAAATGAAGATAGCAACAATAAACAAGGGTCTTGCTTTGTACGAATGAAGATAGCAACAAGTAAACAAGGGTCTTGCTTTGTACGAATGAAGATAGCAACAATTAAATAAGGGTCTTACTTTGTACAAATGATAGCAACAAGTAAACAATGGTCTTGCTTTGTATAAATGAAGATAGCAACAAGTAAACAAGGGTCTTGCTTTGTATGAATGAAGATAGCAACAATCAAATAAGGGTCTTGGTTTGTACAAATGAAGATAGCAACAAGTAAACAAGGGTCTTGCTTTGTATAAATGAAGATAGCAACAAGTAAACAAGGGTCTTGCTTTGTACGAATAAAGATAGCAACAAGTAAACAAGGGTCTTGTTTTGTACGAATGAAGATAGGAACAAGTAAACAAGGGTCTTGCTTTGTACGAATGAAGATAGGAACAAGTAAACAAGGGTCTTGCTTTGTACTTCAATTATGGAGGGGGGAGTAATGCCTAGGTTAGAAAACCATGAGGTGATGAAACATTTTTTTTTAGCTGCTCATCTTGAGAAAGCATTCAGAGACAGAGTTGTCTAATTCTAATTCAGTTATAATTTAGAATATATTAAAAAAATAAAACAAAACAAAAGCAACTGGACAAAGTAGAAACAAAACAAAAAATAATAAAGCAAAAGCATGCTCTGACATCCTCCAGGGTTTGAACATACACCCAAAACCATAAAAGAAATAAAATGAAAACTACCCTCCTCTAAAAAGTCAGATTATAATCCACAAACTTTATGTACGCAAACATATGCCACATGGTAGCAACCCCACTCATCCTGGCACTTGGACAGGTAACAAGTCTGAAGATTCCAAAGACTGGGACACACAACAAGAATGCGACAAACAGTCATTGGAATAAGGTGCAGGGAAGTGCTCCATCAAATGGCAGTGCATCTTGCAGGTGTGCTCAATTTGAAGACAAAAGAAAATGACTAAACCTTAGGGGGTAGATCCACAGGAATAGTAATGGCACAATGGCAGGCAACTTGAGGTTCCCATCAGCCATCTATCATCTTTGCTAGGCAGCCCAGATGCCTGACTATTGCTGTCATGTAGTATGTGAAAGAATGAAATGCTGGTTGGGTCTCCCAGTCCTCGCAGACCCTTTGGCACCTTCATTGGCACACTCATTCATTGCAATCCCTACATGTCCTAGGAACCAACCTCAAGATTATTTTGCAATCTGCCCGGCTTGCAGCAGCCATGGCATAACAGATCCCTTAAACTGGAGGGAGCGGGGGGAGGATTCAAGTGCCTTCAAGAGCACTCAACTCAAGGCCATTTTGAGTTAATAATAATCACAAGCCCAGTCTGCAAACCAGGCAGAGCACATTATATCCCAAACTGAGCGGTGTATTGCAATGCGCTCTGAAGTGAAGAAGGATACAGCACCTATTAGAGCACCACAGCCTTCAAACGGGGAATGTGGCATGAAAGTCAGCCAACTCTTCCGATTTAGAGCCATCTACGCACACTGGCATGGCTCCAGCATGACACAGTGTGCTTCCAAAAGGTTGAATGCAATATTCCCGGAGCTTTAGAACTATCATGAGAAGAGGTAGGTATGGCAACAGAGTCAGGGGTAGTAGTACCCACCAGAGTGGCATCCTGGTCAGAACCAGAGTGCCACATCAAATTCCAAGAGGAGTTTCCTGCCGCTAAACTCAAAGGAATTAGGGTATGATTGGCGTCTCTTGGTGGCATAGGTACCATTGAGGTCAGCTGTAGATGCTTTGACTTCACAGCGCAGAGCAAGTGGCATAGACCAAGAGGCTCTCAGCAAGGGACATACAGAAGGTACCAGCTGCCAAATTGAAAATGGTGTGATTGATCGAGTCCACCTTCCAGATTTATGCTCAGCAGTTGAGTAAAACTAGCATCTGTAGTCAAGCTTTGATCAAACAAATGAAAGATAAAACAAGGCAATAGCCATATCAGCACCCAAATGCTCAACATCATAAAATTAAGAATGTCCATGGCACAAGTAAAAAGAGTTGCTAAGGCTGTCAATATGGGCCTCCCAGGAGAGAGACTGATCGGAAAAAGACCAAGGAAACTGTGCAAATCTACCACTTACAGGCAAGCCCTGTTTAGGAACAAGTCTAGGTCAGGGTGGAGCTATGAATGACAGTAGAAGTTGTCTACCTTAGTTTTGTGAAATGAAAACTGAAGCCTGGGCTAATCAGGAGAGAAAAAGATGTAATTCAATGCCTGTCAGAGTACAGTCCAGAGCTGGCATGTAGGGTGCTTCAAAAGAGAGGTTGTCTATGTAAAACAGCAAAAAAATATTCTGGCTGCACCAAGGTGATATCATTGATGGTCAAGGCAAAGGGTGAGACACTGAGGACACTTTACTGCAGGATGCCCTCTTCCTGCCCTATGGCTTGGAGATGACTGCCCCAACAATAATTCAATCAATGATCTCATATGAGGGGTGGTCAATAAGTTTTGCGAATCGGTAGGGAAAAACAGAGGAAGGGAGATGGTTGTTTGTAGGGGTGTTAGGACAAGTTATGACAAGTCAGGACCTGCAGTCGCACGCTCCTGCCTCGTCTATTTAAGAAGCAGTAGCTGATCGCAGATCGTCAGTCACAAATTTTTCTGCAATGGAGAAGGTTGAGCACCGCACAGTGATCAAATTTTTGACCAAGGAAGGCAAGAATGCAAAAGAGATCCATGAACGCATGGTTGCAGTGTACACCGACACCGCCCCTTCCTATGCAACCATTGCTTGCTGGAATAGGGAGATCCGCCATGGTCGTGAGTCCCTTGAAGATGACCCCTGTCCAGGACGCCCATCAGACGTGACCAACGAGGACAATGTGGCCCGTGTGGAGAGGATGATCCTCGAAAATCGATGGGTGAAGGTCGAAGAAATCGAGCGAGAGCTTGGAATATCCATAGAAGTGTTATCAACGTCATCTACGACAATTTGGCCATGACCAAGGTCTCTGCTTGTTGGGTCCCTAGAAACCTCACAAAACCTCACTCCCCATGATCGACTTCAACGTCGTCAAAGTTCACAAGGCCAGAGTTGCACAAGCTGCCCTGCGCGAGTGCGAAATCGAGGAGCTCAACCACTCTAGCCCCTAGCGACTACTTTTTATTCCGCCAGCTCAAGGCTGCACTGCGTGGACGCCGGTTTGGGGACGATGAAGATGTCCAGCTCGCCGTCCAGGAGTGGATTGAACAGCAGTCGGGAGATTTCTGGTTGTCGGGAATTCGAAGCCTCAGGGACAAGTGGCGCAAGTGCATTGAAGTCGAGGGTAGTTATATTGAAAAATAATAAAACACTTTTTCTCATATCTCGTTTCCTTATATCCAAATTGCAAAACTTATTGACCACCCCTCGTATATGAAGGTAGGGGGTGCCTCCCCCCCCTCTCACCCATGCTGTATAGGATCCTCATGATACAGTATAATAGGCCTTTGGTCATACTTTGGTATGCAATCTCAGAGACTTAAAGCTACTTTGGTATGTGATCTCACTTGATAACTGTGATCTTGCTTAATCGTGAAATTTATACCACCCTTATCTTAATTATCAAAGTATTCTAATCCTTTTTATTACCATATATAGTATATGTGGAAATTTATACCACCATTATCTTAATTTACAGGATACTGCATTTTATTTGGGATCCCAATCATGTAATTAAACCAGACATTTTTTGCATGTAAATTAGTCGCTTTCCTAGACACTTTGAGAATAGATGTGCAGCATATTTAAAGTCACTACTTCTTTTCTGAGAATCATACCACTCCATTATGTTAGCTAAGGATTTTTTAAACAAGAAATTGCTGATGAAGTGAAAGCAGTTGCTTTTTTGAGAAGAAATGATCTATTGGAAGAAGTCGCTGCACCTTGTCTTCATTGTGGCAAAGAAATGCAAGATGTCTGAAGAAGGGGAAGATGATAAGTGAAGATAATTTTATGTAGAGAAGAAAAATGGAGCAACGCTAATATCCATAATTCAGAGAGCAGTTGAGGAAAATTCAGTCATTCTCTTGGATGAATGGCGCACATACTGAGACTTGAATCGTTTGAATTACATTCTCCAAACAGTTAATCACCAGGTAAATTATGTGGACCCTGCTACTGGACCTCATACTCAGGCTATTGAAAGAACATGATTGGATTCCAAAATTCGAATACTAAAAAAAAATGAGAGGCGTCAATGCACAGACCTTCCAATCCCATCATTATTTTTGTTGCCATTGCTACTAATGAGGAAATCAGCTAATGATCTGTTTCTAGCTTTTTGTTATCTCATTTATTCCATTAATCAATAAATAATCATTTTATCCATTTTGCTATTTTATTTATCTTAAATATGCAAATACAATTTTTAAAAAATGTAGAGAATGGATAACAAAGTAGAATTTAACCTCTTGAGATCACACCACCACTAATATCGCATACCAAAGTAACCTTCTCCAGATCGAAAAACATTGTGGCATATTGCTGTCTACAAAGGAGAAGAGCATCTAATGTGGAGCAGGATTGAAGAAGTCACACAGTACATGGACAGGTGACCTACACTGTCATAAAAAAATGTTAATTTAGCATTTACCAATTTCTCAATCAACTTAAGCATGCAGTTAAAGAAATTGGGCAGAAACCTGCTGTGATAAGAGTGATTTTTCCCCAGTTTTCAAAAAGGAAGCACAATAGCCATTGGCCAGGAGTCTGGGCGGACACCCTGTACCCTGATCCTGTTGAAGAAATCTAACAAAAACACTATGACACTAACAAGTGTTGAAGCATGGGATACTGGACCATTTAGACTTGTGGGAGTGCCAACGCATGAAATGAGAGAAGAATGGAAGTCACTTAGCATAAATATGTCATTGGAGTGTTCTCCGCCTCTGGAGGGTCTACCCTATGGCCTTTATTGACCTCACAGCATACAATGAATGTGGGTGGGATGACCGAGTTGAGTTAAAAAAGTGGGGGAAAAATACATGAATACTTCTCACAAGTCTATTACTCTGGCTTTTCATAAGCAAAGGGTTAAGGAACACCTAAATTATTTAAAAAATATCTTATTAAAGTCTGGATGTGAATGAAAGTTATGAAAAAGTTTTAATCATCATCATTACCTTTTCCTGATCATCTTCAGCAGAGTCAGGGAATGAGTTGAAGTAAATAGTTTGACTCTTGTGATCTTCTCCTGGACTGTGTGCTTCTTCAAAGTCTGCAAGGAGAATTTTTTCTAGGATATAAAAACTATTTCTATAAAAAATAGGGCATTAAAGCTAATATTTCAAACTAATTATTAGTTTGGAGAGATTCCAAAAACATAGGTATCAAACATGCGTCTCATCATTAAAATTAAACTTCTGGCATTCAGCATAGCTGCATATAGATTACTTGGATATAAAAACAAATGAAATATGTTACTTCTCTCTTTATGGACAAGATATATATGTACATTAATGGGGGCCTGAAAAACCATGCTTAGTTTAAGTGAAGCAAGTTAATCAGCAGCATTAAAATTTATAATCAAATTAAACTGCTGAAAGGCAGCAAAGATAAACTCAAGTACACATCTATTACTACATAAATAGTGGAAAAAATGATACAAGATACAATAGAACTATTATAAATGGAGCAAAATCATCTAACTCTCAAAGCTCATGTTGCCAATGTCTGCATTTTTTTAAAAAATTTAGGAGCCCATCTAGCGACTGCCTACTTGGGCATAAGTCACCATACTTGACCCAGCCTATATTAAAAACAACAACAATATGTAAATAACAAATAATGATAAAAATGACAAAGACTAAAAAAAAGGCAAGAAGGAGGCGCGCTCTGGCATTGGCGGTATGCCCACCTTCACCCTGCACAGGAATATGCAACCCAAAACAAACAGTCAAATAAAGTGGAAGAGGCCAGCCTCCTCCAAAAAGTCATATCATATAGTCTATAAGTCAGTATGCACAAACCAGTCCCGAGTACAAATGACAAGCAGTAGCGACCCCACTCATCCCAGTAACAGGACAGGTAATGTGTGCGGAGATCACCCAGACTGGGACATTCAACAAGAATGTGCTAAACAGTCTGGAGGACAATGCAGTCATCACAATAGGGTTTGGGTGAGCGCTCCATCAAATGGCGGTGCGTCCCGCGAGTGTGTCAAATTCCAAGACCGCAGAATTGGACACAACGACACACAATGCCATGCAACTTTAAGTTGCCCAGTCCTTGCAGACTCTTTGGTGACCTTATTCCCTGCAATTCTTACATGTCTAGGAACCTAGCAGAAGATAATTTTGACATCTGCCAGGCTCCAAAAACTGTTGGATCATGGATATCGCTAACCAGGGGATGCAGAGATTCCAATGCCTCGAGAGCACTCAGGTCTCTGAACCAGGCACACCGCATTATTTCCCACACTGAGTGGTGTATTACAAACAGTTCGGTCATGAAGACAGATGCAGGCATAGCATAGCCCCACTGACTTAAAAAAGAGTAGACACGGTGGAGAAACCGACCTACCACTTGGGACTGGAGCCATCCATATACACTCACACAGTTTTAGAGTGACATGAAGTGTGCTCCAAAAAGGATAAACCCAATACTCCTGGCGCTGTAGAAAATTTGATGGCAGAGGTGTGGCGACAAATAGTCAAAGGTGGTACCCTGGGAAGAACCAGGGGCGCCACCGGTCTTAAACCAAAAGGGCTTAGGGTATGATGCGCCTCTCAGTGACAGAGGCACCATATATATCAGCTGCAGATGCAGTGAGAGCTGTTGGCGACAGAGAGAGGAGCAGGGCTCATGCGTACAGGCGAATAATTAAATGTGCACGGCGCAGAGCGAGTAGGCATCTTCCCAGCATCAACAAGTAGGCTCTCGATGGGGGACGTGCGGAAGGCCCCAGGCGCAGGTCGAAAACCGGTGTGGTGGATTGAGTCCATCTTCCGCAATAGACGTTTGGCTGTGGATGCATAAAACACTAATCCATAGTCGAGCTTTCAAACGTACAAAGGATCGAAAAAAAGTTAGGCGCTGAACGTCACAGAACTAAGAATATCCATGGCCCGGGTACAAGAGACCCAAAGGCTGCGAATATGAGCCTCCCAGGTGATGCATCAGTCAAATACAAGTCAAAGGAAACAGTGCCCAGAAACAAGGCTGGGCCAGGATGGAGCGGTTGTTGGAAGCAGAAGTGCACCACCTTACTCTTAACCAAGGAAAACCGAAGCCTCTGCACTTCAGCATAACGAGAGCGAGACGCGGTTCAATGCCTATTTGAGCCGACGCTCCAGAGTTGGCATCTGGTCCGAGCCAAAAGAAATCGAAAGAGCATCCACGAAGAGCGTAGCAAGAACGTCTTCCGGCATCACCTTGGTGATGCCGTTGATGCTCAGGGCATAGTATGCACTGAGGACACTTCCCTGCGGGACACCCTCTTCCTGCTCCATTGGGCGGGAGAGGCCCCTCCCCCAACACACACGCACACATCCAACGTGGAATCGACGATCTCGCAAAAATTCAGATATAAAGATTGGTAGGCGTCCCCTCGCCCCCATCGTGTAGAGTTTCCATGATACTGTATCGCCATGTGGTATCATAGGCCTTGTCCAGTTAGAGCAGAGTATCCGACGTGGTGGACTTGCGGAAGCCGCACTGTGCAAAAGACATATGGCTTCCACTGTCCAGAAAAAAAAGGCTAATCTAAATTAACGAATTTCTCCATCAACTTGCACATGCAAGAAAACAGCTGGGGTAGAATGATCTCTTCCCGGTTTGCAAAAGACGAGCGCAGTAGCGATTTACAAGAAGTCTGGGAGGATACCCACTACCCAGATCCTGGTGAAAAAATCTAACTAAATCTAAATCTGGTGTAAAGTCCAGTCGACGGCTTTCCGCGACATCACAACGCAATTGAATGCTGGCGGAGCAGCATCCCGGCTAGAGAATGCGGTCAAGAAGACTTCCACCACGGACGCGGCGGTCCCATTCTCCTGGAAAACAGGAGGGGATGTACTGTCCCGGAATCCTTTTGACTAGCTTCCACACCTCTGCTAGAGGGGTCTTCCCGTTAAGTGAAGAGACATATGCCTGCCAAGAAGAGCGGCGGGTGTGCTTCGAAATATACTGGAATCTAGCCCTAGTTCGCCGAAATTCACAGACAGTGAAGTCGTTTGGGCGGCGCTTATAGCGCATGTAAGCATGACACTTCTGTCTGAGGGCGGTCTCACACTCAGCAGACCATCACAGGAGCGGTTGGTGTGCAAAACAGCCAGACGTTCTAGGAATAGTAGTTAGGCCCAAGGTGATGTGGTTGAGGAGAAGAACTCAACGGCCTCATCCAACAACCTAAACTCCTCAAATGAGACAGATAAATCAGTCATCTCCTGAAATGCAGACCACCACGCCAAGCACCACCAGGGTGGGCTCTCAGGCTGCAGCGTCCCAGAAAATGATATTTGAATGAGAAAGTGATCACTACTGTGGAAGTCATCGCCCACCCCCCCTCCCAAAATCAAGCTGTGCATCCAGAGAGCACAGAGATAAATCGAGACAGGGAAATTAAGCGTTTCTTGGACAGTGATGCGTAAACTCATCCACATTTAGGACACCCATCTCAAGCTCGTCAATCAGGTCTGCAAGGACTTGACCCCAGGGATTAATCAAGTATTATCCCCACAGAGGATCTAGCATTCAGATCTACTAGCAGGAGAAAGGGCCTTGGCAACCATGCCACAATGTGGCAGAGGTTGCTTGCGTTGAAATCAGGTGATGGTGAAATATACGCGGAAATAACAGTATACCTCCTATCATCCAGCTGCAGCTGCACAGCTACTGCCTAAAAGGAGGTATCTAAAGCAAAGAGAAGAATGGAGATATCATGCCGGGTGTAAATCATGCATCCCCCTGCCCAGTCCTCATCCCATGGTGGTGGGGTCATAAAACCCTTATACGCCGGGATGGTAGGCAGGGGGCATGCACCCAGCATGGTCTCCTGCAAAAAGATGGGTAACTGGGAGCAGGAGGAGATGAGCCTCCGCAACTCCTCCCAGCTGGCCCAGATTCTGCAGCAATTCCATTGAAGGAATATGCCATCGAGGCCTAGCTCTTAGGAGATGAGGGGGGGGGGGGGCTCTTCAAAGAGAAGACCTCACAGGAATGGCCTTACACTTCCAGGAGACAGAACTCCGGGCACTATTGGCTGGACAATTTGCCTTCAAACTTATCAGGGGAGTTTGGGCTCACCATGCAAGTCTTTTCCTCTCTCTGCCTCGAAACCTTAGGTGAGTGGGGGGGGCTTCGGAGGTGGGGGGGCCCTCTTTTGGAGGATCCACCATCTCTGAGCCACCCAGTTTACCACTATGTATGGGTGAAGGAGCCGTAGCTCCTAAGGTGCCCTCCTCCTTTCCGGGGGCAGCTTTAGGAACCCTGGAAGGTGGCCTCATGACCAACTTCAGGGGTGTTGCCTCCTGTGAGTCTAATAACTCGGTGGAGGCACATGGCCGTTTCACCTTACGGGAAACAGTCACACTGGAAAAAGGGAGGGGAGCTGTGGTTTTAGCTGGGGCTGGGGGTGAACCCTTTGTGCCACCAGCTTTCCCCCAGGAGTGCCTGGGGTGGGTAGAACCCGCAGAAGGGTTCTGAATGGGCATGGAAACGACTGTGCTCATAGGCTTGGAGGAGCCGGGAGCAGAGGGGTCTTTCTCAGCATTGAGGCATAAGACGTGCCAGGCAGAGCCAGGTATGCCAAGACCAAGTCCTTAACCTCACGAAATGAGAGACATGTGTGGCCAAGGGCCAGACACGATTTGTATTTATTTTGTGCCGCCTTGGAGCAACTTACTCAGACTTCGGCTAACCCCAAATTCGCACATCTACAGGAGCAATTAGTATGGCTGAAGCAATGGCACAAATGCATTCATGCGGTAGCAATACCAACTGGCATGCACCAACTCAGGAAGCATGGCATAGTCAAATGTGACGAAGAGTGTAGGGTTGGCTTTCAAGGCCCCTCCCTTTTTCCCATCACACGTTCGACCTTGATCACTCCATTGTCAGCCAGCTCTAAGGTGATGTCATCTATGAAGTAGTCCATAAGTTCCCTTGCATAAACTACTACTTTCACAAAGTTCATGGTAGAGTGCGGCATCACACTCACAGTCATGCCATCAACTGTCCGAAGGGCACTATTCATGGCCACCTCTGAGAGATTTGACGCATTCACCAAAAGGCTCTCAACCGAGAAAAGGGTCACCTTCGGCTCTCTACCAATCACACTAGCTAGAGCTCTCCTCTGATGGATCATGTTGCCCTTAGCCAAGATGCTGCCATCAGTAGAGTGAATAAACAGAAGGGTTTGAAGTTAGAGGGCTCAAAAACACCAGGTAATCTCTCAATGAGAGGCTCCAAAGGTAATTGAGGCTCGACTCTGCTCACTTGCAATTTTGGTCTTAGTTTGGGACTCCCCACCTAAGGGAGCACTGGGGCCGGACGCGCCTATTGTCACTTGCCAAAGCAGCAGACCCATCTAACTCCATTGCTCACAGGAAGGGGGGGGGGGGACCCAGAGTCGTTTTTTGTCTTGCATTTTGATTCCTTTTTAGGAGAGGAGAATACGGAAGGAACCAGGTAGGAGCCCCTAGGCCAGATGAACCGGCCTCAGCAAGATCCTTCTCTGAAATGGAAAAGGTCTTAGCTATCATAGGAGAACCAGATCAGGGAGGAGGTCCCTCCTCTCTTTATGGATCCTCGGGGACAGAGCCGTCTTTAGAGAAGCTTGCACTTGTTGGGGGGGGGGGCGCTCAGGTTCTGTGCTTTGCCCTGAGCCAGGGCTCAACCCCATAGAAGATTCTACCGTCTGGGGATGGCATCTCAGGGACCATGTCCATCTCAGGGGGGGCCTCCATGTGGCCATCCCACCCCCTATAGACATCACAGATCCCATTTGAGGTACCTTTGGTCATCTTGTTCTTGGCCAGCAAACTGGCATCCATTGGGAAAGAGAGGGGGGCAGATACACCAACCCGGATGGAAGATTACCGCTATGTGTGGATTATCGATAGGTGAATGAAAAGACTGTGAAAGAAAGGTTTGCAATGTGTGTGGTATCTGAGTGTGTGTATAGTATGCATGGGATGAAGTGGTTTACAAAGCTGAATCTGGTACTCGAGTATTACCAGATGCCCATTGCTGAGGAGAGCCGGATGGTGACTGCCTTTTCCTCCATGAAGAGGCATTATCAGTTCTTTAACCTCAGCTTTGGGTTGGCTAATGCTCTCAGTGCCTTCCAGCAGGCAATGAATGTTGTGTTGAGCAAGTTTGTGAGTAAGAATATGATTGTGTTTATAGATGATATTTTAATTATGACTGAGAGTTTTGAGGAGCATATGAGATTGATGAATGATGTATTGAGAATGTTGGAGAATAATGGTGTGAAGGTGAAAGTAGAGAAAGAAGTGGAGTTCCTTGGGAATATGGTGAGTGAGGATGGGTTGCGAAAGTCGACAAAGTATGTTAAGAAGGTGCGAATGTTTCCGAAACCTGTGACTGTGAAGCAGCTGAAGTCGTTTCTGGGTTTGATTGAGTTTCAATGAAAGTTTATACATGATTGTTCGGGTGTGAGTAAGCCTCTGACGGAGTGGATGGGCAAAAAAGGTAGTACGATTGTCAGGTGGAATGATAAGATGAATGAAGAGTATGAGAGACTGAAAGAGGCAGCGACTGAAGATGTTGAATTGGTATACCCGGACTATAGTGTGAATGCTAAGATGCTTGAATTGTATACAGATGTGAGTGGGTACTGTATGGGAGGTTTTCTGATGCAAGAGCATCGTTTGAATGGAGAGAATGTCAGGCGAATAAGTGGGTATGTAACCAAGGCTATGAATGTGCCAGAGATATAGTATTCGGCTGTGGAGTGAGAGTTAGCTGCGATAAGGTATTGCTTGAAAGTGCTCCGTCCATTCTTGTATGGTGTGAGGTTTGTGATTAAAACAGATCACCAACCTCTTGTGTATTTGCAACATATGAAATGGGCTGAGAGTAGGATTGCAAGGACTTTGGAAGATTTGAGTGACTTTGACTAGGTGATTGAGTATGTGCCTGGTGAACGGAATGGAGTGGCTGATTTGATGTCAAGGTATTCTGGTACGAATGATGAAAATGTGGGTGGAGTGAGTGATCCTGAGTATTTGCCAAAAGGGATTATTAATGGAAAGGAGAGTAAGGGTGGTCGTGATTCCTTGTTTGAGAGTGTATGGAATGGTTTGCAAGATTTGAAGAGTGATGGAGTAGATGTGAGAGTGCCCAATAGTGTGGATGATTTAAGGAAGGAGGTAATGAGTGAAGTATGTAGGAAGCCTGAAAGTATTGGTAAGGTGAGGGTGCAGAACTTTATGAAAGAAATGAGAGCAGTGTATAAGCCAGGGGTCTCGCCATTTCAGGAAGTGTTGAATGTAGCGAGTCATTTGTATTGAGTGATTGATTATGTGCACTTTGGTGGTGAGAGACCGATTGTGTACAAGGATGAGAAGGTGAAGGGTTTGAATGATAATGTGGTGCATCTGCAGTGTTTGAGTGGTGTGTACTACAATTGGGTGATTGAAAAGTGTTCGTATATGAGGAAAAAAGAATGATTGTCTGGATGAAGATGAGTGTGTGATGAGTGATGTGGAAGTTGATGATGGTGTGGATGTCAGTGCTGAGTGTGGTTGTTCCTTCTGTGTATTGCGAACATGGAGGACCTGATATGATGGAAGCGAGAGTAAAAGTTGGTGAAAGGTTCTTTTGTGGTTTGATTGATACTGGAGCGTGTGTCATTAATGAATGAGAGTATTCTGAGTATAGATGTTGTGAGCATAAGCCTGTGAAGTTACGGATAAGTGGATTGGGGAATGGAATGATAGTGGCATGGGAACAGGTTAGTCTGAGAGTGAGGTTGAGCAGTGGTATGAATGTTAAGCATGATTTGTGATTCTGAAAGATGAGCAAATACTGCGTTGTTTCTTGCTTGGTGTGGACATTATGAGATTGAATGATTTGTCTTTGGATGCTGATAAGGATTGTGTTATGAAAGGTGAATGTGAGATGATGAGGTTGAATGAGTGAGCGAAGAATGTTGTCAAGTTTTGCTGTATGATCGAATTGGTCATGGATGATGAGAATGAGATTTTGAGTGATGAAGATATTCTAGAGATGCAAGAGATGTGTCCTTTCATCAGTGAGTTGAAGAGGTGTGTAATGATGCGTGTTGATTTGAATGAATGGCCTGATTGTTTGCATGATTTTAAAAGATATGCTAAGGATTTTGTTGTTTGTATGGATGTTGTATATTTTGTGAGGTATATGAAGGATGGGGATGATCTGTATGTACCTGTGATGTCCTTGGTTGGTATGATTGGTCTGGAAAAGTTGTGCATGATAATTATGGGCATATGGGTAAGTTTAAGTTGTGGGAGTGTATGAAGGAGCGTGTGTTCCATCCATTTCTCAGGACTGTTGTGAATGATGTTGCGACTATGTGTGAGAGGTGTCAGAAGCGAAAGGTGCAAGGTGTGGAAGTGAAGCTGCCGATGTTGAAAGTTCCTGCGAAAGAACCATTTGAATTGGTAGTGATTGATTGTGTGTCTTTATGGTGTACAAGTGCTGGGAATGTTGGTATGGTTGATCATAAAAGTAAGTTTGTGTATGCAGCGCCTGTGAGAGATAAAAGGAGTGTGACTATTGCATGTGTGGTTGAGCAGTTGTTTTTTCCTATGTGTGTATGGAAGCCTAGGAGATGTCTGAGTGATAATGGGCCTGAGTTTGCTAGTCAAGTGTTTGAGTGAATGTTGAGAGAGAATGGTATGGAACATGTGAGGACGGCTCTGTATGTACCGTCTTCTAATGGATTGGCTGAATGTACAATTAGGGCCTTGTGTGAGATGTTGAGAATGATGAGTACAACTTTGAATGAATGGGATGAATGGTTGAGTGGTGTGTTATGGGCATATAATTCGACAGTGCATAGTGCAACTGGGATGTCCCTGTGTCAGTTTGTTATGAATTTTGAAAGGCGAGTGAAAGATAAGTTTTGTTTGAGTGAAAGTGAGCAGAATGTACGGCATGAGGCACATGAAAGGTTTCGTTCATTTGAAATAGGTGCAAAAGTATTGAAGGTAAAAGAAGTAAAAGGTAGGTTGAATGCGCCAAAGATGAGTGAAAAATTTGAAGGACTGTATGGAGTTGTGAGAGTCTGGGAGAATGGTGTGACATATGTTTTGGAGAGTTTGAATGAAGGTGTAACTGAAAGAGTGTGGGCTCATCAGAGTCAGTTGAGGAAGTGGAGAGAACCTCCTGACTACCTGGTGAGCCATCCGGTATATGAACTGTGCAGAGAGAGAGATAAAGTGCATGATGATAAGATGGAGTGTGATAGTATGGATCTGTCTGGGAAAGAGCTTGTCTTGGTCTCAAGGAGTAGAAAGCATACAAAGAAGAGTGAAGAGTATGGGGGAGCTTGAGAGAGAGATTGAGTGTTTGCATAAGCAGGTGAGTGATTTGGCTGATATAAGTAGATGAGTGAGTGAGTTGCTTGTGCCTGATTTTTCTGGTTTTGGGAAAGGTATGAATGATAGTGTGTTTGGGCAGAATGAACCTAGTGTGGCTGATTTTTCGGGTTTTATGAATGGTAAGGTTAGAGGTGAGTTCAATGTGGAGAATGAGAAGGTGACTGACTTCTCTGGCTTCTGATGGGAACCAGTCGAAGGGGTTTCTGGTATATCTGCTGAGAGTAGAGGGGATGTGAGTGATTTGTCTGTTTCGCAAGAGTGTACCTTGAGTTGACTGAGAGCTGTGAGTGAGGAGCTGATGAATGGGAGTATGAAGAGGGAAGGTTCTGAATGGAAGAGTATGAAAGAGTTCTGTCGAGAGATGGGAGAGCTAGTAAGGAAGGCTAAGAGTATGGTGGACAACATGATCGATAGTGATGAGGAGATTGACACAATGACTGATGAATGCCCCTGACCAATTGCTATGCGTAGCACGGGATCAGTAGATGAGTGTGAATGGGTGCAGAAGGGTATGATTGAGTATAAAAGGTACTGTGAGTAAGGATTGAGTGTGTATTGTGAGTGAGTGTGGTTGAATGGCCTAAGGAAGGAGGGGTGTGGTAGAGCGAATGTGAGTGTGTTTGAAGGGCCATTCTCCCACCCCTTTTCCAATACCCTCTCCCTCCCTCTGAAGAATGTGTGTATGAATGGGACAGGTTTTTCTTTATACATATATATATATATATATATATATATATATATATATATATATATATATATATCAAAGTAGCGCGAGAGAATGAGGAAAATGAATCCATTAAACCACATTGAAAGAGAAAATGGAATAATTTTTCCTTGCAGTAATATTTTTATTACCTTTTTTTTTTAGAATAAATCTGTGCAGGGAAGCGAGCACCGCTTTGATCACAGTTAAAAGTATGCCGTTAGTACACTATATATATAATATAAATTATGGATTTCATGTTTTCTCTAAAATGTTTCTTTTCTCTTCCTCAGCTAATTACTTGTTTGTTATTTTGCGCCAACACTATTAAATTTCAATAGATAATTATTACTGCATTTTGTAAAGAGTGGCTGGGATCGAAAGTTGGCAGCAAATTAATTGAATCTATTGTAAGTCCCGTTGGGATGGAAAGGACTTTTATAGCCTCAAAATCGCAACTGGATCACATTATTATATTGAGCTCAGATGCACCAGAACCTTAAGATGTGTGCACCTAATTTTGGTCACAAGAGTGACTGCCGGCAAGATTTTGCCCCCGGGGACCCCCAAATCGTAAGATAAAAAATGCCTTTTTTTTCTTTAGTTGCTTGATTGATTCTCTCTAGTTTGTATATAAAATATTGTTTGGTGATAAGATTGGGGGTTTTTTTATAAGTAAAAAGACCTCAAATTTATTTACCCCATATCTCTTGTAAATATTATTGTAGTTTTTTGTGAATACAAGACTGTATATCTAATCGTTTCATTCTCCCTCGGGTTTTCATGTCCAATTTAGTGTAGGAAGCGGGTTGGATCGATTGGAAGTTTAGTGTAGATTTGTGGCCCGCTACAACCTCCACAGTAATGGCAGGAATACCTTCATGTGCTATTGATAAAGAGTGTAGGGGTAGGTCTTGAGTCCCTCTCCGTTTTCTCATTACATATTTGACCTTGACTAAGAACCCCATCCGACCCCAGCTCAGCCTCTCTTCCTTCCTTCAGATAGCCTGTATTTCTCCCCTACCTCGTCGCTTTTATAACAACCTCTCCCACAACTTTCTCTGGTCAGCCTCTAATTTCACAGGGTAGATGCTGACCTTCTTCTCAGTCAACCGTCCCGGATCGGAGCTGAGGGGAAGGGAACAATGTTTCCTAACCCCGGAGCTCCAGTCTGGGGTCGTTGGTTTTTAACAACCTGCTTCATCCCCACCCATACCTTCCTCACATCCCTTTGCCTCTCCTCTTCACAATCTATATATTTTTACGCCGTGTCCAAGGTGGAGCCGCCATGTCGATGGACTTCCAGGCCACCAGGCAGGAGGGGTGGTCCCAAATGGCGGCGCCTGGCTCTGCCGGGCTTGTAAGCACCTCTTGCAGTGTGGGCAACTGCAAGAGGTGATGAGCTATTGCGTCCTGTAGCACAAATAGGGTCACCATGCCCAATGATGATAAAAAAAAACAATCTCCCCCTAATTCCCCCTTGCTCATCGACGGAGCTGCCCTTGTGCAGCTCCACCAAAAAAAATAGAGGTCCCCCCCTGTGCTTGCGCAGGGGACCCTCCATATTTCTTTAACCGGAGAGGAGGCTTACTCCTCTCCTACGCCTATGGGTGAAGGGGACTCCCTCTCACCCCCTTCTCTGGAGGTGCTTTCAGGCACCTCCCTATTTCCAGCGACAGTCCCTCCTTTTCTTTCTAAGGGGACTGCCAAGAAAGCCAGCAGGCAGCCCATTCCGACCACTCCTCGTGTAAGCGGCTGGGTAGGGCAAACCCCCTTAGGGGGGAGAGGGAAGCCAGGCCCCTTCGGTCGCTTCCCTCAAAAGACCTGCTGGCAAGAATACTAAACCTTGACGGGGTCAAGGCCTGTGCCTCCCCACAGAAGACTCATGACGCTGCCAAGGGGACCTGCGATGTCCTGGGAGGGGATGGCCAACTGGAGGCCCCTCCTGTGATAGACATGGTCCTTGAGGAAACTCAGCCTCAGACGGTAGGGCCTTCCATGGGGGGAAATCCAGGCTCGGTGACAAGCACTGAACCCGAATCCACCCCTATGCAAGGTCCTCCTCAAACGGCTGGGGATTCTGAGGCAGTACAAGGAGGGGAGGGATCTCCTCCGGATGATGCCTCTGCGACCACCAGGACCTTCTCCATTTCGTAGAAGGAACTGGCTGAGGCCGGTCCATCTGGCCTAGGGGCTTCTAGCGGCAGAGGTGAGAAGCGGGTTCATTCACCGCCCTCCTCTCCAAAAAAGAAAAGGACGAAAAAGACCAAAAAGACTAAGAAGACTCGGGGCTCCTCTCCATCCGCAGGGGCTGTGGGGACGGATGGGTCTGCTGCCACTTTGGCAAGCGACCAAGCCAAGACCAGCACATCTGGCCCCTCGGTTGCGGAGCCCCTGACTAAGACCAAAAGTGCACAGGGCGGAGCCCTGATGACATCGGGGCCCCCTCATTCAGAGGTTACCTGGCATTTTCAAGCCCGCTGGCTTCAAACGCTTCCTAGTTATTCGCTCCACTGATGGCACCATGTTGGCCAAGGGCAACATGATCCATCAGAGGAGAGGATTAGCTAGTGCAATTGGTAGAGAGCCGAAGGTGACCCGTTTCTCGGACGGGAGCCTTCTGGCGAATGCGGCAAATCCCGCCGAGGCGGCCAAGATAAGTGCTCTTCGGAAACTTCATGGCACCCCAGTGAGTATGACGCCGCACTCTACCATGAACTTTGTGAAAGGAGTAGTTTATGCGAGGGAACTCGTTGACTACTCCATTGAGGACATCACCCGAGAGCTGGCCGACCATGGGGCGATCAAGGTCGAATGTGTGATGAGAAAACAGGGAGGGGCCTCAAGACCCACCCCTACACTCTTCGTCACATTCGACTGTGACAAGCTCCCTGAGTCGGTGCATGCCGGTTGGTACCGCTCCCGCGTGAAGGCATTCGTGCCACTTCCGCGGCGGTGCTATTATTGTCACCGCTTCGGCCATACGAATCGCTCATGTAGATGTGCAAAGTCGGAATCATCCAAAGTATGTGTAAATTGCTCCAAGGTCGCACAGGATAAGTCCAAATCGTGTGTGGCCAAGTGTGTCAATTGCGGAGAGAGAAATGCTGGCCGTTCAAGCCCAGGATCGACTCTCATTCCGCGAGGCAAAGGACTTGGTCCTGGCGCGCCCGGCTCTGCCTGGGACGTCATATGCCTCAATAGTTAGAAAGGCACCCTCTGCTCCTGGCCCATCCAGGCTAACGAGCACGGTTGTTTCCGCACCCATTCGGAGCCCTTCTGTGGGCTCTACTCAACCCGGGCGCTCCCCTAGTAAAGCTGGTGGCAAAAAGGGTTCATACCCAGCCCCGGCTAAAACCAGGGCTCCCCCTCTTCCCCCAGCGTGACCGTTTCCCGTAAGGCGAAACGGCCACTCGCCTCCACCGAGTCGTTAGACTCACAGGAGGCAACACCCCTGAAGATAGTCGCTAGGCCATCTTCGGGGGTTCCTAAAGCTGTCCCCCGAAAGGAGGACAGCAACAAAGGAGCTTCGGCTCTTTCGCCCAAGCCCCGAGGTGGAGCGAGTGGCTCGGAGACGGTGGTTCCTCGAAAAGAGGGCCGCCCCCGCCTCCGAGGCCGAAACGCCCGCCTAAGGTTTCGAGGCGGAGGGAGGAAAAGACTCGCATGGTGAGCCCAACCTCCTCCAATAAGTCCTCGAAGGCGACAGCGCTTTGTCCGGCCAACAGCGCCCGGGGTTCTGCCCCCGGGAAGCGTACGGCCATTCCCGTGAGGGTCTTCAATTCGAGGAGGGCCCCCGCGTCTCCTCCGAGCTAGGCCTGGAAGGAATATTCCTTCAATGGAATTGCCGTGGACTCCGGGCCAACTGGGAGGAGCTGCGGAGGCTCGTCTCGTCCCGTTCCCCGTTAGCTATCTTTTTGCAGGAGACCATGCTAGGCACGTGCCCCCTGCCTGCCCTCCCAGGGTATAAGGGTCTTGCGACCCCACCACCGCGGGATGGCCGGGCTGGGGGATGCGCGGTTTACACCCGGCATGATGTCTCCGTTCTTCCTTTCTTTTTAGATACCTCCTTTCAGGCAGTGGCTGTGCAGCTGCACCTGGATAGAAGGTATACATTCATTTCTGCGTACATTCCACCGTCAGCTGACTTCGACGCGGGGGACTTCCGCCGCGTCGTGGCACGGTTGCCGAGGTCCTATCTCTTGCTTGGAGATCTGAACGGCAGGCATCCTCTCTGGGGAGATTACTCCATAAATCCCAGGGGACAAGTCCTTGCTGATCTGATCGAAGAGCTTGAGATGGGTGTCCTAAACGTGGATGAGTTTACACATCACTGTCCGAGAACCGCTTCATTTTCTTGCCTTGATCTATCTTTGTGCTCTTCGGATGCACAGCCTGATTTTGATTGGGGGGTGGTCGATGACCTCCATGGTAGTGATCACTTTCCCATTCAAATATCATTTTCAGGGCAACTGCCGCCTGAGAGACCACCTCGGTGGTGGTTAGCGCGGGCGCGGTGGCCTGCATTTCAGGAAATGACTGAATTCTCTATCTCACTTGAGGAGTTTAGGTCGGTAGATGAGGCCGTTGAGTACTTCTCCCGCAACCTCATCGCCGTGGGCCTGACTACTATTCCTAGGACGTCTGGCCGTTTTGCACGCCGACCACTCCCATGGTGGTCAGCCGAGTGTGAGACGGCCCTCAAACAGAAGCATTATGCCTACATGCGCTATAAGCGCCGCCCGAACGATTTCACTGTCGCTGAATTTAGTCGGGCTAGGGCTAGGTTCCGGTATATTCGAAGCACGCCCGCCGCTCTTCTTGGCGGGCATACGTGTCTTCACTTAACGGGAAAGATCCCTTTAGCTCCAGAGGCGGAGAACCCTTCAACGACAAGTTTACTATGAGTGAGTTGCGTTCCGCTGTCGCTTCGTGCGCGGACACCGCCCATGGTCCGGACGATGTCCCGTACGCCATGCTTCGACACCTGGGTGAGCGAGGCATGGCCTTTCTGTTAGATTTATTCAACAGGATCTGGGTGGAAGGTCTTCTCCCAGACTCCTGGCGAATCGCTACTGTGCTCGCCTTTTGCAAGCCGGGGAGAGATCACTCTACTCCAACCGGTTTCCGCCCAATCTCTCTAACCTCTTGCGTGTGCAAGTTGGAGAAATTGGTAAATGTTAGATTAGGCTTTTTCCTGGACAGCGGAGGCCATCTGTCTTCCGCACAGTGCGGCTTCCGCAAGTTCCACTCCACGTCGGATGCTCTGCTCCGACTGGAAAGTGCCGTCTGCGAGGCTTTCCTTCGTAGACAGCACTACGCCACGGTGTTTTTCGATCTGGAGAAGGCCTATGATACCGCATGGCGATACAGTATCATGGACTCTCTCCACACGATGGGGGCGAGGGGACGCCTACCAATGTTTATATCTGAATTTTTGCGAGATCGTAGATTCCGCGTACGGTTGGGGGGAGCCCTCTCTGGCCCAAAGGAGCAGAAAGAGGGTGTCCCGCAGGGAAGTGTCCTCAGTGTCACACTCTTTGCCCTGAGCATCAACGGCATCACCTCGGTGCTGCCGGAAGATGTTCTCGCTACGCTCTACGTGGACGACCTTTCGATCTCTTTTGGCGCGGCCCAGATGCCAACTCTGGAGCGTCGACTCCAACAGGCATTGAACCGCGTCTCTCGCTATGCCGAAGCGCACAGGTTTCGGTTTTCTTTGGCAAAGACTAAGGTGGTGCACTTGTGCCGCCATCCACGGCTTCACCCCGACCCAGATGTGTTTCTTAATGAGTGTGCCTGGATCTGATTGAGTCGCACCGTTTCCTTGGTCTTGTATTCGACCGACGCCTCACCTGGGAGGCTCATATTCGCAGCCTTAGGGTCTCTTGTACCCGCGCCATGGACATTCTCCGTTCCGTGACGTTCAGCTGTTGCAGCACTGATAAGGCTACTGCCTTACTTTTTTATCGATCCTTTGTTCGTTCGAAGCTCGACTACGGATGCGAGTTTTATGCATCCGCAGCCGAGCGTTTATTGCGGAAGGTGGATTCGATCCACCACACCGGCCTTCGCCTTGCGACCGGTGCCTTCCGCACTTCCCCCATTGAGAGCCTGTTGGTCGATGCTGGGGAGATGCCACTCGCTCTGCGCCGCGTGCAGTGCATCACTCGCCTGTACGCGCGAGCCCGGCGCCTCCCTCAGTCGCCAACAGCTCTCACTGCATCCGCAGCTGATCTCGATGGTGCCTATGCCGCCGAGAGACGCCAGTCATACCCTAAGCCCTTTGGGTTTAGGGCCAGGAAACTCTTTCGAGAGGTAAATATAGCTCTCGGGCCGGTGGCGCCCCTGGTTCTGCCCAGGACGCCACCCTGGAGGGTACCATATTTGGCTATTTGTCGCCACGCCACTGCTCCCAAAGCTTGTACTGCGCCGGGAGTATTGCGTTCGACCTTTTTGGAGCACACATCGTGTCGCGCTGGAGCCGTGCCAGTGTATACGGATGGCTCCAAGTCCCAAGAAGGGGGCGGCTTCCACGCCATATCCCCTCTGTTTGAAGTCAGCGGGGCTCTACCAGACGCTGTGTCTGTCTTCACGGCCGAACTGGTGGCAATACACCACTCGGTACGGGAGATTACGCGACGTGCCCGGTTCGGAGACCGGATTGTGATCTATAGCGACTCACAAAGTGCCCTGAGTGCTCTCGGGGCATTGGAATCTCCTCATCCCCTGGTTCGCGATATCCGTGACGCCACGGTTTTGGCGAGCCGGGCAGATGTCGAGATTATCTTCTGCTGGGTTCCTGGACATGTAGGAATTGCGGGGAATGAGCGCGCCGATAAGGGCGCCAAAGAGTCCGCGAGGACTCTGCGATCGCTCTTCCTCACACTGACTACATGGCAGGAATACGGGCAGCTCTTCGGACTGCTTGGCAAAGAAGATGGGAGACGGTCGAAGGGAACTTAAAGTTGTGTGCCATTGCGTCGCGACTGTTCCCATGGACCTATCCCCCAATGCCGCGATGGCTTCAGGTCGCTTTCTGTCGTCTTCGAATCGGACACACTCGTGTGACGCATCGCTATTTGATAGAGCGCTCGCCTGCACCCTATTGCAATGATTGCGTCGTTCCCCAGACTGTTCGGCGCATTCTTGTCGAATGTCCCAGTCTGGGTGATCTTCGCGCACGTTACCTGTCCCGGTACCGGGATGGGCGGGGTCGCTACCGCCTGTCCCTTGTTCTCGGAACGAGTGCGTGCACATTGACTGGTGGACTTGACTATTTGGGGGAGGCCGGCCTTCTCCCTTTCATTTAACTAGGTTTAGTTGTTGTTTTTGTTATTGTTTTGTTATTGTTATTTCTTTTTATTGTTGTTTCCTGTTCAAATTTTTTAAAGTAGCCTAGAACTAGGCTTTTTGTTTACGGTGACTTATGCCTAAGTAGGCAGTAGCCAGATAGCCCCTTAAAAAAAAAAAATGACCTTGACTACCTCCTGGTTAGCCAGCTCTAAGGTGATGTCTTCTAAGGAGAAGTACACATTCTTTTGCATAAACAACTCCTTTCATAAAGTCTATGGTAGAGTGAGGTGTCACACTTATCGCAAGCCATTAACTGTCTGAAGGGTATTTCAGAAGTGTCTGACGCATTTGCCAGAAGGCTCCCATCTGAGAAACGGGTCACTGTCAGCTCTCTACCAATCAAGCTAGCTATGATCTCCTCTGATGGATCATGTTGCCTTTGGCCAATATGCTGCCCTCTGTGGAAAGAATAACAGAAAGGTTTTGAAGCGAGCAGGATGTAATGGAAGTTCCACTCTGTGCATTTTTATGACTTTGGTCTGGACCTCTCCACTTCAGGGCCAGACATGCTGATCTTGGTCTGGTTACTTGCTATATCTTCTTCTTTGGAGAGACGGGTGGTGATTGAACTCACTTCTCTTCACCCCCAGAAGGAGCCCATTGATCAGATGGAGCAGCCTCAGCAAAATTCTTCTCCAAAATGGAGGCCTTGGCTCTCAAAGGAACACTAGTCAAGAGAGGAGGTTTCTCCTCTTCTCCTAAGTCCTTTGGGTTTGAGCCACCTGAGGAGAGCTTGCAAAGAGATGGACTCAGGTTCAGTGTTTGGCACTGAGCTGGGGTTCATTCCCATGTAAGATCCTACAATCTGGGGCTTGGCCACAGCCAGGACTATGTCAATCTCAGAAAGGGTCCATGTGTCCACCCCTCCCCAAGGCATCCCGAATCCCATTTGAGGTACCTTCCATTGTGTCTGGCTATCAAACAGATCTCCATTGGGGAAGAGATGGGGGTACATACACCAGCCTCTTGTTGGGTGTATGATGGGCCCTGCTATCCCTTGCAACTCTAAGGGTTGGCCCTACCAAACCACTCCCACTGTGAGTGGTCAATTTTGGGTTGCCTGCCCGCTGTCTGTGCAGCCCCCTGTGATAGTGTGGTGGAATACTATGTACCTCCCACACTTTCACTAGGGTTGTAACTGAAATGATTGGGAAATAAAGTCCACTTCTGGCAGCAAAGGAGACAGATACGCAACTTCTAACTTATCTACAAAATTTATTTTCCCCAAAGAATTTACAATATATATACAGGGTTATTCAAAAAGAATTAACCGATTTCATGACACATTGCTTCAGTTTTCAAACATCATCATGGAATGAGTTGGTGACTATTTGAAAGAGGAGTTTTCTAAGTTTTGAATCGCTGCCACAGGGGTGCTGTAGTCACGTTGCATCATTCCTCCGGCAACATTCAGTTGTTTGTTCGCCCTCAGAATGGTGAGTCCTCAGCAAAAAGCATTCTGCATTCTCTAGTTCGCAAAAAACAAATTCAGTTGTCACAGTGTAGCATGCTTTTTGAAGGTGATTTAACATTAATCTGCCCTCTCCTAAGAACATTCAATGGTGGTTTTGACAGTTTCAAGAGAAGGGATGTCTGTGTAAAGGAAAAAGTCCAGGACAATTACAGGTTTCAGCGGAACATGTGGTGAGAATCCATGCTGCATTTGAGGGGAGCCTGCGGAAGTTCACAAATTGAGCTAGCCGTGAGATTGCAATCCCTCAATCCACTATCTAGTGTATGAAAATGGTTTATATTTGAAATCATACAGAGTATGCCTCATTCAGTCAATTACAAAAAAATGACAAGAGGAAGTGGATGGAATTTTGCGATTCAATGCTGGAGATGATGCAAGACGAAACCTTCATTTCACATTAAATTTTAGTGATGACGCGACTTTTCACTTGTGCGGAACAGTTAATCGTCACAATGTGCATATTTGGGAAACAGAGCATCCACATGAAACAGTTGAGCATGAAAGAAATTCCCCTAAGGTGAATGTCTTCTGTGCTGTGTCTCGGAACAAGGTTTATGGTCCCTTTTTCTTAGGAGACACTGTTACAGGACAAACCTCTCTTGATATGCTCCAAAACTAGCTCTTCACTTCACTGCAAGCAGATTCGCATGACTTCATTTTTCAACAAGATGGAACAACGCCCCATTGGCACCTGATGGTTCAAGCTTTTTCTAAATGAAAAGGTGCCCCAGGATGGATTGGTCGGAAGGTGGTCCAAGACCATGCTCTTTGTGCTTGGCCTGCAAGATCCCCAGACCTGTGGGGATATGTAAAAGATTACATTATGTTCCACCTCTACCCACTAACTTTGATGACCTTAAACATTGAATAACAACAGCGATCAACTCAGTGGATCATGATATGCTCATCCGTATCTGGAAAAAATTCTTTTATCGCATTGAAGTTGCCTGTGCTGCAGGTGGTGGCCACATTGAACACTTGTAAGACAGGAAATAAAAGTTGATTGTGAGTAGAATACTTGTGACTTTGCTGGAGTTTTCTATTGCGTAATGAAATCAGTTCATTCTTTTTGAATAACCCTGTATATCTATATATATAAATATTTACAAAATGAATAAAATGTGAGACAGTGCTGTCAGAGTTATAGCAAAATAAAAAATATCTTGAGGAGAGATCTTAATTGCCACATCAGCCTTACAAATATTCTCCAACTTACAGGCTGTTCTCTTGAACAAAAAACAATTTTCTGATCTTTTTAATCCATGGAAGGGAGTGGGAAAGGGAAGGAAAATGGGAGGGTAAGACATCTTTCCACTGAACTGGATCTGTCTAACACTCGATTGTCTTGGGGCATCCCCCTTACACCATTAGCTGGGAAATTGGTGGAGCAAAATTGACCCAAATGGTCAAAAATATCTTGGGGTGCAAGCCAAGAATAGGCTCCAGGGGACTTGCAAAAATAGCCAAGATATTGGAGCGATGTCAGCCAAACTGACCAAGAAAAACTGCTGCCAAAGGCTGGGTCAGGATGCCAAAATAATAAGACAACTGCCATAAATAAATTGGCCTGGTGGCAAAATTATTGAACCTTGATTTAGCAGAAAAAATTAAGCCTTATTTTTGCAAAAAATAGTGGCCTCAAAGTTAAATATCTCTTTGTTAAGAATTTTACAGACAAAATATATTTCCTTAAAACAACAAATATAAAAAACAATCTACACTACCAACATCTATCTACCCTAATCTATCCCAATCACACTTCCTAGTGAAACACTCACACTCTTCTATCATAAACAAGAGAAAGTAGGGTAAAAGGCAGAGTGGTAAAAAATCCATAGTGGACAAAATGGGGAGAATGGCTCCCAAATCTACTCTCCATTTACACAGCAGCCATCCACCACAATAGGAAAAGAGGGACTGCCACTGGTGGAGAGAGAGTCGTGCAAGTCCCCAGACCCTTCAAGAAATGAGAGGGAGAAGTGCCCTATCCACTTAAAGTTTGGAGGGGGGCCTGATAAAGCAAATTATAGGGGGTCATCTTTTCACAGGTGGATTTGCCCAAAGGCAGCTTCAAAGATTACAAATGGGAAGCCCCTTTGCCACATCAAACTACTCAGGCACAAGCCCTTCCAACACTCAAAGTTGTGCATTGTTTTGCCTCATCCTCCCTGACACCTAGGGAGGACAAAGCCACACTCAGGGGTGGATCTTCATGCGCCTTTGGTCACCCACTATTTCCTTCACTTGTGGCCATGGTAACAGTTTATAAGAAAAGAGAGTTGCCTGGAAAGTAGATACTATGACTTACCAATGGCTTGGGAGGTTAAGAGAAAAGTCTCCATAGGATCAGAATTGATCATTTACACATACTCTACTCATTAGTTTGAGCTAAGATGGGCCTTGACAACCAAGCACACAATTCAGGCAAAATTGTCCTTAAGCTTTGACCATAAAGGATGGTGCTGATGTAGCCACCTTATGTGTGCTGGAAGAAGGTGAGCAGAGCCAATGGCCCAACAAACCTTGTGCTTTCAGCCCTGGCAGCAGGTAAGGATCTTACAGTAGGCACTGCCACTCAACCAAGGACCTATAGGAGGACAAAAGTGCACCAAGAAGCCAGAACCTCTGTGGATAGAAGAGCAAGTTTGGAAGTGGGTAGGAAGGTATGTAATAAAGAGAAGTAGAGAGAAGCAGGTCCAGTAACAAGTAGGGTTGGTGATCACCTATTATTATCATATCCCATCACTAGGTGATCCCATGATTCCATGCATTCCACCCAGGCACCATGTCTAGCAGACTAAACTCTGTCAAGTGAAAACAGTTCCTCCTGGTACAAAGTACAAGTAGATAAAAGGTTGAGGGGATAATAATAATACCAATTACTAATAATAATGATAATAAATAAAGATAAAGTAGCGCTGAGAGGGAGAGAGGGGAAAGTGCACAAACAACTTTCCCAGGCCCCATCAGAGATGAAGTCAACCCAGTGACAGGGCCTCCCTCATTTGCACTCAGGTTGGGAGGATATGCAGCTCATCAGGGTACCAAGTGCATCAGGGTACCAAGTGCAACAGGCTACACGGTGTACCCCATTAAGAGTTGATACCATCAAACTAAAGCATGGTGTGCTTAATAATCCTGTAAAAAGTGAAAGCTCTTATGAAATATTAACAAAATATTGCTGGACAAGTGGAGTATTGATTTACCTTGAAACTGAAGGTCGATTTCTACATCATCCCCCTGTAAAGAATATACAAAATATCATAAAACTAGCAAACACTATAATAATATAATTTTGTATTTTTTCAGATTCGTTTGAGGAAATAACTTCCAGTAGTATGGCCTTGTTTAAGGAAATGTTTGAATTCCCCTAACTCGTTCTGCTATATATGTGGTTGTTTTACTGCACCAACTCAAAGAATGAACATTAGTATCTTTGTGAATAGAGCATATTTGGCTTACTTTAGAATTAAATTAGGATCAGGATAAACCGTGGGCCCCGCACAATGTTTGTGAACCATGTGTCGAAAATCTACGCCAATGGACAAAGGGCACAAGGAAACAACTAGGATTTGGCATTCCTATGGTGTGGCGGGAACCAAAAAGCCATGTAAACAATTGCTACTTTTGTCTCACATAGACTTCTGGTTATAGCAAGAAATATGACATAAAATAAGTTACCCAAATCTTAATTCAGCAATTCATTCAAATGAAATTCCAGTAACTGTATTCAAGGAACTTCCTTCACTGGATGATGTAAGTGATATATGTGAACCAATGCACCAGTCCAGATGCATTTTCTAGCGTTTGAAGCAGTCCTGGAACTCTTGCAAAGTGATACATTGCAATGCCTCTGTTGAGTTTTTTTTCCCTCATCCAAACCTGTGAAACATTTTCTCTTGCGGACATAATTCATCAGAAAAACAAGAAAATGTTACACAGAGTGAGATCTGGTGACTAAGGAGTGTGGGGAATTGGGGTCATGCCATTTTGGGTTAAAAACTCTCTCACACTCAAGGCAGTGTGCGAAGGCACATTCTGTGATGAAACTACAACTCTCCACTTTGCTGCAGGTTGGGCGTTTCCCTCTCACTGTGTCCCGCAAATGCTTCAGAACTTCCAAGTAAAAACTCTGATTAACAGTTTGGCCAGAAGGAACAAACACCTTCTGGACAATCCCTTTTGCATTGAAAAAACAAATCACCATCTTGACATTGCATTTCACTTGACGCACTTTTGGGGGGCATAGCGAGGTTAAATGCTTCAATTGACTTGATTGCTGCTTTGTTTCCAAGTTGTAACCATAGCACCAGCTCTCATCACCAGTGATAACCTTCGTAAAAAGATTTGGATCAACTTCCAGTTCTGTTATTTCAGTTTGTGACAAACATTCATTCGTGGCTACTTCTGATCTTCCATGAGTAAGCGTGGCAAAATTTTGCTGCAACTCATTTTATTCGCAATTCCTTGTTCAGAAGGGATTATCCAGAAGGTGTTTGTTCCAGAAGGAACAAACATGCTTTCAATTGACTTGATTGCTGCTTTGTTTCCAAGTTGTAACCATAGCACCAGCTCTCATCACCAGTGATAACCTTCATAAAAAGATTTGGATAAACTTCCAGTTCTGTTATTTCAGTTTGTGACAAACATTCATTCGTGACTGCTTCTGATTTTCCATGAGTAAGCGTAGCAAAATTTTGCTGCAACTCATTTTATTCGCAATTCCTTGTGCAAAATTCTTTGCCAGGAGCTCCAAGACACACCAGACAAATCAACAAGTTTAGCAATTGTTCGGCGATTGTGTTCCAAAATGAGTTCATGAATTTTCAGCATGTTTTTGTCCATTCTGGTGGTTGACAGTTGCCCCAAACAAGGTTTGTCTTCAAGTGACAAGTGACCATTCTTAACCCGTGAGAACCACTCATAAACTCGTCTCTTGCTCATAGCAGTGTCTTTGTAGGCTGTTTGAAGCATGACAACTGTTTCATCTGCCATTTTTCCCAACAGAAAACAGAATTTCATGGAAGCACGCTGTCCTTTGCTTCACCCAGAGCAAAAATCAACAAAGAGGCGAGAGCGCTTCAAAATAAAGACACACCATGTGTCCATATGTCTTCACTCAGTGACGCCAAATAACAAACTAATGCCTGGGGGTTGGATTCAGATGCTCCTAGCAGCAGAAGACAGAACTGCAAGGCAATTGTCGTGTAACAAATGATTGTGGTTGCTTTTGGATACAACCTCGTACATGAATAAAATACATTAAATCCTGGCTTCTCCAACTGCAACCTAAAAACACTGCCCATTTCATCCTATCCTGCTCCTCCCTTGGCCATTTTAGAATCTCTTTCAATATAAACTCTGGACAAGACCATATCTTATTACAGCCTTTCTGATTGCTGCCATGTTTGATTGAAAAATGCCCAGAGGATAAAAAGTAGGTATACACATTTCCCTTGCATGGTCTCAAATCCATTCCCTTTACAAGCTAACTTGGTCCATAAAATTATCCTTCTGTTTGAACATACTCAGAGAGGTGCTATTAACTATCTCCGTAGGCAGGCTGCTCCACAAATCGACTTATCTATGAGATAAAGAACTTGCACAAGTCAAACCTACAGTCTCTTTAATCTTCATATTCTGACCCCTTGTCCTTTTCTCTCTAACTCAAAAAACATTTTAAATAATTATCATAGCCAGGGTTGGTTAGGAAAAAAATTTAAAACCTTTTAACTGGTTTTTCCCAGGCAAAACTGGGCAAAACTGGAAAATACTCATTAAATGATATTTCTTTGCAATTTTTTAAATTAATTGTAAATAAGGTAAAAAAATATATATAATTCATCATAACAGCATTTGGGAGTTTATATTGCATGGAGAAAAACATTTCTTTCCTCCCAGTGTCAACTGTTCATAGTTAATTACTTAATTTACTATGAATCTAATATGATAAGTATAATGAGAATCTGCTTATTAGCATATTACAAATACAATATTATAATTTAGACTTTTATTAGACTTGTATTATCATTCAATTTATCACTCAGTCGTAATGCAGATCTTTTTTTTTCTTTAGCCAAACTGATGACTGCATGCTTGGGCATAAGAAGCGGAACACAACTCAGCCTACTACTAGGCTATATTAAGAAACAAGTAACAAAAAAGAAAACAAATAACAACAGCAAAAGGACAAAGGCTGAACAAAAATTTTAAAAGCAAGGAGGAGGTACGCTCCAGCGTCAGGGGTAGGCCCCTGCCTCCCAGCCGGTGCAGGAACATGCAACCTACAAAAACAAATAAACAACAGCAAATAAAGGGGAGGAGGCCAGCCTCCTCCAAAAAGTCATAATGTCCACAAATCAGTGTGCACAAACTCAACTCAAGGAAAAGGGACATGCGGTAGTGACCCTGACAAGTAATGTGCAGAAAGATTGCTGACTGGAACATTCATCAAGAATGTGCTGAGCAGTCTGGGGGACAACACAGTCTTCATAGTATGGCGAAGGTGAGCACTCCATCAAATGGCGGTGCGGCCTGCGAGTGTGTCCAATTCGGAGATAACAAAGCAACCTGAAGCCATCGCGGTATTGGGAGGTAGGTCCATGGGAACAGTCACAGCGCAATCGAACACAATGTTAAGTGAAGATACAAGGTTGAGCTCGCCAAGAAGAGTGGCAGGCATGCTTTGAAATATACCACAACCTAGCCCTAGCCCAACAAAATTCCCCGAAAATGAAAGCGTTCGGGCGGCGCTTATAGCCCATGTAGGTATAATGCTTCTGCTTGAGGGCTGTCTCACACTTAGCTGACCACCATGGGAGTGTTCGGTGTGCAAATGGCCAGACGTTCTAGGAATAGTAGTTAAGCCCACAGCAATTAGGTTGCCGGAGAAGAATTCAACGGCCTCATCTACTGACCTAAACTCATCGACTGAGACAGAGAAATCAGTCATTTCCTGAAATGTGGACCCCAGTGCCAAGCACCACCGAGGCGGCTCTCAGGTAGCAGCGGACCAGAAAATATTTGAATGGTAAAGTGCATCCAGAGAGGTTGAGCTCGCCATGCAAGTCTTTTCCTTCCTCTACCACAAAACCTTAGGCAACTGGGGTGGCTTCAGGCGTGTGGGTCCCTCTTTGGCATGATCTACAGTCTCCGAGCCACCCAGCTTACCACTGGGTGTGGGTGAAGGAGCCAAAGCTCCTTTTGTGCTGTCCTTATTTCGAAGGGCATCTTTAGGAACTCCAGAAGATGGCCTCCATTATACTCTTGGAGGGTATTGCCTCCTGCGAGTCTAATGACTTGGTGGAGGCGTGCAGCCATTTCACCTTACGCAAAATGGTCATGATGGAGGAAGGCAGGGGAGCCCTGGGTATGAAACCCTTTGTGCCTCTAGCTTTAACAGGGGAGAGCCCGGGGTGTGCAGAACCCACAGAAGGTTTCTGAATGGTCGTGGAAATGACCATGCTCATAGACCTGGAGGGGCCAGAAGCAGAGGGTGTCTTTCTCAATATTGAGGCATAGGAGGTCCCAGGCAGTGCCAGGCACTGGACTTATTGTGTGCAGCTTTGGAGCAACTGACACAGACTTCGGGTAACCCTGACTTTAGACATCGACATGAGCAATTAGTAAGGCCGAAGCAGTGACTAATAACCCCTCTGCGGCAGTGGCACAAATTCCTTCATGCCATAGTGATACCAACCAGCACACACCAACTCAAGGAGCTTGTCACAGTCAAATGTGATGAAGAATGTAGGAGTTGGGTCTTGAGGACCCTCCCTGTTTTCTCATCAAATGTTCGACTTTGACCGCCCCATGGTCAGCCAGCTCTAAGGTGATGTCCTCAATGGAGTAGTCAATGAGTTCCCTCGCATAAACTACTACTTTCACAAAGTTCATGGAGGAGTGCAGCATCACACTCACCGGCATGCCATTAAGTGTCCGAAGGGCACTAATCATGGCCACCTCGGAGGGATTCAATGAATTCGCCAAAAGGCTCCCATCCTAGAAATGGGTAATTTTGGCTCTCTTCTGATGGATCATGTTACCCTTAGCAAAAATGCTGCCACCAGTGGAGCGTATGACAAGAAAGCGTTTGAAACCAGCAAGCTCAAAAATGCCAGGTAGTCTCTGAATGAGGGGTCCTGATGTAATTGAGGCTCCACTCTGCACAGTTCTGGTCTTTGTCTGGGACTGCCCATCCAGGAAAGCAATGGGGCTGGATGTGCTGATCTTGCATGGCGGAATTTTAGGAGGGAAGTGTGTGAAATTTGGAAAGAATATATATTGATTCGTATAGTGAGTTTAGCATTCTTTTCAGCTCTTTATTGTGTTATTCAATGTGCTGCTCTTTCAATTTCATGAGTGTATTTATTCCCTTTTTATATAAGTCAAGGCCTTTTTTTTAAATATTGCTTAGGCAAAAATTATTGTGTATAATGAGTTGAGAGAAAGGTAGATAGATGACTGAGGGGGTGCATAAGGGTGAAAGTGATCAATGAATCTTAGGAAGTTTATACTGGACAGAGGTGGGGAGCCAGAGTTGGGAGTCAAGCTTTTGTAAAGGAGTCAGGAATCAGTTAAAAAAAAACAGACTCCCAACTCTTTTATAAAAAATTTTAGGTAAATGTATGGAATGGTCACTAGTGCATGCACACCAAAAACAAAATTCTAATGACATTGAAGGAGTGTTCAGGGCTAGAGAAGAGCTACCAAGGCAACTCATATTTTGTAGAAATAGTATATTTCATAGAAATAGAAGACAATTGAATTTATATATATTTTTACTTTATATTTATTTAAATAATAAAATATTATATAATAATATTATTATATAATTTTTATATATATATATATTAAATTATATTTTTCTATTTATATTATATTTATACTTTATTTATATTTATTTTTATATATATTTAGAATTTTGTCACTATCTCATCACATAATTTTACTATTTTTCTATTTCAGAAAGCATTTAAAAAGTTCTAAATGTAAATTTAATTAATCCTTTTCTAATATGAATAAAAGACCCCCAAAATCAGTTGGTTTTGACTATTTCAAGTTCAATGACAAAAAACTCATATATTTAAAATTGAAACAGAAGACAAACTATGCATTGCTAAAATCAGCGCTTACAGTGGAAAAGCTGCTTGTGGTCCAACCAGAGCATTCAATTTAAAAAGGCATTTGCAAAATAAGCACCCAAGTACTTACAAGTACTTATGATAAAAAAAGAGGAAAACAAAATGAACTTCAAAAAAAAAAAATCTGTTCTACATTGAAAAGGGATGAAGTTGATGTGCCTCCAATTACAAAGTTTCTACAAAGAAAGACAATTACAATTTCAATGCCAACAGAAAAATTTAAAGAAGGGTTGATCAACTTGGTTGTTCAAAATGGAGTACCATTAACACTATTCTCTTCTTCAAGTTTTAAAGAATTGAATGGAGAGATTGACACAGAGCTTGGAATGTCATTAGAAAGACATGATATCAGAAATATGATCTTGAAGCAAGCTGGAAACAAGAAAATATCACTCAAAGATAAACTTAAAGAAAAATGTATCTTCTTAAAATTGGATGGTTGTA
This sequence comes from Ceratothoa steindachneri, assembly GCA_963969495.1. Lineage (NCBI taxonomy): Eukaryota > Metazoa > Arthropoda > Malacostraca > Isopoda > Cymothoidae > Ceratothoa > Ceratothoa steindachneri. Next base: position 36,020,336 of record OZ018332.1, read on the forward strand.
CTCATCAAGGAATCCATTATTTAGGAGTAAATGCCCAATTTGTAGATGATGAGGGAAATTTAGCTATATGTACTCTAGCAGTGAGAGATACAGAAGCTCAGAATTCTAGCAAAAGTATTTGAAAGCTAATTGAAAAGATTTTAAAGGCGTTTGAGATTATAAAAGATCAAATTGTAGCAATTGTTACTGACAATGCAAGAAATATGATCAGTGGAGTAGATAAACTTAATGAGAGTGAAGTAGATGAAGATATTTTTGACATTACTATTAGTGAACAAGATTCTTTTAATGCAGATGAACTCACAGAGATTGCCATAAATGATTTCATTGGATTTAATGAAATATCCCACATGTGATGTGCAATCCATACATTGCAACTTGCAATACACGATGGCCTAAAGCAAAGGAACATTGCTAATGTTATATCCAAATTATGTAGCATAGCTTTGTCTGCAAGAACCCCAAAAGTTAATGCAACTTTAAAACGATGTAGAGAAAAAGGTGCATTAATAGATAAAGAAACACGTTGGGGAAGTACATATATGATTCAGAATCTTGTAGAATTAAAGCCATTCCTTAAAAATATGGCAAATCCTTCTGTTACAATGATGGGCATTGAATGGAAACAAGCAAAACAACTTGAGGCATTACTCAAGCATCTCTATATAGCTACAAAGGAACTTCAATCAGCAGACCTGACACCTGGCAAATTTAGCAGGGAATGAAAAGGAACAATTTTCAAATTATCTCAAACTAATGGAATTCTGGCACAAGACATCAGAAACTCTATAATAAAAAGAGAAGAAGCTTTATATGCTAACGAGGTATTGTTTGCTGGAATATATGTGGACCCAAAATACAGAATAACTTTGAATGAAGAACAGATTTTGAAAGGTAAGCTTGCACTTTGTGACCTTGCGGTTCACATGAAAATGAATAAGATTAAAATAGATTCAGTTGACCCATGTCCTGGTGCTCATGACTATTCAGAAAACTCAGACGAAGAAGTGGATTTTGAAAGATATCTTGATAATGAAGAAAAAGCTAAGAAACCTCAAAAAGTTTTTAATAAAAATGAAACAGAAAAAGCTCATTTTGAGGAATTTAGGTCAAATGTTGAGAAAGCCTTAGAAAAAATTGAGAATATTGACCAGACACTAAAATTGAATGTTAAAGAAGCAATTAGATTGTATCCTTCAATAATACAACCAGTAGCAATCACAGTAACTGCTTTATCATCAACCCGAGTAACTGTTAAGAGGCTTTTAGCACTGAAGCTTATAAAAAGCTATCTTAGATCAAGAATAAAAGAAGATCTAATAGAAGCTATTCTATTTTTAAGAATAAATAACATTTAATATATTACAACGTGGTGATTTACTGTCAAATTGACAATTTTTGTTTGTTTGTTAAAAGCTATTTTATTAATACATTGGTAGCTATTAATTAAATTGTAGCATTTTTATAGGATATATATATATATTTTTTGTAAGTAAAGAATCTTTTTAAGTTAGTGCAAATAATGCAGAATTTACAATTCTTTTGTATGTCTTAAGCTATTTTATGATATTTTGGTACCTATTACTTAGTATTGTCATTTTTAAAAGCTATATATTTTTTTTCTAAGCAAATTTTCTAGTACATAGATATTTTTAAGCGAGTTAAAATATTACACCTTTATATAATTTCATTAAGGTTTTGCTTAAGTTAAGCCTTTATTTTTACTGGTCTGAAGTCTGAACCAACAGAGAGTAAGCATACGTTGGACCAATGTCAACTTACTGTCTGGGTAGTCTTAAAGTTTTGAACAAAAATATTTTTTTACCCAACAAAAAAATATTTTATATAGGTATCTATAATCTCATTTCTTATCATTTTGCCATATTTTACTAGTCTTAGTTTTACTTCAATTTAATTATATCCCAATAAATATACTCCCATTTTGTAATTACTTACTGAAGTATACATTTTTTGTATTAAATTTGTTGTATATAAACTCTGAGACATTAGTAGAAAACTAATTTTGGAATAAAGAAACTTTACTGTGGTGTATTAGTATATTTTGGGGGACAACCTGTATCTGCCTATTAAAGGAAACCATGTTATACTTTGTATCATTGTAATATTGTTCTAGATGTAATATCTTGAAGGAGATGTTGCATTACCCCTTATAAAGTCACTAGAGGATGACAAAAGCCACAAGGGCCTATAGAAGAGGTCATCCAAGTCAATACACCCCATAAAATGCATAAACAAGATTGTGTCCAAACTGCTTAAAAGCAAATCGCCATCATAGCTTCATTGAAAAACTGACTCAGGCAATATACATATCAATAATATAATATATACCCAAATTGATATTACAATATGTAATTTGCCCCAATACAACTTAAAAACCATGGTAACCTACCCTCCCCATATACTCATCTAACCTGCACTTGAAAACATTTAAATATGGACTGCTTTTTGTCTCCTGTGGTAAACCATTCCAGTAATCTACCACTCTGATTGCTGAGAAAAATACTTTTTCACAACCAACTTACATGTTTTTTTAAATTTTTAATGGTGGACACCCCTAAGCCTATTACTATCTTCAAACTCAAAAAAATTGCTAAGTTACACATTGTAATGTCAATTTGCATATATATTATATTAATATGTATATTGCATAATTTAGTTTCAGACAAGTCATGATGATGATTCCTTTTTGAGCAGTTCAGACACAATCTTGTGGATACGGTTTATTGGTTATGTGTTGACTTGGATGACCTCTGATAGGCCCTTGTGGCTTTTACCATCTATTGAATTATGTTATATTAACCTTCTATGTCTTTGTTAAATTATTATCTTTCCTAAATATAGTATTTATTGAATGTGTACCAAACCACTCCCTTTTACTGTGGATTATAACATCATACCAACAGGGTTAGCAGTAGCAAATAATAGCTTCATAGCTCAGAAAATTACACCTTTAGAGAGAACTTGGAAACTAGTGATTTCTATGTGAAATAAATATCAACAGACAATTCAGATAAGCCTATAAAATAGATAGATATTTCCTTATTAAAATGTTACACAATAAATTTTCTGCAAAAAATGTTAGTTGTTAATGCATAGAATTACAAAAAAATTCTAGTAAATTTTTTTTACACAGTCTACTTGTTCTAAACCCATGTTGAGCATCATAGATTAACCTTTAACTTTATAAATATTCCAAAATCTCCTTTCTAACTATTCTATAATTATATAGACTATGGGTATTAAACTTACTGGTCTGAAGTAATTTGAATCCTCTTTACTTCCCTCCAAACTCTACTGTTTGAATATTTATCTTCTTAAGAAGTACTGTAATTCTGCCAAGAATTGCTTCAATATGTCATGATTAATTGATAGCAATCCTTTAGATATCAACTGCAGCATGCTGTCCCATACTATACCAGAGATCCACTAGCAAGGGGAAGGGATGCAATTCCTCCAAATTTCAGGTGCAATAAAGACTGTTACACTATCCAGTTCAGTTTTCAAGTATTGCCTTTTCATCAGCACTTCTTTTTTCCCTTTTCTTACACTATCTTAACTTTCTTCATTCCTTTCTGTCACTTTTTACTTAAATATGAACAAAATTATCAGGCTCCAACCTGCATCATTGCAACTTTCAAGCTTGAAACCCTCAGGTGTTGAGTTTTCATCCCTTTTAATGGGATTTGTAATTAAAATATGTTAAGTAGCTGGTATTTTTGCTTTTATCAGCCTTTGTCGACTCTTCTGCATCTTAAATACTGTTTCCAATCTTTTTTTGTTTTGTGCCATTAAATGACCCATGTATTTTAAGGTATTTCCTTTCATTTTTGAGAGCGTTACATTTTAAGAGGAAGTGAAAGGTTTCCTGCTTTTCATCCACACAGTTCACATTCATCACTACTATTTCACAATTATTTTCTATCATTCAATGGTAGACAATTTGTCCTAACTCTATAGTAAATTAGTGATGATGGTCTATTCTCATATATTGACTCCTCTTTTAAAAAGATTCCTTAAAATTTTTAGATATATATCCAATGTATTTTTATTTTCAATGTGGCTTCTTCTTTTTTTTAATATCTTAATATTTCATATTTTTTAGCATTTCTAAGTTACTGCCCAACTTCTTTGAGTAATCTTTAATATTGTTTATCCATTTATTTATTTTTTTTATCTCTAGACATTATTTCAATTCTTTTCATTAAATCATTCTTGCTCTCAAATACTTTTTATATATTTTATTTGTCTCTTCGCTCTGATTTCTCCTCTTACTGGGCTATTTACAGCACATTTCATACACCCAGTATCTGGCGATTGACATTTTCAATAATTTGCAACATTAATTTCATTTTCTGTCATATTATTATGTTTGTTCCATGCTGTATTAATGGCAACACTAGGCATTTCCAAAATAACTTTCCAAACATTATTTTATTGTAACTTTTTGAAATTGTTGAATAAGTTAGGTTTGCCAAGCTTTGAAGACTTTTTATGTTTTAAAGCAATCTTTTGTTATCAATTATTATACTGAAATGTTTAATTATGTCTGTTTTTATTTTATCAATTTTGCAGGGCTGATTTTTCATATAATAATTATACTGCTTTTGTCTCCATTAATATCTAATCCATATTTTTTTGCTCTTTTCTCTTATCAATTGTGAATTTTTAAGAGTAATTTCTAGACTTGTGTATAGTAGCAGTCCATCATTGGTAAAAAAGAGATGGTATTCTTATATTTTCATGAATAAAGCCATGTCCTCTTTTGTCTTAGTTCCTTTATTATCATATAAGTTATAATTTTAAATAGTGTTGCTGAGCCAGTACAACCTTGTCTAATTCCACTTGCAACATTTATCTTGGTTTCTTTATCATTGAACTTATTGTATAATCTCCACTGTATATTTTTGTAATTTCATCTATAATTGTATCATATACCCTATATTTCATTAGGGACACAATCATCATTTCTCTTTTTACAGAATCAAATGGCTTTGTTGAAGTTTAATGATAATACAAAGCATGGTTTTTTTTATCATTGTAGCATTTTTTCTATACACTATTATAAGATCAGTAAGTTATGCTCTATCCTACCCACCTTACCTTATAGTAGACTCATTTTGAGTTTCTATCTGTAAGTTATTTTGAAATTTATGCATCTCTATCATTTTTCCTATCAATGACAAATATCTTATATGATGTATTGGTTTAAATTGTCTCGCTTGAGGATTTTTTACTTTGGGTATTAATATTATTCTTAATTCTTTCCATTTATGCATTTCAGTATTTCTTTCAAGTATTGATCTATAAATACTTTTAAGATGGCTTCTATACATATATTGCCATTACTCAATACTTTGTAGAATTAATATTTAGTACAGTCACATTGTTAATTGGAATTGCATCACATTGTATTTATATATCATTTTGAAGGGATTTTTTTTAATTCAGATATAATATGGACATTTAATATTAATCAATATTAAAGAAAATATGATGATTTAAATAGCATTTGGGGGCTGGCTGGCCTTATATGTCTTAAGTCGAGAAACATGGTGGGCATAAAAACAATGAACATTAGAGTGCCTAGCGATGTCTGACAATCTCATTTGAATTTGAATCTAATGCTATGCTTTCAAATTGTGAATACTACTAGAATTTGCCTAAGATAAAACAATCACTAAATTAAAAAACTTGTTTTAAGCACAATATATATGAATTATCAAAAAATAAAGGGTGGGCATTTTCCAAAATTTATATTTTTATGTCACCAGATAGGCTCCTAAAATATTTTTTTTTTAAATTATATTTTTATAGTTCTCAGTGGCCAACTTATGTACATTATAATGTACATAAATCAGTACTAGTTTTCCTCGTTGCAAGCCCTTCATGATCCAGTCGGACACAATAGCACCTAGCTCCATAGCCAATCAGCATTCAGTATTTTGCTCTATAGCCAATCAGAATTCCTATTTTCCTATGATGTTGGTGTGCTCCTAATTGAAACTAAATCAGTTAAACAATGGCTACCGATTTATCAACTTATGTTGGCTGTTCCTATACTTTTAACAAAGTTAAGCACATTTAGGGTTTTAAGAAAATAAAAAGACCTACTTAAGCCCCCACAAAAATCATTCTTTTGGTTGGTTAAAACAATATATCAATGAGATAAGATGGCTGTCAATATATTTTTTGTCATAATAATTAGAAATTTACACACCTTAATTAGTGAAAGCGCTATATATATAGTGTATATCAAAGATATACACTATATGGCATTTGCATAACATAACATAATTTCATGGATGACAAAAGCCACAAGGGCGTATCAAAGGTCATTCGCATATTTTTTTAAAAATAAGAGATATTTATAACAAAGCACCCACAAAATAAAGGTTGGTCACTTTCAAAAATTTACCTACTTCTCTTTATGTCTATTATTCCATCTATCTCTGATTAGGTTTGGTTGCTTATTAAAAATATCTTCCCAGTAATTTTTTATTTTTATCTATTTTATCATGTGGTATCTATCTTTTCATTATTAGAAAGTTTTATACCATCTATCCCATAGTTGGGCTGAACAGACAAACAATGAAAGCCAAATTTGAACAGAACATGCTAAAATATTTGATAATTTTTAATAACAAAATTTCACAGATGAGAAAAGACACAAATGCCTATCAAAGGTCATCCCCGCATCCATCAAAACCCTCATACAAACTGAATCAATTGAATTTGAACCCTAAGGTAATTATATTGAACTGAGGGGCTTAAGCCTCATATCCCCATTTAATTGTGGGGGGTTCTACCACCCTGGCCCCAGCTATTTTTTAATTACATCTATGTACTATTAATAATTTGAAAGCCTAGCATTAGGTTCAACTACAAAGACAGATAAACAAAACTTACTATTTAATGCTGGGGAGATCTTTATTTTAAAAAATAGTTTGTGATCAACCACACTTTTGCCATTTTTTTCTTTCTCACAGAAACATACCAATCAAATCTCTACCTTTTAACATTATAATCAATCCACACCTCATTCTCACATGTTGCAATTCTTCACTTTTAAAATGAGGCCATGAGCTATACAAAAGTTAATTAAATTGTACAAGGAGTTAAAAGTCCTTAAAGTTCAACAAACTAAACGCACAAAAATCACAATCCACTATCATTCACTAATGGTTGCCAATGGGTTTTGTTGTTAATTTTGAAATCAGCATTGTTTTAAGTGCTTTAAACCAAGGTTGCCAATGTTTGAATTTAGTATTGCCAATGTTTGAAATCAGGGTTTCTTTACACATCAAGAGAAGGCAAGATGGACCTTTTTTAATTTCATTTTTTCCCATCAAGGTGGAGTATCTTAAAAATATGTACTTTGTGTGACAAACTTAAACCATATATAACTAAAATGCCTAAAAACACCATTAATACTGTTTTTAATACTAAAAACATGGTGTAGGTCTTCTGAATTTTCCCACAATCGCCTTTTGAATTTGAATCTAATGTTAGACTTTTGAATTAAAAATATTACAAGATTATTTAAAAATTGTGAGGGGGGGGGGGTGAAACTCCTTATAATCAAGTGGGCAATTAGGAGGCAAAGCCCCCCCATTTCAAAATTATCTTAAAAATGATATATAATACAATATCATGCAATTCAAATAGCATAACAAAAAAGGTAATCTTTTACATTAGTGACTCAGTGTTTTTTGTGGTTGTATTTCATTCCAAAATGAATTATATAAGTGTGTTTCATCTTTTGACCAGCCATCCTCCGGAACAAGTAGTAAAATAAAAGATTTTGGAACAAAAGACAAATGATTATCGAATAACAAGAAAAAAACTAAGTACTAATGTAAAAAATTACCCCTCTGCCCAAAAGCACATTTTTATAATTTGCCCAAGAAAAAAAATTTTTTAAACATATATATACAAGAATTATCTAAAAATTTGAGGGTGGGCATAAACCCAAAATTAATCTTGTATATTATAGATGAGTTGGATTTTGACGGGTGAACCTTACATCCGTACCCTGGACACAAGTCTCCTTGTTCCCATAATAATTTGTCCATTTCCCAATATGTTTCACCTAATTGTCTCATTAACTTTTGTTTTACTACTCGTTCCTGAGGGTGATTGGAGGAGGATGGGGTTACGGCTCAAAATGAAATGGGATCCAATAAATAAACACATACAAATAATCTACAAATATAAATTAGCACAGTTTTAATGACCATCACAATTAATGTATGATAGTGTTTGGTTACTGGAAGCCAATTTTGAGCCATACTATGGGTTCCTAACATCATATAATTTCACGGATGACAAAAGCCATAAGGGTCTATCAAAGGTCATCCGCATCTGTAAAAACCCACCCACAAAATGCATCCATAGGATTGTGTCAAATCATGCATCTACAATATACAATTAGAACCATACACAGGAATATGTCAAAAACAAAAAAAATTATCATCAAGAGTCATCAAAATCAATCATAATATACAATAATAAAAAACTGCATCCACAGGAATAAGTCCAGAATACCCTCCAAAGTGAACCCTCCTTATCCATATAATTATCTAATCTGCATTTAAATACATTCAAGTTTGGACTGTCTACCGTCTCAGATGGCAACTATTCCACTAATCTACCACTCTATTGGTGAAAAAATATTTTCTATCTTTAAACCTGCACCTGTTTTTTAATTTTTAAGTGGTGACCCCTAGTCCTATTACTACCTTCCAACTCAAATAACCTGCTAAGATGATAGATGATAACACATCTTCTATCAAATGAGAACATATTTAGTACCATCAGTCTATCTTCATATTCAAGGTGCTTGAGGGAAGGTATTATTTGTGTTGCCCTCCTTTGTACTGAGTCTAGTACATTGATGTCATATCTAAAATGTGGTAACCATGCTTGTATACAGTACTCTAAATGTGGCCTAACATACGAGTTATAGAGTTTAAGGATAACCTCTTTACTCTTGTAGCTAACATTCCTTTTAATGTATCCTATTACCATATTTGCTCTATTTTTTGCCTCAATACACTACTTTGAAAACTTTAGTGACCTATCTACTATTACGCCTAAGTCCTTCTCATTCTCAACTGAATTCAGCCAATGCCCATCCATTAAATAGCTAAATTTCCTATTATCCCTGCCCATGTTAAGAGCTTTGCATTTTTTAAGGTTAAAAGTCATCAGCCACATCTGAGCCCAAGCTAATAACTTATTTAAGTAACTGCACTTTAAAGCTACCCGCCACTTCTTTGACTACAGCTGGCAATTTAGTGTCATCTGCAAAAATTTACACTTTGCTATTTACAGCCTCCTCAAGATCATTTATATGAACTATGAATAATAAAGGGCCTGGAATGGATCCCTGAGGTATGCCACAGATAATATCCCTCCACTGTGACCTTACCCCATTCAGCAGAACTCTCTGTTTCCTGTCTTTCAGCCTTTCAGTTATCCAATTCAAAACTTTATCACATATCTCATGCTTCTTCGTTATTTGAATTCAGGTTTATTTTGCATGACCACGAAAAACTTTTAGATTATTTAGGGCACATAAACTAATCAAGAAACCTATAAAAGTAAGTATTGTTTGACATTAAGTTAGGTTTTTCTGCCAGTAAAAAGCTATTGTGTAAAAAAAACAGTAAATTCAAGGGGACTGCTCGTGTGGGAGATATCACTGCAGGGGGACCACCCTGCGATGATCCTGAGTTTCAATCAATTGAGGGGGGTCTGGGAGGTGCAGCCCTCCGGTATATACTTGTATACAAAAAAATATAACGCCATAATTATTCATAACTGACGCTACTGTCTGATGTCATAAGACATAGATTGTAGCCTATAAACAGCGCCACCTACCGTGTGCCCCGAAATTGAAGTGTTACCATAAATATTTACCAAATTTCTTAATTCATGCAGGGGTGAACGAAATATAAACACACAAAAATCCACTTTTTTGGCCTAGCCGCTAATCTACATATTTACCAAAGCTCAGGTCAAAGGAGCTTTATTGACTAGAAAAAGACAAAGGTATAAATACATAGTAGATGAATTAAATTAGTGTTTTGAAACCTCGTTTCTAGGTTGACGGTTTAATTAGCGACTGATTTGGACTTGTGTTGTGCCTTAAATTTTGTTTCAGTCTGTTGATTTATTTTTCAGATTTTTCTACAGTTTTTAACCATAGAATCAGCGAAAGCTAAGTTGCTTCTTTTTTTTCTTATTACTACTTAAGTTCTTATTTTGTTTGAATAAGTGATGAATTCGGGGATGAAAGTGAGTATGAGTGTCGGAATGTATGCATTGGTTGTGGTGTAGTTGGTGAGGGGTATATATGTATTGTATATGGGCTGCATGAATGCATTGTAGATTTAGAGGGGATGAGAATGCAGGATTTAAACAGGATATGTAGGCTGGAGGGGTTAGTTTCTGAGCTCAGGAGGGAACTTAGTGTTAGGCCTAGGGCTGGGAATAGGTTAGGTGGTGAGGTAGGCCAGATAGATGTTTCAGGCGAAGGTAGAGGGCAGGTGGAGGAGGTAGGATATGATAGTTCTAGGGAAAGTGAAGTTAGCCCCCTTAGATTAGTTAGAAATAAGCCTAGTGAGTATGGGGGACAGTGGAGAATGGTTAGGAAACGTGTAGCTAGGGAGGCTTCTCCTGCTCTTTGTGAGAATAGGGTTGCCTCTGTTGAGGTGGTTAGCCAAGGGGAGAATAGGTGTGTGAGTCAGAGGGACACAGAACCTATTAGCTTGACTAATAGATTCAGTGCCCTAAAGAGGAAGTAACTGGAAGTGATATGACTAATGGGGGTGGGGGTGGAGGTAGAGTGACTGGTAGTTTGAATGAGAATAGGAGTGGGGATGGAGTTAGGTCTGTGGGGGTTAAGAATACGAGTCTGACTGAAGTACTTGTGATGGGTGATTCGCGAGTTAGATATTTAGATAGGAAGTTGAATGCAAGTAGATTGAATGGTTTGAGGGTGTGTTTGCTGGGTGCTGGAGTGAGAGATCTGTCTGGCTGTGCAAGGGATGCGGTTGTGATTACCCATGTAGGAGTGAATGATGTGAAGAAAGTGGGTGCATGTGAGTTACGTGAGAGGTACAAGAGGTTGATTGAAAAGGTGAAAGAAAGTAGAATGAAAGGTGTTGTGACAGGTGTGCTTCCAAGAATGGATGTTGGGGTAGAATGGATGTCTCGTACGATTGGGCTGAATGATTATGTGAGGAGGATGTGTGGGATAAGTTTGTTGGAAATGTATGCGATGGATGGACTTCATTTGAGTAGGAGGAGGGTAGATGTGTTGTGGGAGGAGTATGATCATGTTATTAGGTCTTTGCGGGCAGGAAACTAGATACTAATAGTGGTCAGGGAATTATGAGAGGACATTATAGTACTGAAAGTAGAATGGACTTGGCAGATAACAGAAATAGGTTCCAAGGCAATAGAGGTGAGGTCATTCAGGTTGGAAGAGGTGCTTCAGGGATAGGGGGGTTAAATTGTTTCTAAACAAATACTCGTAGTCTTAGAAACAAGAAGGATGAGCTATTTAGTTATATTAGCGATGAGGAGAGAGATATATTATGTGTTATAGTACTGAAAGTAGAATGGACCTGGCAGATAACAAATAGGTTCCAAGGCGATAGAGGTGAGGTCATTCAGGTTGGAAGAGGTGATTCAGGGATAGAGGGGTTAAATTGTTTCTATACAAATGCTCGTAGTCTTAGAAACAAGAAGGATGAGCTATTTAGTTATATTAGCGATGAGGATATAAATATATTGTGTTACTGAATCATGGGTTAATGAAATAGAATTTAGTGACACTATAAGTGAATTTGATTTACAGGGTTATAATATGTGCATTAGTCAAAGGACAGGTAGGATTGGTGGAGGAATAATTATCTATATAAAAAACAACATTGTTTCAAGTTTAAATACTTCAATAAAGCAGGATGGAGTTGAGTCATTTTGGATAGATATTAGGTTCAGTAAAAATAGAATGGTGCATTTGGGAGCTTTTTACAGACCACCTGGGCAGACATGATATAGATGAACTGATGATATAGATGAACTAATGATAAGGGAAATAAGTAAGGGATGTGAAACAGATGCAGTTATTATTGGGGACTTCAACTTAAACTCTGTGGACTGGGGAAATATGATAGGTAGGGATAGAACAAGTGGCAGGTTCATAGAATGCTTTGAGGATAATTTTTTTAATCAATTTGTTAATGAGCCAATGAGGGGGGACAATATATTAGATTTAGTACTTTCTAACAGTGATCATTTAGTTCAAGAATTGACTGTTGGGGAAGCATTAGGAAATAGTGAGCATTAGATAGTCCATTTTAACTTGGGAATTGAGAAGGGTAAAATAACTGAGAATGCTGTAAAAGTTCCAAATTTTCATAAGGGAGATTATGTAAAACTTCAAAGCTTGCTAAATTTGGTAGACTGGGATGTAGAATTCAGAGGTAAAAATGCTTATGAGATGTGGGATACTTTCAACATATAATAAATGTAGTTCAAGAGGAATGTATCTCAATGAAGGCCATTAGAAAAAAAAAGTAGGAAACCATTATGGTGGAATCAGGAGATAGCTAGAAAAATTTCAGAGAAGAAATGGGCATACAAAAAGTTACAGGTAGAAAATACTATTCAAAATTTAAGTGATTATATAATGGCTAGGAATGAGTTAAATAAGATTATAAAGAAGAACAAAAGGGTGTCAGAAATTAAATTAGCTCAGGATAGCAACAAAGATCCTAGAAAGTTCTTTAGTTACTATAAAATTAATAACAAGTCTGGCAGAGTTAAAATAGGACCTATCAAATATGAAGGGGTTGTGAGAGAAACTGATAAGGAAATAGTTGAGGTACTAAATGGTCATTTTGCATCAGTATTTACAAAGGAGAAACTAAATAGTCTTATGTATAGTACTCATGGGTCAGGGAAAGAGGTGTTTACTACCATTAGTGTGGATTGGAGGATGATAAAAGGACTAATAGGCGAGTTAGATGCTACCAAGGCCTCCGGCCCTGATAATATTCATTCTAGGATACTTAAAGAAGGGGTAGAAAGTATCTCAATAGCTCTGGAGAAGTTGTATACTAGGGCACTGGAATATGGAGAAATACCTGATGATTATAAGAGCAAATGTAGTCCCGATTTTCAAGAAGGGTAGTAAAGAGGATCCAAATAACTTTAGACCGGTTAGCCTAACTCCTGTAGTATATAAAATTCTTAAGAAAATAGTTAAAAAAGGGATTTGCCAACATCTAGAGAGGGAGGGGTTAATCAGCGATGCTCAGCATGGGTTTAGATCAGGTAGATCAGGTTTGACTAATTTACTAGACTTTCTGGAGTTTGTAACAAATCAAGTAGATAAGGGAGAGAATGTAGATATAATTTACTTGGATTTTAGTAAAGCATTTGATAAGGTACCACATAGGAGACTAGTTCATAAATTAAAAATGATTGGGATATGTGGGGGTGGCTGAAAGATAGGAAGCAAAGGGTAGTGCTAAATGGTGTAAAGTCAAGGGGAGGGATGTTAGCATTGGGGTTCCTCAGGGATCAGTTCTCAGTCCATTATTATTTGTCATCTATATAAACGATCTTGAGGAGGCAGTTAATAATAAAGTGTCAATTTTTGCAGATGATACCAAATTAGCAGCTGTAGTTAAAGATATTGATGATAATTTTAAAGTGCATGGGGATTTAAATAAATTGTTATCCTGGGCACATAAGTGGCAAATGACTTTCAACCTTGATAAGTGCAAAGATAATGGAGAATTTAACTATGAAATGGATGGGCATTAGCTGAGCTCAGTGGAGGATGAGAAAGATTAAGTAGTAGTAATAGATAAGTCATTAAGGTTTTCTAAGCAGTGTATCGAAGCAAGAAATAGGGCAAATAGAGTGCTGGGTTTCATTAAGAGAAATGTCAGTTACAAAAGTAAGGAGGTTATTCTTAAACTCTATAACTCTTATGTTAGGCCACATCTCGAGTACTGTATACAGGCATGGTCCCCACATTTTAGACACGATATTAACCTTCTTGAGTCAGTGCAACGGAGGGCAACAAAGATAATTCCTTCCCTGAGGAACCTCAAATATATAGATAGACTGAGCGTATTAAATATATTCTCGTTCGAAAGGAGGTGTGTGAGAAGAGATATGATTGAGCTGTTTAAAAAATTTTCTGGGATAGATAAATTGGATGTTAGCAAGTTTTTTGAGTTAGATGATGGAAATCAGACTAGAGGTCACCACTTGAAAATTAAAAGGTAAACATGTAGATGAGCGGCCCCGCCGGAAAAAAAATTTGTGTAAATATTATCGTTCACCCGTGTTTGAATATTCCTGTGCATTATCGTTCACCCGTGTTTGAATATTCATGCGCGTTTGAGTTTTGTTCGAATGCTAGCTGCCACCTTTTCTTCTTTTTTTTAAAAATCTCGAAATTAAACCTTACTGAAAATGCTGTTTGGGAGGCCATTTTATTTACCAAATTACCCAAAAATAACCAAACAAAACACTTTGTTTCCCGTACTTAATTGCAGTGGTTATACTTCTGAAATAGCGAAGAGGAAAGCCTATTTATTTTGCGCGTCTGCGCCCTATTCAAAATCTAGCTGACTTGAATCACGTTTTATTTTCGATCTAAATTCGAAGTTAGGGTTCACATCTAATGCTTGGCCACAAATGTTGCATTCACTTTTAATTCGCACTAAATTATTAACATCTAAAAAGGTGTTTAATTTATCTTTATCAGAAACTAGGGTTAATAATTCTGCAATAGCCGACGGGCAAAGTTCACAATTCGATGATTATTTTCAAACTGCGTAAAAGGGGAATATTTGACACCCAAACTGCTAAAAAACAAGTAGTTCCTTGAAATGATCTAGCTAATTACATTTAAATGTATAAAAGAAGGTAACAAAAATAGTAAAATGGGGAAAAATATATTGAAAAATAAAAAATGACTCCGAATGAGGATAATAAAAAGCTATTAAGTAGGAAAAAAAAATTGAAATCAAGCATTTCTGACATCATACCCCCCACCCCCTAACCCATATTATAATTCGCAAAACGATTAAAGACGCTGACTTGATGTAGTTAAAGCATTCACCTCTGTAAACGGCAGAACATTATAACAATTAGGATTATATACTGGGGAGCTATGCCCCCCAGACCCCCCCAATTTGATGAAACTCAGGATATTCATAGTGTGGTCCCCCCCTTGTGTTTACCCCCACACGAGCCTTCCCCTTAAAAAACAATTGAAATCAAGTATTTCTGACGTCATACCCCCCACCCCCTATTATAATTCACAAAACTATTAAAGACGCTGACATGATGTAGTTAAAGCATTCGGTAACACTTCAGATTCGTGGCGCATGGTAGATGGCGCTGTTAGTCGGCTACAATTTTGGGCTACAGCATATCTCTTATGACGTCAGACGGTAGCGTCAGATGTGAACAATATCGGCGTAATATTTTTTGGTATATGAGTATATACTGGGGGGCTGCACCCCCCAGACCCCCCCAATTGATTGAAACTCAGGGTCATCGTAGGGTGGTCTCCCTGCAGTGCTTACTCACGAGCAGCTTTTTACTGGCAGAAAAAACGTAACCTAAAGACAAACAATACTAACTTTAAGCGGGCGGGTATAATTCTGCTATGGCTAGCAAAAATTCGTGGAATCGCTCTTTGATACTGGAAAATTTCTTCACGAAAAGAGCGGTTGCGAGATAGCCAGCAAAATGTTTACCGTTTTCGTTTAAATAGAACTTATCACAACGAAACAGTAAATTTTCCGAAAAATGTAAATTCGCACTGTATTTTGGGCATTTTATAGTTTTCTTAATTAATTTATGAGCCTCTAGATAATCTAAAAGTTTTTCGCGGTTATGCAAAATAAAGCCAAATTCGAATAATGACGAAGCACAAGTAGAGCATGCAAACGACATAACTACAAAAAAAAATTTGCAAAATGGGTCATAGTTATAAGTTACGACGTTGCCAGTAAGAAGCTGTTATCGTTCATAACAATACAAAATATACGAAAACAATAAAAGACATCAAGAAACCTTACCTAACTTAGAAAAAACTATAAACAAGCAGAGGCACAGATATTTAGTAAATAATACAAACTAAAAGTTACAAATCCCCAAAACAACAAAACAATATAACGCCATGATTGGTCATATCTGAGGCTACCGTCTGACGTCATAAGAGATATGCTGTAGCCCAAAATTGTAGCCGACTAACAGCGCCATCTACCGTGCGCCACGAATCTGAAGTATTACCAAGCATTCACCTCTATAAACGTCAGAACATTATAACAATTAGGATTATATACTGGGGAGCTGTGCCCCCCAGACCCCCCAATTTAATGAAACTCAGGATCATCGTAGTGTGGTCCCCCCCTTGTGCTTACCCCCACACGAGCCATCCCCTTAAATGTACTCCAAAAACGTGAAACATTTTGGAACACGGACAAAAAAACTACGTTTTATGGGCCGGGCCGATAATCTACATATTTACCAATTAAAAAGCAGGGGTGTAGGTTGGATTTAAGAAAATATTTTTTCACCAATAGAGTGGTGGACTTCTGGAACAAATTGCCGTGGAGGGTAGTCCAAATTTAAATGTATTTAAGAGTAGGTTGGATGAGGTTATGGGGAGGGAAGATTGTGATGGTTCCTAAGTTTTGTATATATTAATATTGTTTGTATATATCTATAGCTGCATGATTTAATTCTTGACAAGCCTTGATTGGTGATACCCTTGTTTCTGGACGCAATCCTCTAGATGTAGTTTTCTTGGGAGTTTGGGTGCCTTAAAAAAAAGAGGCCATTTGACTTGGATGACCTATGATGGGCCCTTGTGGCTTTTGCCACCTGTTATATTATATTATGGGGGACTTTTATTTTGTCTTCCCCTGGCGATGGTGATTTTTGTTTTTGATCCGCTTGTGTGGATGGTTTAAATTGTATATTGTGGGCATGTGATCTGACACAATCCTATGGATTGTTTAAATTGTATATTGTAGACACATAATCTGACACAAACCTATGGATTGTTTATAAAGTAGTTGCATGATCTGATATAGTCCTATGTGGGTGGGTTTTGACGGATGCGGATGACCTTTGATAGGCCCTTGCGGCTTTTGTCACCCGTGAAATTATGTTATGTTAAATAGAACTCAAGGGTATGTTATGTTACCCTGTTACATTAGAAAAGAAACAAAATGACAAAAACTACCTGTATATCAACCAAATTGGTGTTATGTTTCGAAGTCATTTGAAAAAAAATCCGCTTTTATCATGAATAAACTATAAAATAGGAATGTAATCACAAATGGAAAGATAGGTGCCACGTAAAATTACCTCAAACTTAAGTGTTACGTCACACTATGGTGGTATGCTATACTATAGTATGCTATAGCGTTTGCATCAACATAAATTAACTTCATAAAATAAATACGTAGGGAGGTGGTTAAAAAAAGATATATCTTTAAAAAATTGTACTACCAATATTAGCAAGAAACGGAGCTTTTAACACAGAGAAACAATTTAACATAACATAATTTCGCGGATGACAAATACCACAAGAACCTCAGTTCAGTTTTCAGTTGATAGTTCGAGGTGTTGCCCTCACTACGGCACCTCTTATGGTATTTTCAAAGAGTGAATAGATATATTTTTATTTATTAAGCTGTTTTGAGTTAGATTAGTAACACTTCGCCATCAACCAAGGTATATATCTATTTCTATCTATACAAACATTATCAGTCATAGGCACGTATATATACAAATATTATCAGCTATAGTTACTCTATTAATAGTCACTATTTAACAAAATTTAGTTTTAATCTTTGTCATTATTACTGTGCATAACGATACTTATTCCATAGAAGTCCACTTATATTCAGACTGTCTTCCTCGTCAGCAATAATATATTTATATATATATATATATATATATATATATATATATATATATATATATATATATATATATATATATATATATATATATATTTTACAGTGGGCTACATAGCTATCATGTGTAGTGGTCTATACTACTACAAATTTAAATATTTAACCCTAACTATATATGGTGCATAGCTTGTGATTTTCATTATATATATATATATATTTATATATATATATATATATATATAAGAAGAAGAAGAACATAAGAAAAGAAGAAGACTGCAAAAGACCATTCATGGCCTACACTTGGCAGCTCCTGTTCCAGTCAACACACAAAAGATTTCTTACCAGAGAAAAGTCATCAGCATTGTCACCCTTTAAGGAGTTCGTCAGATCTAATCTACAATATACATAAAATGCATCCAGAGGATTATGTCTATTCATGCAACCGCAAAATATAATCTCTCAACTCCTTAGAAAATATATACAAATGTACATATAAAAAGTCAGTCCCATCTAGCAGCTTCATCCATATATTTATCTAATCTATTCTTAAAACTACCCAGAAAGGAGGCTTCTATAACATGTCTAGTGAGCCTATTCCATTCATCTACCACACGATTTGTAAACCAATTCCTCCCAATCTCATTCCTAAACCTATACTTATCAAGCTTAAACCCATTGCTACGTGTCCTGTCATGTTCACTAAGTATAAGAACCTTACCCAGATCCCCTTTATTATATCCTTTTACCCATTTGAAGACTTCAATCAATTCCCCTATGACTCTTCCCATTTCCAATGTATGTAGATTTAGTTTTCTGAGCCTTTCACCATAAGGTAAGTTCCTTAGCCCACCAATCATCTCTGTCATCCTTCTCTGCACAGACTCAAGCAAATCAATATCCTTCCTATAATATGGTGACCAAAATTGTACTGCATAGTCTAGGTGAGGCCTAACTAGCGCCAGATACAGTTTTAGAATGACTTCAGCACTCTTATTGCTTACACTCCTCCTAATGAATCCCAATATCCTATTAGCTTTATTCTTAGCATTTAGGCATTGCTTTCTAGGACGAAGGTCTGAACTTACCAAAATACCCAAGTCCCTCTCACAATCGGTCCTCCATAAAATTCTCCCATTTAATTTATAACTATTTAATGGATTATTTCTACCTATACAAAGTACACTACATTTGTCTATGTTAAAATTCATTCGCCATTTCTCGGCCCAATTGGACAGAATGGTCAATTCCTCCTGCATTACAAAAGCATCAGAATGAGCCCTAATGTCCCTACCTAGCTTAGTATCATCAGCAAATTTACTCAGGTCACTACTTATACCTATGTCAAGATCATTAATATAAATCAAGAATAGCAAGGGACCCAAAACAGATCCTTGCGGAACTCCACTGCTAACACACCCCCACTCAGATTTAACTCCATCTATACTAACTCTTTGCTGTCTGTCACCAAGCCATGACTGAATCCACCTAAATATACTGCCATCGATCCTGTGTGCTTTAACTTTGCTTAGAAGCTGTAAGTGTGGCACTCGATCAAAAGCCTTACTAAAGTCCAATTATAAAATATCATAGTTTTCATCATTATCTGCTGCTTCATACACCTTACTATAAAAAGACAGCAAATTAGTCAGACAGGATTTACCCTTACTAAAGCCATGCTGTGATTCTTTTATCAACTTATGCTTATCCAAGTGATCTCTAATATTCCTTGCTATATATATATATATATATATATATATATATATATATATATATATATATATATATATATATATATATATATATATATATATATATAACGGGTGTTCCAATAACTTGAACCGATTTTAAATGAGAGGTAAGTTTAAGCGTCTAATATTTTTTTCTTTTTCTTTCAGGTTCATATCCAACTTCTTTATTTATTTCCATATAACAGTTAAAATAATTTGTCCTATCTTTCCGTTCTCTACGTCTCACATTTTCCTTCTTAAGCTTTGATTCGTTCACGTGATATTCTCATCAGTGTTTTTCCGAGTTGTGTCATCAATTTTCATTTCCTTGGGCCTTTAAAAATACATCTATAAAAAATAACGCGTCATGTGATTTTCAATTTATAAAATAAGCCCGTGCACCCTCTTACTAGCACACTTGTCTTGTCTCCCACGGGATAAAAGCCTACACTTCTTTGTTCAAAAGGCTTCCTGAATCAACCTTTACGGGGATTGAGAATGGTAGCTCTGGCAATCAGCGTCTTGGTCATATAGGCGATGAGCGCTTAATGATTCAGGTTCAAATCCAACTCCTTTATTTATTTTCATATCACGGTTAAAATAGTTTGTCCTATCTTTCCGTTCTCTACGTCTTCCATTTTCCTTCTTAAGCTTTGATTCGTTCACGTGATATTCTCCTAAGTGTTTTTCCGAATTGTGTCACCATTTTTCATTTCCTTGGGCCTATATATATATATATATATATATATATATATATATATATATATATATATATATATATATATATATATATGAAAAACTCGCAAAGTATCACGTGAGGGTAGCAAATGAATGCAATGTCCCGCAGGAAAAAATGAAATGATGTTTCCAAGTACTTTCGAAATTTATTAAGTTCTTTATCAAGGATAACTACAAAAAATAATATTATATTAGAGGTATATATACGAAAGAAAAGTATGAAAGACCGCCTAAAACCAAGAAATCACCTAAGAGGAAGACGAAAGGGAAAAGGTAAAGATTCACATTAAGAATTACAAGAAGCAGGTAGTAAGGTCAAACTGAGAAGACAGAAAGGGTAACAGATTAAAAGAAATGGAGATAGCCTACCGAGGGAGATTATAAGACACGAGCAGCAAAAAGTGGGGAAAATACAATGTACATAACAGAGCAGTGACAATTAAAAAAAAATAAATAATAAAATAAAAATAAAATTGGGACCACATAACTAAAGATTGTATATATAAAAAAACTAAGTACAAAAGTCAGAACTAATTTCTTTAAGTATTAATCTTTTAATTATAGCATCTATTTTATAAAAACCAGGGGAAAAGTTAAAATTATCACATTGGCTTATAAAAGCACATTCAATGATATTCCTTTTTATAGGGTCATTGGCGAAACGATACATAAATTTGGCCGAGTTCCAGTTAATTAGATGGTCCTTATCTGACATATGGACAAAGAAAGCACTGTTATCTTCCCCTCTACGGATATAATATTTATGTTGATTTATGCGAACAGAAAGTTGTTTACCTGTTTGTCCATAATATTTACTTAGGCAACCAGAACACTCAACTGAATAAACCCTTCCCCCCCAAAAAAAACTATTACATTTTTTACGTACTAATAAATTTTTAATGGTCGTCTCATATTTAAAAGCAACAGAAATGTTAAAGTTACTCAAAAGACGGGGAAGATCACTAAAACAAAGAGAAAAAGTTAGAACTAAATTGTTATTACTATTAAAAGGGAGAGTAGGGACCGTTTGATAAACTTCTTTTTATCAGAAGAAAGACAGTTTTGAAGAAACGGGTAAAGGTAACAAACTTTATGGCCAATTTCAAAGATATTGGAAAATTCCAAATCTATGTATTCCGCCGGGCTCTCAACTCGTAATGCCCGTAGAAACATAGAAGAAAAAAACAGAACGTTTAACTTTAGGGCTGTGAGAAGAGTAAAAATGAATGCAAGAATTTGAATTAGTAGGCTTACGAAAAATAGAGTATTTAAAACCTGTATGAGTTCTATGAATAAGAAGATCAAGAAAGGAAAGGGTTCTATTATTTTCTAACTCGTAGGTAAATTTAATTGAAGGGACGAGACAATTGAGTCTGGTAAGAAAAACATTAACAGCTTTGGAATTAGGCCACAATCAAATGACATCATCAATATACCTATACCAAACGATCGGGGCGTCAAGGATAGTAGGGAGAAGTTTTGTTTCAAAAAACTCCATATATAAGTTAGAAAGCACAGGTGAAAGACAATTACCCACTAGTTGGAAAATAATAAAACCCTTCCCTTTCTTGATCTTCTTATTCATATATCTCATACAGATTTTAAATACTCTATCTTTCCTAAGCCTACCAATTCAAATCTTATATTCATTTTTACTCTTCTCACAGCCCTAAAGTTAAACGTTCTATTTTTTTCTTCTATGTTTCTACGGGCTTTACAAGTTGAGAGCCCGGCGGAATATATGGATTTGGAATTTTCCGATATCTTTGAAATTGGCCATAAAGTTTGTTACCCTTACCCGTTTCTTCAAAACTGTCTTTCTTCCGTCTTCTCAGTTTGACTTTACTATCTGCTTCTTGTAATTCTTAATGTGAATCTTTATCTTACCCCTTCTGTCTTCATCATTGGTGATGTCTTGTTTTTGAGGTGGTTTTTCATACTTTTCTTTCATATATATACCTCTAATATAATATTATTTCTTGTAGTTATCCTTGATAAGGAACTTAATAAAGTTTGAAAGTACTTGGAAACACTATTTCATTTTTTCCTGCGGGACATTGCATATATATATATATATATATATATATATATATATATATATATATATATATATATATATATATATATATATATATATATATATATATATATATATATATATATATATATATATATATATATATATATTCAAGAAGGGTTGGTAACCCTGACATAAATCAGGAGAGTAGTTACTTCTGCTCTCCCGAACGTCTTAAAATTAACCATGAGGTTCATTCTTTGTCCTCCCATCGGTGAATCAGGTCTGTAATATTTGAATTGTAATTTGTTTATCTAAATATTTCCCCAAAGAATCCCGATTTAATGCGTGATTCTTTTCTCATTTACAGACCCTTCCAACCCCGTTATAATCAATTTATCCAATGTAATCTATTTATCATACAATTTAAATATTTACACAATTTAACTATAATCTATTTATCATCCCATAAAACAATTTAAACTATACAATTACCAAATAATAATTACCAATTTAGTTACAATTAACCAATTACTATTTATCAACTAAATAAATTACTAATTGTCAATCAATTTCCCAATTTAAAGTCTATTTAATATTTCATATTTATCAATTGTAATAATATAGGTTTTGATGTTTATTGTGATCAGAGCTATCTACAATATTTACGAACTATTCATCTAAAACCCTATACATGCTATTGTCAATATTCTTCTTGCTTCCTACCTTTATACTACAACTTATATACACTAGATTAATTTTAATTTGTTCTCTCTTACTCTCCAGATGTTATGGAGTTCGTATTTGTTTTCTTGTAATCTATTAAGATTTTTATCAAATAAATATTCTCCTATAATTTATCATTATTATTTATATATTTAGTTTTAAGAGCATTTATTTTAACTCTTTTTTCGAGCAGTGCTGGGCATGCTGGGCAAATCAATATAAAATGTTGAATATTTTCCAATTTCTGGTGACATAGCCCTAAGGTTGTATTCTGATATTTAAATCTATTTCTGTCATTTAATGGCAGGGTGTTTGTTCTAGCTTTAAAGAGAATCACTGAGGCTGCTGTATTATTATGAATATTTTCTTCTCCTATTTCCTTTTTGTACTCTCTATAGATATTTAAAGTACTTTTACTATTGAGTTCTAACAGCCATTACTTTGTATCCCAATTCTCAGTTTGGATTTGAGGTATTTATGAATTGTACCCACCCATTTATGTCCTCTTTCTTTACTATCAATTATTATTTCTTTTAATAGTTCATTGTCTCTTTGCAATATGCTTTTATATTAATTTAGCTTTCCATACATAATTCTTTCCTTCATACTTGATGCTTCTATTTTTTATCTTAAAATACAAATGGGTGAGTATTTTGCCGGCCCTAGAATCCTCGGATAAACTGAGTACTTAATACACTGCAACTTATTTATTTATGTTTCATTTATGTCAACTAAGTTTATCCCATAGAGTAATGATGGAAGAGCTATTGATTTTCCATACCATTACTTTGTTACAGCATTTTGCATTATTGAATATGTCATATTTGAATAATTATGAGCTTTATTTAACATTTCTGTTTTATGAGTTTTAAAGCAATTTCTTGTATTATCCACCTTTACACCCAAGTATTTTATTTTATTAACCACATTTATATTTTATCTTGTTTCTCTTTTTGGTTGAATATTTTGATATTACTTTTATCTTTATTTATAGTTAACCCAAATCTTCTACTCAGTTCAACTATTGTTTTTATATTTTCAATCGTATCATTTAACCCATGAGCGAGAATCAATCCATCATCAGCAAAGAAATAAATTACAATTTTGAATTTGTCATTTTTGAAGCTTTTGGTTTTTTTTCTATTTCTTTTGTAATTTGGTATGTTATTAGTTTAAATAAGGTTGTTAAACCTGTGCACCCTTGCATTATACCACTATTTACATTAAATTTTATATTTAAATCATTAATTTTCACATTTGTATTATCATTTACATATAAACTTGCGATACTTTAAATAATTTTTGCATCTATTTTATAGTACATTAAAGTTTCAATTAATTTCTCTCTCTTTATAGAGTCAAATGCTTAAGAGTAGACTACTGATATCACATATAGTAGTTTTTCATTCTATAAGCCTCTGAGATACAATAATTAAACATAAACAGATTGTCCTCTATACATCTATTTGCTGTAAATCCTCTCTGTGTATTAGCATTTATCATTTAGTTTGAGATGGTCTTCTATCTTATTTTTTATGAGTGACATAAAGATCTTATATGATATGTTTGTTAAGCATATTGGTCTAAAATCTTTTGGTTGAGGTTTATTATTTTTAGGTATAGATTTTGTTATTGATTTTTTCATTCTTCTGTTTTTTCATCATTTGTTATTTCATAATTTAAGCAATCTGTTAGTGTCTTTAGACAAATGTTACTTGTTGTCATCACCTCGTACAACTCTGGTTTCAGGTAGTCTGGGCCTGGTGCATTCTTATTTTTTAGCTTCTTTAATTGTTTTTTTTTACCTCTGATTCATTTACTGTGCCGCGGCTACACCCTACAAATGTAAATATTTATTTCTTACTATATATAATTTCAAGAATGGTAAGTAACCCTGACTTAAATCGGGGGATTGGTACACCCGCTCTCCCAAACGTCTTAAAATTAAGCCATGAGGTTTCATTCGCTTTGCTGTCCCGCATCGGTGAAACAGGTCTGTAAATATTTGAGTTGTAATTGTTTAGCTAAATATTTCCCAAAAGAATGCTTAATTAATGCTTGATTCTTTTGTATCATTTACAGACCCATTCAACTCCGTTACAATCTATTTACCAATTATCCAATTTACTTATAATTTACCAATTTCATTACAATTTACCAAATAATATTTACCAATTTCATTACAATTTACCAAATATTATTTACCAATCAAATTACTAATATTTACCAATTAATATTTGCCAATTACTTATAATCCACCTTACCGAATCTAATTATCAATCATCAATTGTTATAACCAATTTACCAATTTATTCATCCAATTACTCACCAATCCAATTTACCAATTTATTTAGCCAATTACTTATCAATCTATTTACCCATCAATTCACTAATTAATATTTGCCAATCAATTAACTAATTTACTTATAATCACTTTACCTAATCCAATTATCAATCATCTTTTGTTATACTCTAACTACCAAACCATATTTACAATTTGTAAATCCATTCCCGATAACTCACTCAAATTTAATTCACGAGTAATTTTCAATACAATCATAAACTGTTAGTGTATAAATTCACCCTGAAATAATCTAACTGTTTATTCAATAATATATATATTTCTTAACTCTGTTTTTAATTGACGTATTTCCCCAACGTCGCACGGATTAGACCTAAGGAATTCGTCTGCAAAATTTAGACTCGTGATCATTTAACAATTCCTTCCCTTGAATAACGAAATATAGGTTTTTATGTTTATTGTGATCTGAGAGCTATCTAGGATATTGCTGCAATATTCATTTAATACTTATAACTGCATCTTTACTAATTTTCTTTATATTATTATTATTGATTTTGAAACAATAATCAAAGTGTTCTATTAGGTTTTCTGGAATTTCAACAGTGGGATTACTTGTGTATAACCCATGATCATATTCTATTTTATTGAATTAATGTGTACTTACTCTTATTTTTTCTACTTCATCAAGACTTTTAGTATAATTTGATTGTACTTTTGTGTCCCAGATTTTATTTATTTTATTTTCATGTTTATTATATACTTTATCCCAAAACTCTACTATTTTATGACACAATTTCTTTGTCCATTTTTTCTCATTTTCATCATAAATTTCAATTTCTTTTTCTACACTTAAAGTTTTACCTTGCAATTTCTTTATATATTTGTATACATTACTTTTATTAGCATTTTGTTTTATATCTATAGTCAATTATTTTTCATACTCTGTTGTCTGCCTGTATATAACATTTTTAACAATCTCCTTTTGTTTTGTGTAGTTGATTAATGCAACTGTATACCTTGATGGCTCATTTCCACATTTTCTCTTTTCTTTGTTCAACTTCATACGGAATTTTATTCCCTCCATTATTTCGTCTGTTATCCATGGTTGAACTTTTCCAAGGTCACATATTTTCCGTTAATACACTGCTTTTATTGTTTCATCTGCTGTTTCTTTAATTATTTCATTAAAATCTTTAATATTCTTTATATGTCTCTTAGAGATTCTTACTTCTAATTTATGGAGATATTTTCTTAATGAAGGTTCATCTGTCTAATAATACGTCTTCCTTAGCCATTTATTTTCTTTGTAGATTCATTATTTGAATTTAAAGTAATATTAACTTTAATAATACAATGGTCACAAATAAAAAAAATCTGCCCCTGTTCATATATATACATATCAATAAATATATCGTAGAACTTGTTGTTTACTAATACAAAGTCTATCACATTTTTATGATAATTTCTGATCCATGTATACTGGCCCTCACATTTCACATCATCATTTGGCAGCATCAGATTAAATTTTTCAATTGATTCTAAGACTTTTCCCATTTAAATTTAAGCTTTGGTGCCCTAGGAATCATATATGCCCATTGAAATCCCCTAACAAAAATATATGTACATTATTATCTATATTTTACCGTTTTTCTTCTATTTCTCTTTTTATGTTTCCCTTCTTTATTATATCCTGCTGGTTTCTTGTTACTGAGATGTAGACTGCTAAAATTTTTATAATTTTTTTATTCAATACTATCTCAATATCCATTGTCGTAGAATGGACTCTCGACGATATACCATATATAACTATTCGTTAAGGGAACTTATTTAATTATCTTTAGAGTGCGTAGATGTCTGGCGGGCCGATATTATGTATCTTCGATATGCTTAAGAAGTGGAACTGAGCTCAAGGATAATAATATTGCTACCATTAATAAAATAGAGTTTTATTAATAATAACTATCAACAATAAACAAAACGGAAAATATTGACATAAACAGAGAATGGAAAGGGTCGTGGGGGCTCGGGCTAATCCGAGGATTAAACGATTTAAAAAGGTAAAACAAATATAAAGTCAAAGAGATGGGATGGTTCGCTAAACCATTTAAAGCACAGGATAGAATTGACAAAAGGGTTAGATACTCAAAGGTAACATACGGGCTTACGTAATTTTATACTAGTTGTGCAGTTGAAGGCGACGTGAAGGAATTTTCGGTCCGCTGGCGAGTTCCAGCCGAAGGGGGGGGGGGAATAAAAGGATCCTGACGTGGCGTCTTGGGAATGAGAACCGTTTCTCGACGAACGGCTTGAAGAACAATGGCTGTTCTACGTTGTTCTCTTCTGAACAACAGGAGGGGTGAGAACCGTCTCTTGTCTACGGATCAAGAACAATGGCTGTTCTAATGTTGTTCTCTTCTGAACAACAGGGGAAGGGTGAGAACCGTCTCTTGTCTACGGGCTCAAGAACAATGGCTGTTCTACGTTGTTCCGTTCTGACAACAGGGGGGGGGGTGAGAACCGTCTCTTGTCTACGGGCTCAAGAACAATGGCTGTTCTAATGTTGTTCTCTTCTGAACAACAAGGGGGAAGGGTGAGAACCGTTTCTTGGCGAACGGGCTCAAAAGAACAATGGATGTTCTAATGTTGTTCTCTTCTGAACAACAAGGGGGAAGGGTGATAACCGTTTCTTGGCGAACGGGCTCAAAAGAACAATGGCTGTTCTAATGTTGTTCTCTTCTGAACATCAAGGGGGAAGGGTGAGAACCGTTTCTTGGCGAACGGGCTCAAAAGAACAATGGTTTTTCTACGTTGTTCTCTTCTGAACAACAGGGGAAGGGGTGAGAACCGTTTCTTGTCAACGGGCTCAAACTTTGGCACTCAAGGGATATTGTCCTTCTTCTGGACAAGTGATGGTGAATCTCGAGGTCGGGGTCCCTTGGCGCACAAAGTGAGAGAGGGTCGTGGTGATGTTTCGCGACGAAAATCAGGATCTCCAATCTGATCTTAGTGGTAAAGTTTCCATTTAAATAGTCGAGACACTCCCTTGGCGTGGGGGACAATGGAGTGGGAGCTTCGAGGGAATGCACAGCCGAGCCTGGGAACAATGCCTTATCTGCCCATAAGCCTAACTCAATCTGGCGAGGTCGGCGTATGGGGGCGAACGGGTGGAAGATAAACCTCCTTGTTTAAACATTGACTCAGGTGGCTGCGATAAGGCGCCAAGCTTCAAAGCCAAGATGCACGTGGGAGCATCGTGGTTTTAAATAACATGTGATAGGGGTTGAAATTAACGCGGCTTCAACCCGTTCTATCACATTCATTATATCATTGTTTGTGCATTTGATCATATTTGTTTTGATATCCATATTCCTTTTATATACAAGCATTAATCCACCTCGTTTTTTATTCGTTCTGTTATCTCGATTTGCAAGCAAATAGTTGTAATTATTACTCCATATTAGTTTGTCCAAATTTAATTGCGTTTCAGTTAAGACTATGAATCCCTTTGTAGCTTTTAAAAGTAATTTTTTTCTGCGGTTTATGCTTTGCTAGGCCTGCAATATTTAATAGCTATATTGTAAATATGTCTGCTGTATTTTTATTTATATGCAAATCTTTAATTTCATTACTAGAATTCTTAGTTTCTATTTGTTTTTTTTTAATACTAGGTTGCCTCTTTATCGAAAGGCATCCGCATCTGTCAAAACCCACCCAGAAAAGGCATCCATACAAACGTGAATTAAAAACAAAGAGTTAAGAAAAATATATATATTATTACATAAAGAGTTAGATTATTTAAGGGTGAATTTATCAAATAACAATTTATGATTGGATTGAGAATTATACGTGAATTAAATTTGAATGAGTAACGGGAATGGATTTACAATTGATAAATATGGTTTGGTAATTAGAGTATAACAAATGATGCTTGATAATTAGTAATTGGATAATTGGTAAATAGATAATTGGGGGATAGTAATTGGTAAATAGTTTGGTAAATAGATTATAAGTAAATTGGATAAATAGATTATAAGTAAATTGGATTGCTGAGTAATTGTCTGATAAGTAATTGGTTTGAAGTAAATTGGATAAATAGATTATAAGTAAATTAGATGATAAGTAATTGGTAAATTGAATTGGTGAGTAATTGGATAATGAGAATTATACGTGAATTAAATTTGAATGAGTAACGGGAATGGATTTACAATTGATAAATATGGTTTGGTAATTAGAGTATAACAAATGATGCTTGATAATTAGTAATTGGATGATTGGTAAATAGATAATTGGGGGATAGTAATTGGTAAATAGTTTGGTAAATAGATTATAATTAAATTGGATAAATAGATTATAAGTAAATTGGATTGGTGAGTAATTGGATGATAAGTAATTGTATTATAAGTAATTGGTTTGAAGTAAATTGGATAAATAGATTATAAGTAAATTAGATGATAAGTAATTGGTAAATTGAATTGGTGAGTAATTGGATAATAAGTAA
Source organism: Ceratothoa steindachneri (assembly GCA_963969495.1). Taxonomy (NCBI): domain Eukaryota; kingdom Metazoa; phylum Arthropoda; class Malacostraca; order Isopoda; family Cymothoidae; genus Ceratothoa; species Ceratothoa steindachneri. The sequence continues at coordinate 36,050,337 of OZ018332.1, forward strand.
TTGTATTATAAGTAATTGGATGATAAGTAATTATATTATAAGAAATTGATTTGGATTATAAGTAAATTGGATTGGTGAGTACTCGGATGATAAGTAAATGTATTATAAGTAATTGGATTATAACGGAGTTGAATGGGTCTGTAAATGGGACAAAAGAATAATCAAGCATTAATTCGGGATTCTTTTGGGAAATATTTAGCTAAACAATTACAATTCAAATATTTACAGATCTGTTCACCGATGCAGCACAGCTAAGCTAATGAAACCTCATGGCTTGATCTTAAGACGCTTGGGAGAGCGGGTGTGCCAATCTCCCGATTTAAGTCAGGGTTACCAACCCTTCTTGAAATTATATATATATATATATATATATATATATATATATATATATATATATATATATATATATATATATATATATATATATATATATATTAAGAAATAAATATTTATATTTGTAGGGGTGTAGACCGCTACAGTCAGAACATTCATCTACAATATACAATTAGAACTATCTACAGGAATGTGTCACAAACAAAAGGCAAATCCAAATCAATCAAAATATGAAAAAAATAAAAACTGCAACCACAAGAATGAGTCCATAATCCCCCCCCCCCCCGAAAAAAAGGTTACCCCTCCCTCCCTATATAATCATTTATCTTCGTTTGAAAGCATTCAAATTTGGACTATCTACTGTCTCAGATGGCAAACTATTCCAGTAATCTACCACTCTATGGTGAACAAATATTTTTTAACATCTAACCTGCACCTCTGTTTCTTTCATTTTTAAGTGGTGACCCCTAGTCCTATTACTACCTTCCAACTCAAATAACATGCTCAAATCCAACTTATCCATCCCAGAACAGATTTTAAAAAGCTCAATCATATCTCCCCTCACACATCTTATTTCAAATGAGAACATATTTAATACCTTCAGTCTATCTTCATATTTAAGGTGATTCAGGGAAGGTATTATTTTTGTTGCCCTCCATTGTACTGACTCTAGCAGGGTTATGTCATATCTAAAATATAGTGACCATGCTTGTATACAGTACTATAAATGTGGCCTGACATACGAGTTGTAGCGTTTAAGGATAACCTCTTTACTCTTGTAGCTAACATTCCTCTTAATGTATCCTAACCCCTTATTTGCTCTATCTTTTTGCCGCAATACACCGCTTTAAAAAGTTGCGTGACCTATCTACTATTACGCCTAAGTGTTTTTCATCTTCAACTGAATTCAGCCAATGCCCATCCATTTCATAGCTAAATTTCCTATTATCCCTTCCTATGTTACGAACTTTGCATTTTATAAGGTTAAAAGTCATCTGCCACTTCTGAGCCCAAGCTAATAATTTATTTAACTCACTATGCAATTTAAAGCTACCCTCAACTTCTTTAACTACAGCTGTCAATTTAGTGTCATCAGCAAAAATTGACACTTTTCTATTTGCAGCCTCCCCTAATATCATTTATATAAACTATGAATAATAAAGGGCCTAGAACGGATCCCCGAGGTACGCAATTGATAACGTCCCTCCACTGTGACCTCACCACATTCAACACAACTCTCTGTTTCCTGTCTTTCAGCCATTTTGTTATCCAATTCAAAACTTTACCACATATCCCATGCATTTTGAATTTATGAACTAGTCTCCTATGTGGAACCTTATCAAAAGCTTTCTAAAATCTAAGTAAATTACATCAACATTCTCTCTCTTATCTAATTGTTTAGTAACATAATCCATAAAATCCAGTACATTTGTTAAACACAATCTATCTGTTCTAAACCCATGCTGAGCATCATTTATTAACCTACCACACTCTCTAGATCAGGAGTGAGCAACCATTTTAAGTGGGTGTGCCAAAATTGGGTTAATCCTTGCTACAAAAATTTCTCACGTGCCAATACTTGATTAAAGCACAATGAAAGGATATAAAATTAAAGATGTTTTTTTTATTCATTCCCAACCCTTTATTATGCATAAAAATCACAAGGAAAAGATAGTCATTTTACCTAAAAATATACATATTATCATATTATATTATATTAAACAGAATTGAATCTTTATCATTTCAAGCAGACAACAACAAATCCAAACTAGAGAAAGAAAAATTGTAGACCTTTTCATTTATTTACCATCAATGAGATTTCTGCTGCTGCCTCACTGATAACATAATTTATAACAGGTTGTAACCAATGCGGTTGCAATATAAAATAAATTGGAGATACATTTATTTAATTTTCTTAAGTTAAGCATTTGGCTTCGCGTGCCGGTAGAAGTCGTTGGCGTGCCACGTTTGGCACGCGTGCCAAACGTTGCCTAGGTCTGCTCTAGATGGTCAGAAATCCCCTTCTTAACTATTTTCTCAAGAATTTTACAAACTATAGAATTTAAGCTTACCGGCCTAAAGTTATTCGGGTCTTCTTTACTTCCCTTTTTAAAAGTGGCACTACATTCGCTAATTCCCAGTCATTAGATATTTTTCCAAACTCTAGTGATCTATTTTATGTCTTCTCAATACCTATTGCAATACTATCTACATCTTCATTGAGTAACCTAGAATGAATGTTCTCTAAGCCAGATGACTTACTAGTATTTAACTCTAATATAAGCCCTTTAATTATTTCCCTGTTCACATTTAGTATGTATATATTTCCTTATTATATATTAATCATAATATAAAACATTGTTTTGGCTACTTGTTATATTAGATATCAAAAGAAACTACAGTGCCCGCGAAAAGTTTCCGATCACCCTCAAAGTTTCTATTATTTTCAATGATATTCAGAGACGCAAAATTCACTTTGTACTTGGTCTATCGACATCTTGTAGCTTTTATATAACGCTGTGATATGACAGCTTCTCAATGCAATTTTAAATTAGTATTGGGGTAGCGTCCGTTATGTGTGTGCGTGCGTCAAATTTGTCCGATTTCATGTTTTTTTTCCCTTCGTTATTATTTGGTGATTTTTACAGAAAGTGGTCAAAATAAAATTTATTGATAATGTGTGATAAGAAACAACTCCAGAGTTAAGGTCGAGGTGATATAATCGCTCTTCATATGTGTGAAAGCTCATAGAGATAGCTAATGAATTAAACATAACCCAAATTACTGTTAATTTATGGGTTTCACGTGCTAAAAACAATGTTAGCCTATCTACTGACGTAGATAGGCTAACGATCTGGCAGACCGAGAAAAACAAATTTGCAAACAGACATGCTTATGAAACGTTTTGTAGTGAATAATCCAACAATAACTATGAAATAACTAGAATTTAACATGAATAACACAGGAAAACAATTTTAATCATATTTTCTGGTGACTAAGTTTTATCTGCCAATTTTAATTCGTTTTTTTTTCATGCTGATTTAAAATATATAATCCATTTTTACCTACATGCTATAGTTATTCTGTAATTTCTATTTTCTCGTTTCCACGAAAACTGCCCACCAAACGGACAGAGAGGGGGCTTATAGAAAGCAAATACTTCACATTACATAGTAGTAATAAGTGTTATTGTGCAAAATATTGACATTATTGTTTCTTTTTTCAGGTCTCATGTTAGAGTGATGGCTTCGTCAAGAGGAAATTTCGTTAATGATCCAGACACCTTCTGCTACATATGTGGCTGTTACATGCTAGTTCGTCAAAGGCGCAATATATCAAACTTTGTGATCCGCACTTATAAGGTATATTTTGATGTTCTTCTTGGCGATCAAAATAAGAAATGGGCCCCGAATGCTGTTTGGCATAGTTGTGTGGAACATCTTAGTGAGTGGATAGAAAAGAAAGAGAAATGGTCTTCCTTTTGGAATCGCTATGGTATAGCGAGAGCCAATGGATCATGTACGGGACTGTTAATTCTGTCTGGTGAATACTAAAGGGATTGGCAAGAAAAATCGGCACAGGATCGACTAACCCAACATTCCCTCGGCGACCCGGCCAGTACCTCAATCTGAGTCTTTAACAGTTCCGATTTCCAGTGAATATGTTTCTCCGAGGATGAAAATGATGTACCTGATATGGACGTCCACGGAATGGATTCAGAGTCTGCAGATTCATCATCAGATGTTGAACAGTCATTAGCTCCTCACTGTTTCAATTAAGAATATTTGAATGACTTGATACGCGATTTGGCGCTCTGCAAGAAAGCTGCAGAACCTTTAGCCTCCAAGTTGAGTGAAAGACATATGCTTGACAGGTCGGTACGGGTATCATATTACCGAACAAGGGATAGTACATTTGTTAAGTATTTCTCTGAGGACAAACAATTTGTATACTGCCACGATGTTCCTGATCTGTTTACCGAGTTGGGACGTGGCATCTATAGCCCTGCTGAGTGGACGCTGTTTTTGGTTAGCTCCAAGCGTAGCCTCAAATGTGTCCTTTTGCATAATGACAATGACTTTGGTGCAGTTGCTCTCGGTCACTCTGTCCATCGTCGAGAAATTCACACTGACATAAGAATGGTCATGGATTTACTTAAGTACCATGAACACAATTGAATCATATGTGTAGACTTTAAGATGGTCAACTTCCTCCTTGGCCAGTAGAAGGGATATACAAATTTTCCATGCTATATTTGTGTGGGACAGTCGAGCCCGTGACAAACACTGGTCCCAAAAAGTTCGGCCAGATCGGCAAACTTTGGAAGCAGGAATGCCAAACATTGTTAATGAGCCAATCGTAAGTCGAGAGAATATCGTTTTTACTCCACTTCATCTCAAACTGGGGTTGATGAAGCAGTATGTCAAGGCGCTGAGCACTGACAAGGATTGTTTTCAGTCCATAGTATCGGCGTTTCCTGCTTTGTCATACGAAAAAATAAAAGCATGAGTATTTGATTGTCCCCCAATCGGAAGACTTCTGGGTGATTCTAGATTCGTGAACACCATAAATGAAAAAGAGAAGGAAGCCTGGTTCTCATTTTCTGCCGTTGTTCGTAACTTCTTGGGAAACAAAAAAAGTGCAAAACTACGAGGATCTGGTTACTAATATGCTTTTAGCATATCGTGATCTGGGATGTAACATAAGTGTAAAACTGCATTTCCTAAATAGTCACCTCGACCGATTCACAGAGAATCTTGGAGCCGTGAGCGACGAGCAAGGGGAACGCTCCCATCAGGATTTGATGACGATGGAAGATTGCTACCAAGGTCACTGGGATAGACACATGATGGCGGACTACTGCTGGACGATTAGAAGAGATCAGCCAAAGAAGACTTACAAGAGAAAGAGTTACAAACGCAAATTTTTGCCCGATTGGAATTAAGAAGAGGTCCTCCAGCCTGATGTACGGTCATTAATAATTAACATCGATTTGATTACAGTATTTGCAATCCTAATGTGTAATTCAAGTTTCTTCTCTTATGCAATAAAATGTTTGTGCAAAAAAACCTGCTTTACTATAAATAACGCTAAAGGATGATTTAAAATTACTTCAGGGCATGATGATAGGCGTGATAAAATTAAAATTATTGTATAATATTAGTTATTGATATTACGAAAAATAGGTAGCATTTAGAGAGAATCTGATTTCAGATTTGAATTCAGAATGCTCGAATTAGGTAGGAAAATGTACTTTTGTCAATTCACCAAATACATTGTTCCCCAGTGTAATTTATTATCTGATGTTTCTGAACGAACTCGCAAGGAGCGGCTAAAAAAAAAGAACTAGGATTACCACCTCACTATACTACAAAGAAATCATTTATTTTCGAAAAAATGCGTAATAACTGGTCGGCTGCTTTTACCAGCTGGTCAACATTAGTAGTTGATAACATTAGGGTCAGAGGCCTAATATACTCTGGCACACCACGCATGAAAATCTCGGCGAGGAGAAGGTCAAACAGCTCAGATTGAGCGCCCTTTGCCCTGATAAGGTCCTTTAAATGACTTTAAAAACTGGTATGACACTTATATCCTGAATTGTTTAATATTTATGAGCTCCCTGAGATCCCCAACTTGGGATTTTCCAAATTCCTCTCGAAAAGCCTCCTATAGTTCATTATATGCCCCAACCTTTTCCTAATTTAACAAAATGTCGCTAAATTTGATAAAGATACTTATAGTAACTATTTTTAGGATGGAATCTATTTTCTCCTCCTCCGTTATCGCTTAGGGGCGCAGAATGAGGTCACATACGCCCAGCTAAGTGAGAGGATTTGGTATGTCGTAGTTTGGGAGTGTGAGGATGGCTTGTGGGGTCTTAAGCGGTGGCGTATTTAGGGAGCGGAGCATTGGTCCATGCCCCCCCCCCCCCACCCTCAGGGAATGGAAACCAACCCCTTACAAAATTAGCACAGGAGGCCATGGTGGAAAAAAACTGTTCTAAAACAAACCAATATACATCATTTCCTCTAATTTACCACCAGAATTCACTAGTAAATATGTTTAATATTCAATTACTTTCATATTTCAGACAAAAATATGCACAGTCATTAAAAAATGTGGCATTTTCTGGCATTTTTTCTGATCCGTCGGAAACGCCTCGCAGGGCGCAGCCATCTTGTGACGTTTTCTATCCCATAATTTATGAACGTGAGCTGTCTGTGCATGTCCGCACGTGCAGAAACGCAAATTTTAGACGATTGCCATCCGCCTGAGAAGAAATTCGAATTGAAAAAAAAACACTTTATTGCTGAAAATTTCTCCTCAAACTTGGGTGAGATAGATTTTGATATATATCTAACATTAAAAAACCAATATATTTTTTTTCTAAAACACAACGGCATGGGTATGGCATGGATTTTCTAGTGCAGAAAACGGTTCTTTTTTATTCGTACTTGTATCTTTGCCCCATCTGTAAGCACATTCAAGCCATTTTCGATTTTCTGTGAGTTATCATCAAGGCTATCGCTGTCTCCATGGCAAACAAATATGGCGTCGTATCTTGGAATTTAAAATCATTTATCTCTTTGACTTTAAATCATTTAGGAGCAATTTTATGACCTGCAAAATTACAAAATTTGGTGGTTGAAATGAATAGTATCTATTTATTCCAACCACCAAATTTTCTAATTCAATGCTTATTCAGAATATACATTGGATTGATAAGTTTAGGCAGGGTGTATGGACTTGGAGCTGACAAAATGTTGGTTATGAGGGTTTAGAGTTTTCTGTCACTGTATCAACATTCAATAATGATTGCTAGATAGTAAGAAATCAGTAAATCAATTAAGACCCACAAAGAACAATAAGATTAAAAAAAACGCATACAATCTAGAAGTAGAACTACATATAGAGCTAATTTGGCATGCATGTTCTACTGTTGATTTCAAATTCAGCTTGCGTATGTATTAGTCATGTCTGAAATTAAGCCCTTTCAAATGATATATGACTCAATGTGTTCCAATGATGTTGAAATTTTCAACTCCGCTAACAGTGATCTGACTGAAAAGTATCACGAGACCACTCACATTTAATGTCAGATATCTCAGCAACCACTTTGTCTTTTGTGTTCCAATGATGTTGAAATTTTGGTGAACATTGCTACTATAAAGGACCATAAAAAAGGCGTGTTGAAGAAGGCATACACTGAGCATTCCCCTATCAAAGCAGCAGCAAAATATTCCGACTACAAATTTTGAAACAGTTTTGCTCATACGAAAGCCAAAAGTTCTTTGACAATTTGCCTATCATTGATAGAGATGACGATAACAATGATGCTGGAAATTCTTTAAGATTAGACATAAGCCATTTTTGACGTTTTTTGCAAATTTTGTCAGTTTTCTGTTTTTTTTTTGTCAAGAAATGTATCGTTAATTATTCATCTTCAATATCCCTAAATAATTTTCACGTTTAGTACCTCAAAATGCACAAAAAATAACTTTTAATCAATGGCTGTCAACTACTGTCTTCTTAGCTAATTAGCTGGCAATATCTGGCAGATTTGGTATCAAAGTGATCAGTGTTGAATCAGCTTTAACGCTATTCTGAAAGGACAATTTCATGAAATTACACCACCTGATTGGTTGAAATATCGTCCCGATTTTGAAATCGAAGTCGCCGATTGCTGTAAATTTTCGTAGTTTTTCTGCTCAAGTAGTGCTAGTCCTGTTTTAGGGCTATTGAATGTAGAAAATAGAAATGCAAAATCCAGCAAAAGGGTTATGTCTAACCTTAAGGGACTAAATACGTCGTCTACTTTTATAGTCGTTTTCTTTTAGTTCTAACTTACATGAGAGTCCTACATATGGACCCTGATTACTGCATTGTGTGTATATATCAATATGTATAATCTGTATTTTTATTTATTTTCTTTTGCAGTTTTACGGCTTGAATAAACATGATTTTGTCTGAATTTTATTGAACTAATGAGCCCGTAAAACTCTCCCTTTCAAGCTGGTAACAGCTACATACATATAGGGTTATTTTTTCTCATATTCTACAGTCATCGCTTGTTTTTATTTTATCTTATTTTTATTTTATTTTATTTCAGGTCAGATCCAGGAAGTCGAGATGAAGAGAAGTATCGTCGATTACTTCACGCGCCGTAGGCCTGCGACTGCAGTTAAACGGAAAGGCTTCCCCAAAGTCACTTCCGGAACTTCTAGACGTCCAACTGCAAGCCCAAACATAGGAATTCTCTTCCTCTTCGCCGACGTTAACACCGTCCTCGTCTGCGTTACCTAATGGCAACTCCAGTAAAGATGATTTAGGAGCTATCAAATGACTGGAGCTCACTGATGCAGAGAAACTGCGCGTACTCACCAGACCTTAGGCTGCGCCATTGGATTTTCAGTTGCCTTACAGCGAGCTTCAAGATGGAGGCAGAACCAGACGTAAATATTTCGGACCACAACATCTAATCTGGCAGTATAGCGTCTTCTCCTATTATGTGTCGAAATGTGGACTATTCTGTCGCCCTTGCAGGTTTTTCGCTCTTGAAGCAATCAGAGGAAACCAATTGAATCGCCTGGTCAGAACACCTCTAGAGAAGTTCGCTCACCTAACCGGCAAAGATGGCTATTTGTCAACGCATCTAGCGATCAAATTCCACGAAGACAGTGTCGCGCGCGCAGAATCTTTCAAAACGACGATGAAGACTGGAGACATAGAGCAGCAGCTGAACACCGCAGAGGCCAAGCAGCGTGCCAAAAACCGAGCTGCTCTGCAGCGGATACTCTTTTCTATAGAGTTTCTAGGTAGATTAGGTCTACCGCTTTTGGGTCATCACGATTCCGGAACCCTGTTGCCTCCTCCCGCAAGAACCGGCGCCGATATAGATTACGGACAAGGCAATCTGAGAGCGACTCTACAGCTGATGGCGGTTTTCAACGATAAAGTGGTATGGGAACATTTAACGACCACGAGTAGGAATGCTACATACATTTCTCCCAATCCCAGAATGAATTGATATCAGCCATTGGAACAGTGATTAAAAAATCAATCATTGAAACAAACAAAATAAGCCATATTCTTCTCTTTTCTGGCGGACGAGACCACAGCTGTCTCGAGAAAAGAACAGTTAACAGTATATTTACGGTACCGACGAGGCGGCCAAGTGGGTGAACGGTTTCTCGGTTTTGATGAGGTCCCTGATCTGACTGGTGCAGGGTTGGCTAAACAACTGTTACAGATTCTGAAAGATTCTGGAGTTAGCATTAGAAATATGGTTGGACAGGGGTACGACGGAGCCGCGGCTATGTCGGGGAACAAAAATGGTGTGCAAAAGAACGTGCGTGAAGAATGCCCGCCCATCAGCCAGCTACACGCATTGTGTGTCCCATTCGCTCAATCTATGTTTGCTGAAGGCAGGAGAGGTACCAGATATTAGAAAGGCAGTGACGTTGATGCATGGGGTTGCGCTTTTTTTCTGAGGTTCAAATAAAAGATTGCTCAATCTTGAAGAAGCTATCGAGGAAGAGTGTAATGAAGCTACCCATTTGCGTCTGGAACTCCACTGCACCGCTAGATGGGTGGAGCGCCATGAAGCAGTTCGTATATTCAAAGAACTACTACCCGCCATTAAAGTGTCACTACACAAAATTAGCCTATGGCCATGCGCAGATTGCGCCGGTAGGGCGCTACTATTCTCTCCCGCCATAGACAATGGTGGATTCTCGGTTGCACTAAAGGTACTTGTATCGGTTCTGGAGATCCCCAAGCCACTTTCCGTTAAGCTTCAGGCCGAAGCCCAAGACATCCATAATGCGATGGGCAGTGTCCAGGACTGTGAGAAGGTCCTAAGACAAATGCGATTAGACGATCAAGTCTTCAGGGACATTTTCATGCGCGCTCAAGAATTGTTTGGTGAAGAAATCCGCATGCCAAGAACGATTGAAAGGCTTACGCAAAGGTCCAATCATCTGGCCGAGACACCTGAATTTACTACAGACGTTCTATTTTCCTCCCGTAGATCGACGTCAGTATAAGCCAACTAGATGAGTGATTTAAATCGCACAGTACGAAAGCATATGTGCCCAGTATGCTACTACCGGCATACTATCAAGATTCCGACGATTCTAGTGCCCTCATGTAAGCCGACCAGTTGTAGCACCAATTCCTTCCAGGACAACCAGAGTGCCTGAATGCTGAATTACTGTGATGTAAGGAGTACTGGGCGCGACAGGCGACCACGGCATGTACACTACCAAAAAGAGTCGTGGATGCGGTGGCGGTTACGGCGACTCTCGGTACTTATCTCATGATGGAAACCCTTTTGTGAATTTTCGCGACCTTGCCGGTGACACCTGCAACAGGTGAACGCTCATTTCGTGCTCTGAAATTGATAAAATCTTACCTATGATCCACCATGCACGAAGAGCGACTGAATGGCCTAGCCTATCTGTACATCAACAAGGACATTCCACTAGTTCATAGTGACGTTATTGATGAATTTAGCCGAACCATCCGTCGACTGGTTTTCAAGTGATACAATACGAGTGTGAAAAAACACCGCTCACCCAGGATGAAATTAAAAGACTGCAAAGAAACTAACCGTAGCTAAGATATCATCAATTTCAGATATATTATATTTGAATCATCCAATTCCAGAAGGGCTCGCATAAGCTTTGCTTCATGCCTTCTCCCTTCAAAAAACATTGTTTAAATACACATTACTATTAAGTGATTTCTAGATGCAATACCCGAATAGTAGTGCACGATCTATCTCACTAGATTTTAATGGTTCGAAAGCAGTTTTGCAATCTGTGCTTTGTTTTAGTTCGTGAAAAAGCTTAGTTTGTTGATGAAAAATTATATTTCATTTTATAGACTTACGATGTTCTCAATTGTTAACGAATGTTCATATGGTTTTGTGCTTGTATGTATAGTATTTCCTGATTAAATTTATAATTTTTCTGTGAAATTTCATTAAAAACTATTTCATTATATGATTTTGATTCGAAAATACCTCCAGATCGCTTCTTTGGTAATCTCGTTTTAAAATAATTTCCGGGAGGAGAACCCTCGGACCCTCCTCTAGTCACGCGCTCGCCTGTCCAGTGGCTTGGCCAATATTCTTCCCCCCCTCTTGTACGCCATTGATTGAAAAAGAAACGAAATTGATGATTTGATTTGAGTTATTTAAATGTAATGATGTGTCATTCTGCAGCATAAAAAATAATGATTGTCATTCTGATGTGTGGAAATCTTGCTTGGAAGTTTGTCAAATTTAGGATGGATGTTGGCTTCTTTTGATGGTAGAGATACGTTCTGAGATATGCCCAGATGCGAGGAAAACGACCTTAAATTTCAAGGTTTTCCAGGAGGAGGCTCTCCCGGACTCTACGCCGCAGGCTCCGCGATTCACATGCGCCCCCAACCTTCAACGGAATCCTAGCTACGCCACTGGTCTTAAGAGTTCCTTCGTGGGTTACAACAGACAACTGCATTATTGGAGCAATTGCTTAGTCAATCACCATTATTGATTTAGCCGATGTTGGTTGATTTACCATTCTGATTCTATATGTGATGTTTGTTTGTGAGAAATATCGTATATGGTAGAATTTAGGAATTTTAGAATTAATGTGCGTGATAGAAATGGGAATAAAATTCAGATGAGTGTGCGCAGAAATTGAGTCAAACGAAGGAAACTTGAAAAAAATGGGAAAAATTGATTATAAAAAGGTAACTATTCACATGTATTATAGGGATATCAATTTATTTAAAATAATTAGAATTGCAAATAATGGAAGCAGGATGAACTTGATAAAACATGATATAGAAACGAACACGTGAATGAGATGGCTGTTCAACCGGAAGAGAGTAAATGGCCCTGAGGCGTTCTAATTTTTTTTATAATTCGTTTGAAATATTAATATTTATTTGTTGATTGGGAGAAGGATCTTGGCACCATTTTTACAGTGTCGGGTATTATATTACTAAACCCAGGGCTAGTTTAAGGAGCTGCGTGGCCCTTAGCACAAGGAACAGCAGGGCTCCCCCCTTATATATATATATATATATATATATATATATATATATATATATATATATATATATATATTAGTGTAAATGAGTAACAGACCTTCTTGTATGCAGATTTTGTTAAAAACATAGTATATTTCGCCCTTATTAATTTTCTTTGTTATATGTTCCTATTTCTTTCTAATCTAGCAAAGGCAGTGGCAATGTCTACACTTTCAGGTTTTTTGTTTATTGAGAACGAGAGTCCATATCCTAAGGCACGTTTAACATCGGTAAATATTGGCTTATCCGATAAATTCAACACGCAATTTTATTAATATTTTTGTTCCAATTGCTATCACTTATAAAGCGGTCTAATTTTTCCGTTAGGTGGATGTTTAAATTATGTAGATTCCTTTTAAGCTTGTTGTAGATGGCATCTAACAACGGTGTTTTCCAGTCCCTTGGTACATCACGTATGAAGTTATGTTTCACACTATGCAACTTTTTAAATTGTAAAAATTCATTTCTTTTTGTGGCTTCCAGATGTTTGTTTAAAGAGAGGACACTGAACTGACTAAACGGATGTTCACTCTTATTCCTCAACCGGGCGGGCAGTAACGATTTGGGAATCACATGTTCCTCTAAACACTGATGTAGAAATTTCCGTCGATCTCGTAGAGTGGGTTTTCACTAAGGATTTTTGAAAGTTCACATAGAGATGAACGAGGAAAGGAAACAGGAGGCAGAAGTTACGCGTGGTGTCCATTATGAGTACAAATCACAAAAGGTAACACGTGAATAAGTATAAATATTTGGTTGTTTTTGAAATAGAGAGACTGTAATTATACAAACAATGTTATCCCTATGAAATCAGATGGTCAGATATTTTAGGACCTCTACAGACATTAATCATTAATAATGCTTATCTTACACAACAGGGATAATAAATAGAAGCATCTCACACAGGAGTGAACACTAACTTTCTCAAATACGAATTTTTCCGCATATCATAAAATTATCAATTGTAGTTTTGGACGTCAGCAAAGGTATGATACTGAATTTAATCATTATTTTTTTAGATTTACCTGTATTTTAGGCATGCATAATATCGGGAACATTCGATCGCAACTGTTTTATATATATTCTATATTATTACATAACTCTTTCTGAATAGCAGTGTAGGGGTGCGAAGATGTATCAGAGAAAATTCCTTCCAACGCGAGAATATAAATAGCCCATTAAATTTCCAACTCAAAACGGATTCGCCGTAGCGTGATGGTTATAATGCTGGCATTTGGATTCAAAGACCCGCGATCGAAACTCCCAAAGTCCACAATTTTTACGAAGAAAATTCACGAAGAAAACGGAAATCAAGGAAAACGATTTCAAGGGCTAACTCATCTCAAATCATCAAGCATCAAGAAGAAATCATCACGTGATCAAGAATTTTGAAGGAATCATCACATCAAGATAAATGCAAGTTAAATGGAAGATGCATCAAGAAAGGAAGGATACGAAGATCAAGAATTAACCAGCCAACTTAAATAAAGAAGGAATCTCAGCCAACAAGAATGGCAAGAGTCAGATAAATGGAAGATAATGTTTCAAGGGGCAACTTCAGTTAAGAAGAAATAAATAGATTCGAATAATAAAAATCCCAAGATGAAGAATGATATTGATAAATAAGCAAAGTTATAATGCCCCCCCCCCCCCGCCATAGCAGAATACAAGTATGGCTTAAAAAGAAATATAAAAATAAACGTGTCTGAAAGGGTTAATAAGAGCATCTAACACACATTAATAACATTAATAGCATTGGCCACGGCATTTCACACGACCATCAACCACTTTTCCTTTTCACAAATACATTGATTACGATGTCTATTCTAACATAAATTTCCTTGTGAATACCGATTAGCGCTAGGCCGTTGTGGCATTATTGACACATGGTATTCCATAAGAACGTCTGCAATCGTTTCAGGTCCGAAGGAAAATGGTAATAACCGACAGGAATTTAATGAAAACAATAACTAAATCATGCTGCTTAACCTATCTAGTAGAGAAGTGGGTGACCAGTTTCTTCCACCTAGTGGGTGCGTGGTCTTTCACGGTCTCAGCAAACCTCATCGAGCGTATGCTTGATGAATAGATGAAGTTGTACACTTCGTTGAGGATCTGGATGGCCAGTTTTACCTCTTTTGGGGGGAACAGGCCTTGATGTGGACTAGGATCAGACGATGATTGAAGCAATTAGCCATCTTCGCGAGCGAATATTGTCTTATCACCACGGCTGCACACCCGCAGGATTTGCCCATCATTGTTCTTCAATGCTCAGTGCTCCCCCCCCCCCCAATATTTTTATTGGTGGTGCTTAGTGAAGTTGTTTCGCTTTTCACTATGGGCTGATGAAAGAACAAATTTGTGTGGAGTGCTTTAGCCCTCTCAGGCTCCCCCCTCCTGGATTCGCCCTCGAAGTCGACTGACGGTTGAATGCACGCGGAAATACCTGTATACTTTCAATCCAAGTGTATGAGCTGCATTTCCAAAGCCTGAAAGGAGATATTTATAGCGAGTATGGATAAACGCCTAACACCGTAGGTAAAGGAGAGGGAAAAACGCCCGAAACCGTAGGTAAAGGAGATGGAGAAACGCCCTCTTCGCTGGAAGGATCTTGGAGGGGGCTTGAGAAAGCTTGGGAGTGGGGGCAGCTCTAAATATGGCAACGGGGAAACCCTTTTGTCGCATGAAGGTGGTTAGGGGAGAGCCCCTCCACCGGTCAGAGTGGTGCTGTCGCGGTTTCCCTCGTCCACCCTATCAACGAGGTTGAGTGAGAAATTTGAAAGAATGATGTATCAGAAATGTTGTCTTGACAGTTTGAAAAATGGCCAATACGCGAACATTGTGGAATTTGTGATCACCGATAGACGAAAAAGAGGTTGGTGGGCTATATTCCGCGTCTAGCCTCTCCTGCCTATCCAATATCGGGATTTCAGACTTATCAGCTGTCCACCCTCGGTGTGTTAAAAACTGGTGTTCGCAGCTATAGAGCAGCAAATTTTATTTTTGAGTTTTTTTCACATACTGTTAGAATAAACGGAGATTCCTGTTCTTATTACAACTCTTATTTATTTATTTATAAACTTTTGGTGCAGCCATCCAGTCCCAATGGACTTTCTCTACCGCCGATTAAGACATAAAAATGGGTGGCACAAATCCGGTGGCACAATAAAAAGTTAAAATTAAGATCAAAATTAGTGTAAAATTACAAAAAAAGAAGCCCCAATGAACTCCTCTGCTAAAAGTTGACGAAGGCAGATGGGATGAGTTATGTTCGATTGGTGATAAGAAAGAAACCAAATCCACTCAGTATTTATGATCTTAACAGAGGAGGTGTGAAAGTCAGTTAGAATGTCTAAAACCCTTGTTTCTGATGGAGTCCATTCAAAAATCATGGCTAAGATACATTCTTTTCGGCAACACTTACTTTAGTCAAACACACAAACTAACACGCTTTCAGCTCAACCAAATTGAAAACGAATATTCATCACTCGTCTCTCGCCATTCTCAGCATAAAGGTCGGTAATCATTCCTTCTACATTTAATCATTTAACTCCCAACAAATCATACTTAGTTTAATTCCTCGTCCTCTCACACTTATTCTCTGCAAAGTGCCATACGAGAGTAGGTCCTAATTCTGGTTACTTCTTTCATTGCAGATCCCAATTCACAGCCCATCATAGTTACCTTAGTCACCATAGTTACCATATATTAGTCATCATAATTACCACATCATAGTTACCACATCTTAGTTACTTTATCATACCTTACCTCGCTGCACCTTACATTCATTCTACTTTTCATTACTTTCATACATTGCATTACGTTTTATTCCTTAGCAATTCTCAATTTAATTATATCATTCATTCGTATAATTGTCATAACCACTCACTAGTTATTTCCTAATTCAATTCTTTCGTGGTGCCTTCATTGATTTTATAAATATATTTATTTTCTTTATCATCCGTTTTCTTACAAACCTAGCGCCCGAAGTTTTCTAAATTCAGTTCACGTCAGTCGTTAGGCCTAAATATTAGCAGACGACTATTCCATCTAATTCAACAAATTTATGGTAATAGTTTTCAAATAGCTATCTAGGCTGATTTATTAACTAATATCAATCCCACTAATAACCAAATAACATGACGTAAAAAGTCACCGTCAATTTTGGCAATGGCTGGGGACGTCGATGCACATCGCAAAAGGGCAGCATGCATTGCCTATATTGTGAAAAGTATATTAGGAAGAAGATTGAAGGTTATGTTAAAATTCAGAGGCCGTTACTTCTGAGAAGCCTTCTTCTTCTTCTTGGCTTTTTCCTATCCGGGGTCTCGAAGAGTCGCTTCTCGTTAAAGGACTCCTCCATTGAGGTTTTGACAGAGACTTTACGGATGGATGACCTTCTTGACTCAAACCGTCTTTATTTATCCGGGCTTAGAACCGGCAGTGAGTTGGGCTGGCTTACTCCCCCAGTGGCTAGGTGAGCTTGCAATTATTTGCATATTTCCTCTTAATACCTTTAACTTGAACTAGTTGTACTTCTGAGAAGTCTTGTAAGCTGCAAATACCATCACATGTTCAGGTATAACCGTTCCACTTACACTTAGGGCCAGGTGCATGTCCAGGCATGGTGAATGGTGACTGTGTGTGGTTGATTTGTGTGTGAGGGCCATTCTTCCCATTTTGTGCTGTGTGGATTTTCACCACTTTGCCTTAGTATGTCCTTTTATCCTACTCTTTCTTGGTTTAAGTTAGAGGAGTGTGAGCGTTTAGCTATTTAGCTAGGAATGGATGTTGGGATATATTAAATTATAAAGTTATTTTGATATATTTATTTTGACTTTCCGTATTGTCATAATATACATTACTTAAAATTAATTATATACAAAATTAGTTTTTTTTCATAATTATCTAATATACAAAACCGAGAAGTTTTTTTTGTATTCATATTTAGTGTTATGATAACCTAATCTGCCCATGTTTAAAGGCAAATAGACAGAAGTCACTGTGAACCACCACAGCGGGTGAGTAGCTTGTAATTTTTTGATGGAATGGAAGCAGGATATATTTTTTGTATGGCGTTGAGGAGTGGGCATAGTTTATATATATTTTTTTCTTTTGTAGATTGCCTAGTGACGCTTGGCTTTCCTAAACTGGGAAGCATACAGTCGGGAAAACACTTGCCACAAAGTAACCGTTGTTACCACTATCACTCTCGTGTTAGGGGAACACTCCACGAGACAGACTACTGGAGCTAATGCGTGAAAGGAGGATGTCCTACCTTCCCCCTTCCCCTTCCCCCTGCCCTTTTTTTGTTCGACTGAGGTTGTTTTTTGGTAAGTCTGACTTAGTCAAAACATTTTATGTACATACCATTTTTGGCAGCATTATTTTTGTAAATATATATTTAATTTGGGGGATTAATAAATTTAGATAGTCTGGTGTGTTTTTCTCCTTACTCCCGGACTTTTATCTACCCAACACATTTCGGTACAACACGGTTAATTTGCCTTGTATCTTGTTTACCCTCTTCCAGATCTTATTGGGTGGAGTCTAGAAGGATATCGAGGATACATAGTCATGTCATGAGGTTCGACGGGAGTGTCGAAGTGTCCTCTGGCGGGATGTCCGAGCTGTATTTCTTTCTGTTAGAATACGTGGTGTAGAATTTCCTCGATACAATGGCATGGGAAAACTTATGGGTTTGTATCGCTGCCGCGCAGTCTCAGGAACCTTGTTGGAAGCTATTCCACTAAGCTCATCGTGCATTCAATTGTGGGATAAAGAGAGTGTGGGCTTAGGTTAACAGTTGTCAATGCAATGGAGAAGTGGTTACTCCTGTGTAAATTATTGAGAACTGACTATTGTAAATCGCAAAAGCAATCTGGGGAACGCCAGGATATGTCCATACTGCTAAAAGAATCCTTTTGAACATTATACGAAGTGAAATCGGCAGAATTGAAAACACATAAAAGGTTTGATAATAAAAGAGACTTGCAATGCGGCATTTAGGGTTGTAGGTGATATCGCCCAACAAAGGATCAAAGGCATTGAAATCACATAATAATAAAACTGGTTGAGGTATTTGATCTAACAGTTCCAACATATCTGACTTGCTAACTGCTCCGTCTGGTAAGGTAATATGAGCAAATTTTTATGTTTTGTGAAGAAAACTCTCTCACGGGGACCTCTGAACCTTAAGTGATTACGGCATTGTCAATCCCCATCGCAAGAGAAAATATGATGCGCAGTACAGATGGAAAAGTGTGTGGAGTAATGAGTTTCGTTATTAAAATAGAAACTTCCCCATTTGTCAAACTCACAAAGGAGTGGGAAGTTGAAGACTAGAAATTAAGGATTCAAAGGGAAATGGTTTATTCCGAGCTTATTTCCTAAAGACGAAAAAAAAATGAAGGTTGAATGTCGGACAAAAGAACTCCCAATCGGGAAAACTTAAACAGTTCCACCATAAAATCTAACTCATTGTCGCTTGCGAGTAGCCTAATGTGGAGATTTTATTTTCATTGGCAGAAGTAATTGTTGTAGATGCTCATACTCGTATCTTCCCAAAAAACGGGGCGGGAGAAACAGCGACTTTTTGCCTCGTCCCTACTTGGATTTTGGCAAGGTCAAACAATTAGGGGGAATTGAAGTTGAATGGTCGAGTGATCATTATTTATATAACCAGATGACATGGCAAGGCCATAAATTGACTTCTCTCCCACCGCATGTTGGCGACTGGGGTAATTGATATATTACTGGGTGGATCTGCCAGGTAGAGCAAGTCCTTTTGGTTGGGGCATCTGCGACACTCACTGTCAACCCCTAACCCTAATGAATCTGGATACTTTGCATTGGATATAACTCTGAAGAATGGAAGGACACACGTCCTGATAATAATTTGAGGCTAAAGAACACGCCTTGTGTAAGGATATATTTGTTTTTAGATCACTCAAGGTTCAGAAGTCTCCATGAGATAAGCCCGGATATCATTCATTGTTTGTCCTTGACTCTCGACTCAGGTCTGAAAGCGGAAGTATAATGTTAGATCACCATTCGGTACGGGTCTCTCCATGAGGTTTCTCGATGACTCAGCTCAGAATGCTCTAAATGTAATCGAGATTGGATGGGGGCCGCTCTGATATCCCGTCATTTGCGATACCCCAGTGACGGTTGAGCAGGATCATGGAGAGTATAATTAGATAGTAGATAAAACCTAACGCGAGACGGAAGGGGAGGGGGTAAGTCCAGCATGGCGGACAATCTCCCAGTAAAAATGACCGGATAGCGATATTTTCTTTCGAATCTGACTGCGGGCATCCCTGATATACAAGCAAAGTGAGCCACGCAGAGAAAGAATTTTATCAAACTGTACACCGTGCAGGTCGTTGTCCGCTGCACTGTCAGGCACAACGCAATTGGAGCAGCTGGATGCCTTGTTACATATAACTTCATGGTGGGCAGAGGCGCAATTAATGCATGTACATTTATGTCAACTCTTACTACATACATGTCCGAAGGGATGACAATTAAAACATGGCTTTGATAACTCAAATGGCTCAGTGGGTTTCAGAGATATTCGGTCTTAATAAATTGTGGCGTTCCTGCTGCTCAAATGTAAGAATTAATGTGGTGTTTATACGAATAGATTCGGGCGGCTTGGTTACCCTAAAAACAGTGGTATCAGATTGAGCTTCCAGCTTTTGGGGGGAGTCGAGACAGGTCATTATATTTAAGCTCGTTTAATCTTATCTCATAGTTTACAAATTTGAGCCTAGGGTAGTGACTAACAGACGCTGGAATTTCTGCAAAAGAAAACATAATTCGAACAGCATTGTGTTGTGTGAGGGAGACCTCCACCACAATATCTCTTCCGCCACGAGCCTACAAACGAGGGGCGGTCAATAAGTTTTGCAATTCGGATATAAGGAAACGAGATATGAGGAAAAGTGTTTTATTATTTTTCAATATAACTACCCTCGACTTCAATGCACTTGCGCCACTTGTCCCTGAGGCTTCGAATTCCCGACAACCAGAAATCTCCCGACTGCTGTTCAATCCACTCTTGGACGGCGAGCTGGACATCTTCATCGTCCCCAAACCGGCGTCCACGCAGTGCAGCCTTGAACTGGCGGAATAAAAAGTATTCGCTAGGGGCCAGATCTGGACTGTAGGGAGGATGGTTGAGCTCCTCGAATCCGCACTCGCGCAGGGCAGCTTGTGCAACTCTGGCCTTGTGGACTTTGACGACGTTAAAGTCGATCATGGGGCGTGAGGTTTCTAGGGACCCAACTGGCAGAGACCTTGGTCATGGCCAAATTGTCGTGGATGATGTTGATAACACCTCCATGTGATATTCCAAGTTCTTGCTCGATTTCTTCGACCTTCACCCGTCGATTTTCGAGGATCATCCTCTCCACACGGGCCACATTGTCCTCGTTGGTCACGTCTGACGGGGGTCATCTTCAATGGACTCATGACCATGGCGGAACTCCCTATTCCAGCGAGCAATAGTTGCATAGGAAGGGGCGGTGTCGCTGTACACTGCAACCATGCGTTCATGGATCTCTTTTGCATTCTTGCCTTCCTTGGTCAAAAATTTGATCACTGCGCGGTGCTCAACCTTCTCCATTGTTGAAAAATTTGTGACTGACGATCTGCGATCAGCTACTGCTTCTTAAATAGACGAGGCAGGAGCGTGCGGCTGCAGGTCCTGACTTGTCATAACTTGTCTTAACACCCCCACAAACAGCCATTCCCCTTCCTCTGTTTTTTCCTACCGATTCGCAAAACTTATTGACCGCCCCTCGTATGACATGGCTTACCGCATTGAGATCCAAAGGCACAGTTCAAATTTAAAACATTTTGTTCAGAGACCATCGTCAGACTTTGGTACTAGAAGCGAGAATAGTCGTGCTCGGGATATATTTCGTTGGCATAAGAATCCAATGAAAAAAGATGAGACTGAAGTGATCTAAGGCACTTATTGTGAAAACTCTTCTTTGAATTAAAGACTACTATAGAAGTAGCCGGTGGAGAAATTGGTGAGAGATTTAGTTATAAACTAAATAAAATTAACTTGACCAAGCGGGCTCGCCACCTATAACGAAGCTCTACATCGAAAATCACTTTGCCCAGCAAGTAAAAAGTTCATCTCCCAGCGGCCCCAGTGATACGACACCTGGTATAATTAGGGAACAACAAAGAGCCCAGGCGGTACCCACAGGTGCCGAATTGATTCCTTAAGCTGACAAGGTAAAAGTCACCGATTGACCAAGCAGAGCCAACCTGCCATCAAGTTTGCCACAGAACCGCCGGTTGAAGAAGTGTATTGCTACCTCTAAGTCGCAACTCAGGAGAGAGGCTCAACTTTCAGAAGGTGAATTACAAGGTTTCCACGTACGGTAAACATGGTGAAAGGGTATAGGCTCCCGGTTAGATAGCAAAAATCAGAAATAGGGAGAAACTGCAAGAGAATATAACTGATGCATACATGAACAAGGTAATAAGTAATACACAAACGGGGAGGGATTTGGGTTGAAAATAATTGTCCGTGCATGAGCACGACCGCTGGCGAGAAGGGCGTTACAATTCTTACGGCAGCAGTACCACCCTCATAAGGCTCTGCACCTAGGACAATGGGATCCAATTCCGCGATACGGAATTTTTTACTTAGAAATATTGCAAAAACGCAGACTGAAAGAATGGAGGCCGCATAACTATCACATGATGTAGTCAGATCAGTGATTGCCACAATAATTACTAGAAGGCAATAAAAGTTATAAAATAATAATAAAAAATATGAATAAAGAAAAGACTGAAACACTATTCGAAAGCAGAATTAGGGATTTGCACGTTAGAAGCTAGGAGGACTTCCACCTGACTTTCGTCCGGCTTAGTCATTTTCAGGCATAGATCACCATCTTTCAGGTCTTATCATATACGCTAAGGGTGCACGTCAACCGAGGTTAAGTTTAGGAATGCAACTCGCAATAATAAATATAGCGCACCACGCCAAAAATTAATAATAATAATGTGCGGCTATTTGAAAGAGAGAGATTGCAATAATTATAACCTCGATCATACGACGTACCCCAACCCTGCGCCGAAGAGTGTATAATCAACGGATCGGTCCAACGAATCATTTTCGCTATCGCCATAGGACTTCAAAATCCTTTGACTCGCGTAAACTTAGGTAGGTGTAAACTTAGGTGGCTGATGAAATAAACTAATGAGATCTCGGAAACACATGGCTAAAATAACAAAAAGAAAAATATTAGATGTAGAGCAATGCCCTCTGGGACATTTCTATAAATATAATAATCCTGGGAAAATTATATTCATATGTATATATTATGTAAAATTATCATCCAAAAATATAATCAATCAATTAATTGGTAACGCGAGAATATTCAATGTAACTTTACCCTAATACATAAAAAAATATTTTTTCTTTAAAATTTTCCCTACACGAGGACGCACATACAAACAGACGCCTTTCGCCATCTGCCTTGAAGCTCTGTACTCATTCCACTTGTGTAGAACTTCGCTTCGAATAAGGTTAGTTACCTTTTCTCTCCCAATTATTCTCGGCAATCAGTCCATACGAGAGTAGATCATAACTCATGTTCTTCTCTCATTGCAGACCCCAACTCACACTCCATCATAGCTCTATCCTACTAATTATACTTACTACGCCTACACCATATATTTATATTTATACACTCACATGTACTCTAGTGTGCTCAAGTATACCCCGCGTATATGTCCATTCACCTATATTCATGGTCGTGTACTCAGAGTACTAACTTGTACTCTCATATTATACTACTTATATTATATTTCAATCTCATCCTCTTAGTTATCTTTCATATTCTCTGTATACCATAAAAATTAAATTTCTCAGTTATCATTTGCACAGATGGCCACCTTTAATCAAAAAGTTAACTTCGTTAATCGTAAGTACCTTAAGTAAAAAAATTAACTTCGATAACCGTTAATCAGTTAATTCTTTAAAAATGTAACGGAAGTTATCAATAAACCGTTAACGTTAATTTTTATTATAGAAAAAACAAAAAATCAGCTCTTGCTCTAAAACCACCTAAAAACACCTTTAAAAAGTGCCAAAACTATAAAATCAGCATTTTTTAAAGATTTTTTTAAGGGATTTAGAACCCCAAAACTATAGGATTTTTTTGCTTTATAGTTAAAAAAGGTTGATTTCATAGTTTTGGACCTTTTTCAAGTTTTTGAAGGCTTTTAGAGCCAGAAAAGGGTACAAAAAACTTAAATGAAACACAATATTAGTAATAAACTGGAAAAAATATTGATAAAGTGTCTAAAAGAAAAAAGAAAAACACGACATATACATAATTTAATTTTTCCTCTTCTTCTCGTTCTTCATTTTGTTCATGAGATGCATGTTGCCCTTCATGAAAATAAGCATGTCAAAGTTTTCGTCAGCCAGAGATGATCTCTTGGCCCTCAAGATGTCCTTGCCCATATAGAACAAACGCTCCACTGCACCACTGGAGGGCATGGCTGTGCGGAACTTGATGAACAAATCCAGTAACACTCGCTCAGCCAAGAAGGCATCATCTGTCAGCAAGTCCTTAAAGTTGCTCTTCAATCATATCTTGACCAAGTTTGGGGCCTTGTTCTTGAGTGATCTGTGGCTCCTGCTGCTCTCTTTTGGCTGGGTTACACCTCTGAAGAAGTCCTCCTCCTCCTCCTCCTCCTCCTCCTCCTCCTCCTCCTCCTCCTCCTCGTTGTTGCTGCTCACTTCGTAAGACTGCTGCCTCATGGCCTCCTCAACTTTACCCTCCATGCTTTTCCTCACCTTGGCGACTTTGGGGTTGTCATACTTATCCAACCAGATGAGGTGAAACCTCGGGTGGAAGGCAGCAGCCAACTGGCATTCCTCCTCCTCCATGAGGGTCCCAAACCTTTTGTCGATGCCTGCCAAAAGTGCGTCGACCAAGGGGCTGCAGTTGACAAGGCCCTTGGACTTCAAGTCCTTGAGCCTGAAGATTGTCATCCTCTGCCCCAAACTCGACCAAGGCCTTTACAAAGTTGCTACCATTGTCCGTGGTAGTCCTGGAATAGAAAGACAGTCTAATTTTTTTTTAATAAAATTACAGTGATTAAATATTACAATTGAATTGAGTTTATAAATAAAAATAATCTACAATTTATGGGAAAAATTTTTTTTAGACAAATTGTTAATAGAACTAATAGTCTAATACGTAATATTAATATACTATCAACTATCTAACCTAGTGACTTTTTTCTCAATGTGGAATTCATAGTGGGCGTTGACCATGGCCTGTGCAAGCACATCAGAGGTATGATGGCCTCTAAGCCTGATGCACGTGAACACTACTTTCTGCATCTGCCTGGTGGTGGGGTCTAACCGGTGGACAGTCATGCCCAGGTAGCCTTTCTTGTGCGCAGACCAGCAGTCACACTTAACATCGCCAAAAACTCTGAAATTGGAAAAAAATATAATTTTAAATTTTTAAGTTCAATTTTAAATATTGGGAATATAAATTAACTCAAGTAAATAAAAAAAAATATGTCAATTAGTCACTTACCTGATCAAGTACTGATTCAAGTCAGTATGCAAATCAACGATTCGCCTGCCCACTGCCCTCCTCGACATGGAGCTCTTGCTGGGGTTCAGCGTCTTGATCAGCCTCTGGAACGTGTCAGACTCTACAACATGGAATGGCAACATGTTGGCTGCGAACAGTTCCAGAATCCTTTGATCCACAGCAGCCTGGGGCATACAACTGCCAGTAGCAGCGATGCCAAAGGACTCGGCAATGGTTTACTGGCGTGCTTTCTTGCCAGAAGGAGGTGAAAACAGACTCAATAATTCGGAAGTGTTGCTGCTGCTGTTGGAACCAGAAGAAACACTCTTCTTGGCTTTTCCACGAGATGAACCTGCTTTGACCTTCTCAAACTGCATGAACTTGGCTGGGTGGGTTCTCTTGATGTGCTGCTTGAGGTTTTTGAGGCTTGTCATGTGCCCTTGATTGGCACAGTCCTTGACAGGCACAGCTTGTAGTCGAAAATCAACTTGTCCCCTTCCCTTGACTTGATAAAGAAATAGTAGTCCAGGTCGGGCCAGGGGTTCTGGGCACTGGCTGTTTCAACCTCCACAATGTCAACACTGTTGACATCAACAGATTCAACATCTGTTGACTCAACAAATTCAAGTTCTTGAGATGCCATGAAAGATTAAGTGATAGGTTTTGTAATAGTTTTCCGTTTTAGTTATTTATTTATAATAAATAAAAATAAATTAACTATATATGGAAAGAGATTTATTAAATGAATTTGGACCTACAAAACAGCGGAGTAGAAAAGTGAACAAATGCAGGGGACCGTAGCCAGCCTGAGGACAATAGTAGCAATATAATATTCGTAATATTTGTTATCCAATACGCAATAATAAGAATAAATTAATAATAATATAGATAAGCACTGTATTTTAATTTTAAAGGTATACTCGGGCCAATATATATTCTATTGAATCATTAATCAACATGCATTTATATGGATATTAAGATATATCATCAACTAAGGTCAAAAATCTTAAACAATATTCAGATTTGAAACTATTATATAACATGTGGCTAATTATTATTGACAATTAATTAACAAACCGGATCTTACAATATATAAAATATAATTTGGCTATGCAAATACTAGAATATCAAATGAATGTATGTAAATATTTAATATATTATAATAATGAAACTTGACTTATTTATTTTCTTGCAATTAACACTCATAGGTGGGCGTTATCGCGATAATTGATCGCGATAATGATATCGGGTTATCGGTTATTCGATATTTTCCTCCCGCGTTATCGATTCATCGGCATCGCCGATACTTTTGGTTCCAAACTAGTGATAATCGATAATTTCAGTTTTTGGTTCCAGTTTAGCACAGGGGCGAGCCGCGCGTACCTTGGAGGCAGAAATAGGTAGGTCTGAGATGGGAGCAGGATCCTCAAAACCAATGAGGAGATGAAGGAGAGCCTCACCAGGTAAGAAACTAAGAAAAGGTATTCAAATATTATTACTATTGTATTATAAAATAACGTTATATATAGTCAATAATCATTATTGTATTAGATTTTTGGATTTATCGATTTGTCGGTTATCACCTTATCGGGCGATAAATGTATCGCCAGTTATCGGTTATCGGTTATCGTTATCAATTTATCGGTTATCGTGATACATTATTTTCGTTATCGCGTCCACCTTTATTATCGATTTGTCGGTTATCACCTTATCGGGCGATAAATGTATCGCCAGTTATCGGTTATCGGTTATCGTTATCAATTTATCGGTTATCGTGATACATTATTTTCGTTATCGCGTCCACCTTTATTAATACCAATGGTATCGCTATAATAACAGATAATCACGTTGTAACCGTAATAGCTCTCCAGAGTGAAGTGAAGCCTCTTTCTAGCGGCACTCGTTTTATTTATAGCGCTGCGTTGCGTGCTATGGTGCAATAACTTTTAATATAACGCTGCAATTGCGTGCTATGGTGCCATATCTTATTTGTTTATTAAAGAAACTTTATATTATCTATTAATAGAAAATATTCGGTTAAATATCGAATACATAAAATATTATAGAGTATGTTATCAATGTGATTTATCTTCGGTTAATAAATCACCCTAGATAGCGTTTCGAAAACCATAACTATAAATTTTGTTTGATCGAAGATGTCTGCCGTTAGCTTTAGGCCTAATGCGACAGCGAAATAAATTTTGGAATAAAGACTTGGGCTTTAAGAAAGACAATTATATAAATATATAATAAAATTCAACGAATGTAGAGAGATAAGTAGGTTAAGTAAATATGGTGAATAATATGGTGAAACGATATAGAGCGAATGATAGAGCAAATAATAATATAGTAATATAGAGTATAATAGGGTATCTTTGATATAGTAATTAATATTGAGTTGTAAGTAATATAGTGTCGTAATTTAGAGTATTTTAAAGTATCTATAATGGACTGTGAATTAGGGACTGCAATGAGAAGCAATTATAATTAGGATTTACTCTCGTATTGTCGTTTGCACAGAATGTGAGAGTGGAATTAACTCAGTATGATTTATTTGGAGGTAAATTAATAATTGTAGACGACGAGATCGGCAAGTCAAATGGGAAAATTCGCGTGCTTATTTGGTCGAGCTGGGAACTTGCGTTTGTTCGTTTGTGTGTGAAATGTAAGAGATGTTGTTTGGAACAGTATGCGTTAAGTGAATTGGCAAGAAAATAAATGAATTAATTAATTATTAAGTTTAACATAATAATTTGATTTACAAAAGTTGAAGTAATTTAATTTGGAAGAATAAATAGACAAAGTTAAGTAAAATGATTAAATTAAGTTAAAGTAAAATAATTATATGATTAAATTAATAAAGTTAAAGTAAAATAATTAAATGATTAAATTGACAAGTTAAAGTAAGGCATAATGAATTTTACATAATAATGGATATATATATATATATATATATATATATATATATATATATATATATATATATATATACTTAATATGTATATATATGTATATATAAACTTAAATATGTATATATATATATATATATATATATATATATATATATATATATATACATATTTAAGTTTCCCAGGAGGTTTTTATTATAGGAATGCCCAGAGGCATTGCTTTAACACTCCCCCCCCTAAGAAGGTTACCGCCCCCTTCCCTTTCTACTATTTTGATATTACAAGTCCGAGTACCGACGAGGCCTCCTGACGACGCGACTGAGAGCGAAGTCGAAATTCAAGCTGAAATGCCTTCGACACTTCCTCTTTGCTGACGATTCTGCAGTTACCGCCCACTCAGACGTCGACCTCCAGCAACTAATGATCCGGTTCAGCCAGGCCTGTCAAGACTTTGGCCTCACGATCAGTCTAAAGAAGACACAAGTCATGGCGCAAAATGTAGATTCTCTACTTCACATCTGCATCTCTAACCACGAACTCGAAGTTGTCCATGACTTTGTGTACCTAGGCTCCACCATTTCTGACTCCCTCTCTCTGGACACCGAGCTCAATAAGCCAATCGACAAAGCCTCCGTCACCATGGCTAAATTGAAGACGAGAGTGTGGGGCAACAATGAGCTGTTAGAGCCTATCAAAGTTCATGTCTACAGTGCCTGTGTTATGAGCACCCTCTTGTACGGCAGCGAGTCTTGGACCATACGAGCACAATAGGAACACAAGCTCAACGCCCTCCACTTGCGCTGTCTGCGAAGTATTCTGGACATCATGTGACAGGACAAATTTTCCAACACTATTGTCCTGGAGAGAGCTGAAATCTCCAGCATGTACTGCCTGCTGAAACGGAGACGCTTGCGCTGGCTTGGGCAGTTGTGCGCATGGACAACGGCAGGATCACCAAACACCTTCTGTACGGCAAACTGACACAAGAGAAACGTACTACAGGCAGACCACAACTACGCTTAAAAGACATCTGTAAAAGAGACATGAAGGCCCTGAACATCGATACAAACAACTGGGAAGGCTCAGCCTCAGGTCGAGTGGTATGCAAAGGTTTGTCCAAATTTTAAAAGACACTGGTCCAACAGCCTAAATCCAAGATACAGAAAAAAGGCTTCCAACCAGAAAGATAGACCTCCATCATCATTCATCTGTTTGCGGTGCCAGATGCACTACCATTTCCGCATTGGATTGGCAAGTCACACCCGAGGCTGTTCCCAAACTCGATTAACATCCCAGAATGCAGATCCATAATCTTCCTAGACTGATGGGTGCCTACTAGTTGATCCCAGGATGGTAGGTAGCCCGCCAAGGCACCATGCTTACCAGACGGAACTCTGTACTTGTCGAAACACTCATCCTCGTACAAAGTGCGGGAAGAAAAGGTTGAGTGGATAACGGAGTGATAATAATAAAAATAAGTATAATAATATTTAATAAATAATAATGTAAACAAATTTTAGTGTCAATAAAAAAACCATAGATCTCATTTGCTTTTTTTATTATGAAGTTGAGTGCACTGAATTCGAATTTGATAACAAAATTTTCCATTATGGTATTGGTTATTAGTAGGATTGATTTTAGTTAATAAATAAGCCTAGATAGCTATTTGAAAACCATTACCATAATTTTTTTAAATTGGATGGAATAGTCGTCTGCTAATATTTAGGCCTAACGACTGACGTGAACTGAATTTAGAAAAGTTCGGGCGGGAGGTTTGTAAGAAAAAAGGACGATAAACAAAATAAACATATTTACAAAATCAACAAATGCGCAATGAGAGAATTGAATTAGAAAATAAGTAGTAAGCGGTTATTACAATTATACTAATGAATGATATAATTAAATTGAGAATTGTTAAGGGATACAACGTAAATATAATTGAAATATGGATTACAGGACGAGAATATCGGATGGTATTACAAGTATAATTGACTTGTAAAAAGGATGGGAAGTGTAGGATAGTATGGTTGATTTGTGAGGAAGGCAGTGAAATATAACGTAACTTAATGCGATGTATGAAAGGTGAGGTAAAGTAAGATAACAAAGGTAAGGTAACTATGATGGACTGTGAATTGGGATCTGCAATGAGAGAAGTAACCAGAATTAGGACCTACTCTTGTATGGCAGTTTGCAGAGAATAAGTGTGAGAAGACGAGTAATTAAACTAAGTATGATTTGTTTGGAGTTAAATGATTTAATGGAGAAGGAATGATTACTGACCTTTATGCTGAGAATGACGAGAGACGAGTGAGGAATATTTGTGTTCAATGTAGTTGAGCTGAAAGCGTGTTAGTTTGTATGTTTGACTACAGTAAGTGTTGCCAAAAAGAATGTATCCTAGCCACGATTTTTGGCTGGCAAATATATATTACAAAATATATATTGAAAATACATATACAAAATATTTGAGATTTTACATAAGATGTAATAGAAATTGTAGAAATTAATTGAGAAAATAAATGGATATTTTACATTGAATTTAAAAAGGAAAAAATGCTAATATTTATGGCAGTTTGCAAAGAATAAGTGTGAGAGGACGAGGAATTAAACTAAGTATGATTTGTTTGGAAGTTAAATGATTTAATGGAGAAGGAATGATTACTGGCCTTTATGATGAGAATGACGAGAGACGAGTGAGGAATATTCGTGTTCAATTTGGTTGAGCTGAAAGCGTGTTAGTTTGTGTGTTTGACTAAAGTAAGTGTTGCCGAAAAGGATGTATCTTAGCTATAATTTTTGGATGGCAATTATATATTACAAAAGATATATTGAAAATACATATATAAAATATTTGTGATTTTGGATTGATTATTTATACATAACTAAGTTGAGATTTTACATAAGATTTAATAGAAATTGTAGAAATTAAATCGAGAAATAAATGGATAATTTTACATTGAATTTAAAAAGGAAAAGATGCTAATATTAATGTAGAAGAGGTGCAGATAGGCCTGCAAATAGGCAGCTGTTAACTGCGGTAGTTCGTGTCTGCTGAACTCGGAATCTATGGCGCAAGCATACTTTCAATCTATCAATACTTTCAATCCTTGTGTAAGAGTAGTAGACATTACCAAGCGAACCTTAGAATTATGAGATAATAAAAAGTTACAGATAAAATTGGGTATAGGGCATCTCATCCCACAGGGGACAACTGTTGTAAAACATCATGCCGTAAGGTGGTATCATAAGCCTTCTCTATGTCAAATAACACCGCCAAGGCATGTTGTCCTTTGACTTAGGCCTCTTGCATAAAGTTCTATAAACGGACGAGGAGCAGGTCCTCAGTGCTCGGGTAGTTGCGGAACCACCATTGAAAAGGGGACTGCAAACCATTTGACTCAAGGAACCAATTAAGTCTAACGTTTACCAGTAAAGCGGCTGTTGTCGCCGTGTGAAAAATCGGCCTGGTTTATTTCTTGCATTATTTTCTTCTTCTTCTTCTTCTTCTTCTTCTTCTTCTTCTTCTTCTTCTTCTTCTTCTTCTTCTTCTTCTTCTTCTTCTTCTTCTTCTTCTTCTTCTTCTTCTTCTTCTACTTCTTATTTTTCTTCTTCTTCTCTCTCTCTCTCTCTCTCTCTCTCTCTCTCTCTCTCTCGGTGGTGGTGATGGTAGTTGTATTGTAGTACTCGTGGTGGTGGTAGTGGTGGTGATGGTGGTGAGAGTGGTGTAACGTAGTGGTGGTATGGTAGTGATATGGTGATAATAGTGGTGTAGTAGCAATGGTAGTAGTGTTAGTGGTGTAGTAGCAATTGTAATAGTGTTAGTGGTGTAGTAGTAGTGGTGGGGGTGTAGTAGTGCTGGTGGTAGTGGGGGTGTAATGGTGGTGGTGGTGGTAGTGGTAATAGTGTTGGTGGTGGTGCAGTAGTAATAGTGGTGGTGGAAGTGGTGAAGTAGTAGTAGTGGTGGTGGAGTGCAGTAGTATCGGTGGTTGTGTAGTAGTATTGGTGGTGATGGTAGTCTCAATCTCAAAATAAGAACCCCAATAGAGCCGTTAAACTCAAACAAGAATCCAATCTTGGAATTTGAAAAAAGATTAAAAAATCCTCGCGGCTAAACTTTGAAGTGAGAGACTTTTGTTTGGTCTCATTCAACAGAGAATTATCCAAACCTTCTTTTGGGTTCCCTCGTCCCACGGATGGGACCATTAGAATGAGTGGATTTCCCAAGATTTCGGAAATGCCACAAATGAAAAATGAAAACCTGGTTTCTCCATCGGAGCACTATGACCTGTATATCGGCCCCGGATCTTATTTACTTTCTTCCATACCTTTGTTGGGTGGGTGGAATAGGAGATAGATGAGACATATGTTGGTCAAAAAGTTTGACTGGCCTTCCGTAAAGTCCTTTAGCAAATAGCTCTAGTTCTATTCCTTTAAATTCGGTTTCGTGGCGTGGGGTTTCCACGCTATCAGCAGTGGCAAATTCGTAGACCAGAAGTGCGGATGCACAATCGCGATTCCACCATGGGGCAGATGATCTCAGAGTTTCAGGAAACCGAGGGGGTTGGTATGCTCAGCAACGTCACAGGAAAGGGACATTAAAAATACCACCGCTGAGTCAGTGTTGTAAAATCTCCCAAGGAAGCGTCGGTATACGCCCCTCGAAAACCGTCGTAATCGGCCTTCCTTAAGTCCCGTTACAGAGAGCGAGAGAGCTGAGGGGCAGGAAGAACAGGTTTTAGAACGAGGGGAGAGTGATCATTCCCGTGTAAGTCGTCCTGCACAAACCACTGAAACTCAGAGAAACAGTCTGAATAACACAACGGCACACCGACACAACTAAAAGTATCCAATTGTACATGATAAGAAGTAAAATCGCCGGAGTTAAGAGTAGATAAGGAATTCGGCATTAAAAGAGATTCAACAGTTCAGCCTTTACCATTAGAGGCAACGTCACCCTAAAATGGCTGACAGGCATTAAAGTCACCTGAGAATACAAAGAGAGAAGGAAGCTGCTCCAAACGACCCAGTAGGTCTGATCGGGTTACGACCAGATCTGATGATAGGTACAGGTACAAGGGGTAGTGTAGCGAGACTTCTATATTAAAATAGACACCCCACCCTGTGCTGTAGTTCAATCATAGGCGGGAGAATTGAAAACACAAAAATCAGGGATAAGTGGAAATGGGCGAATTCCAAGTTTTTCTTTAAGGCAAACAATAATGGGTTTGATGTCATGTAATAGAATTTTGAGTTCTTCCCACTTGGGAAGAAAATCATGACAATTCTACTGGAAGATAGGATCTATTATGTCTTACGGGCTGAAACAACTGTTGCTATTTTGCTAAGCCGTGCTGAAGAAGGTGGGATAATCGTTTAAGGCCGTCAAATAGAGCCAGGCAGAGGCAAACATGAAGGAAAATCCCTCCAATGACCCGCTGCGTTTTGTGATAAGATTATAAATAGTTATTGCATTGATGTTTCCTATGGTTCAAATCACTTACAAGTGCCTTTGAATGGCTAAATGAGGCTTATGCCACTAGATGGTGCCACCCAGCCAAGTCCGATGATAGATTTGAAATCTCCAGGGTGAATAACCCTATGTCCCATGCTCATATAGGTCATTTCATGGCTCTAAATGGGTACAATGGAATTTTACCCCCTTTGAAAAAAGAACTTTACTCCTCTAAAAAAAGCGACGCCTAGACCTTGCACTTCGCCGCAAATAAAAAGACCGTCTGCTACGCGAAGAACTGATAGGAGTTAAAGTACCAGTAGGTGGGAGAGAAGAAGAAAATAGGTTGAGGAGAGTTTGAACGATCGTTAGTTAAACTGAAGGAGGCTCAAATCTCAGTGGTAATGGTAACTCTATTATCGACTTTCCAGCACATGTTTGTAAATGAAGATTGGTATGAACATCACAGTGATATTCTTTTTGAGTCGAACTGGAGAGTGACACTGATGCTGAAGCACGACCATCTTGTGAGGTCTCAGGGGCTAGGTCATCCGCCTGAGAAGTGGGTATCGGGGCAGCACATGTACTTCTGCCACGGTGTACTGAAGGATAAGGCCATCATACTGGGTGGAAGGGATATTTACAATGGGTTTCATTTCGGATGAAGAAGCATTAAGGTTATTCAACGCAACCACAGGTGAATAATCGAAAATGTGTTCAGCATCAGGTCTCGCACGCTTGCTCTCAAGCTAAGGTGTTTAACAAAATGAATCCTTCCACTTTCGCAGGGGCTTAGATGGTTTGTCGCTTGTCGCAGGTGTGCCTGATTGAGCGGAACTCTCTAGTATATAATTCTGTATGCCGGCTACTGTCTCTCCCAGACTCTTGGGACAGAGACGTTCAGCGGTGAAATACTGAACCATCTTGAGGAGGGCGGCGGCTATTAGTATGGGGTGAGAACCTTTGGTGGGATCAAATGCCGTGTTTTGAGGCTGGTTCCTTATAGCCCCACGGAGAATATTGGAGTAGAAACGCCCAGATACGAGTAGAGCGTTGCTCCCTAACTCGATGGCTCACCTTCCAAATGTCTAAGTGCAACGAATCATGCATCAAAGGACTTCCTCTTCGAATATAAAACACTGGCATGTTTTAGCTATAACACTGTGGGAGCTACCACATTTGGCACAGCGCAGAAGTCTACTGCACTCAGGGTCATGGTACTCAGAAGAACAATTGACACATGTACGTGCATACCGACACATACGGCCAACAAGCTTGAACTTCTGGCATTTGAAATAGCGTCTGGTCAATTCAAAATAATGGCCTCTTGGTTCCGGAGTTACCAAGCCGTGACCTATTTAGGAAGTTCCTGGCGTTCAAACTTTAGAATTGACCTAGGGTTATTGATACAAGTGAAGCTGGCGGGCTTAGTCACCCTAAACACCTTACTAACACGTTGCCTTGTAAGCTTATTTTGTAGCCGAGGCAGGTCGTAATATTTTCAACTCATTAGATTTTATTACAACCTTGACGAAATTGGGCCAAGGATGAGGCGATACATAGAGTGTGACGTCTGCAACTGATGATATAGCTCCAACAGCATCGTGTTTGGTGTGAGATCCGAGGCCTCCGGCACAATGTCTTCATCACCAGGAGCCCTTATACAACATAGTTTATCAAAACGAGATTCGAAAGCAGCATTTAAATTAAAAAAAGTCAACTTTAGAAAGCGGAGCAGTGATATTAGATTTTAGTAGAAGAAAACGAGAATAATCTAATTCGGGGCTCCACTTCGTTGGCAGAAGGATTCAATGAGAAAAACTGGAATGAACAAAACTTAGAGCGCTTAACACGAGAACCCTTCTGGGATGGGTGACTACTCGCGAAGTAGGCTTGAGGGGGTAAACTGATCGAGAGACGACTTACACATAAACTAAATAAAAATGACTTCACCGAGCGGGCTCACTACCTAAAATAGAGCTCTACATGACGAGGTCCTGTATCAATGAGGAAAGAGTTCATCTCTCAACGGCCTCAGTGATACAACAGCTAGAATACTCCTATAACTACAGGGGGCTCAGACGGCAGCTCCGGACCAATGGCGTGCCAGGACCCTAAATGCCGAATTGACTACTATAAACTCACAAGGGGAAATTCCCCCAATGGGCTGACCGATTGACCAGGCAGTGCTACCTGGCATCCCGTTTGCCACAAAACCTCCATTTCGAAGAAGCGTGTTGCCACCTCAAGGTCACAACTCAGGAGAGAGGCTCAACTTCCAGAAGAGAGCCCATGGAATTACAGGATTTATACGTACGGGCAACATGCGAGGGAGGCGTAGGCCCCCAGTGAGATAGCGGAAATGAAGACTGTAATAGTATATAAATGATGCATAGATAAATTAGGTGACGAATATATTAGAAATAATACATAAATGTTGGGAGGAGCGGGGCAAATAAAAGTCAAGTTAGCAGTGAATACAGAAGTGAGGACTGATTCCCCTTTTCACTTGTGAGGAGGACGCCATGGGTCCGAGATTATTTGTCACATCATCCGTGTATTGCAAATTTAAGGTAGAGTCATAGACTCGGTCGCATGTCCGCTGTATAGATTGAATGCAGCGTGGAATTGGGCCAGGCCTGCACCGAGGTTGGAGATTTGTCCTTTGTACCCATTGATCGAAATGAACGCCTTGGGTTCGATGAGGTAAACGCAGAGAAGCCTTTCGAGGTTGTTATTAAGGCACAGTTGTAGATCTTGAATTGCATGCAATTTGGATACATCTCCACAAACTACGTCAACCCTTTCCCTTTTAACTTCTGCCTTTGCAATTTTCCTTGGATTGCTGTAATTGCAATTTTAATACTATATCTTTTCCTTAACCCAAATTATCTTGGATTTTGTATGTTACTTTCTTTGCCCATTATTTCTAATAGAGAAATTAGGCGAAAAATTTGACTCTGTTCGGGGGCCTTTCCGGCATTAATAATGAACTTCATATCCTCTATCATAAGGATGTCAGGAAAGTACCCATTATTCAGGAATTAATCGATGACCTTTGTTAGTCTCCCACTGGTATTAGAGGGAGGGTGACTTTTTCATAGTTCAATTTACTAATTCCTGAGTTCAAGCGCTCGTTGCTTGAAGGAGTGGATGACGTTTTACAGTTTGTTCTTCTTAATGATCGTTCGCAATCTCGCGAGTTCCTGTCTCTCAGGATTGACCTCATGGTGTGGGTGAGCTCTATGTATCTCATCATTTAGTTCGTCTATTATCCTTTATTCGTTATCAAGGTCGAAGTAAAGGGTTGCCTTCTGGGCTAATATCAAAGATATTCGCTCAGTACTGCTTGAATTTTTCTTCGATATCGTTCGGTCCAACGATAGGCTGTTCGTTTTCGTCTCTCGACTCGATTCTGTTTATGCGAACACAGCCACTTAACTGCTTGATAATTTTCCAGAACTCCTCAAGTAGTGCTTGTTGGTCAAACGGTGCAATTTTCTTTTTGGTTCCAAACTTCCTTTTGTTGATGTTAGATATCTTGGGTTAGCTCTGTCTTTAGTCTCCTCGCTTGCAGAAAAAGAGCCCTATTGGCCCCCGCAGTACGAATTCGATGCATGAATAACATCATGTAGTTTTCTATCTGGCATGTGGTAAGGTTTTATATACTCGCCAGAGGGACAGATTCTTGGTCGGCCTGCAATAGTGCATTTTGTATTTTACAGATCTCTGCATCTATTTCCTCAAATGTTCCGTCTTCGAAATTCAATTGAGCGTACATCAGTAGCATGGTCTTATTGGCGTCCCAATCAACTCTATGGTATCTTTTTCTTAGAGTGCTTGGATAGGGTTTTGACTAATGCTTGTGAGTATCCCCATGTGATTGCTGCACGGGATGACAAGTAGTGTCATGTAGTAGTTAAATGGCATACTTGTGCTTAAAAGAACAATCTCCGGCTTCGTGAAGCGGTTCTGAATGATGAAGATATGAAACTCGGGTCTTAGACGCTGCGGGGTTTATTTCTACTTGGAGGTCCAAGTTCCTGCCAATTGTGTTCCTGTCCGATTTTTATATTCTCGCGTTGAGGTCACCCATTAACATAGGTGGGCGTTATCGCGATAATTTAAAAGAAACATTCAACAATGTTTCTTTTAATTGCGTCATTTGAGCGAAAAATAGATTTTACTGAATTCCAATTAATTAGGTGATTATTTTTTGGCATATAAACAAAAAACGCACTATTGTTTACAGC
Organism: Ceratothoa steindachneri; assembly: GCA_963969495.1. Lineage (NCBI taxonomy): Eukaryota > Metazoa > Arthropoda > Malacostraca > Isopoda > Cymothoidae > Ceratothoa > Ceratothoa steindachneri. The sequence goes on from OZ018332.1 coordinate 36,087,961, forward strand.
TCTCCTAACATTGTATTTATGCTGATTAATACGGACAAATAATTGCTTACCTGTCTGTCCAAAATATTTACTTGGACAAACAGGTCATTCGACTGAATAGCCTCCACCAATATTATTACAATTATTGTGAACTAGTATATTCTTTAGAGTCGACTCGTATTTGAAAGCAACAGAAATATTAAAGGTTTTTAAAAGCCGGGGAAGGTCAATGAAACAATCAAAGAAGGGTAAAACCAAAATGTTTTTAACATCAAAAAGGACAGCAGAAACTGTATTATAGAACGTCTTTTTTTTGCAAAGGAAACGGAGTTTATGGCCAAGTTCAAAGATATTGGAGAATTCCAAATCCATCTATTTAGGACTAACGATTCGAAAAGCCCATAAAAACATTAGGGGAAAAAACGGAACGGTTGACTTTGGGACTATGCGCAGAGTAAAAATAAATATGAGAGTTTGAATTAGTAGATCGAAAAAGGGAAGATTTCTATTATCTTCAACTCCATGGGTAAATTTAATGGAAGGGACGAGTGAATTAGGTTTGATAAAAATGCTATTAACATCTTTAGAATTAGGCCACAGGCAAATGACATCATCAATATACCTCTACCAAACAACAGGGAAGTCAAGGATAATAGGGAGGAGACTTGTTTCGAAGAACTCCATATATAAGTTAGAAAGAACAGGTGAAAGGCAGTTATCTCTTGGCTAATCCCAACTTTTGAAGAGAATATTTACCTTCGAAGTAAAACTTACAATTTTGGGTACAGGGTGAAATGAGGTTCATAAAAATAGTAGAGGGTACAGGAAGGTCAATATTTTGCAATTCATCATTAAGGATATTGAAAAGATCTTCAACAGGAACCTTGGTAAATAATGGGCAGACATCTAAAGTAGCAAGGGTAAAAATACTGCATGGCATTGAGTTTAGAAATAAGGTCGTAGTTATTGGTAACATGTGAATAAAAAATGGTCCCAACTAGAGGTGTAAGAAAAGAAATAGGCCATTTTGACAGAGCATATGAAACAGAACCAACAGAACTTATAATAGGGCGTAAATGGAAGTTAAGATCCTCTAGTGTTGATATAATCTGTTGTATATCAATTCAAGTGTGTCGGCTGCAATGCCTGCCACGTAGGCCAAACTAGCCTACATCTTAAACAGAGGGTCAAAAAACATCTTGGATTATACTATAGAACTCAAAGACCCTCAACTACATACGAAATCGTGCAGAAAATACTGACCACCTTATTTCATCGGAACAATTTTCCATTCTCTTTGGGGATCCTTCAGTCCATTTATTCAGAGTATTAGAATCGCTCTATGTTAAAAAATAACAACAAATCAACACTCAATGAAACTGATTACTCCTTCCCCATACGTATCTCTTTAACACTACAACCTACGAAGTTAATTTCATGCTCCTTTGTCGTTTACTTTTTCATTCTTGGCAAGGAACGACTATCTGCGTAAGATAATGTGCATATTCTTTTTTGCATCATTCACGTGTCCGGTTCTTTTTAATTTTATACTTTATCATATTTGTGAGAGGATGCCCCTCGAAGGACCAGCTTGAGAAGAAGCCCCCCGGAATACCCCTTTCAGCCCCTTCGCTCCAAACCACGTGCTCCTTGGCGTGGGAATTTTGGAATCATCGAGAAGGAAGCAGTCCCGCGCTGGGTCTCTCGACCCAACTGTATTTGCTTATGCAAGACGCACCTCGCTCTCTCTTCCCCGCGATAACGCCGAGTTCTCGCCCCCATGCCAAACTGGCATTTCCTTCCCCCGCGAGCCCGGCTGTACAAACTCAACCTCATATTCTGAGGCAAACTTTGCTGCCAGATCCAACTCGTTATCTCGAACCAAGTTTGCATAGACTAAAGTTGAAAATCCTCTGGGGACGGCCATGCCCTAGGGCCATCTATCTGAATAGCCACCGGGCTTTTCGTTGTAATCCCCTGATTACACCCTTCCGTCAATCTTCACCTGCATCCTTTTTTAATTGACTCCCCACTCAAACTTAAATAATATCCATTATTCGAATTAACGATAATTTTTTACTCCCCGCTTAGCTCTATCATATTGTAAACTGTCACGATCCAATTAACTATCCTTATAGAGCAATTTGTTCCCCTTTTTGTATATATATATATATATATATATATATATATATATATATATATATATATATATATATATATATATATATATATATATGCCCCGTTTATATATATATATATATATATATATATATATATATATATATATATATATATATATATATATATATTAAAATTATACTCGTATTTTGGGGTCTTGATCTATATATATCTTTGAACTGCAACTGGGCAAGCCATTAGATAAATCCCTGCCAAACATAAATGCACTCAAAATCAAGGAGGCGGCCTTCCACTCCTTTAATTGCTCTAAAGAATATCGCAGACGGCCCGGGTCGGCTATCTGCCCGTGTTTGTGCATGCGCCCTTACTCTGAGCGGGTGTTCACAGGCATACCTTGACAATATTTTAACTTTACTCTCGCTTCTTTGGCTTTATTTGATGCGCCTAAAGCTTGTTTGTTTTTAGTGTTTTTATTATTCATGTTTTTTTTTGTTAATGTACATATGTCGCTAAATTGATTAGTTTCTTTGACTTTAATAGAATCAATGAAGATGCTCCGATGTGTGGAACGAAACGTTTGACAGAAATATATGTCCTTTTCCATCTACTCGACGGTCTTCATTTTCCTGCTGAGATTATATATATATATATATATATATATATATATATATATATATATATATATATATATATATATATATCTATATATATATATATATATTTATATATATATATATATATATATATATATATATATATATATATATATATATATATCTATATATATATATATATATATTTATATATATATATATATATATATATATATATATATATATATATATATATATATAAAAGTAGAGTACTCACATATTATGAGATGGATTTACAAACCTGATGTCGGAACACTTTATAAAGAAACCTTGTTCGATGCAAGGAAGGGCACAATGAAGCCAGCTAAGCTTGTTTGGAGCAGTTTCCAAGCAAGGTGGTTCCAATATTTTTGAAAGGCATTTCAGAGAGTTTTCTTTAATATAGGCGAATTCTAAATTTAGTTTCAGTTCAATTGATATATATATATATATATATATATATATATATATATATATATATATATATATATATATATATATATATATATATCGTATGTTATGGTTGTTCTCTCATCACTCCGCCCGCTCAAGTTGAATTGACCGAAATTCATGAAATGATACACCCTATATCGAACATTATGCTAAATATAACATTTTTCCTCTCTATACCCCCCCCCCCCCCCGTCAAGTCTGTCTACGGTATATTTGCCGCATTCAACATCTCCCTTTCTCAAAGGTTTACAAGAGCGTCTTCTTCCCAGGATCTGTCGTTGCCTTTGACAAGTCTCCATCCATACACCGGTCCCTGGGATTTCGTGTAGCGTAGCATATTTTTCGTTTAGGCCCACTCAACTTAGTCCTGCTCTTCTTATTCCCGTCCAGCCCCAATGGACATTGCCCTTCTCAAATATTTCCTTCGTTCTCTTTGACATGGAGAAGTCTCTGGTTGACCCACGTGTTGCACATGCTATGTTTCTTGAATATGCGACATCTCACACTTCATCATGTCAGCTCTTCACAAACGGATAAATAACTGAAGATGGTGCGGGGGCTGCTCTGGTGTCAACGGAGGCTATAGTCTCTGGGTCTCTACCGTGAGCAGCTTCCATTTTACCAGCAAGCTTTATGTAGTTTTCATAGCTTTACGCCTTTTTATCTACCCTGCATTTAGGTGCCTTTATGTTTTTTGTTGATTAGAGGAACGTATTATACAAACTTTGCTCTTTATCTTCTGCAATCCTCTTGTCTCCAATATACATTCTTGGATGGCCAGGAAGTCTCCTAGATATAAAGTAGAGTTTTGATGAGTTCCTAGTTTTGTCGCAGTCTATGGCAACGAGTAGGCCGCCGAGGTAGCTCGAATTTCGGCTACCCCGACATCAACTTGTTGCAGTTTGCCATATCGTGATTTTAAACCCCTTATTACTACATTTGGGTGACTCTGGCGGTCAGAATGGAATGACTACATCGATAATAAGCTGCATTCTATTAAGCCCATGGCTTTACCGTGGGATAGCAGTTGTCAATCTCATCGGAGCTCTGAGGTGGCCCATTTGTCGCTTTTGAATCGGCCACACACGCCTAATACATGGACATTTGATGAGTAGCTATGAGGCCCAACAACGCCCCCATATACCCCTTCTGTTTATTCTCTATATAAGTAAGTTATTTATTTGTTCGAGTGTCAACCCTTCTCTGCCTTCTGTCTGGAATGCTTCTCATCTATGTTACGTGTCCCATGAAACGATCGACCACTCTTCCTCTTAGCTGATGGTTCTTCTTCTAACACTAAATCCCTATTACGATGTCTAATACGGTCTGGGTTTTTTTCACCCTATAGTTAATAATTTTACCTTTTTAATTAACTATAAATACAAATGTTAGGATGCGCGCGTCTTTTTTCTCTTGGTGAGGGGCAATAGGTCCCTAATTAATCGTTTTCGATTTTAGTTAGGCTATGCCGGCTAATGTTATTTATTTTATTGCCCCAGGGCCCTCTTTTTAATCTGTTTATCGTGTTTTTTTTTATTTTAAACGTGATACTTTTGTATTTTAATGCGTCGCACTCTTTTATGCTTTGCCGCTCCCTAGTCTTTTCAGATTTTAGAGTCATATGCTCTGTTACAAATAATATCTCTTTGGAAAATTAAATGTAGCCCTTGCTGCTCGGACTAGTACCGAATACTGTCCCCAAAAAAACTGAACACAGGTACTCGGTAAAATTGACTTGGAGGCCAAAAGAACCCCCTTAGATAACTTCAAATAAAACTATCCTCTGCAGGCGGATTGAAAATTGGATTAGTCCACATATCAAAAAGGAAATAAATGGCAAACCAAAAAAACAACAACAACAAAAACGAACATAAAAAATGACTCAAAGATAAGGAGGTAGTTCAATTCCGGAAATACACATATTTTTAAAATCATATGCGAGACGAGTGATCGTCAGTAAAGTTCTCTATAATGGCCCCCTCTTCAATATGATTCACACAACAAACCTTGAATGAGAAAAATTTGCTCGCAGTGCAGATGTACTTCCAATCGCTACCTTATTTTCGCCAACTGCCCGAACAAAGGCACAGTTATGTGCTCTGAATGTGACTCAGTTAGTGATCACAACTAGCGCCCCTGCACATCAAAGTAAAATAAGTGCCTTAACTGTAAGGGAAACCTCCGTACCCTCGCTCTGGTCAGTTTGGAGAGAATGAAAATTACGACAAGCAAAGAGCATGGACAAATGAACTAATAAGAAAAGCGCAGAAACACCTCTTACGTCTAAGCCACCAAACAATTTCCCTACGGTAACTCACAGACCCCAGACGCTACCCTTGTTCTCCAGGCTTCCTCCCTTGTCGAAATCATGACATGCATGCTCATGTTTATGAACATTGTGGACCCATTATTCTACCCTTACACAAATAACGACATGCTAAGGACTAATGGGTTTGAACCTATGGTCTCAACCCAGGAAGGCAAACTCTGCATGAATGTTTAAAAATGGCCTCAATGGCTGCATCAATGCCCTGTAGGGGTGCGAAAATGTATGAGAGAAAATTCCTTCCAACTCGATAATATAAATGCCGATAAACTTACCAACAATGAGACGGACTAAGGCCAGTCGTTTGGCTAGAGTATTGGCGTTCAAATCCAGCGGTACAGCGTTCGAAACTCAACAGTCCCAAAACTTTTATGAAGATCTCTCAAGAAAGAAAACGGAAGAAAAACGCTTGAAGGACTAACTCAACAAGAATCAAGAAGAAATCAAAAACTCAAGATAAATGGAAAAAATATGAAGATGCATCAAGAAAGAAAAACGAAGATTAAGGACCAGCCCAGCTCAAGAAAGAATACGGAAGTCAAGAAAAAGTGAAGACAAATGTTTGAAGGGCCAACTTAAAGAAATAAGGAATTTCAGTTAAGAAGAAGAAAATGGATTCGAGGAAGACAACCTGCATCGAGAAAATCAAAAGTGAAAAGCAAGATGAACAAAAAGTCAATGAATTTTCGTTGCGATGACTGTAAGTGTCCTGCCAGCTTTTGAAATAATTTAAAGGACCTTACAAGGGTATAGGGGACTCAATTTGAGCTGTTTGATCCTTTCCTCACCGAAATTTTCATGTGTGGTGTCCAAAAATATATTAAGCCTCTGAGACTAATGTCATCATCTACTGCTGTTGACCAGCTGCCAAAAGCAACCAACCGACCAGCTATATAAAAATTCATCCGTAAATTGGGGGTAGCGTACAAAATTACGGCATTTAAGCTAATTATAACAATTCGCATGTTCGGGTGATGTCCTATTGAGCCTCGATTTTCCTTCGGCTCACGACCTCTTGGTCGATTCTCTTCATCGCAAGCTTGTCGATCGCAAAACTTTACTTACTGTTTCAGATTCATACTCACCTTCTCAGAGTTTCTTCCTTCCTATTCGTCTCCCACCCATCGAGCCCCCATTTCAACGCCTTCTGCAGGAGTTTACCGACCTTACTGATTCAGCTTTGAAGGATAGGACCATCAAACATAATGTGGTGCATTGGATAGAGACGCCAGGAGGACATGCATTCTCGCGGCCTCGTCGTCTAGCCCCAGATAGACTCCCTCATTACCTTGGTCCTCCACACTCAATATTGTTCCCAAATCTTGGCCGCCGGGGGAATTCAGAGCCGTTGGGGATTACAGAGCCTTAAACGCGATAACAACCCTTCACCGTTATTCATTAACTCATCTCTCTTCCAGGTGTACAATCTTTTCTCGCCTGAGTCTAGTTCGTGTTTTGAACCAGATCCCTATTCACGCAGACGATGTTTCAAAGACAAAGATTACCACTCCGCTTGGTTCAAAGCAGGAACTAGACCCAGGCGGGAAAAGATTGTACACCTGGAGAGAGATGAGTGAATGAATAACGGTGAGGGGTTGTTATCGCGTTTAAGGCTCTGTAATCCCCAACGGCTCTGAATTCCCCCGGCCAAGATTTGGGAACAATATTGAGTGGCAGCGTTATTAATTTTAACTTGTATTTTCTTAATATTTCTTACAAGTTTTTTAACGGGGTCTTCGAGGCGAAAAAAAACATCCGCGAATGGCATTCTTTATTCCTAGACGTCTTTCGACCATGAAAGGTCATCTTCAGGGAATGAACAGAAGTGGAATTATTCATTGGACATATAAAGTCGGGAATATAGTAGTATAAGGTGTTTAGTAGGAGAAAAATAGTGAGGAAAAATGAGGAAATTTATAGAAAAGCGAAAATGAAAAGTAGAATGAAAGACAGGTCCCTGGTGATAGGGCATCTCTGGCTTTCTTTGCTTTTTGAAATATATGTTATATATATATATATATATATATATATATATATATATATATATATATATATATATATATATATATATATATATATATATATATACAAAGGGCGGTTAATAAATTTTGCAAATCGGTAGGGCAAAACAGAGAAAGGGAGATGGCTGTTTGTGGGGGTGTTAGGACAAGTTATGACAAGTCAGGACCTGCAGCTGCACGCTCCTGCCTCGTCTATTTAAGAAGGAGTAGCTGATCGCAGATCGTCAATCACAAATTTTTCCACAATGGAGAAGGTTGAGCACCGCGAAGTGATCAAATTTTTGACCAAGGAAGGCAAGAATGCAAAAGAGAACCATGAACGCATGGTTGCAGTGTACGCCGACACCGCCCCTTCCTATGCAACCATTGCTCGCTGGAATAAGGAGTTCCGCCATGGTCGTGAGTCCCTTGAAGATGACTCCCGTCCAGGACGCCCGTCAGATGTGACCAACGAAGACAATGTCGCCCGTGTGGAGAGGATGATCCTCGAAAATCGACGGGTGAAGGTTGAAGAAATCGAGCGAGAACTTGGAATATCACATGAAAGTGTTATCAACCTCATCCATAGCAATTTGACCATGACCAAGTTCTCTGCCCGTTGGGTCCCTAGAAACTTCACGCCTATGATCAACTTCAACGTCGTCAAAGTCCACAAGGCCAGAGTTGCACAAGCTGCCCTGCGCGAGTGCGGATTCGAGGAGCTCAACCATCCCCACTACCGTCCAGATCTGGCCCCTAGCGACTACTTTTTTATTCCACCAGCTCAAGGCTACACTGCGTGGACGCTGGTTTGGGGACGATGAAGATGTCCAGCACGCCGTCCAGGAGTGGATTGAACAGCAGTCGGGAGATTTCTGGTTGTCGGGAATTCGAAGCTTCAGGGATAAGTGGCGCAAGTGCATTGAAGTCGAGGGTAGTTATATTGAAAAATAATAAAACACTTTTCCTCATATCTCGTTTCCTTATATCCGAATTTCCGAATTGCAAAACTTATTGACCGCCCCTCGTATATATATATATATATATATATATATATATATATATATATATATATATATATATATATATATATATAAGGCATTCAAGCAATTGTAGCAGCGGGTATTTTGCTCTCTAATGCTTTTTGTGAAGACTTTGCATCTTCTTATCTGGGTTGTTTATTTGTACTTTTTGTTGTTTTGGGAATTTTTGGCGAGTTTATCGCGCTAAAATTTGGGGGAAAAATTAGAAAATTAGCACTTTGCTAATTTAGTGAAAAGATTTGCATGGCTTTGTTTCGGTTAGGTATTGTGAAAAATCTAAGTGAACCTTGGGTCTACGTCATCATCAATGAGTAGTCTGCTGCTTTTAAAAGTTTTTGTGTGTCCTATACCATCAAAGTCCATGTGCTCGAGTATAAACTTGGGAGGGAGGTGCTAGTGTACTTTGTCCCAAATCTTGCTTGCTCTCAGGTGAAGCTCCACGTTTATGGGGGTTAACTCCAGTTCACCATGGAGTTCACTCTGCCTTGTCCGTTCTCTCCTTCGGGTTCTCGTTATAATAGAGACAGCCTTATTTTTCACCCTTTGCAGTTTAAGGACTTGGGTCTTGGGAATCACGTTGGTAGGGACCGGCGGATACAGGAGTTTTGATCGAATGCATGCATTTTAGATCTTTAATTTGTTGGAGTTACACAGGTTTATGTATTTGAAAAATTCCCCCAAGTCCCTCCGTGCATTCGATGTAGTTTTAGACGTGACTCCCATATCCACGAGTCGTAATCAGGAGCCCCAGAGCCGTGACCTCCGTGCGGTATGGGATGCGTGCACCCCCCACACGGATGTCTGCAAGGGTCCGTCGGAATAGTGGAATTACACGGAACTTTGGGGCATTAGTAGATATCTTCCATCTTCTCTCGAAAGAGTTGATGTTTTCGTTTTCTACTGCCGTACTCTGTGTCATGTAATTCACATTCCGATAAGGTGTCCTACAGATCATGGTTACATATATCGTTCGCAAATTGGACGTGTAACGAGTCTTCAGTCAGAGGTTGGGGAAGGTCGATGATGTATATGTTGTATAGCAAGGGGCTTATACACCCGCCTTGTGACACCCCCGTCTCGAGCTCAAACTCGGGGCTATTGAAACCTTTAATGTTAACAAACGCCCCCTCTCCATTACGTATTCGCATAGGATCCTTTCAAGTATGGGATTAAGGCCCAGTTGTAAGATTTTGTATTGCAGGTCTCTCCATACTTTGTCAAAGGCCTCTTTGACGTCACGGAGTACCGGATTTGCGTGGCGTCTTTCAGCTTTACTTTTGCCAACTTCTCGGTGATCACGGCTAGAGGCGTGTCCATTCCTCGCTTCCTTCGGAAGCCATGTTGTTGGTTATTGTGAGAATTATTATGCTCGAGGAACGTATTGACTCTGTTAGCCAATATCTTCTCGAAGACTTTCCCTGCAAATTCTAAGAGAGATATAAGCCTGAAGTTAGCTGGTCTGTCCGGTGGCTTACCGGCTTTGGGAATAAATATAATTTTTGCTACCTCCCAGTGGTCAGAGAAGTAACCAACGTTCAGGCACGCATATATGATATTCATGAGCCCCAATAAAATGTTAGGCGGGGCTCGAATAAAATTCTCCCTTGTCAGTCCTGTACGCCCTGGTGCTCGCTGGCGAAAGGATTTTAAGATTTTTGAGAGTTCTTCGGCAGTAATTCTACCGCCGAGTCCCTCCATTTCCCTTTCCTGCGATACACAATGATGAGGATGGGTTCTGTGTATCTGGTCGTTCAAGTCGTTTATTATTCCGTCTTTGAAGTCTAAAGCAAAGTTATCATTCTCTTCCGGGGATATCTTAAATATAGATGCCCAGAAGAGCCTGAATTCCTCTTCAATTTCTTCTGCGTCCGTAATTTCGGTATTGTCACGTGTAAGTTTTATGGTCTTTTGTGGCTGTCCGCCTCTTAGTTTTTTTACTGTCTGCCAGAATGTACGTGACTCATTTTCTATATTTAGTCCGTCTATCAAATTGTTCCAAAGTACATTCTGTTGGTCCCTAATAAGAGTCATTAATTCCGCGCGTATCTGTCGTGTTCATCTGTGCCTAGTAATGTTGGGGCCAGTGAGGTTCACTTCATTGATCCGTTCCCCGTATTCCATCGCGAGGGATTTCATTCTAGGGGTCCAAGAAAGGGCAGGAAGAGTTTTATATTTAACTCAGGGAATGGCTTCCTTATCAGCTCTTAATAAATTATCATTAATTTTATCCAACTCCTCATCATTTTTTTCTAGGGTGGCCTTTAGTTAAGGGGTCAGTATTGTAATTTTCAAGGAGTTTTTTATACTTATCCCAGTTGGCTCGAGCGTAGCTCTTGCGTTCGGGAAAGGGACTTGAATGGGGAAGGTTGAAACTTTTATAAGGATAGCCTGGTGGTCGCTGGGAATAGGGGGACCCGGCTCAATGAAGTAATTGTAAGGGAACAGAATGCTAGTGAGCACTATATCTGGCTTGGTGGCTGATCTGTGTGTGATGTATGTGTGGAAGTTTGGTCCAATTCTTGTCATAATTTGTCTTTCAATAAGTGTCTCAAGATTCCTGCCTGCTGGGTGGTCGATGTGTAATCTGAGGCAGCACTCCTCGCATTGAGGTCGCTGGCAAAAAGAACGGTTCTGCCCTGACAACAAAGTTGCAGGAAGTTGTAAAGAGGCAAATACCCTCTCCTTGGGGGCTGGTACCAAGTTGCCAGGACCAGGGGGGCCACTGCCGTACGGACATCAACAGCGAGGTATGACTAGTCGAGTCCACTTATTGATCTGAAGTTAGACCTCTTTTCAAAGCTATCGCGCATCCGTCGAAACGTTCTCCGCTGTGATTTTTGGTTAAGGATTCGTAGGGGAAAATTTTTATCGTGTCTAGGTCATTTATCCCATGTTCTGAGATAAATATAACGTCTGGGTCACATTATCATATTACATTACCGTATAGTATTTTTTTTGTTCGTCCAGCCGTCAGAGTTAAAATGTAATATTTTTAATGTCTCCATTGTCTAGTTCACTAAAGATTCCTATGTGTGGTCGTGTTTGTTTTTGGACTTATTCTCTTACGAGCTTAGTTCCTTGTGGAATGTTTTGTGGCGTGATTGTTTTTCATGTGCGTTTTTTCCTGAATTTGCCGTCCGTTAGAGTAATAAAGGTTTTGGGTGCCAGTTGGATCAAGCCTTGGAGTAAAGCCTCCTTGACTTGTTTCTCGTTGTAGTCACCCGAGGTGAATTCCAATTTGTATCTTCCGGATATTACTCTTTCTGATACATCAAGGACATCTATCTCCTTAAGGAAATGGGACCTTTCAGTAGCGAATACCTTCAAGTTAATTTTTCTTGAAAGGTAAGCGTGCCTAGATGTCCCCTTACAAGAAGAGGACGATCTCGGACGTCTCTGAGGCTGTGAGATTTTCCGTGAGCGAGGCGAACACTTCTCCCCCCCCCCCCTCAGGTCTCGCTGTCTCAGTCACCGTAGCCTTATTATCTACCTCTCTCTCTCTGTGTGTGTGAGAGATCGAGTTTGTGTTTTGTGAAATTTGCGTGTTGTTCTGTTTTTCGAGGGCGTGGCTTTGCTGCCTGAGCCTGGATCCTAGGATTCCTGGAGAGAGATCGGGCGCTGCTGGGGGTGGGGAGCTTCTGGCAGCTAGTCTCGCATTGGGGTTTGAGACTAATCTGTAGGATCTTCTCCGACCGTGGATTTGGGGGAAACCACATCTTCTCCATTCCATTATGCACCCCAAGGATGGGAGATTTGCAATGTGAGCATAATAGATGCAACACATAATTTTTGTCAAGTTCTCGTTCTTGACGTGGAGATATGTAGGATTTCCCTTAGACTCCGCAACAGCAGCTTTATCAACCTTGGCGTAGGTACTATTCACTTGGTTTTATTCTTCCTTTCTCTTTTGGTTAGGGTTTTCTTCCAAAGTTCTGTCTTGACAGGGCAAGCCATGGAGAGCGTCTTATGTTCGCCTGCACAATTCAGGCACTTTATAGAGGTGCTATTACAGCTCCTCCAATAATGTGCATCCGATGAGCAGATAGAGCATAAAAGAACGTTCTCCTTGGAGCAGGCGCTTGTAGTGTGCTCCTCGTAGTTGTAGCATTTGAAGCACATAGGAAGGTCGATAAACTTCTCACCTTAGATCTGCCCAGGGCAGACACGGAGGTTGAAGAGGAGCATACCTTCCCCCGTGGCTTTTACCGCCATTGTCGTATCGCGAAAGACTATTTTGATTACGTGTGTGTATTCTTTGAACTTAATTATCTCAGATACTTTCGCCCAGCTGTGTTTTTTTTCACTTCATCATGAATTTCTTCAATGCTGTGCCCTCCAACCCATGGAACGAGGCAGCGAAGGATGATACTTCGATGTGTTTTTATTTGCGGTGGGGTGTGTGGTCTAAGGTTGAGTGTTTTCAGGCATTCTGCTGCTTTAGGAGAGGTGAGTGTTTCGCAGTCACTCTCATTTGAGCAAATAGTCGCCAAACCATTATGAGTGTTGATAAGTCTTACTAGAGCAATCCCTAGATCCCCGTAAATTTTAGCGAAGACCCTCCCCTGATCAGGCTTGGGGCCATCGGAGAGGGTCTTCATCGATATCCACCGGGTCTCCCTCATTTATCCTTCCATATCCTCACATGTAAGGATTGGAAGAAATAAACTTAAACAGAAAAGTTCCCCGCAGAGTGATTATGTGTTTGTCTGTGTGCGTGTGTGTAGTTTGAGAGAGACTTATCACCAATTTTTAAGAGAAAAAGGAGAATTTCAGGAAAGGTGTCTCCGTCCCCCAAAATATAATTTACAAATGACACTTTACCTTCGGTGCAGGGCGCGTATCGAATGCCTACAGGTTATTGTCCGACCAAGGAGACTCGATGAAGGGTTGGGAGGGGGAGGGGGGAAACAAGTTGACTCCTCGCCACGGGCGCACAAAAGCAAGTGAAAAATTTTACAATTTTAATGCACAAAAAATCGTAATGAAATTTCTTAACAGCACTGCTAAAACTTGTCCAAAAGGATTCATCAAACGCGCGGGACAACGTACAAAACTCGGTGCGATATAAATGTAGGCACTAGCACAGTTTTCACGAAAGCAGAGAGAATTAGACGAGCTAAGGCAACCATAGCAGTCGTGGAATTATTCAAAAATTGCTACATTATATATAGTATTTCTACGCGAACATAAATATTACAAAAATTGGCCAATCATGGCGCGGGAAATTTTTAAGGGAAAACTAAGCGCTACAAGAAACATATAAAATTGGAAGGCTCAGATTGTTTGACTATTTGTCGCTCCGATCTAGTTCTCTGGCAAAGGAGGCAAAGGAAAGTGAAGTTTAAAAACGTGTTTCTTTTAACGGCGGTCAACTCGGAGACACCGAGATGTCGGGAGCATTGTTTCCAGCTGAAGTTGCCCTTAAATTGCCGGTTTATTCATTTGAATAATGACGGTTTCGGCCATCCGCAATCTTGTGCGGTTTTCGAGTCTCAGGATGATGGAGGTCTTCTTATTCAGTTTTTCACGGGTTAGTGTAGTGCCATGAGAGTGGGCGTGTTTTTTAATCGCGCCATCTTGAAGGTGAGCTGTCAGTCGCTTTGACAGGGTTGTGGAGGTTACGCCGATGTACTTTGAATTGCGGTGTTCGCAGTCACCGACTTTGCACGAATATTCGTACACGACGTTAGACTCCTGGAGTTCACTCATCGGAGGGAGACAGCTGTTCTTCATGATGCAACGACTTGTTTTCTTGGTCTTGTTGTATATAATTAGATTAATATCCGTATTAGGGTCGGTTGGGGTCACGTTACGATGGAGAATGGCTTTGAGGGCCTTTTCGTCTTCACGGTAGCCGGTGTTCATATTGGCCTTGTAATAAAGGTCGATATTATTCTTCTTCGGAGTATACCTGACGCCAGGACCAGCAGCTGGTCCTGGCGTCAGATTCATACTCACCTTCTCATAGATCCTTACTTTCTATTAGTCTTCTACCCATTGAGCCCCCATTCCAGCGCGTTCTGCAGGACTTTCCCGAACTTACCCTTCCACCTTTGAAGGATAGGCCCATCAAACATAATGTGGTGAATCGGATAGAGATGCCAGGAGGACCTTATTTTCTCGACCTCGTCGTCTAGCCCCAGATAGACTTTCTGCAATGCGTAGATCTTCCTATTCACCTTGGCCATCTCCACTCCATATTGTTACCAAATTCACATTGGGGTAATTCAAGGGAGTTGGGGATTAATGAGCCTTATACATGATAACAACCGCTGACCGCTATTTATTGTTGCACATAACCGAATTCACCTCATCTCTCTCTGGCTGTTCAATCGTTTCCGCCTGAATCTGATTCGTGCTTTCAACCATTTCCCTATTCATCCATACGATATTTCAAAGACTAACATCACCACTATGTTGGCTCTTTTGATATGATCAAAATGCCCAATAGCTTGCGAAATTCTGGCTAGACATTCGAGCGTTTATGGACCAAGTTCTGAGAAATCTTCACTTTATCTTTTGCTACATTTATGACCTGCTAATTGCATCTTAATCGCTCGATGAACACCTTTCTCACCGTGTCATATCTTTCCTCGCATTAAACAGTATGGTATTGTACTCAATACTTCCAAGTGTATTTTTGATGTCTCTCAACTCTCCTACCTGCGACATCATGTTTAGAGTGTCGGGATTAGCCAATTCAAAAGCAAAATTACCGCGATGCGCAATTTTGCTTAACCCACATCACGCAAGTAATTCAGACGTTTATGTGGCATGGCCAACTTCTACTACAGATTCACTCCAAATTGTGCCCATGTCATGCAACCTATAAACTCTATGCTGTCTAAGACCAATATAAAGCTCTCCCCTCGAGTGGTCTACTGGGGCATGCGATTCATTTTCTTGCGCCAAAGAGGCTATTTCCGCACAATGAAATTTACTCATCCTTCTCCAGGAATCCTTATCATCGTCACCTTAGACGCATCATCAACTCACGTAGGTGTGTAGATAGAGGGGAATAGGAAAAAGAGCAAAGAAAAAATAATGACGCGAAATTATGGGAAATGACGCGAAGAGTTCGAAAATTATTTTAACGTTTGGAGTTATTTATTGATTGACGGGAGATTATTAAATTCTGGGCACCATTGTAGATAGAGGGAAGTAGGAAAAGGGGCGAAGGAAAAATAATAGCGTATGCGAGTTGCGAACAGCTTCCCGCGTCGCTGGACCACTGTTAGCCAGCGGCGAATCCACTCCGCCATCCTGAGTCTCAAAAAAGACTCATTCAAACGAAGCTTTTAAGCCGCTCGCCTGCACTTCTCGTACGCTATACAACCCCCTCCTAGAAGCGGAGCGTATTTTGAAGAAATGAAGAGAGCCCGTTTTGTAAATGTTATCCAAGGGCTAACGCTCCCCCTCCCGGGTCTGGGCACCAATTGTAGATAGAGGGGAATAGGAAAAGGGGCAAAAAAAAATAATAGCGTAGGCGAGTTGTGAACAGCTTCCCGCGTCGCTGGACCACTTTAGCCAGCGACGAATCCACTCCGCCATCCTGAGTCTCAAAAAAGACTCATTCAAACGAAGCTTTTAAGCCGCTCGCTTGCACTTCTCGTACAAGCAGAAGATCGGTGACCTAGAACAAAAATCTTGCTTTCTTCTCTCACTCTCTTTCTAACTCTCTAAAGAGGTACATTACGTCCTCACGTCAGCTGCTTGGTATCTATCTCGCAATCCGTCATTTCGGTCCATATTTGAAAGGCGGTGACACACTATTCTTACAGATCATAAGCCTTTGGTCGGTGCTTGCTCGTCTCGTTCTACGTCTCCGGTGCACACTGGAGTTCATACTCGTCGCCTTGACTTTCTCTTGCAGATAACGAGCGATATTCGTTATGTTTCAGGCTCTTCAAACGTCGTAACGGACGCGCTTTCTCATGATTTCGTCAGGCAACTCTCCCATACAGCGCCCATCGATCATAGGATAATAGCACTAGCCCAGGAACAGGATGAAGAGACGCAAACAGTGCATCCCTCTTCTCAACTCATAGTTCGCTAGATCGACTTACCAGACACTCCTTCCAGGCGCATCCTAGTTGAATATTCATTGCCTGACTGCCCTCGTCCTCTCATTGCCCTTGCTTACCACAGCACATTTTGTACAAAATTCACGGGCTTTCACATCCTGTTACCAATGCAACACTCAAGCTCATCGCTCTAAGCTTCATATAGCGAGGTATAAATGCCGACGTGGCCAAATGGAATCGCTAATGCCTGGCATGTCAGCGTGGGAATGTCCATCGCCACACGAAAACTCCTCTGGTTCTTTTTCCTCTTCCGTCGTCACATTTTTGCGTTATTCACGTTAATCTAGTAGGCCCTCTACCTTACTCCCGTGGTTGCAATTATCTTCTCAACATGATCGATCGTTTCACCCGATTGCCAGAGGGGCTTCCTATTTTAGACATCAGAGCTTCCACTGTCACTCGAGCCTTCGTTTTAGTATCCCCTTAACTATCATGACTAATCGTGCTAGCCAATTTGAATCACAACATTGGGAGGCACTCATGTCATGCTTGGCTCCTTTTCCCTGCGTACCACCACCTATCCTCTTCAGAGCAACGCCGCAGTTGAACGTCTACACATGACCCTTAAAGCAAGCTTAGGCTACACAGATCCCGACATCAATTGGGTGGACAAGCTACCTTTGATTCTCCTGGCTATTTGTTCATTCTTGAAAGAGGATCTGACCTGTTCTTCAGCTGAACTCGTGTATGGTACTCAGCTTCGTCTTTCTGGTCAAATAATTTCTTCTTCTGACCAACCTCCTCCTGCTTCATATGTAAACAGGTGATGCCCCAATCTAAGACAAGCACCCCTACAGTGCCTGCCAATCACAAAACCTTCGTGTTGAAAGTGATGACATGTTCCCATGTTTTTGTCCGTTGCATTCAACTCGTTCTTCCTTTCAACCAGGCTATGATGGCTCCTTTCTCGTCATCTCTATGAAGCCGAATTTCTTCGTCTTTTAGCTTGGCACCAAGCAGGATACTGTGTCCATAGACCGCCTGAAACCCACCTATATTGAAAATGTTCACCTTGAATATCCTTTACTCACGTCTCCTCGAGAGAACGTTGAATATCTCTTTTGAGGTTCTGTAAGAGCGCGAGAGAAGAAAGTAAGAGGTTGTCATTGGTCACCAACTTTCTGTTGCAAGGTTGCACCTGCGTGGGTTGAGGATGCATCGGAGGCGACGCTGATGGGTGCTCCTAGAGAAGGATGAGCCAATTCCACAGCGCAGGCCTTAGCCTCTTTGGTGCGAGAGAATGAATCGCACGCCTCAGCATACCATTCACGGGGGGAGTTCTTTTTGGTCTTGGTGAGCATAGAGTTGAGAGGCTGCATGACCTGGGTACATTTAGGGATGAATCTGTGGTAGAAATTGACCATGCCACAGAAACTCCTGAGTTGTTTGCGGGATGTAGGACGAGAAAAGTTTCGCATTGCGCTAACTTTATCTTCGAGTAGGCCAATCCCTGCACTCGAGACATGGTGCCCCAAGAATGAGAGTTGCGGGACACCAAAGAGGCACTTGGAGGCGTTTAACACAAAACCGTACTCTTGAAGGCGAGAAAAAACTTGGCGAAGGTGAGAAAGGTGTTCCTCCAGTCAGGAAGATGATATTAGGAGGTCATCGATGTGGCAAAATACGAAAGGAAGGCCCCTAAGGACTCGATCCATAAAGCACTGAAAAGTTTGACCAGAGTTACGCAATCCATGTGGCATTTTGACCATTTCAAAAGCACCAAGCGGAGTGGTGATGTTAGTCTTTGCGACATCATCTGGGTGAATAGGTATCTGATTGAAAGCACGAACCAGATCCAAGCGAGAAAAAATCGCACAGCCATGGAGAGACAAGGTGAAATCGGCTAAGTACGGCGAGGAATAGAGATCAGGAATTGTCACAGTGTTAAGAGCTCTGTAATCTCCAACTGCTCTGAATTCCCCCGGCGTGGATTTGGGCACAATATGAAGTGGAGAGGCCCACTGAGAAGAGGAAGTCTTACAAATGCCTGCATCAATCATGAATTGGAATTCATCAAGCATAGCAGGGAGTTTATCAAGTGCTAGATGACGTGACCGTGAGAATACAGGACCTCTTGTTGTCTCGATCCGATCCACCACACTATGTTTAATGGGCCTATCCTTCGAAGGTGGAAGGGTGAGCTCAGGAAACTCCTGAAGAAGGCGCTGAAACGGTGGCTCAGTGGATGGGAGACGAATAGAGAGGAGGAGGGAACTCTGAGAAGGTGAGTTCGAATATGAGACAGTGAGGAGAGTTTTGCGGTCGACAAGATTGCGTTGACGAGAATCGACCAAGAGGTCGTGAGCCGAAAGAAAGTCGAGGCCCAATATTGAACAATCTACTTCGACCATGATTAAAGTCCTTTGAAAAACTCGAAGGAGACTGAGTGAGATTTGAAGGTTACGCCTTCCATAGGTCCTAATAAGAAGCTTTGTCGGCCTTAGAAATTGGTATGACACTGCATTCAGCACCCGTGTCCACCAGGAATGAAAAATCAGAAAATAGGTCAAAAATACGAAATGGAGGACCTACCTGAGGAAATGAGGTGTAGGCAGGGAATGTAGTCCCTTTTGTCCCATGCCTTTATAGTTTAAAGTTTGTGATTGAGAGGCTGGAGTGAGAGGAATGCGAGATTTGAAGGTTGGTAAATTGAAATTTGAGGATTTGGAGAAAGTTGTTAAGTTGGGTGAAGTGAGAAAACTGGAGGGTTGAGCTTAGTAGAAGGTACTGGTTACAAATATGTGCACGTTTGCAAGCATTTTAGAGCTTGTGCACCATATTTATTGTCTACCAGCACCAATGAGTTGAATGAGAGGAAAAGAAAACGTTATGCTTCGGGAAACTACTTGGCGCAGTATGTGAAGAAGCACAACGGTGGCTACAAGGCTGTGTACAGTATACAGCGTTGTGCCCGTACCTTTGATGATACCAGAATAGGCCCTGATGGTGTGGTAGATGGTGGGGTAGTTGGAAGAATGAGGTTGAAAATTTTGCTGTCTCTCACCTCTTGCATCGAGATGCCCTCGATGGTTTCTCTTTCGTCAACCAGAGCGGGACCTGCGCCTTCGATCGCCAAACCCGTGTCCGTGCTCGCTCTGTGATTCCCGCTGCAGCTTTAGCCGCTAGATGTCGGCTTCCACCCTCCGTATTGAAGCTTCAAGTTTCCTGGATAGAGAAGATGGAACCCTTGAACGCTCTTCCCGGTCGTCAGAGGAGCTCGACGCTCCTCGAACCTGAGAAATAAATAAAAATGTTGTTAAATGGGCTGTGAGTTTGGCCGTTGCCCCAATTCACATAAGGACTTTTGTATAATTTGTCTGCGGCTGCAGCAATATCCTCAATGCTCGTGGGGCTCGAGCTTAAAACCTGTAGCCTGATTTCCTCTGGTACTCTTCTCATGAAAATCTCAGTGAGGAGAGAGCTAAAAAGTTTGATTTGAGCACCTTTTAGCCTGATAAGGTCCTTCAGATGTGTTAAGAAAGAAGTAGGACTCTTATCTTCCATTTCCGGAGTATTTAGGAGCTCTCTCAGGTCGTCTATTTGGGACCTACCGTATTTGTTAAGGAAAGCCTCCGTCAGGCGGTCTAGAACGCCAGCTTGTTCCCCGTTATTTAGCACTTCCTTGAATTGTATAAAGATACTTATGGGCAACCGCTGAATTATTGCTGCAACTTTCTCTTCTTTGGTGATACTCTGAGGTTTAAGGAGGGGGAAAGAGACTTCCAACCATGCAATTGGGTTTGCAGGATCATATACAGGAAGCGAGAGGTACGCATGTAGCTGCCTGTGCGTGGACTGGGGTTCGAGGCAGACGGTTGGGTATGATGATCGGGTTGACCGCTAACAGATGTCCTTATTTGTTGTGTTTGATCCATCATAGTCACTATGTTTTATGTGTACTTGTGCTGGTTGAACGAATGTGTTGATGTGAGTGAAGGAGCTGTGTCTGTGTGCACGTGTATGTGTGGAAATTATTCACGAGCACAGGAATGTGAAGAAATGAAAAATAATTATTAGAAATAAAGGAAATATTGGGGATAGTATTAAATAAAAATGATATGAATTATGAAAATTCGAAGAAGGATGCTAAAGATAACACGCGATATTAAAAATGAACACGTGAATCAAAATGTTGTTCTAAAGAGGATTGCAGAGAAATGACGCGCGGAGTTCGAGAAATTAATCTAACGTTTGAAGTTATTTATTGATTGACGGGAGATTATTAAATTCTGGGCACCACTTTATAGTTTTTGGTTATTAATAGGATTTACCATAAATTTGTTGAATTTGAATGGGATAGTCGTCTGCTAATATTTAGGCCTAACAAATGACGCGAAATGAATTCAGAAAACTTCTGAACTAGGTTTGTAAGAAAAACAGAATATAAACAAAATAAATATATTTATAAAATCAACGAATGCACAATGAGAGAATTGAATTAAGAATACGACGTGAGATGTTGTAAAGTATGATGTGATAAAGTAAGATGTGGCAAAGTAAATAGGATAAAGTAAGATGTGGTAAAGTAACTAAAATTTAAAGTGACTATGATGGCATGTGAATTGGGATCTGCAATGAGAGAAGTAACGAGAATTAGGACCTACTCTCGTATGGCAGTTTGCAGAGAATAAGTTAAGTAAATTAAATGAATGAATTATTAAGTTGTACATAAATTGCATGAATGATTTAATTGACAAAAGTTAAGTAAAATAAATGAATAATTTGAATTTTATACATAATATATATATATATATATATATATATATATATATATATATATATATTTAAGTATCCCAGGAGGATTATATTATAGGAATGCCCAGAGGGCATTGCTATAATGGGTAGAGGGAAGAGAGGAAGGGATAAGGTGTACCTCAACCGAAGTGGATATTTAAGTTTTGTGCAGCTTGTTTCCCGCCCCTTTCGTAGGTTAGCTTCCTAAAGGGAGGACAAGACTCGAGTTAGACCTTATGCTTGGGCCAGGAGCCCTCAGCTATGACTACGTCAGAGTGGAGAGGCTCAGTAGATTCAATATAGGATTGAATGGCGTCCATAGTCTCCAGGTTGGTATCTGGCGATTGGACTCGCTCTGCCGCCGCAGGGGCAATAAGTGGAGGAGAGAAGGGTGGGTATACTAATAGACCAAACTTGGGTTGGAGTATGAAACGGAGTGGGTGGGAAACGGGGAGATGAATTTCTTCCGGACTAGTCGACGGGCATCCAGCAAATCGACTTTAGCAGAATCACGGACAACTAAAACCTCCTTTTCAAAGAGAAATATGCGACACTTTGAAGACGATGCACTATATGATTCTCCACAGTTGGTAGAGCGGCGAGGATGGTCACAGGAATGATCAATGTTGACCTGCACGTAACCCACGCATACACGCGGGTGGCGACAGGCAGTGCTTACATGACCAAACATATGGCAAGTCAATTGAAGCAGCCCCTCGGATTGGATATATACGGTTTAACTGGAATTCGTATGCGATTGGAGATCCCGACGATCAAAGGTTAGGAACACATCGTTACTGTGTTCATCCGAAGCCAACCAACGGTTCGCTTTTGTCTATGAATGTCAATGATCCGCTGGCTAGTCAGCTTTGACTGAAGCATTTTAGGGCCATATTCAGAGCCGTAGCAATGTCTAGTGCTCCCCAAATCAAGATTTTGGGGCCCTCATAACAATATTCCTGTAATACAAATATTCTGGTCTATTATTAATGACACAGTTGAAAGGAAATAAATAAATGAGATAATTACAGAAAATGTTTATTCGAAAAATATATATATTCATTAATAAAATATAAAAAATTGTCCACGTGGGGCCCTTTTAATAGCCCCTCCCCCCCCCAGGCAGGGAGGGTTGGGGGGCGGTTGCTACGGCTCCGGCCATAGTCCATTAGTTCGTTCGAACGGATAACACCCTTCACAGTGCTGAAGGTTGGGTGCGATGAGACAGCAATCACAGAGCGAGCAAGAGTCTTGAGGGCTTCGAAAGAATCATGTTGGGGGCGGGTGACCTCCACGGGACCACATGCGGCGGGGTTGGCCTCACAGTTCATCAAAATCCTCACTGACATCAAAATATTAAGTTTGGATAGAGGAATATCGGACTTAGATCAAAGGACCAAAAAGCGGTGTAGTCCAAGTCAGGGACCATCTCTTAGAAAAATGGATCTGCCGCGAGAAAGGGAGAAGAACTGGAACGAGATCCAGAAACACGAGAAGCAGAACTCAAAAATTTCTGCGAAATAGTTTTTAGTTTATTTTTCTCCATTATTTAGGGAGAGGGGTGCAGTATCGCTCATTGCGGAACCCACCTACGCAGTCGCGTTACTCTATGCGCATCCCCGAGGGGAGGAAGAGGCCCGTGTACTCCTCTACCAGCAGCGTAGTTTTAAAAACCGAAGGCTGCTTTCGGGGGTGCAAAGACCATCGCGCTAGCCGTGGTCCAAGCACCCACCACATCCAACTCAGCGCGCCTCACCAAAAGGAGGCAGGACTGATGCACCAAGACTTTAAAATCTCAACTTTAACCTAGAAGACACTCTAGTACCCACACATCCATTCTGTCAAGCACTACAATGGCCCACACAAATACGCCCAGCCGCAGTCAACCACACTTAAGGATAGAAAAAAGGCGAAGGAAAGTGAGGAGGACAGGCCAGGGGCACTCTTGAGCGAGTCTGAAAACACCACGAGCGTGAAGAGGGAGATGTTCTCTCTTGCAGTGAGGGCTTCTTCGTGCCGGTGGTCCTTACAGAGCAGGATTAAGGGGTGGGCCCAAGGGACTGGGGCCTTGGGCCATCTACCAAGAGGGGGCCTCCCACCAAAGATAAATTTTAATAGAAGTAAACAATATATTTTTAACCCCTTAAGTGTTATTTTTTGTTATTATATATATGTTGATGATGTTTATAAGATATTTTAGATTAACTGATAAGGGTTTGTAGGAAATTGGGTGTTACTAAGACATAATATCCTCAAGTGTTTGATTTCTGGTAAGACTTTTTTTACATAATTTCGCTCGTATGTTATGAGAGGCAGGATCTATAGACCCTGATGAGAGGTAGGTAGTGTCATAGACCGTATATCTGAGTTTTAACAGTATTTTTATGTCAAATTGGTGGTGCCTATAGGGGTGAATGGACAACAGTAGCAGTTTATTAAGTTTATGCTCACATAAATGGAGCTCATTTTGTTATTTCAGGGCACTGTTTGCAGCGAGATGGAGAGAGCGCTCAAATAATTATTTGTGTATGACTAAACTAATATTTTTTTTATTGTATGGTAATACTGAGGCACATAATTAAATAATCTTTCCATGTTTTTATTTCTATTTGGTGGTGCCTATAGGTGTGTATGGACCATGGCCCAGGTGTGTATGGACTATGGCACAGGTGTGTATGAACCATGGCCCATGTGCTATGGACTGTACAAAATGTACCCCTTCAAATTATTTAATTTTTCAATGTATTAAAAAAATAAATCTTATGTCACAACTATCGCATAAGGTAGGGAAATACCACAAGTTTCTTGCATGTCAATATATTTGATTTCCAACCACTTTCTGATTTTTTATGAATATTTTTCCACTAGTAGTACGATCCATAGCCCCTCTACCCTACTAGACAGCTAGATCTTGTGTAATTTGAGTTCATTTCGGGGAAGGGGGGTTCAATTCTAAGCTCATTTCGTTTATTTTTAGATTACCAGCATGCACAATCGTGAAGGAGACAGACACAGGCACCGCAGTTGGAAGTCTGAGGCTTCTAAAAGACGTAAAGTAAAGGAAGCAACAATGAAATCAGCAGAAGAACTAGCAAAGATAATAAAATTAGACCAGTTCTTCACTGTTCAATCAAGACAAGTGTCAGAAAGGTGATGACTTTGCAGAACCTGATCAACCTGAAAATGCTCCAGCGGAAATGGCTGATGATCCTGACCAAGAAAATGCAGAAGTAGTAACGGGACCAATTGAAGAACATATAGAAATGGAGGCTGATAGCGGCACATCTTATGTAGGAGCTGAAGTTGAGGGCCCACCAGGGGGCAATGACATTGGACTTTGGCTATCCATTATTTTCGAGCAGATGCGGGAATACTAGCTGAAAAAGGGTGTGTCAACAGTTCAGCACTGTGATGAAAGTTTGTTCCCTGCACACTCGGTGCAGCAACCTAGAAAGGACCGCAATATTCCAAGAATGTGCACGCTTGGACTCTTATGTCGTCAAAACCATAATGGGAAGGTCATAACTAGGAACTGGTTATGCTTCTCTCCCTCTAATCGATGTGTTTACTGCTTCACGTGCAGATTGATGTGCTTAAATACAGCAAAATCTGAGTCTTCTCAGCTTTCGTATTATGGATTCTGTGATTGGAAACATTCACAAGAACGCAACTTTAAGTTCCCTTCGACCGTCCCCCGTCTTCTTTGCCAAGAAGCCCAAAGAGCTGCCCGTATTCCTGCCATGTAGTCGGTGAGTTTTTTTTTGTTTTTTTTAAGGAGCTATCTGGCGACTGCCCACTTGTGCCTAAGTCGCAGCAAACAAACAGCCCAGTTCTAGGCTACTTTAATTTTTTTTTTAACAGAAACAACAATAAAAAGGGGATAACAATCAGGGAGCCTGCGACCTACAAAAAAACAAACAACAATAACAAAAAAACAACAAGTTAAATACAAGGGAGAAGGCCGGCCTCCCCCCAAAAGTCAACAAGTCAATGTGCACGAATCTGTCTTGAGTACAAGGGACAGGCGGTCGCGACCCCGCCCATCCCGGTACTGGGACAGGTATCGTGCGCGAAAATCACCCAGACTGGGACATTCGACAAGAATGTGCCTAACAGTCTGGGGGACGACGCAGTCGTTGCAATAGGGCGCAGGCGAGCGCTCCATCAAATAGCGATGCGTGACACGAGTGTGTCCGATTCGGAGACGACAAAAGGCAACCTGAAGCCGCCACGGCATTGGGGGATAGGTCTATGGGAACAGTCACGGTGCAATGACACGCAACTTTAAGTTCCCTTCGACCCTCTCCCATGTTCTTTGCCAAGCAGTCCGAAGAGCTGCCCGTATTCCTGCAAAGTAGTCGGTGTGAGGAAGAGTGAAACGCTGGTCCGGTCGCAGATTCCTCGCGGACTCTTTGGCGCCCTCATCGGCGTGCTCATTCCCCGCAATTCCTACATGTCCAGGAACCCAACAGAAGATAATCTCGACATCTGCCCGGCTCGCCAAAACCGCGGCGTCATGGATATAGCGAACCAGGGGATGCGGAGATTCCAATGCCCCGAGAGCACTCAGGGCACTTTGTGAGTCGCTATAGATCACAATCCGGACTCCGAACCGGGCACGTCGCGTAATCTCCCGTACCGAGTGGTGTATTGCCACCCGCTCAGCCGTGAAGACTGACGCAGCGCCTGGTAGAGCCCCGCTGACTTCAAACAGAGGGGATACGGTGTGGAAGCCGACCCCCTCTTGGGACTTGGAGCCATCCGTATTCACTGGCACGGTTCCAGCGTGACACGATGTGTGCTCCAAAAAGGTCGAACGCAATACTCCCGGCGCGGTGCAACTTTGGGAGCAGAGGCGTGGCGACAAATAGCCAAATGTGGTACCCTCCAGGATGGCGTCCTGGGCAGAACCAGGAGCGCCACCGGCCCGAGAACTAGATCTACCTCTTGAAGGAGTTTCCTGGCCCTAAACCCAAAGGGGCTTAGGGTATGACTGGCGTCTCTCGGCGGCATAGGCACCATCGAGATCAGCTGCGGATGCAGTAAGAGCTGTTGACGACTGAGGAAGACGCCGGGCTCGCATGTACAGGCGAGTGATGCACTGAACGCGGCGCAGAGCGAGTGGCATCTAACCCAGCATCGACCAACAGGCTCTTAATGGGGGAAGTGCGGAAGTCACCGGTCGCAAGGCGAAGGCCGGTGTGGTGGATTGAATCCACCTTCCGCAATAAACGCTCGGCTGCGGATGCATAAAACTCGCATCCGTAGTCGAGCTTTGAACGAACAAAGGATCGATAAAAAAGTAGGGCAGTAGCCCTATCAGCGCCCCAAGCGCTGAACGTCACGGAACGGAGAATGTCCATGGCGCGGGTACAAGAGACCCTAAGGCTGCGAATATGATCCTCCCAGGTGAGGCGTCGGTCGAATACAAGACCAAGGAAACGGTGCGACTCAACCACATCCAGGCGCACCCCATTAAGAAACAAATCTGGGTCGGGGTGAATCCGTGGATGGCGGTAGAAGTGTACCACCTTAGTCTTGGCCAAAGAAAACCGAAACCTGTGGGCTTCGGCATAGCGAGAGACGCGGTTCAATGCCTGTTGGAGTCGACCCTCTAGAGTTGGCATCTGGGCCGCACCAAAAGAGATCGAAAGATCGTCCACGTAGAGCGTAGCGACAACATCTTATGGCAGCACCAAGGTGATGCCGTTAATGCTCAGGGCAAAGAGTGTGACACTGAGGACACTTCCCTGGGGAAAACCCTCTTCCTGCTCCTTTGAGCCGGAGAGGGCTCCCCCCACCCGTACGCGGAATCGACGATCTCGCAAAAATTCAGATATAAACATTACAAGGCGTCCCTTCGCCCCCATCGCGTAATGAGTCTCCATGATACTGTATCGCCATGCGGTATCATAGGCCTTCTCCAGATCGAAAAAGACCGTCGCGTAGTGCTGTCTACAAAGGAAAGCCTCGCAGACGGCATTTTCCAGTCGTAGCAGAGCATCCGACGTGGAGTGGAACTGGCGAAAGCCGCACTGTGCACAAGACAGATCACCTCCGCTGTCCAGGAAAAAGACTAATCTAACATGTACCAATTTCTCCATCAACTTGCACACGCAAGAGGTTAGAGAGATTGGGCGGAAACCGGTCGGAGTAGAGTGATCTCTTCCCGGCTCGCGAAAGGCGAGCACAGTAGCGATTCGCCAGGAGTCTGAGAGAAGATCCTCCACCCAGATCCTGTTGAACAAATCTAACAGAAAGGCCATGCCTCGCTCACCCAGGTGTCGAAGCATGGCGTACGGGACATCGTCCGGACCATGGGCGGTGTCCGCGCACGAAGCGAGAGCGGAACGCAACTCACTCACAGTAAACTTGTCGTAGAAGGGTTCTCCGCCTCTCGAGGTAAAGTCCAGCCGGCGGCCTTCCGCGACATCACGACGTGCATTGATTGCTGGCGGAGCAGCATCCTGGCTAGAGAATGAGGAGAAAGCGGTCGCAAAGGATTCCGCCATGGACGTAGGGTCTGAGATTGTGGTCCCATTCTCCTGGAGAACGGGAGGGGGGTCCTGCGAGAACTTGCCCCGAATCCTTTTGACTCGCTTCCACACCTCAGCTAAAGGGGTCTTCCCGTTGAGTGAAGACACGTATGCCCGCCAAGAAGAGCGGCGGGCGTGCTTCGAAATATACCGGAACCTAGCCCGACGAAATTCAGCGACAGTGAAATCGTTCGGGCGGCACTTACAGCGCATGTAGGCATAACGCTTGTGTTTGAGGGCCGTCTCACACTCGGCCAACCACCATGGGAGTGGTCGGCGTGCAAAACGGCCAGACGTCCCAGTAATAGTGGTCAGGCCCACGGCGATGAGGTTGCCGGAGAAGAACTCAACGGCCTCATCTACTGACCTAAACTCCTCGACTAAAATAGAAAAGTCAGTCATTTCCTGAAATGCAGGCCCCTGCGACTGCGCCAAGCACCACCGAGGTGGTCTCTCAGGCGGCAGTTGCCCTGAAAATGCTATTTGAATGGGAAAGTGATCACTACCATGGAGATCATCGACTACCCCCAATCAAAATCAGGCTATGCATCCGAAGAGCACAAAGATAGGTCAAGGCAAGAAAATGAAGCGGTTCTCGGACGTGATGCGTAAACTCATCTACGTTTAGGACACCCATCTCAAGCTCTTCGATCAGATCGGCAAGGGCTTGTCCCCTGGGATTTATGGAGTAATCTCCCCAGAGAGGATGCCTGCCGTTCAGATCTCCAAGCAAGAGATAGGGCCTCGGCAACCGTGCCACGACGCGGCGGAAGTCCCCCGCGTCGAAGTCAGCTGACGGTGGAATGTACGCAGAAATTATAGTATACCTCCTATCCAGGTGCAGCTGCACAGGCACTGCCTGAAAGGAGGTATCTAAAGAGAAGGGAAGAACGGAGACATCATGCTGAATGTAAATCGCGCATCCCCCAGCCTGGCCATCCCGCGGTGGTGGGGTCACAAGACCGTTGTAGCCCGGGAGGGCGGGCAGGAGGCACACGCCTAGCATGGTCTCCTGCAAAAAGATAGCTAACGAGGAATGGGACGAGACGAGCCTCCGTAGCTCCTGCCAGTTGGCCCGGAGGCCACGGCAATTCCATTAAAGGAATATGCCCTCCAGGCCTAGCTCGGAGGAGACGCCGGGGCCCTCCTCGAACTGAAGACCCTCACGGGAATGGCCGGACAAAGCGCTGAAGGCACTGTCGCCTTCGAGGACTTATTGGGGGAGGTTGGGCTCACCATGTGAGTCTTTTCCTCCCTCCGCCTCGAAACCTTAGGCGGGCAAAGCGGCTTCGGAGGGCCCACTTTTCGAGGAACCACCGTCTCCGAGCCACTCGCTCCACCTCGGGGTGTGGGCGAAGGAGCCGAAGATCCTTTCGGGGGACAGCTTTAGGAATTTCTAAAGATGTCCTAGCGACAGTCTTCAGGGGTGTTGCCTCCTGTGAGTCTAACGACTCGGTGGAGTCGCGTGGCTGTTTCGCCTTACGGGAAACGGTCAGGTTGGGGGAAGAGGGGAGAGCCCTGATTTTAGCCGGGGCTGGGTATGAACCCTTTTTGACGCCAGCTTTACCAGGGGAGCGCCCGGGTTGGGTAGAGCCCGCAGAAGGGCTCCGAATGGGCGCGGAAACAACCGTGCTCGTTGGCCTGGATGGGCCAGGAGCAGAGGGTGCCTTTCTAACTATTGAGGCATATGACGTCCCAGGCAGAGCCGGGCGCGCCAGGACCAAGTCCTTAGCCTCGCGGCATGAGAGTCGATCCTGGGCCTGAACGGCCAGGATTTCTTTCTCAAGGAGATATGCACCACATTGCTTCGAAGAAGCAGGGTGCGGCTCTTCGCAATTGACACACTTGGTCACCCACGATTTGGACTTATCGTGTGCGACCTTGGAGCAATTTACACAAACTTCGGGTGACCCCGACTTTGCACACTAAATGAGCGATTCATATGGCCCAAGCGGTGACAGTAATAGCACCGCCGCGGCAGTGGCACGAATGCCTTCACGCGGTAGCGGTACCAACCGGCACGCACCGACTCAGGGAGCTTGTCACAGTTGAACGTGACGAAGAGTGTAGGGGTGGGTCTTAAGGCCCCTCCCTGTTTTCTCATCACACGTTTGACCTTGACTGCCCTATGGTCGGCCAGCTCTAGGGTGATATCCTCAATGGAGTAGTCAACGAGTTCCCTCGCATAAACTACTCCTTTCCTAAAGTTCATGGTAGAGTGTGGCGTCACACTTACCGGGGTGCCATGAAGTGTCCGAAGAGCACTTATCTTGGCCGCCTCGGCGGGATTCGCCAGAAGGCTCCCGTCCGAGAAACGGGTCACCTTCGGCTCTCTTCTAATTGCACTAGCTAATCCTCTCCTCTGATGGATCATGTTGCCCTTGGACAACATGGTGCCATCAGTGGAGCGATTAACGAGGAAGCGCTTGAAGCCAACGGGCTCGAAAACGCCAGGTAACCTCTGAATGAGGAGGCCCGATGTCATCGAGGCTCCGCCCGGTGCTCTCTTGGTTTTAGTCTTAGTCAGGTGCTCCGCACACGGGGGGGATTTTTATTTTTTTTTAATTAAGGGGCTATCTGGCGACTGCCGACTAAGTCATAAGTTGCCGTAAACAAACAGCCTAGTTTTAGGCTACTTTTAAAAATTAAACAGAAAACAATAAAAAGAAATAACAATAACAATAACAAAGCAATAACAAAACAATTACAAAAACAACAATTAAATCGGGTTAAATAAAAGGGAGGAGGCCGGCCTCCCCCAAAAAGTCAACAAGTCCACCAGTCAAAGTACACGCACTCGTCCCGAGCACAAGGGACAGGCGGTAGCGACCCCGCCCATCCCGGTACTGGGACAGGTATCTTGTGCGAAGATCACCCAGACTGGGACATTCGACAAGAATGTGCCGAACAGTCTGGGAGACGACGCAGTCGTTGCAATAGGGCGCAGGCGAGCGCTCCATCAGATAGCGATGCGTCACACGAGTGTGTCTGATTCGGAGACGACAGAAAGCAACCTGAAGCCGCCGCGGCATTGGGGGATAGGTCCATGGGAACAGTCGCGGCGCAATGGCACGCAACTTTAAGTTCCCTTCGACCGTCTCCAATCTTCTTTGCCAAGCAGTCCGAAGAGCTGCCCGTATTCCTGCCATGTAGTCGGTGTGAGGAAGAGTGAAACGCTGGTCCGGTCGCAGAGTCCTCGCGGACTCTTTGACGCCCTCATCGGCGCGCTCATTCCCCGCAATTCCTACATGTCCAGGAACCCAGCAGAAGATAATCTCGACATCTGCCCGGCTCGCCAAAACCGTGGCGTCACGGATATCGCGAACCAGGGGATGCGGACATTCCAATGCCCCGAGAGCATTCAGGGCGCTTTGTGAGTCGCTATAGATCACAATCCGGTCTCCGAACCGGGCACGTCGCGTAATCTCCCGTACCGAGTGGTGTATTGCCACCAGCTCGGCCGTGAAGACAGACGCAGCGCCTGGTAGAGCCCCGCTGACTTCAAACAGAGGGGATACGGCGTGGAAGCCGACCCCCTCTTGGGACTTGGAGCCATCCGTATACACTGGCACGGTACCAGCGTGACACGATGTGTGCTCCAAAAAGGTCGAACGCAATACTCCCGGCGCAGTACAAGCTTTGGGAGCAGAGGCGTGGCGACAAATAGCCAAATGTGGTACCCTCCAGGGTGGCGTCCTGGGTAGAACCAGGGGCGCCACCGGCCCGAGAGCTATATCTACCTCTTGAAGGAGTTTCCTGGCCCTAAACCCAAAGGGCTTAGGGTATGACTGGCGTCTCTCGGCGGCATAGGCACCATCGAGATCAGCTGCGGATGCAGTGAGAGCTGTTGGCGACTGAGGGAGGCGCCAGGTTCGCGCGTACAGGCGAGTGATGCACTGCACGCGGCGCAGAGCGAGTGGCATCTCCCCAGCATCGACCAACAGGCTCTCAATGGGGGAAGTGCGGAAGGCACCGGTCGCAAGGCGAAGGCCGGTGTGGTGGATTGAATCCACCTTCCGCAATAAACGCTCGGCTGCGGATGCATAAAACTCGCATCCGTAGTCGAGCTTCGAGCGAACAAAGGATCGATAAAAAAGTAAGGCGGTAGCCCTATCAGCGCCCCAAGCGCTGAACGTCACGGAACGGAGAATGTCCATGGCGCGGGTACAAGAGAACCTAAGGCTGCGAATATGAGCCTCCCAGGTGAGGCGTCGGTCGAATACAAGACCAAGGAAACGGTGCGACTCAACCACATCCAGGCGCACCCCATTAAGAAACAAATCTGGGTCGGGGTGAAGAAGTGGATGACGGCAGAAGTGCACCACCTTAGTCTTGGCCAAAGAAAACCGAAACCTGTGGGCTTCGGCATAGCGAGAGACGCGGTTCAATGCCTGTTGGAGTCGACGCTCCAGAGTTGGCATCTGGGCCGCGCCAAAAGAGATCGAAAGGTCGTCCACGTAGAGCGTAGCAAGAACATCTTCTGGCAGAACCGAGGTGATGCCGTTGATGCTCAGGGCAAAGAGTGTGACACTGAGGACACTTCCCCGCGGGACACCCTCTTCCTGCTCCTTTGGGGCAGATAGGGCTCCCCCCACCCGTACGCGGAATCGACGATCTCGCAAAAATTCAGATATAAACATTGGGAGGCGTCCCCTCGCCCCCATCGTGTGGAGAGTCTCCATGATACCGTATCGCCATGCGGTATCATAGGCCTTCTCCAGATCAAAAAACACCGTGGCGTAGTGCTGTCTACGAAGGAAAGCCTCGCAGACGGCATTTTCCAGTCGGAGCAGAGCATCCGACGTGGAGTGAAACTTACGGAAGCCGCACTGTGCAGAAGACAGATGGCCTCCGCTGTCCAGGAAATAGGCTAATCTAACATTTACCAATTTCTCCATCAGCTTGCACACGCAAGAGGTTAGAGAGATTGGGCGGAAACCGGTCGGAGTAGAGTGATCTCTCCCCGGCTTGCGAAAGGCGAGCACAGTAGCGATTCGCCAGGAGTCTGGGAGAAGACCTCCCACCCAGATCCTGTTGAACAGATCTAACAGAAAGGCCATGCCTCGCTCACCCAGGTGTCGAAGCATGGCGTACGGGACATCGTCCGGACCATGGGCGGTGTCCGCGCACGAAGCGAGAGCGGAACGCAACTCACTCACAGTAAACTTGTCGTTGAAGGGTTCTCCGCCTCTGGAGGTAAAGTCCAACCGGCGGCCTTCCGCGACATCAAGACGTGCATTGAATGCTGGCGGAGCAGCATCACGGCTAGAGAATGCGGAGAAAGCGGTCGCTAAGGATTCCGCCACGGACGCGGGGTCCGAGATTGCGGTCCCATTCTCCTGGAGAACGGGAGGGGGGTGCTGCGAGAACTTGCCCCGAATCCTTTTGACTCGCTTCCACACCTCAGCTAAAGGGGTCTTCCCGTTAAGTGAAGACACGTATGCCCGCCAAGAAGAGCGGCGGGCGTGCTTCGAAATATACCGGAACCTAGCCCGACGAAATTCAGCGACAGTGAAATCGTTCGGGCGGCGCTTATAGTGCATGTAGGCATAACGCTTCTGTTTGAGGGCCGTCTCACACTCGGCCGACCACCATGGGAGTGGTCGGCGTGCAAAACAGCCAGACGTCCTAGGAATAGTAGTCAGGCCCACGGCGATGAGGTTGCCGGAGAACTCAACGGCCTCATTTACCGACCTAAACTCCTCGACTGAGATAGAGAATTCAGTCATTTCCTGAAATGCAGGCCACCGCGCCCGCGCCAAGCACCACCGAGGTGGTCTCTCAGGCGGCAGTTGCCCTGAAAATGATATTTGAATGGGAAAGTGATCACTACCATGGAGGTCATCGACCACCCCCCAATCAAAATCAGGCTGTGCATCCGAAGAGCACAAAGATAGGTCAAGGCAAGAAAATGAAGCGGTTCTCGGACAGTGATGCGTAAACTCATCCACGTTTAGGACGCCCATCTCAAGCTCTTCGATCAGATCGGCAAGGACTTGTCCCCTGGGATTTATGGAGTAATCTCCCCAGAGAGGATGCCTGCCGTTCAGATCTCCAAGCAAGAGATAGGGCCTCGGCAACCGTGCCACGACGCGGCGGAAGTCCCCCGCGTCGAAGTCAGCTGACGGTGGAATGTACGCAGAAATGATAGTATACCTCCTATCCAGGTGCAGCTGCACAGCCACTGCCTGAAAGGAGGTATCTAAAGAGAAAGGAAGAACGGAGACATCATGCCGGGTGTAAACCGCGCATCCCCCAGCCCGGCCATCCCGCGGTGGTGGGGTCGCAAGACCCTTATACCCCGGGAGGGCAGGCAGCGGGCACGCGCCTAGCATGGTCTCCTGCAAAAAAATAGCTAACGGGGAACGGGACGAGACGAGCATCCGCAGCTCCTCCCAGTTGGCCCGGAGTCCACGGCAATTCCATTGAAGGAATATGCCCTCCAGGCCTAGCTCGGAGACGCCGGGGCCCTCCTCGAATTGAAGACCCTCACGGGAATGGCCGTACGCTTCCCGGGGGCAGAACCCCGGGCGCTGTTGGCCGGACAAAGCGCTGAAGGCGCTGTCGCCTTCGAGGACTTATTGGGGGAGGTTGGGCTCGCCATGCGAGTCTTTTCCTCCCTCCGCCTCGAAACCTTAGGCGGGCGTTGCGGCTTGGGAGGCGGGGGGCCCTCTTTTCGAGGAACCACCGTCTCCGAGCCACTCGCTCCACCTCGGGGCGTGGGCGAAGGGGCCGAAGCTCCTTTGTTGCTGTCCTCCTTTCGGGGAACAGCTTTAGGAAGCCCGGAAGATGGCCTAGCGACCATCTTCAGGGGTGTTGCCTCCTGTGAGTCTAACGACTCTGTGGAGGCGCGTGGCCGTTTCGCCTTACGGGAAACGGTCACGCTGGGGGAAGAGGGGGGAGCCCTGGTTTTAGCCGGGGCTGGGTGTGAACCCTTTTTGCCGCCAGCTCTACCAGGGGAGCACCCGGGTGTAGTAGAGCCGCAGAAGGGCTCCGAATGGGCGCGGTAACAACCGTGCTCGTTGTCCTGGATGGGCCAGGAGCAGAGGGTGCTTTTTAAACTATTGAGGCATATGACGTCCCAGGCAGAGCCGGGCGCGCCAGGACCAAGTCCTTAGCCTCGCGGCATGAGAGTCGATCCTGGGCCTGAACGGCCAGGATTTCTTTCTCAAGGAGATATGCACCACATTGCTTCGAAGAAGCAGGGTGCGGCTCTTCGCAATTGACACACTTGGTCACCCACGATTTGGACTTATCGTGTGCGACCTTGGAGCAATTTACACAAACTTCGGGTGACCCCGACTTTGCACACTAAATGAGCGATTCATATGGCCCAAGCGGTGACAGTAATAGCACCGCCGCGGCAGTGGCACGAATGCCTTCACGCGGTAGCGGTACCAACCGGCACGCACCGACTCAGGGAGCTTGTCACAGTTGAACGTGACGAAGAGTGTAGGGGTGGGTCTTAAGGCCCCTCCCTGTTTTCTCATCACACGTTTGACCTTGACTGCCCTATGGTCGGCCAGCTCTAGGGTGATATCCTCAATGGAGTAGTCAACGAGTTCCCTCGCATAAACTACTCCTTTCCTAAAGTTCATGGTAGAGTGTGGCGTCACACTTACCGGGGTGCCATGAAGTGTCCGAAGAGCACTTATCTTGGCCGCCTCGGCGGGATTCGCCAGAAGGCTCCCGTCCGAGAAACGGGTCACCTTCGGCTCTCTTCTAATTGCACTAGCTAATCCTCTCCTCTGATGGATCATGTTGCCCTTGGACAACATGGTGCCATCAGTGGAGCGATTAACGAGGAAGCGCTTGAAGCCAACGGGCTCGAAAACGCCAGGTAACCTCTGAATGAGGAGGCCCGATGTCATCGAGGCTCCGCCCGGTGCTCTCTTGGTTTTAGTCTTAGTCAGGTGCTCCGCACACGGGGGGGATTTTTATTTTTTTTTAATTAAGGGGCTATCTGGCGACTGCCGACTAAGTCATAAGTTGCCGTAAACAAACAGCCTAGTTTTAGGCTACTTTTAAAAATTAAACAGAAAACAATAAAAAGAAATAACAATAACAATAACAAAGCAATAACAAAACAATTACAAAAACAACAATTAAATCGGGTTAAATAAAAGGGAGGAGGCCGGCCTCCCCCAAAAAGTCAACAAGTCCACCAGTCAAAGTACACGCACTCGTCCCGAGCACAAGGGACAGGCGGTAGCGACCCCGCCCATCCCGGTACTGGGACAGGTATCTTGTGCGAAGATCACCCAGACTGGGACATTCGACAAGAATGTGCCGAACAGTCTGGGAGACGACGCAGTCGTTGCAATAGGGCGCAGGCGAGCGCTCCATCAGATAGCGATGCGTCACACGAGTGTGTCTGATTCGGAGACGACAGAAAGCAACCTGAAGCCGCCGCGGCATTGGGGGATAGGTCCATGGGAACAGTCGCGGCGCAATGGCACGCAACTTTAAGTTCCCTTCGACCGTCTCCAATCTTCTTTGCCAAGCAGTCCGAAGAGCTGCCCGTATTCCTGCCATGTAGTCGGTGTGAGGAAGAGTGAAACGCTGGTCCGGTCGCAGAGTCCTCGCGGACTCTTTGACGCCCTCATCGGCGCGCTCATTCCCCGCAATTCCTACATGTCCAGGAACCCAGCAGAAGATAATCTCGACATCTGCCCGGCTCGCCAAAACCGTGGCGTCACGGATATCGCGAACCAGGGGATGCGGACATTCCAATGCCCCGAGAGCATTCAGGGCGCTTTGTGAGTCGCTATAGATCACAATCCGGTCTCCGAACCGGGCACGTCGCGTAATCTCCCGTACCGAGTGGTGTATTGCCACCAGCTCGGCCGTGAAGACAGACGCAGCGCCTGGTAGAGCCCCGCTGACTTCAAACAGAGGGGATACGGCGTGGAAGCCGACCCCCTCTTGGGACTTGGAGCCATCCGTATACACTGGCACGGTACCAGCGTGACACGATGTGTGCTCCAAAAAGGTCGAACGCAATACTCCCGGCGCAGTACAAGCTTTGGGAGCAGAGGCGTGGCGACAAATAGCCAAATGTGGTACCCTCCAGGGTGGCGTCCTGGGTAGAACCAGGGGCGCCACCGGCCCGAGAGCTATATCTACCTCTTGAAGGAGTTTCCTGGCCCTAAACCCAAAGGGCTTAGGGTATGACTGGCGTCTCTCGGCGGCATAGGCACCATCGAGATCAGCTGCGGATGCAGTGAGAGCTGTTGGCGACTGAGGGAGGCGCCAGGTTCGCGCGTACAGGCGAGTGATGCACTGCACGCGGCGCAGAGCGAGTGGCATCTCCCCAGCATCGACCAACAGGCTCTCAATGGGGGAAGTGCGGAAGGCACCGGTCGCAAGGCGAAGGCCGGTGTGGTGGATTGAATCCACCTTCCGCAATAAACGCTCGGCTGCGGATGCATAAAACTCGCATCCGTAGTCGAGCTTCGAGCGAACAAAGGATCGATAAAAAAGTAAGGCGGTAGCCCTATCAGCGCCCCAAGCGCTGAACGTCACGGAACGGAGAATGTCCATGGCGCGGGTACAAGAGAACCTAAGGCTGCGAATATGAGCCTCCCAGGTGAGGCGTCGGTCGAATACAAGACCAAGGAAACGGTGCGACTCAACCACATCCAGGCGCACCCCATTAAGAAACAAATCTGGGTCGGGGTGAAGAAGTGGATGACGGCAGAAGTGCACCACCTTAGTCTTGGCCAAAGAAAACCGAAACCTGTGGGCTTCGGCATAGCGAGAGACGCGGTTCAATGCCTGTTGGAGTCGACGCTCCAGAGTTGGCATCTGGGCCGCGCCAAAAGAGATCGAAAGGTCGTCCACGTAGAGCGTAGCGAGAACATCTTCTGGCAGAACCGAGGTGATGCCGTTGATGCTCAGGGCAAAGAGTGTGACACTGAGGACACTTCCCCGCGGGACACCCTCTTCCTGCTCCTTTGGGGCAGATAGGGCTCCCCCCACCCGTACGCGGAATCGACGATCTCGCAAAAATTCAGATATAAACATTGGGAGGCGTCCCCTCGCCCCCATCGTGTGGAGAGTCTCCATGATACCGTATCGCCATGCGGTATCATAGGCCTTCTCCAGATCAAAAAACACCGTGGCGTAGTGCTGTCTACGAAGGAAAGCCTCGCAGACGGCATTTTCCAGTCGGAGCAGAGCATCCGAGGTGGAGTGAAACTTACGGAAGCCGCACTGTGCAGAAGACAGATGGCCTCCGCTGTCCAGGAAATAGGCTAATCTAACATTTACCAATTTCTCCATCAACTTGCACACGCAAGAGGTTAGAGAGATTGGGCGGAAACCGGTCGGAGTAGAAGTGATCTCTCCCCGGCTTGCGAAAGGCGAGCACAGTAGCGATTCGCCAGGAGTCTGGGAGAAGACCTTCCACCCAGATCCTGTTAAACAGATCTAACAGAAAGGCCATGCCTCGCTCACCCAGGTGTCGAAGCATGGCGTACGGGACATCGTCCGGACCATGGGCGGTGTCCGCGCACGAAGAGAGAGCGGAACGCAACTCACTCACAGTAAACTTGTCGTTGAAGGGTTCTCCGCCTCTGGAGGTAAAGTCCAGCCGGCGGCCTTCCGCGACATCACGACATGCATTGAATGCTGGCGGAGCAGCATCACGGCTAGAGAATGCGGAAAAAGCGGTCGCTAAGGATTCCGCCACGGACGCGGGGTCCGAGATTGCGGTCCCATTCTCCTGGAGAACGGGAGGGGGGTGCTGCGAGAACTTGCCCCGAATCCTTTTGACTCGCTTCCACACCTCAGCTAAAGGGGTCTTCCCGTTAAGTGAAGACACGTATGCCCGCCAAGAAGAGCGGCGGGCGTGCTTGAAATATACCGGAACCTAGCCCTAGCCCGACGAAATTCAGCGACAGTGAAATCGTTCGGGCGGCGCTTATAGCGCATGTAGGCATAACGCTTCTGTTTGAGGGCCGTCTCACACTCGGCCGACCACCATGGGAGTGGTCGGCGTGCAAAACGGCCAGACGTCCTAGGAATAGTAGTCAGGCCCACGGCGATGAGGTTGCCGGAGAAGAACTCAACGGCCTCATCTACCGACCTAAACTCCTCGACTGAGATAGTGAATTCAGTCATTTCCTGAAATGCAGGCCACCGCGCCCGCGCCAAGCACCACCGAGGTGGTCTCTCAGGCGGCAGTTGCCCTGAAAATGATATTTGAATGGGAAAGTGATCACTACCATGGAGGTCATCGACCACCCCCCAATCAAAATCAGGCTGTGCATCCGAAGAGCACAAAGATAGGTCAAGGCAAGAAAATGAAGCGGTTCTCGGACAGTGATGCGTAAACTCATCCACGTTTAGGACACCCATCTCAAGCTCTTCGATCAGATCGGCAAGGACTTGTCCCCTGGGATTTATGGAGTAATCTCCCCAGAGAGGATACCTGCCGTTCAGATCTCCAAGCAAGAGATAGGGCCTCGGCAACCGTGCCACGACGCGGCGGAAGTCCCCCGCGTCGAAGTCAGCTGACGGTGGAATGTACGCAAAAATGATAGTATACCTCCTATCCAGGTGCAGCTGCACAGCCACTGCTTGAAAGGAGGTATCTAAAGAGAAAGGAAGAACGGAGACATCATGCCGGGTGTAAACCGCGCATCCCCCAGCCCGGCCATCCCGCGGTGGTGGGGTCGCAAGACCCTTACACCCAAGGAGGGCAGGCAGGGGGCACGCGCCTAGCATGGTCTCCTGCAAAAAAATAGCTAACGGGGAACGGGACGAGGCGAGCCTCCGCAGCTCCTCCCAGTTGGCCCGGAGTCCACGGCAATTCCATTGAAGGAATATGCCCTCCAGGCCTAGCTCGGAGGAGATGCGGGGGCCCTCCTCGAATTGAAGACCCTCACGGAAAAGGCCGTACGCTTCCCGGGGGC
Source organism: Ceratothoa steindachneri (assembly GCA_963969495.1). Classification (NCBI taxonomy): domain Eukaryota; kingdom Metazoa; phylum Arthropoda; class Malacostraca; order Isopoda; family Cymothoidae; genus Ceratothoa; species Ceratothoa steindachneri. The sequence goes on from OZ018332.1 coordinate 36,127,805, forward strand.
AGAACCCCGGGCCATGTTGGCCGGACAAAGCGCTGGAGGCGCTCTCGCCTTCGAGGACCTATTGGGGGGGGGGGGGCTCGCCATGCGAGTCTTTTCCTCCCTCCGCCTCGAAACCTTAGGCGGGCGCTGCCGCTTCGGAGGCGGGGGGGCCTCTTTTCGAGGAACCACTGTCTCCGAGCCACTCGCTCCACCTCGGGGCGTGGGCGAAGGAGCCGAAGCTCCTTTGTTGCTGTCCTCCTTTCGGGGGACAGCTTTAGGAACCCCTGAAGATGGCCTAGCGACCATCTTCAGGGGTGTTGCCTCCTGTGAGTCTAACGACTCTGTGGAGGCGCGTGGCCGTTTCGCCTTACGGGAAACGGTCACGCTGGGGGAAGAGGGGGGAGCCCTGGTTTTGGCCGGGGCAGGGTATGAACCCTTTTTGCCGCCAGCTTTACCAGGGGAGCGCGCGGGTTGGGTAGAGCCCGCAGAAGGGCTCCGAATGGGCGCGGAAACAACCGTGCTCGTTGGCCTGGATGGGCCAGGAGCAGAGGGTGCCTTGCTAACTATTGAGGCATATGACGTCCCAGGCAGAGCTGGGCGCGCCATGACCAAGTCCTTTGCCTCGCGGAATGAGAGTCGATCCTGGGCCTGAACGGCCAGGATTTCTTTCTCAAGGAGATATGCACCACATTGCTTCGAAGAAGCAGGGTGCGGCTCTCCGCAATTGACTCACTTGGCCACACACGATTTGGACTTATCGTGTGCGACCTTGGAGCAATTTACACAGACTTCGGGTGACCCCGATTTTGCACGTCTACATGATCGATTCGTATGGCCCAAGCGGTGACAGTAATAGCACCGCCGCGGCAGTGGCACGAATGCCTTCACGCGGTAGCGGTACCAACCGGCACGCACCGCCTCAGGGAGCTTGTCACAGTCGAACGTGACGAAGAGTGTAGGGGTGGGTCTCGAGGCCCCTCCCTGTTTTCTCATCACACGTTCGACCTTGACCGCCCCATGGTCGGCCAGCTCTAGGGTGATGTCTTCAATGGAGTAGTCAACGAGTTCCCTCGCATAAACTACTCCTTTCACAAAGTTCATGGTAGAGTGCGGCGTCACACTCACCGGGGTGCCATGAAGTGTCCGAAGAGCACTTATCTTGGCCGCCTCGGCGGGATTCGCCGCATTCGCCAGAAGGCTCCCGTCCGAGAAACGGGTTACCTTAGGCTCTTTACCAATTGCACTAGCTAATCCTCTCCTCTGATGGATCATGTTGCCCTTGGACAACATGGTGCCATCAGTGGAGCGAATAACGAGGAAGCGCTTGAAGCCAGCGGGCTCGAAAACGCCAGGTAACCTCTGAATGAGGGGCCCCGATGTCATCGAGGCTCCGCCCTGTGCATTCTTGGTGTTAGTCTTAGTCAGGGGCTCCGCACACGAGGGGGTAGAGGGGCCGGATGTGCTGATCTTGGCTTGGTGGCCTACCAAAGTGGCAGCAGACCCATCCGTCCCCGCGGATGGAGAGGAGCCCCGAGTCTTCTTCGTCTTTTTAGTATTTTTCTTTTTAGGAGAGGAGGGCGGGGAATGAACCCGCTTCTCACCTCCGCCGGCAGAAGCCCCCATGCCAGATGGGCCGGCCTCAGACAGGTCCCTCTCTGAAATGGAGAAGGTCCTGGTCGTCGTAGGGGCACCTGTCGGAGGAGATCCCTCCCCTCCTTTTACTGCCTCGGAGCCCTCGGCCGTTTGAGGGGGACCTTGCATAGGGGCGGATTCGGGTTCGGTGCTTGGCGCCGAGCCCGGATTCCCCCCCATGGAAGGCCCTACCATCTGAGGCTGGGTCTCCTCAAGGACCATGTCTATCACAGGAGGGGCCTCCAGTTGGCCATCCCCTCCCAGGACATCGCAGGTCCCCTTGGCAGTGTCACCAGTCTTGTGTGGGGAGACACAGGCCTTGACCCCAGCAAGGTTTAAAATTCTTGCCAGCAGGTCTTTTGAGGGAAGCGACCGAAGGGGCCTGGCTTCCCTCTCCCCCCTAAGGGAGTTTGCCCTACCGAGCCGCTTGAACGAGGGGCGGTCGGCAATGGGCTGCCTGCTGGCTTTCTTGGCAGTCCCCTTAGAAAGCAAAGGATGGACTGCCGCTGGAGATAGGGAAGTGCCCGAAAGCACCTCCAGAGAAGGGGGTGAGGGGGAGTCCCCTACACCCGTAGGCGTAGGAGAGGAGTAAGCCTCCTCTCCGGTTAAAGAATTATGGAGGGTCTCTTGCGCAAGCACAAGGGGGGGGACCTCCATTTTCTCGGTGGAGCTGCCCGAGGGCGGCTCCGTTGATTTTCTTGGGGAAGTTGGGGGTTGGGTTTTTTTGTTTTTTGTGTCATACATGGGCATGGTGACCCTCTTTTTAATACGGGACGCAATAGCTCATCACCTCTCGCAGTTGCCCGCACTGCGAGAGGTGCTTACTAGCCCGGCGCCGCCATTCGGGACCACCCCTCCCGCCTGGTGGCCTAGCAGTCCATCGGCATGGCGGCTCCACCTTGGACACGGCGTAAAATTGATAGAATGTGAAGAGGAGAGGAAAGGGGATGTGAGGAAGGTATGGGTGGGGATGAAGCAGGTTGTTAAAAAACCCCATCCCGAACCGGAGCTGAGGGGTTAGGGAACAATGTCCCCCCTCCCCCCAGCCCCGATCCGGGGTGGTTGGCTTGAGAAGAAGGTCAGCATCTACCCTGTGAAATTAGAGGCTGACCAGAGAAAGTTGTGGGAGAGGTTGTATGAAAAGCGACGAGGTAGGGGAGAAATCGGGCTATCTGAAGGAAAGAAGAGAGGCTAAGCTGGGGCCGGACGGAGCGCTGGATCCCGTCAGCACGGCGGCCAGGATGGCAAATCGCCGCGCCCCTTACGGGGCAGCGTGACACGATGTGTGCTCCAAAAAGGTCGAACGCAATACTCCCGGCGCAGTACAAGCTTTGGGAGCAGAGGGGTGGCGACAAATAGCCAAATGTGGTATCCTCCAGGGTGGCGTCCTGGGCAGAACCAGGGGCGCCACCGGCCCGAGAGCTATATCTACCTCTCGAAGGAGTTTCCTGGCCCTAAACCCAAAGGGCTTAGGGTATGACTAGCGTCTCTCGGCGGCATAGGCACCATCGAGATCAGCTGCGGATGCAGTGAGAGCTGTTGGCGACTGAGGGAGGCGCCGGGCTCGCGCGTACAGGCGAGTGATGCACTACACGCGGCGCAGAGCGAGTGGCATCTCCCCAGCATCGACCAACAGGCTCTCAATGGGGAAAGTGCGGAAGGCACCGGTCGCAAGGCGAAGGCCGGTGTGGACTCCACCACATCCAGGCGCACCCCATTAAGAAGGGATGGGGGGGGAAGAAAGAAGGGTATGTTAAAAGTCTTGTTGGCAGTACCATGGGTCCCCTAAGGGGCCCAGGGCTGACCCCCCTAGCCACGAGAAGGCCAGAGACTCTCTGGGAACAATCCCATCTTTTAAAGGGTAATAAATCGAGTCATTTAAAACAAGTTTATATTTTACAGTGAAAACTTGTTTCTTTTAAATATTTATGAATACATTATTAATTTTAATTCTTTGTACACTAATTACTCACTAATATCAGTAACCAGTAAAAAACAAACTGCAAACATACACCATATCACTATAACCACACATCCAAAACATATACACTTCATATTTATAAATTATATTTAATATTTGTGTGTATATATATATACATGTTTATACACGCTGTATCTAAATATATTTATATTAATTTAACATTTACATAAAAACGTATATTTATTAAGGCAAGAAAACAATTTATTCTAGCAATGCTATTATATATCATTTTGGTTGGACTTCTAAAAGCATTAAAATCATTTAAATAATTTAGCATTAAGGACAAATGAGGTAGCGAATTTGCCACAACTGAAATTTTAAACTTTTAAAAAACGGCATATTTCAAATTTTCATCATCAGAACAGAAAATGTATTATTTAAAAGCTCCTTAATTGGAGAAGAATAAATTCAGAGAATTTCTGCAAATAATATTTTAATGATTTAAGACACTGCACTAAACCTTTAAATATATATATAAAATAAAAACAATACATTTTGTAATAATAATAATAATTCAGCAAAAGAAATTATTTTATTGCAACATTTAATATTTTAAAACGCTAAACTTAATTCAACCTTAGATCCTAAAAATAAACTAAAAATTTTAAAGTTTTTTTATTACAAAACTATTTTTTAGCGTTAGTATATTTATTATATATATATATATATATATATTAAAGCACTCCTTGAAAAATCCTAGGTTTAAAAATAACAAGGTAAGGGCACTTGGTTGCAAATGTACAAGGTAGAAATAATAATGAATCAAATTGTACATTTGGCGCTGAGACATTGAAGCTATTTACACTAATTCAAAATTCTAATAATTGTACAAAATTCTACATAGCAAATTTTATTTCCCATGAAAAGAGCAATAATTAGAGTTACGATACAATCCATCAGCAAACACTTGCTTCTTTCATTTTTTAGCAAATAGGGTTAGTAACTTGTATAATCAGATTCAGTGACAAATAAAGCAAAAATCAAATTTTCACTCATATTCTCCTTACCACAAATATGAAGCATTCGCCCCCTTCAAGGAATTTATAAATGGCTTGACATAGTAAGCCAAATTCTTTCATACTGCAAAATAAAAATAACAATATCATACAAAGACAACTGCATTACCTACCATTCCTAATGCAGAGCCATGTATTAAATTTCATTAATATGTAATTGATACAAAAAGAATTAAAAGACATGGACTTTGAAAAATTCTGAATAGTCCAAGTGAAAAAGTTTTGTTTTAATTAGGAGGAGGAAAGAAGAAATGGAGTTTGTTTTGAACAAAACCTCCTCGCAAAATGTCATCATCAATGACTGAACTCAACAACTGACCTAAAGCAGAATTGCAGACACACAAAGCCACCATCATTCAAGATGATGAAAAATATTTTTTAAAGTGGTATAATACAATATAGTGTTATTGAGTAATAAACAAAACTGCCAACAAAATATATATATATATATATATTTAATGAATTATTGTCAGATGAATTTTGAAAAATTGAGAGATCTTTTCGGTAAACTTTTTTAAAAATCTTGGTTTCGTTTGCTGAGATTGAGAAAAGTGAAAACACTTGAAATATAAACTATGTATCACAGTTCATCTTAAATGAATAAGCAAATAGTTCTGAAATCTTCAACAGCTCAAAGTACTTTTTTTTTTTAACTCTGAGTGAGAGAAGTCGTAGTCATCAATAAAAATAGTAATTTTTACTTAATTTCCTATCAACAGAGAAGATGAATGTTCAAAACTGGAAGCCACAACATGAAATGGGATGGGCAGTAAATGGAGCAAAGAGAGAATAGGGCAGCTATGTATTATACAGATTATTGGAAAACAAAATTCTAAGGAAGGCGTTTGTCAAACAAAAACTTATCAGCTGCATCTACAATCTCAAATTTATATAAAAAAGAAACAAAAAAAAACACACAAACAAACTCGGTAGTGCACAGCAACTGTGCACGTCTTCATCTACAAATAACTTGGCACTGAACAATAATACTCCCGTGTTTGGAGCTTCAAAGTAAACCTTTTATAAACAAACTTAAAGGCTACCACTTCATCAAACGCCAAGTCAGTGTTACCAACGGAGGCGTCCTTTCATGCAGGGGGGGGGGGGGAGGGGGTATCAGGAAAAATGATATGAAGGCAAACCGAGAGAGGCTGGAAATGGACAACGGTTGCCACTAAACGGAGATTGCTAAAATGGCAAAATATTTTGCAGAACACCGGGACAACGATCGGTTGGGGAGACAAATATAGGTAGTAAAACCAATTTCACGGGTTGGCTGTCACAACTCGGGCGGATAAAAAGAATAATGTTTAAATTCCAAAGCAAAAAGAGATTCGTATTCATCAATTTTGTCTCAAGAGGTGAACACGATTTAATAATGACACATTTAACGTAATATCTACCCAGAAAAGTAGAAAGTGTGACAGATCTTAAGGAGTATTTAAAAATACATAAAGCTCCAATGGAACGGGGCTGAAATCATAAGGGGAAAGAGCGCTTCCAGGAATACTAGTTAGCTTTAGTGAAAAGGTGGGAGGGAGGAACAGTACCAGTGAAATGTATCCTTTCAACGGACCATTACTACAGACTGTCTGAGATGAGATGGAGCGGCAGCAAACAAGAGTGGAAGGATCCTTGGGTGTGTGGTTGAAAGAAGCCCTCTCTCATGAAGCTCCGTCATTCTCGCCCGAGATGTGAGGACCTTCTTGGTGGTCGCACCCTGCAGGGTTGCTCAAAGCAAGTCCTTGTTGCTGGCTGCCACCATTAACCTGCTGCGTGATGGGGGATGAGTGCGACAACTGACTACTACTACCACCGCCGCCAACAACAACACCCGAATTCAGTTTGGGCGAGGGCTGGACTACCTGAGTAATTGGACCGAGGGTTTGGGGCATTTGGCCATTTATGTTGCTCACTCCACTGCTCCCCCCGTTCCCGGGACTCGAATTAGCCCTTTCACCCACCCCTGGGGGTGAGATGGAGTTCAAGGGGTTGTTGCAGTTGCGCAATACTGTGTACACGTTGTCCACTTTACTCAACGTGTCCAGGAAAGGTATCAAGTCAATCAGCTCAGAATCGCTCATGTCATCGAACCAGGAAGAGACGGGAACCTGTCCAGAGATGGGGATAAAACAACATATGAGGTATTCGTTTCCACTTTACAATTTAATTTCACCATCACCAACTAATTATATATAAAAAACCAAAACAACAAGCAGTTTGTGAATTGGTGGGCTCAAAGAATAGTGAGTTGTTAAAGAGGTTTTAATTGTACCGGTAGGATGCACAACAAACAAGATTAGTTTAAGGGAAAACAAGGTGGCAGCCGCCCAATCCTAATGGACTCTTAATGGCAACACTGTTAAAACGGGGTCGCCCGAAAAAAGGAAACAAGGGGCGTGGGAAACACCCAATAAAACGGGGAAAAGCAAAGGATTAAAAAGAAAAAGCACAGCACACACACAGACGCACCCTTGAATTACAGGATACAGCACACATTCTAAAAACAAGGGCGGCTGGGGCAATAAACAAATGACATGCGCCGGCCGCACGGGAGGGAGCAGGATAAAACGCCACTTCGTGATAGAAGACGACCGAAGGAAGTCCTCTGTTAGAAGAAAGCGTAGGGGAGGGAAGCAAGAATTGCGAAGAGAAGCAAGGAGGGGACAAACTACTAAAATGTGAGCCACACACAGCTCGCCACCGCAAAAGAGACAACCGGGGGCAACCGGCCCTCCACCCGAAACTAAATAGCCATGGGTGAGTCGCGTGTGCCCAATTCGCAACCGGCAAAGACCGGAGTCGCTGAGAGCTAGAGGACCAGGAACGGACAGAACGTTTAATAAGGGACAGCTTAGAAGGGGGGAACAAATCCCATTCTCTCTGCCACAAACGAAAGATATACGCCCTGATTACGGGGCAAGAGTCCTTAAAGAGCAGAGGGGCGGCATCCGGCAACTCGAGGACGGCCGAACGGAACAGCTGATCGGCCGCCTCGTTACCCAGGACCCCAACAGGACGCCACCCTGAATGAATCCATAAAACCAAAGGGTGGACGGACGTAGAACGAACCACCTCCCTCCGAAGGAGGCCGGGAATCGCTAAAATACAATAAAATCTGCAGAATTGAGAGATAAAATCAAATTAAAAGCTAAAAGAATGGCCGTCAACTCTGCGGTAAAAACGGATGCTACAGGAGGGAGGGCGGACCGAAGGGACTCCGTAGAGGACACCGCCGTTGCCCCAGCACCCAGGTCCGACTTCGAGCCGTCAGTATAGATGGGACACTGGTGAGCATGAGAACAAGCATGTTTAAGAAACAGGCACTTTAATAGACGAGGATCAGTAGACCCTTTCTCGAAATGCCAAAAAGCAGTACAGACCTCAGGAGGGCGAACGCTCCAACACGGAGACGGCGGGAATGGAAGGGCCAACACCCCGTGAACACCCAGGGAGGCGAGATGGTCCCCAACCCGGAGCCCCAGAGGCCGGGGTAGAGATGGCCGCCGACCAAAAGATGCCGAAGAGGACGTATGGATGGATTATTTACGAGTCCCTTGGTGCTCACTGCGAGGTGATTGCACCGTCGAAGATGACGGGGCAAAAAGGCACTCATGGAATGGGGATGAAGGGTACTGCTGAACACGAAACAGGGATCGTAAGCACACCGGCAGCTGTTGGTATCGCAAGGAAAGCAGGCTACCCTCCACAGAGGCTTGGGGTAGGCGAGGTGCGAAAGGCTCCACTACTAAGACGGGCCCGAAGCGAACGAACAAATTCAAGTATCTTCAAGGTTGAAGGAGACGCTGAAGAGTATACCTGGCAACCGTAGTCCAGCCGGGATTGAACCAGCGCCGAATAAAGCGACCACAAGTTGCGCCTATCACCACCCCCAAGTGGTGTGGGATAAAACCCGAAGCAAATCAAATATCCTTCGAAAAGGAAGCCCTCAAGCAACACAAGCGAGCTTGCTATCAAACGTTAAACCCAAGAACTTAAAAACGGGGACATACTCAATGGCCGTGCTGTCCAAGAACAGGGGAGGGGGACCAAGGACATCACGACCCCAATAAAAATGCATGGCCTTGGTTTTGATGACCAAAAAACGGAAACCCTTTAAGAAGGCACGACTTGACACGGCATCAATTGCCAGCTCTAATAGATGGGCAGAAGGCAAGCGGGGAGATGAACAAAACAACGCCAAGTCATTCCCCTTGGAAGAGTGGACACCTGACTATTAATGGCAACGCAAAACATGTCACACTTAAAACACACCCCTATGGAACACCCTTCTCTTGAACCGGCAAGCCTGAGAAAGCATCTCCAATACGGACTTTAAAACTAAGGGACGATAAAATTCTTAAATAAAAACCGGTAAAAAAACCCGAAATACCCCAATCACATAAATGACGTAAAACACCATATCTTCAAGTGGTATCGTAGGCATTCTAAATGTTGAAGAACACCGCTAACACCCGATCACAACGAGGACGGAGGGAAAGACACGGGCCAGGTCGATCGGGAAGTGATCATTCCCGGAAAGGTCGTTCCGAAACGACCACCGGAAATCGAGGAAACATTCGGGCGAACATAAGGACAAGTCTACAGCACTAAAAGAATCCGTTTGAACATGGGAAGAAGTAAAATCGTCGGAATTTAAAAGACAAAGGGAATCGGATAATAAGAGGGACTCAACCACTCCGTCCGGGGGATTACGGGCAGTATCACCCCAAGATGGATGGCGAGCATTTAAATCACCAAGTAATAAAAACGGGGTAGGTAACGGACTTGTGAGCTCTAAAAGGCGCAGAGAATAGAAGAGGAAATTAAAAGAGAAGCACTACCATGAGACACGCCCCCGGCCGGGGGGCTGGAATTAAACACCTGGAAGTGCGGAAGTGCGGGGAAGGGGCGAGTCCCAAGCTTATTTTCTTGCAAACAGACCACCGAGGGCCGAACGCTAGAAAGCAAGCGCTGGAGTTTCTTCCACCTGGGGAGAACCTCTTGACAATTCCACTGTAGGATGAGACATTACTGTCGTCTCGACACCAACGTCGGGATTCTAGTGACGGAGACCGTCGAAGGTTCCCGACTACTACAAGGCCCAGAAGGGACAAGGGACAAATCGCGATAAGCCGGGGACGACCCGGCACGGACTTGGTAGCGTGAACGGCGGGAGGCGACAGCTGAGAGCCAGACCGAACCCCCAATGTGGACGACGCATGGCCAGGAGGGAAAGTAAAATCGAGCAGAGACGGACGAGGATCAAGATGTGAAGATGGAACAGAAGGCGGAACATGGACAGAGGGTCAGAAGGGAACAGGGTCAGAGGGTAAGGAGGAAATTGGGTCAGATGGAGAGGAAGGAACAGGGTCAGAGGGTGAGGAGGAAACAGGGTCAGAAGGAGATGAAAGAACTTTTTTTTTAAGAGCTCATCTGTTGACTGCCTACTTGGGCATTAGTCGCTGTATTAAAAACTGCTTAGTACTAGGCTACTTTAAAATCTAATGCAATAATACAAAAAAAAACAAAAACAACCCAAACACCAGAAATTGAAAAAAGGGAAAAGGAAACGAGTAGTAAGCAAGCTCCTGTGTCGGGGAGAGGTCCTCCCGGCGGAGGAGCGTGCAACCTATCAGGGCAAAAAAACAACAAAACAAAACAAAAAAAAACCTGGCTAAATAATAGAAGGCCGGCCTCCCCCCAAAAGTCAACAAGTCCACCAGTCAATGTGCACGGACTCGTCCCGAGTACAAGGGACAGGTGGTAGCGACCCCGCCCATCCCGGTACCAGGACAGGTAACGTGCGCGAAGATCACCCAGACTGGGACATTCGACAAGAATGTGCCGAGTTGTCTGGGGGACGACGCAGTCGTCACAATAGGGCGCTGGCGAGCGCTCCATCAAATAGCGGGATGAAAGAACATGGGCAGAAGGCAAGGAAGGAGCTGGTGTAGGATTCAGCGAAGACGAGGGCAGAGGGCAAGGAAGGAGCTGGTGTAGGAGTCAGGGAAGACGAAACTGGTACGAGGCAAGGAAGGCAGAACTAGGGTAGGAGGCATCGAAGATTGAGCAGAAGTAAGGATCAAAGAAGAAGGAACCGGGGTAGGAGGCAAGGAAGACGGAACCGGGTGAACCTCTGCCCCGACAATGACATCGGTGATGCCAACCAACGGAGGAGGCTAACGAAGGGTGGGAAGGAGAAGATATCAAAATAGAAGGCGCCCCAACAACCGACTCGGGAACCAAACGAGCATCAGAGGCCGAGCGCTTTGACTCCGAACAGGGTGAGGAGAAACCCTTCCGTTTGCGCTGAGGCAAAGGAACGGGAGGAGCAGCAGGGGCAGACGCCTGGAGGAACTGACGGATATCCTACAGCGTCTCAGCTCGGTCGGTCTCACGGTTCGTGACAGAGGGAGGAACATGAGAAGAGACCAATGGCAAAGGAGAGGGCGCAACGAAGGAACCGCGAGGGGAGATCAAAGGCAGGGGAGCAGGAGCAACAGAGGGACCGCGAGAAGACAAAGGAGGAGTGGCCGACCGGGAGGAGGACGGCGGAACCCCGCCTCCCGGAGGACGTCACAGAAGAGACAGCCAGAGGGGCCGAGCTGCTCCCGCACCTTACGGCGGGCCTCACAGAAGTCCAGCCTGAGTGAGTCCCAAAGTGCCAGGACCTCCTCATCAAAAAGGAATACGGGACAAGAACGCGAAGCGGCGCTATGGGAACCTCCACAATTGGCGCAACATTTTTTTTTTTTTTTTTTTTTAAGAGCTCATCTGGCGACTGCCTACTTGGGCATTAGTCGCCGTATTAAAACTGGCCTAGTTCTAGGCTACTAAAAAATAAAATTAAAGAGAGAAAAAAAACAACACCCCAAAAGGGGGAAAGGAAGCAAGCTGGTGCGTCGGGGAGAGGTCCCCCCGGCGCAGGAGCGTGCAACTAAAGAAAAAAAACAAACAAAAAACAAAAACAAAAAACAAAACAAATGCAAAAAAACAGCAAAACAAAACAAAAAAAACTTGCTTAAATAATAGGGAGAAGGCCGGCCTCCCCCAAGAAGTCAACAAGTCCACAAGTCAATGTGCACGAATCTGTCCCGAGCACAAGGGACAGGCGGTAGCGACCCCGCCCATCCCGGTACTGGGACAGGTATCGTGCGCGAAGATCACCCAGACTGGGACATTCGACAAGAATGTGCCGAACAGTCTGGGGGACGACGCAGTCGTTGCAATAGGGCGCAGGCGAGCGCTCCATCAGATAGCGATGCGTCACACGAGTGTGTCCGATTCGGAGACGACAGAAAGCAACCTGAAGCCGCCGCGGCATTGGGGGATAGGTCCATGGGAACAGTCGCGGCGCAATGGCACGCAACTTTAAGTTCCCTTCGACCGTCTCCCATCTTCTTTGCCAAGCAGTCCGAAGAGCTGCCCGTATTCCTGCCATGTAGTCGGTGTGAGGAAGAGCGAAACGCTGGTCCGGTCGCAGAGTCCTCGCGGACTCTTTGGCGCCCACATTCCCCGCAATTCCTACATGTCCAGGAACCCAGCAGAAGATAATCTCGACATCTGCCCGGCTCGCCAAAACCGTGGCGTCACGGATATCGCGAACCAGGGGATGCGGAGATTCCAATGCCCCGAGAGCACTCAGGGCGCTTTGTGAGTCGCTATAGATCACAATCCGGACTCGGAACCGGGCACGTCGCGTAATCTCCCGTACCGAGTGGTGTATTGCCACCAGCTCGGCCGTGAAGACAGACGCAGCGCCTGGTAGAGCCCCGCTGACTTCAAACAGAGGGGATACGGCGTGGAAGCCGACCCCCTCTTGGGACTTAGAGCCATCCGTATACACTGGCATGGTACCAGCGTGACACGATGTGTGCTCCAAAAAGGACGAACGCAATACTCCCGGCGCAGTACAAGCTTTGGGAGCAGAGGCGTGGCGACAAATAGTCAAATGTGGTACCCTCCAGGGTGGCGTCCTGGGCAGAACCAGGGGCGCCACCGGCCCGAGAGCTATATCTACCTCTCGAAGGAGTTTCCTGGCCCTAAACCCAAAGGGCTTAGGGTATGACTGGCGTCTCTCGGCGGCATAGGCACCATCGAGATCAGCTGCGGATGCAGTGAGAGCTGTTGGCGACTGAGGAAGGCGCCGGGCTCACGCGTACAGGCGAGTGATGCACTGCACGCGGCGCAGAGCGAGTGGCATCTCCCCAGCATCGACCAACAGGCTCTCAATGGGGAAAGTGCGGAAGGCACCACCTTGGTCTTGGCCAAAGAAAACCGAAACCTGTGCGCTTCGGCATAGCGAGAGACGCGGTTCAATGCGTGTTGGAGTCGACGCTCCAGAGTTGGCTACTGGGCCGCGCCAAAAGAGATCGAAAGGTCGTCCACGTAGAGCGTAGCGAGAACATCTTCTGGCAGCACCGAGGTGATGCCGTTGATGCTCAGGGCAAAGAGTGTGACACTGAGGACACTTCCCTGCGGGACACCCTCTTCCTGCTCCTTTGGGGCAGAGAGGGCTCCCCCCACCCGTACGCGGAATCGACGATCTCGCAAAAATTCAGATATAAACATTGGGAGGCGTCCCCTCGCCCCCATCGTGTGGAGTCTCCATGATACCGTATCGCCATGCGGTATCATAGGCCTTCTCCAGATCAAAAAACACCGTGGCGTAGTGCTGTCTACGAAGGAAAGCCTCGCAGACGGCATTTTCCAGTCGGAGCAGAGCATCCGACGTGGAGTGAAACTTACGGAAGCCGCACTGTGCAGAAGACAGATGGCCTCCGCTGTCCAGGAAATAGGCTAATCTAACATTTACCAATTTCTCCATCAGCTTGCACACGCAAGAGGTTAGAGAGATTGGGCGGAAACCGGTCGGAGTAGAGTGATCTCTCCCCGGCTTGCGAAAGGCGAGCACAGTAGCGATTCGCCAGGAGTCTGGGAGAAGACCTCCCACCCAGATCCTGTTGAACAGATCTAACAGAAAGGCCATGCCTCGCTCACCCAGGTGTCGAAGCATCGGGAAGCGTACGGGACATCGTCCGGACCATGGGCGGTGTCCGCGCACGAAGCGAGAGCGGAACGCAACTCACTCACAGTAAACTTGTCGTTGAAGGGTTCTCCGCCTCTGGAGGTAAAGTCCAACCGGCGGCCTTCCGCGACATCAAGACGTGCATTGAATGCTGGCGGAGCAGCATCACGGCTAGAGAATGCGGAGAAAGCGGTCGCTAAGGATTCCGCCACGGACGCGGGGTCCGAGATTGCGGTCCCATTCTCCTGGAGAACGGGAGGGGGGTGCTGCGAGAACTTGCCCCGAATCCTTTTGACTCGCTTCCACACCTCAGCTAAAGGGGTCTTCCCGTTAAGTGAAGACACGTATGCCCGCCAAGAAGAGCGGCGGGCGTGCTTCGAAATATACCGGAACCTAGCCCGACGAAATTCAGCGACAGTGAAATCGTTCGGGCGGCGCTTATAGTGCATGTAGGCATAACGCTTCTGTTTGAGGGCCGTCTCACACTCGGCCGACCACCATGGGAGTGGTCGGCGTGCAAAACAGCCAGACGTCCTAGGAATAGTAGTCAGGCCCACGGCGATGAGGTTGCCGGAGAACTCAACGGCCTCATCTACCGACCTAAACTCCTCGACTGAGATAGAGAATTCAGTCATTTCCTGAAATGCAGGCCACCGCGCCCGCGCCAAGCACCACCGAGGTGGTCTCTCAGGCGGCAGTTGCCCTGAAAATGATATTTGAATGGGAAAGTGATCACTACCATGGAGGTCATCGACCACCCCCCAATCAAAATCAGGCTGTGCATCCGAAGAGCACAAAGATAGGTCAAGGCAAGAAAATGAAGCGGTTCTCGGACAGTGATGCGTAAACTCATCCACGTTTAGGACGCCCATCTCAAGCTCTTCGATCAGATCGGCAAGGACTTGTCCCCTGGGATTTATGGAGTAATCTCCCCAGAGAGGATGCCTGCCGTTCAGATCTCCAAGCAAGAGATAGGGCCTCGGCAACCGTGCCACGACGCGGCGGAAGTCCCCCGCGTCGAAGTCAGCTGACGGTGGAATGTACGCAGAAATGATAGTATACCTCCTATCCAGGTGCAGCTGCACAGCCACTGCCTGAAAGGAGGTATCTAAAGAGAAAGGAAGAACGGAGACATCATGCCGGGTGTAAACCGCGCATCCCCCAGCCCGGCCATCCCGCGGTGGTGGGGTCGCAAGACCCTTATACCCCGGGAGGGCAGGCAGCGGGCACGCGCCTAGCATGGTCTCCTGCAAAAAAATAGCTAACGGGGAACGGGACGAGACGAGCCTCCGCAGCTCCTCCCAGTTGGCCCGGAGTCCACGGCAATTCCATTGAAGGAATATGCCCTCCAGGCCTAGCTCGGAGACGCCGGGGCCCTCCTCGAATTGAAGACCCTCACGGGAATGGCCGTACGCTTCCCGGGGGCAGAACCCCGGGCGCTGTTGGCCGGACAAAGCGCTGAAGGCGCTGTCGCCTTCGAGGACTTATTGGGGGAGGTTGGGCTCGCCATGCGAGTCTTTTCCTCCCTCCGCCTCGAAACCTTAGGCGGGCGTTGCGGCTTGGGAGGCGGGGGGCCCTCTTTTCGAGGAACCACCGTCTCCGAGCCACTCGCTCCACCTCGGGGCGTGGGCGAAGGGGCCGAAGCTCCTTTGTTGCTGTCCTCCTTTCGGGGAACAGCTTTAGGAAGCCCGGAAGATGGCCTAGCGACCATCTTCAGGGGTGTTGCCTCCTGTGAGTCTAACGACTCTGTGGAGGCGCGTGGCCGTTTCGCCTTACGGGAAACGGTCACGCTGGGGGAAGAGGGGGGAGCCCTGGTTTTAGCCGGGGCTGGGTGTGAACCCTTTTTGCCGCCAGCTCTACCAGGGGAGCACCCGGGTGTAGTAGAGCCGCAGAAGGGCTCCGAATGGGCGCGGTAACAACCGTGCTCGTTGTCCTGGATGGGCCAGGAGCAGAGGGTGCTTTTTAAACTATTGAGGCATATGACGTCCCAGGCAGAGCCGGGCGCGCCAGGACCAAGTCCTTTGCCTCGCAGAATGAGAGTCGATCCTGGGCCTGAACGGCCAGGATTTCTTTCTCAAGGAGATATGCACCACATTGCTTCGAAGAAGCAGGGTGCGGCTCTCCGCAATTGACACACTTGGCCACACACGATTTGGACTTATCGTGTGCGACCTTGGAGCAATTTACACATACTTCGGGTGACCCCGAATTGGCGCAACATTCATGATTCCCACAAGAGGAGCTATAGTACGCCAACGCGCAAGCCACACAACGACGAGCCTGCCTACAATTGCTGCTCACATGGCCAAACTGGTGGCAATTAAAACAAAGTCTGGGGAGCTCGACATAACGGGACACGAAGATAACCAGCACGAACAAACTGGGGCAGATCCTGACGCTCAAAAGTAATGATGAGCGTACTCGTACGAACCTTAGTGGGACCAACAGACTTAGAAACCCTATAAACGTCCGTAACCCTCTGGGACGAAAGTTTATCCTTTAGTCTCGAAACATTATATTGCAATAATTCGTTGGAGCGAATCACTCCCTTAACAAAATTAAGGGGAGGGTGGGGCACAACCGAAACCGGGATCTCCGAAAGGGAGGACAAATCCCACACGGCATCACACTGCTCTCGCGAAGATACCTCAACCACTAAATCGCAACTACCACGGGCCCACATACGGCGGGGCGGACCACAACGGGACTCAAACTCCTCATTCAAACCAAACGCGTCCAATTTAGAAAGCAGAGACACGGAACTAGAGTGGGCTTTGTGTGGGAGCTAAGCAAATTAAATTTTAGAATGGTGTTGAGGGACAATACACAACTCTAACAGTGATCTTGACATTTGCCTCATCCTTTGGCTTGAGGAGATAATTGAAGAGAGAGTGAATGGAATGTGTATTGTAATTGTACCAATACTGAAGCCAGATGGTAGACTGAGCATTTATTATACAGATCAATGAAAGAAAGACCCTTCTCCAATACACATTGGATGCAATTGGTTCCAAAGGTAGATTTGGTCCTGGGGTCGCCTAACAAATGGTGTGCCCTGTAGGGCCATAACTGCTTCCTCCACTGCAAAAAAGAATTACCATTTGGCCATGGACCCCAGAGCATTACAATATGGTATTGAACAGTTTTGCAAGAATTTTTCAAATTTAAGGGCTATAGTCTGTAACTACCAATGGCCTAGTTGCCAAAATTTTAAATTATTCAGCCTATTTTTTTAGGTTATATTAATTTAACAAGGAAAAACAAATAAAAGTGCAAAGCAAACACAAACCCGACTAAGAGAGAAAAAAAAATGGGAAAAGCATGAACAGGTGCCAGAGGAAGACTCACTCACCCAGGAAACCAAATATGCACCCCCCCCCCCCAAAAAAAAACACACACACACACAACAAACACATATACGATGGAGGAGGTCTGCCTCCTCCTCCAGAAACTCCTCAATAGCAACCCCACTCATCATGGTACCTGGAATGGTAACATGCGCACAGATCCTCCCGATTGATTGATTGTTTAAGGGCTACACAACTTCAATCAAGTTATTGTCGCCCGTCAGGAGGAAGGAGAGGCTAAGCTGGGGTCGGACGGGGTGCTGAGTCCCGTCAGCACGGCGGCCAGGGTGGCAAAGCGCCGCGCCCCTTACGGGAAGACGAAGTAGGGGTTAGCAGAAAGAGAAGAAGGATGCCAAGCTGGGCAGATCCTCCTGGCTGGGACATTTAATAAGAGTGAGGCTGAGGAGCAACGCAGACATTGGTGCAGGAGCTCGCTCCATTCGATGGCAATGCTCCCCAGGAGTGTGTCCAATTCAGATGTGATCAAAAAAATGACCTGAGAGATTTGGGTCTAGGTTCACAAGAACAGAAATGACAAAATGGCAGGCTACTTTAAGTTGCCATTTTCTTGTCATGGAGCCCTACAGGCTGACCTAATTGCTGCCAGATTGTCAAAGTAAAACACTAGCTGGGTTAAGGTCTTTGCAGACTCTTTAGTTCCCTCATCACCATTTTCACTCCTCAAAATCCCTAAATGTGGAGGAAGGCAGCAGAAGGGAATCTGGAGGGTCACAAATTATGAGATGCAGTGATTACAAAGGAATCAGAGTGCTCTGAGTCTCCATAGATCACAATCTCATCTTCTGTACCCAGCAGTCTATTGCAACCAGCTCAGCCATGAAGACAGATTCAGCACCTGGTAGAGGCTTGCTGACTTCAAACAAGGGGTTAGCATGAAAACCAACCCCCTTAATTAGAGGCATCTGTGTACCTTAGCACACTTACATCATGACAGGGTGTGTATTAATGAATATGAATGCAATACTTTGTGATAAATGTTCAAAAGTGGTGCCCTGGAGGGTAGCATCCTGGGCAGAACAAGAAGCACCGCACCACTGACCCAATAACTATATTGAGGTCTCAAAAAAGTTGCCTTGGCCCCAAACCAAAAGGTTTAAGGTATCTCATGGCAGATGAAATGAGTCATTGGCAACTGAGGGAGATGCTGGACTCGCATAATGCAGTGTCCATCTCAAAGCGAGTGGCATCTGCTCACCATTGACAACTAAAAGGCAGAAGGCACTGGGCACCAAATCAAGACAAGTTTTATGGATCGATTCCACCTTCATCAGTCGATGCTTAAAACTCATTGGTAGTATATCTTGTAACGCACAAAGTAGCAGTAAAATAGTATACATAGAAGTAGCTATATCAGTCCCTAAATGCATAACATCACAGATAGCAAAATGTCCAAAGTGCAGATACAAGATACTCTAAGGCTGTGAATATGGGCAAAATAAGTGATATGTTGGTTAAAAACAACAAGGTGAAACTACCACACCCAGGCAAGCTCCATTTAAGAACAAATCCAGACCAGGGTGAATAAAGCCATGGATGGCAACAGAAGTGTACCACCACCTTAGTCTTGGCCAAGGAAAACTGAAACCTACATGCTTCAGCAGAGCGAGATGCAGTTCAGAGCAAAGAGAGCGCATCTTCCAGCAGCACTGAGGTAATAATAAGGGTGATGTTCAAGGCAGTGTGACACTGAGGACATCACTGCTAGACACCCTCCTCCTGCCCCATTGGACAGGCGAGAGCACCCTACCTGTACGTAGCAATGTGCTGTCCATGAATAGAGGCCTTGCAAAGCATCCAACATAGAGTGGAACTTCTAAAGCCGCACTGTGCAGGAGACAGGTGCCCTCTGCTGTCCAGGAAATAAACCAAACTAATGCTTACCAATTATTTCTTCATCAACTTGCATGTGTGGGTGGAAACCAATCGGGTTAGTGATCTCTTTCCGACTGCGAAAAACGAGCACAGTAACCATTTGCCAAGTCTGAGAGGAGACTCTCCATCCAAATCATAGCTAGCGGACAGACCACGCCTCACCTACGTGTCCAAGCATGACAAACAGGATATCATCCAGACCAGAGGTGGCGTTCATGCAAGAAGCAAAGGAGTGGAGAGTAGCTCACTTATGTAAGCAAGTTGTTGACGAAATTCACCTATGGTGAAATTATTCCGGTTCTCCACCGCCTAGATACAAAAAAGAAGCTCATGCACACTACTCCCAACCAAGGTTCCATAACATACCCCCACCACCAAACCACAACTTAATAAAACACATTCACACCGCCCTCACCAAAAAAGACACCTGAATACTCTAGCATCAAATGTATGAATCCCTCCCCAATAAAACAGAGAAATCAGTACACAGGTTTCACATAACACAGAGAAATTGAGTTTTGTGCCATGACCGTTTCAGTGTAAGTAGTCTATTCATTGTGTTGGGCATCATATCTTCTACGGTGTGTTAAGGTAGGGCAGCTCATATCATACTATGGGAGCAAAGTGAAGATCACAAGAGGAGCTACCAAGTGGACAAGCTGGTTAAGGACACAGCTAATGCTCTTTTCGAGACCCTGCTATCAATGAAAAGGTCACCAAGTTCTCGTTGTAGCTTGTACATGATGTCCAAGCTATGGAATCAGGCAGTGGTTTTCTCTTGGGAAGGGCAAATTTGAGGCCAGATGTTTATTGTGAAATCAAATGTCATTTGATATTTTGACTTGCAAGTGTCAGATTACTAGTTGTGAGAGCAGCGGCTGTGTGATCCAGGCCTACATCAAATGTTCCTTCAGCAGAGAAAAAGATTCCTTTAAAAGATCTAGCAGCCTACATCAAGGGAGAGAAAGCAAAGGTTGGAAGTAAAGAAACTCACCAAATAGGAGCCCTGATCTGCCCGAAAACAAGAGACGTGAGGATATTGTAAAGGCAGTAGATGAAAAAGAAGGCAGAGCAAGAGGAGCAAAGAATAAAATGCTGCAGCAGCAGAGAAGTAAATTAGGAAGGATGTCGAGATTTTTGGTTGATGATGATGAGGACCAGGAAATGCAGAGAACTGGTGTTGAAGATGAGTTTGTCCTTGAATTTGAGTTATTTCCAGAAACTGACTTTGAACACTCAGCTTCGACTAAGGTATAAAAATAGTATGAAATTCCAAACATTGCCCTTGCTAGTGTAATGCATGGCATAAGGCTAAGGCCAACTGCAGCAATAGCAAGAGCTGCTCCGATTGACGCAGGAAACAAGTAAAGTGATTGATAAGCACAAGGTCAAGAGAGCACAGAAATTGATAATAGAGCTGGAGCAAGAGTTCAAGAAGTGCAGGGAGGAAGTGGGTGGAGGGGATCTCCTGTACCATGTGTGATGGACAAACTGACCTGACCAATGAAGGATAAAAGCTAAGTGCAGTGACCAATCTTTTCCTGCAAAGATAAAGGAAGAATACTAGTGTTCTTAGTGAGCCTGAAAGCTACTATCTGTTCCAATTTGTCCCAGAGAAAAATACTCAATAAGAGTGACATGCAGAGAAGATTGTTAAGGTCATGTTTGCCTGGCTAAAAGAGAGGGGTTTTGATATGACCTTGTTGGCCATTGGAGGAGATTACAAATGTCAACAATGGCATGAAAGTTTGAGCTGCACCTAAGAAATAGGGTAAGGTTGATGTGCAAGCTTCACACTTGTGAAACTTTCCCTGAGCCATCTCATTAGTAACATCACTGGCCCTACTCTGTCCGATAACAAAGCAGGTCCAATAGTAAAACTCCTTGATTCTGCTCAGAGTTTGATATCAATTCAAGCTTTACCAGGATCTCTATTGGCCCTCCACTGATCAAGCTGCCTAACAAGGTCATTCAAGATTTCTCAAATGATCTACACTGCTATGAAATTGTATGTGTAATCAGAGATTGAGCGCTTCTTGCAGGGCTGACCCTTTAGGAATTTGGACCTGCTGGCCCATTACAGCAAACAGAATTCTCAGACTTAGTGCGAAGAGGTTGAAGACTGCAAGCATTCTTGGATTGAAGGGACCAGACACACCACTTTCAGCTGGATTGCCTAAAGTCAGAAGAAAAAGGTTCAGGACATTGTGATGTCAACTGTGGGATGTGCTTGGTATGCTCAAAATGCAGCCATCATCCAAACACTGGTGTGCTCTGAGGATCACAAGGAGAGTAGAGGATTGAAGGGGTGGAAAGAATCCTGCACCTCAGGAGAGATGGAAAGAGGACAGAGATACTCATCTATTGGGACCAGAAGGAAACCTGCCATCAATTGTTAAGCTTCCATCATTGGTCACCTGATCAGAAAATGTGTCAGAGCCACCTTGCAGTTGCTAAGCACCTCTTGGTGAAAAACTTCCACTCCTATGGAAGTGTTAAACTGGCCTTGCCACACACAAAGCATTGAAAGGGTTTTTAAAAGATGACTGAGGCTTCTTCTAAGTATTTCTCACAGGGAAGGAGAGATGGAGGAATTAGGTATCAGATCAGTAGGATGATAATGTCCAAGTATGAGTCAAAGGAGGATGTGTGCAGCAGTTTAAAAAATTCAAGAGAATGGTCTTTGTTATTATATCCAGTGGTATAAATGCAGCTCACCTCTTAATAAATATATTTAGGCTTTGTCAATATACAATAATTGTCTTATTATAAAAGGGTTCAAAAGGGTAAAATTGGCAATTTAGAAATAACCAAATGATGTAGGTTAGAGATATCCCGTCAAAAAATAAGCTCATAATTCTATATATAAACCACATAACTTAGAAAACCCATCATGGTAAGATTTCTTCTTTCAGATTCATATTAGCATATTAACTATGACCTACCAGTGTTGCAGTAAGTGGATGCAAGAGTGGGCCTCCAGGACCTAGAAGCAAAGGTGGGTGAGGGAAGGATATATTGTTTCTAAGTGTGGACAATGGATTCCTTGGATTGCCCGAATGTGGTTCCTGCGAGTGCTTGGAGCGTGTAGTTTAATATTAAATATGTTTGTTTCTTATGTGTTGTTGGAAAGGCATGTGACCAGTTTGATACAGGGTAGTGTAGGTGTTTTATTTAGGGTGTTGGAAAGGCATGTGACCAGTTTGATACAGGGTAATGTAGGTGTTATATTTAGGGTGTTGGAAAGGCATGTGACCAGTTTGATGCAGGGTAGTGTAGGTATTCTATTTAGGGTGTTGGAAAGGCCTGTGACCAGTTTGATGCAGGGTACTGTAGGAGTTCTATTTAGGGTGTTGGAAAGGCATGTGCCAGTTTGATGCAGGGTACTGTAGGTGTTCTATTTAGGGAGAGTTAAGGAATGATGAGTTCCAGTAGGGGCATAAGGATAAAGGGTTGAGGTAGCTAAGCTTCTTATTGAATCCTAATGCCACAAGTTAATGTACAATCCTTGTATAATGAGGATGCGATAAGGACAATAAAACACTCACAGCATTGTCTGGATGGAATATATAGGATGCTGGTGAATTGTCCATGATAACCACTTTCTGTAGATCCCGTCCAAGTCGGCTTAAATCTTTGACGTAGTTTCCTCGGTGGAAGACGCAGGATTCTCGAAAAAGACGAGCTCGGAATACATTCCACTTATCCAAGAGATTAGCTACAGGATCAGCATACTGTCAAGGGAGTGATAACACAATTAGGGACATCCACCTTATTTCATCCAAACATTTTTTTTTAGAAATGTAGACAAAATCTGTTGAAAAAAGTGTGACATTTGGCTTAATTAAAGGAATCAGAGTATATAGATTTTTTAGAGCACTCATCTAGCAACTACCAGGAGGGGAACAACTGCCAAAATTATTATTTACAGTATTCTTAGGGAGGCTCGTTCTATGCAGGGGGACTGAGCATGCACCCCCCCCCCCCAAATAAAAAATAGTTTGTCCATTTGGCGACTGCCTACAAGGGGATATAACTGCAATTACCTTATAACTTAATACTAGGCTGAATTTTGAAAATAACTACCCTAGAAGACCTTACGGTCCATACAAGGAGGGTACTTTTAACGCAATCTTCGAAGGTGTCCGTTGGCAACCTCGAAGATCACTCGCGGAGATCTTAACGGCGATTTCGCAAGACTTTATGTAGTCTTAACTTGAACTGGTCAACAGATTCACTATTGACAACTTCCGTCGGAAGTGCGTTCCAACTACCGCAGATACTGTAAGTGAAGAATTTCCCACACATATCACGGTGGTATCGCTTCAGTTCAAGTTTAAAGCCGTGATTTCTTGTTCTCCCCTCGCTGAGCTGGAAAATATCCCCGTAGTCCAGTCTGTCGAAGCCTCGAAGTATTTTAAACACTTCGATAAGCTGACCACGTAGTCTCCGGGTCTCCAGCGAGAACATATCTAATTCCCTTAATTTATCTTCATAACTTTTATGTCTGATAGAGGGAATCCGTTTGGTTGCCCTGGCTTGCACGCGTTCCAATCTCGCGATGTCCTTTCGAAATGAAGGACTCCAAAATTGTACGGCATACTCCAGTTGCGGTCGGACGAGGGAGTTGTACAGACACAGACAGTACTATCTCCTTGTTCCGATATCCAAACTGGCGCTTTATGTAGCCTAGCATCCTTTGGGCCTTTTTCTCCGCCTCATTGCACTGTTTCGAGAACTTGAGGTCACTAGTGATTGTTACACCCAAGTCCTTCTCAGTGTCGGGGGATTCAAGAGCAGTGCCCTTAAGGATATACTGAGATTGGGGGTTTCGGTGGCCGATTTGCTCACGTTAAAAGGCATTTGCCACATGTCCTACCACTCCTCAATCTTCCGAAGATCTTCCTGCAGGCGAACAGTATTTCCATCCTTTGCAACGTTCATACCAAGCTTGGTATCGTCGGCAAATTTTGAAATCTTGGCAACCATGTCACCGTCCATATCGTTGACGTAGATGATGAATAGTAGTGGTCTCAGGACAGAACCTTGAGGCACCCCGCTAGTAACGGGAACCCACTCAGAAGCCTGTCCATTCATCACCACCCGTTGCCGTCTGCCACTTAGCCACTTCTCTATCCAACCGGGTACTTTTCCGTCTATGCCCAGCGCTCGCACTTTCCGGAGAAGACGGCGGTGTGGTACCTTATCAAAGGTTTTCTGAAAGTCTAAGTAGACCACATCCACCGCCTTGTCCCGATCGTGCTCACTGAACACGAAGTGGAAGAATTCCACAGGTATGACCGTTGCCTTCGGAAGCCGTGTTGGGAACTCCTAAGTCGCAGGTTTGACTCTAAATGCGACGTCATTTTGTCCACCATGATGCTTTCCAGACTGATAGGTCGGTAGTTCGACGGTTGGCTACGGTCTCCTTTCTTGAAGATAGGAGTCACCTCCGCCTCACGTCAGTCTCTGGGAACGCATTCGGTCCCGATTGACATGTTGAAGATTGCGCTCAGGTGTCGTGACACTTGATCGCGCACTTCTTTCAACACTTTAGGTAGAAACCCATCCGGGCAAGGTGACATATTCGTCATTAGATCAGTGATCTTCTTTTTTATTTCTCCTTCGGTGAAGTCTATATCCTCCAGCTTTCCCTCCCCCGAGTAGGAATCCGTCGGCTGGGGGATGGGACCACACTCTTCAGTAAACACTGAAGAGTAGTAGTCGTTGAGGAGGTTAGCATTTTCTGCATCTGAATGCTTTAATGTCCTCTCCTCATTCCTCAAAGGGCCAATCGTTCGACGGATTGGTTTACGGCTGTTTACATATCCAAAGAACTCCTTGGGAATCTCTTTACAGAGTCTCACCACTCGGAGTTCCTCAGACCGCTTAGCCGCCCTTCTGCTGGACTTCACTCTCCTGGCTAGCCTCTGGTATTCGTCAAAGTCACCTGATATCTTCGATTGCCGGTACACAGTTCTCTTCTCCCTAAGCAGTTGGCCGATTTCTCGATTAAACCACTTTGGTTGAGCAGAAGACCGACAGGGGCATTTCAGAGGGATGAAACGCGATTGAAGACTCATGAATGTGGTTTTGAAACTGTTCCACGAGTCTTCAACAGCATCGCACACTTCTAGCCTTGCGTCAGTTAGTCCAGCATGAAGGCTTGCAAAGTCTGCTCTTCTCAAGTCAAGTTTCCTTGATTGACTGGCAACAGACATTACCTTTGGGATCTTGACGCTAAATCTAACTAGCTGGTGATCACTGCCACCGAGCTCTTCGCCTACAGAGAGATCCTCAACGATATCATCCTCAGAGGTGAAGACCAAGTCGAGGATATTGTCTCCTCTCGTCGGTTCTCTGACCCATTGAGTGAGGAACTCGTTGTTGGCGAACTCCAGGAGTAGTGCACTCTCCTGGGGTCTGTAAAGCAGCAGGGTCCTGTATCTGACAGGACCGATCTCTAGATCAACGCCTAGGAGCTCGTGGTCGGATATAACATTGGAGTTCGTAGATTCGATTGTATCCTTGACATACAACATTACACCGCCACCCTCTCTGTCTGGCCTATCTTTGTGGAAGAGTTGGTAGCCAGGAACTGTGAATTCGCCTTCAAAGTCTCCGTTTGAGGTTATGGCTACCATTTCAGGTTCTTCCGTCGCTACGAGGCCACGGAGCTCAGGAAACTTGTCCCCTAATGTAGGACCCCCTATACTCTTCCGTTTCCCGGCTTCTTGGTTGTCGTGGTGGCACCATTTTTGACAACCTCTGAGAAGGTTGTTTGGGGAGTGACTCGGGAGTACTGGCTTACGTCCGCCTTCCCAATGGGCCAGATACTCCTTTGGGTGCGCTCCACGACATCCTGGATGAGGTTAGCTAGAACGCCTTGCCCTTAAAGGAGAGGTGCACACTGTCCCTTTGGTAGAGGTCTTTTCTACCATAGAATACGGCGTACAGGTTGACAAAAAAGACACCCCCCGCTGTACACAGGTCTGCAAGGCGCCTGTTTAGCAACATGTTCCTCAAGTGGGCAGTCCGGCTTGGATCCCACCTCAGGAGCATCCCCACCACGACGCGTCTACGGGTTTTTAATCCACAATCATCGACAGCACCCATAACTGTCTTCATAATCTCGCCTGTAGGGCCTACCCTACCTCCTCTGAGGTAGAGGTCGTTGCCACTTACCACAAGGAAAGCATGCACCAACATAGGGGAAAGGGGGCACGCCTCCCACCAGTTGCAGGATCATGCGACCAAACACCAGTCAAATAATATGGAGGAGGTCAGACACCACCAAGGAGTCTGTGTGTACAAACTCGCCCTGAGTACAAGGAACAACTGGTAGTGATCCCACTCATCCCAGCGCCAGGCCAGAAGAGGCAATGTGGGCAAAGATTATCCAGATTAGGACATACAACAAGAACGGGGCAAACAGTCTGGGGGGACAACGTGCAGGCAAGCGCTCCATCAAATGGCAGTGTGTCCCACGAGAGTGACCAATTCGAAGACAACAGAGAGAAACCTGAAGCTGTAGCGGCATTGAGGTTCGGGACAGTGGGAATAGTCACTCAATTTTAAGTCACCCTCAACGGTCTCTCATCTTCTTTGCCAAGGCAACCGGAGTGCAGCCCATATTCCTGCCATATAATCGATGTGAGGAAGAGTGAAACGCTGGTCTCGTCCCCAGTATTCGTCTCTTTGGCGACCTCATTCCGCACAATATCCAGCAAACCAACAGAAGATATCAAAATCACCCACCCGGCTCGCCGTAACTGCAACAGATAACACAAACCAGGGAGTGCAGAGAATCCAATGCACCAAGATCACAAACTGTGCAGAATGTGTTAGCTCCCGTACCAAGCAGTGGTTGTGAAGACAGAGGCAATGCCTGGTAGAGCCCTACTGACTTCAAGTTCAAACAGAGGTGATACTTGGAGCCATCCATGTACACTGGCACGGATCCAGAGTGGCATGAACACAATACTCCTGGTGCTGTGGAAGCAGGCATGTGGCACCCACCAGGGTGTCAAGCTGGGCAGAACCAGAGGCGCCACTGGCTCAAGAGCTACACAGAGATCTCAAAGGTTTTCTAGCCCTAAACCTTAATGGCTTAGGGTATGATTTACATCTCTCAGCAGCTTTGGCACTGCTGAGATCAGCCAAGGATGCAGAGAGAGATGTTGCCTACTGAGAGAAGCCCCTGATTCATGCAGACAAGCTCATATTGCACTGTGTATGGTGCAGAGAGTGGCATCTCCCCAGCATTGATAAGTAGGCTCTCAATGCTCAATGGGGGACGTGTGGAAGCCACCAGACGGAGATCCATACCATGCAACAGCCTCCCTACCGGGTCCCTCAGGACATTCTCACTGCAGCTGCAGTAGAGGTTGTAGGATCAAGGCTCTCTCCCTCAATTTCCTAAGCAGTTGAGGGCAACACCACCATCATCATGTGTTTAACTGAAAGTTCAGAAATTAAATCTTTGAGTAACATTTAAAAATACCTTGGCCAAACTAGCAGTGAAAAGGACACATTCATAGAGTTCTCCCATCTTCTGAAGAAAATCATCTACATAGGGCCGTTTCAACACATAAACCTGATGAACTGTACCATCAATTTCGACAGGAACTATGAAATCAGCATTGCTGATCGGCTGTCAAAGAAAAAGATGGTAAAAATCATTATAAATTAGTTGTTAAAAGATATCTACAATTAATCAAAAGATGAAATGTCTAAAATTAATATTTTTTCCTAATTCTACCCCAAAATTACACGAAAGCAAAATATATGAAAGAAACCTCCCAAAATATACTGCCAATTGTATACAAAAATTTCTCTTCATCTACTCATGTAGATTTTAATAGACATCCATTTGATGGCACGCAAATTCTACTCAAGAAATATTTTGAATGATATTAACAATCATTTTCATTCTAAGATAGATAAAAAAAAAAGTAGATTTAAAATTAGTAATAGAATTAGTTGTCACAATGTCAATTTTTAATGATAAATCCATTAGAATTGAGAATTCCTGGATGTTACTCATTTTTACTGAGGTCAATAGGTGAAATTACCTCACCTACTTAGTTTTGGTCATTAACAGAGAGATATAAACTTGGTCAATCTCTCTAAAGTTAAGAAATGAGGGTAAAAGTTAGTACCAAAGAGTCATTCATTTTTCTGATAATTAATAGGAATCGTCAATTACCACCTACACATGCTACCAATTGGTCTTATACTACACGCACCTCCCTTCGACATAATGATGAAAGAACCTTGCCTCTCCAGAAACACTTGAGTCAGGCTTCCACCCAAAACTGCAATACTACAAACGTCATAAACCAAACCAACAGACAACCGAAATTGACAAAGGTGTTACCACTCCTCAGAAAACACTAAATATCAACACCTGACCTGGCAGAGAGACCCAACATCTCCTCAATCATCGCTTATAGGCTTAGCTATCCAGTAATGGATGTAGCTTTGCCTCAATGACCCGCCTGGTAGGTAGGCAAGTAAGATACAAATGGAGTGAAGAATGATTTTGCCTCTCCTTTTCTCCTGAATTTTTTTATGTCCAATCTTCTTGCTTATGTTTGGATCAACACAAGGCAAATGTCTTGATTTACTCAAGTGCCACAACAGGTATCCATCTAAAAGGGTAACTAGGGAGCACCTTTAAAAAATTCAAGGAACACTTTGGCATGAAATGACAGAGAAATCTAAATTTATTGAGAATAGGAGGGGGTTTTTAACTTGATATGAGCAAGGGCCATTCTGAGAATATATGCAGCAGTTTCTACCCTCATCCCCAAATGGTTCTGCTTTTGCTGCAGAATGGAACAAGTACACAAATATTACCCTTCCAATCACCAAAATTATTCATTAACCTTTTGTCATTCTAAAAGTCAGAGATGCCTTTGCTTTACTTTTTTAAGAATTTTAAGAAAAAATGAATGCATAACTAAGGTGACTCTCAGGCCTGGAGAAAGGGACCCTTAATGACATCAATTACTGGTAACAACCTACACTTAAACTCCCAAACATACCTTTTGTATTGCAACTAAGAATTTTTGAAAGTGAAAAACAACTAAGGAATATTCAAGAGAAAAAAGGTTCCAAAAGAAAGTTGCAGGAAATGAAAAATTGTATGGAAGGTAAATAGACTGAGTTAACTGTTTGCACTGAAAATAAATGAAACCCTCCTCAACCTAACAACAGTATAAATGAGGGGCAGGTCCCTATGTGAGATAATTCTAACATAGGAAAATGCTTTTCAACTAAATAAAAACAAAGTTACCATCAAAACTTATCAGTTTATTTCTCAGGAGGGACCTACTGATTAGGAAGGAATCCAAACCATGGCAAGTGATTGCCACTTATGGCTCTCCTACCTTAAAAGAGGAGTGGACAAGAGTCTCATCCAAATCAATGACCATACATTTCTTGTGCATGTCTCTGTGGCTAACAGGAGGGAGGAGGTTCCGAGGGGGAATACTGGCTGGCTGGGAGAAGTGGCAAAATGGTGGAGGTTCTTCCGGAGCACGATTGCCATTATTTCCTGCTGGTTGAGGCTCAGGTTCGGACAGACAGCAACAAAAGAGTGTGCGCAAAATGTTTTTGCGGTTTTTCTTTCCATTCTGATTCACTGTCAAAAAATTTGCATATTAGAGTAGAATAGGTTGATAAAACTAGATAAAATTGACCAATTAGTGAATAGTTAATAAATTTGTTTAATTCATTTCTGAATTTTACTCATACTTGTTATATTTTATATCTATATAAATTAACAAATACACTACTTCACAGATTATAAATTTTAAAATGGAAACCTGAAGCAGATCAACACCTAAGTTTTGCACAGTAAAAACACCTTTACTAGTTGTGACAAATTACTACCTGCAAACAAGCTTGCCAAGCTGCAAAATCTATCCACTTCACAAAATATCCAACAAAGATAACAAGCAATGATGTCAAATGTTGATCAGCTATTTGTTAATGATGAACAGTGAAGATATCTGAAGAAAGACTATAGTTTGAGAATGGCAGATGATGATTATTCTTTCTACAATAACAGGACCAATGTGAAATCTTTTATTCTGTTCCATTGACTTCATCTGACAAGAAGCTCATTGAGGTTTTTATCCACTCATATTCTGAATTAAATCCACCATATGCCTCTGTCAGAAGGGAAGCAACATCCGAGTGTGTTTCTGATTCTAGTTCAACAGCAAATCAGTCTCTGAGTTCATCTTGGACAAAATGCAACCTTTTGAACCATGACAAGAATTATGTCATCAATTGTAGCAAGCAACGAAGTGAGTGGAAGAGATGTAGTAATGAAATCATAGATAGCAGAACTTTAAGTATGTTGAAGCACTATACTTTGAGGGATGCAAGGATGTGACGCAAACTATACTGTAGTTGGAGAACCAGGTGGATACTACCTCACTCACTTTTCTCTTGCACCCTTCTATGACAACGAATTATCGAGACAAAATAACAAATGCATGCATGGCTTAGAAGACCTGCTTAGTACTAGCAGTAGATAGGTCACTGAAGTTTTCAAAGCAGTGTATTGAGGCAAAAAATAGAGCAAATAGGGTGCTAAGATACATTAACAGGAATGTTAGCTACAAGAGTAAAGAGGTCATCCTTAAACTCTACAACTTTTATGTCAGGCCACATTTAGAGTACTGTTAACAAGCATGGTCATCACATTTTAGACATGACATCAACCTGCTAGAGTCGGTACAAAGGAGGGCAACAAAAATAATACCTTCCCTGAAGCACTTTGAATATGAAGATACACTGAGGGTACTAAATATGTTCTCATTTGAGAGAAGATGTGTGAGGGGAGATATGATTGAGCTTTTAAAAACCTGTTCTGGGATAGATAAGTTAGATTTGAGCAAGTTATTTGAGTTGGAAGGTAGTAATAGGACTAGGGGTCACCACTTAAAAATTAAAAAACAGAGGTGCAGGTTGGATGTTAAAAAATATTTTTTCACCAATAGAGTGGTAGATTAGTGGAATAGTTTGCCATCTGAGCAGTAGAGAGTCCAAACTTGAATGTTTTCAAACTCAGATTAGATGATTATATAGGGAGGGAAAGTATTCTGGACTCATTCCTGCAGATGCAGTTTTTTACTATTGTATATTATGGGTGATTTGGATTTTGACGAGCCTTAAAGTTAAAGCTTCTGGTTTCAGTGCTCCCCCAAGCTATGTTGCTTCTCAGGCAGACATCAGCCAAGCCCAGCCTCAACTCCCCACTGTGATACCCAGTCAGGGCAGTAACCTTCTTTTGTAAAGAGTATTAGCCTAAAAAGAATCTGGACTGAGATTCAAACTGCCAACCCAGCGATTGCCAGGAAAACAACCTAACCACTATACTAGCCAGGAGGCTAGGTTTGTTTTTAGATGTATTCCTGTGGATGGTTCAAATTGTAGATGCATTATTTGACAATTCTATGGATTCAGTTTGTGGTAGGGTTTTGACAGATACGGATGACCTTTGATAGCCCCTTATGGCTTTTGTCATCCATAAAATTATGTTAGTGGTACTTTTTGCAGAAGCTCTTTGACTTGGATGAGCTGATTAGCTCTTGTGGCTTTTATCATCAATTGAATTACGTTGCCACTTGTGTGCCCATACAACATAGTTGTTTTTGAACCATTGATGTTGTTACTATTTATGACATTCTCTGGCAACTTATTCCACTTGGTTACAGGCCTTGAGGGAAAAAACATGGACCTCTTGGATGGGAGTGCCTGGAAGCAAGCCTGAGGAAATCTCCACCTCCATGCACCAAGTAAAATCCCTTGAGGATTTTAAATACCTCAATCATGTCACCCCCTTGTTCTCCTTTGCTCCAGGGTCATGGGATTGAGCCTGGCTAGTCATTCATCATAGGGCAGATGGGCCAGAGTGGGCTCTAGTTGGTGGTCCTCCTATGGACCTTCTCCAGCCTGGTGTATGGGGACCAAGCCTGGATGGCAAACTCCATGCAGGGATGGATCAGTGACTTGTAGATCAGTGGCAACATCTCATCTAGGCATGTGAATGTCTTCCTGATTCTGTCTAACATGGAGTTAGCAGAAGCTGCCACCCTAGCTACTTGGGTTAAGGGTTTGAAGTCTGGGGTTACCAAGGCACCCAAGTCTTTCTCTTCCTCCATTCTCACTAGGAGCCTGTCCCCATGTAGTACTGGTAGCCAGCATTAGCAGCACCAATGTGCATTACTTTGCACTTGGCTTCATTGAAGGTCAGAAGCCACTTTCGGCTCCACTCCTGAAGTCTATTGAGATTACCTTAGAGGATATGCTTGTCTTGAGGGCCCTTGATAGATCTATAAATTTTGGTATGGTCAGCGAAATGTTTACCTCTAGAACAAATGCCTTTAAAAAGATCATTGGCGAATACGATGAACAGGGTTGGGGTAAAGAGACTCCCCTAGGGCACACTACTTCAAACATTCCTCCAAGCAGAGCCCATTCCTCTGATGGTGACCTTCTGGCTCCTGGCCACTAAGGAAGCTCCTTATCCATCTGAGTACCTCACCACCAATTCCAGCAGCCTCAAGCTTCATTAGCAGACAATTGCGCAGTACAGTGTCAAAGGCTTTCTGCCAGTCCAGGTACACTACATCAACACTTTCCTTTTTATCAACAGCATCATCAAAGTCTAGGAAGTACTCAAGGAGCCGTGTCAGACAGTTTAGGTTGTCAATATAAACCAAGAATAATAATGGCCCCAAAACAAATCCATAAGGCTAATAATATTCCTTACTTCTAATTTATCGATCTTTCTTAAACCATTTCAAATCCTTGATTAACCAATTACTTTATATTTTGGCATTATTTTCAATTTTCATCATCTTTGAAATATTTTATATACTGTATTTTCACTTTATTTTGTTGTATTACTTTTAATTCATAGTAATTAAATTTTTTTCTTTAAATATTTTGGGTTGACTGTATTAAATATAACATAAAATAAATTCACAGATGACAAAAGCCACCAGAGCCTATCAATGGTCATCCGCATCTGTCAAAACCCACCCACAAAATGCATTCATAGGATTGTGTCAGATCATGCATCTACAATATACAATTCGAATCATACACAGGAATGTGTCAAAAACAAAAAGCATCATCATCAAGACTCATCAAAATCAATCATAATATACAATAATAAAAAACTGCACCCACAGGAATGAGTCAGACTACCCCCCATTGTTAATCCTCCTTCTCCATAAAATCATCTAATCTGCGTTGGAAAATATTCAAGTTTGGACTGTCTACCGTCTCAGATGACATACTATTCCAGTAATCTACCAATCAATTGGTGGAAAAATATTTTCTAACATCCAACCTGCACCTCTGTTTTTTTAATTTTTAAGTGGTGACCCCTAGTCCTATTACTACCTTCAACTCAAATAACTTGCTAAAATCCAACTTATCCATCCCAGAGTATATTTTATAAAGCTCAATCATATCTCCCCTCACACATCTTCTCTCAAATAAGATCATATTTAATACCCTCAGTCTATCTTCATATTCAAGATGCTTCAGGGAAGGTATTATTTTGGGGTAAACCTGAAGATCGGCGGCGCTACCGAAAGGACCCAAAATATTTCATCCCTGTTCCAATATGTTTCACCTTTTTTGAGTAAATTCAAGGGGACTGCTTGTGGGGGAGATATCACTGCAGGGGGACCCCCTTATGATGATCCTGAGTTTCATTCAATGGGGGGGGGGGGGTCTGTAAATAATCATAATTGTTTATAGAATAATGTTCTAGGGTTTTTATTTAACCAAATGCACATGAATATTCATGCACAGGTAAATGAAACATAAAAGCAACTTAAGTGTCATTTCGGCTGAGAAAAATACACTTTAAGAACATAAGAAAAGAAGGAGACTGCAAAAGACCATTCATGCACTTTATAAGGCATGCCTCCGATCTTCAGGTTTACCTATTTTTGTTGCCCTCCTTTATACCAACTATAGCAGGTTGATGCCATGTCTAAAATGTTGTGACTATGCTGGTATACAGTACTCTAAATGTGGCCTAACATACGAGTTGTATAGTTTAAGGATGACCTCTTTACTCTTGTAGCTAACATTCCTACTAATGTAACCTAGCAGCCTATTTGCTCTATTTTTTGCCTTAATACACTGCTTTGAAAACATCAGTGAACTAACTACTACTACGCCTAAGTCCTTCTCATCCTCAACTGAATTCAGCCAATGCCCATCCATTTCAGAGCAAAATTCCCTATTATCCCTTCCCATGTTAAGACCTTTGCATTTCTTAAGGTTCTAAGCCCAAGTTAATAACTTATTTAAGTCACTCTGCACTTTAAAGCTACTCTCAACTTCTTTAACTACAGCTGCCCATTTAGTATCATCAGCCAAAATTGACACTTTGCTATTTACAGCCTCCCCAAGATCATTTATATAAACTATGAATAATAAAGGGCCTAAAACGGATCCCTGAGGTACATGCCTGATAAGATCACTACAATATCAATTTTTTTAATATTAATGTTAAATTATTTTGGGGATGTCTCTCAATATAAAATATTGATATGCAAACTGTTTTGTAGGAACCTGCATAAAACAGCTTTATTTATACATTCATTGTATGACCAATATTATTTTTAGGCAACTTTCAGAGATCATTATAATGCAATTATAACAAAAGTTGGGTGTTTTAGGCAGTTAAAAAGGTAAATTTAGACATAACAAAACTAGTAGGGTATAAAAAGATGTTAATGAACAAAACCAGGAATTAAAGTAAAGAGAAGACAAAAGACCATTTGTTTAATCGAGTACGGTAACCAATTTTATAAATATATTTTCCAAAACATAATACACCAATTCTTAAGTAACCCCACCAACCTTTATCGGACTGTGGAAAAGAATTTAACTGTTCATCATCTCTGGAAACCTGTGTTATAATTGAAGAGGCATCCATTTAATCATTTGTTTAAGATATGTGTTAGGTAAGGGGCGTTTCAATCGTATAAAACAGCATTTATCCCTTTTTCATAACATATCACCTTAACAAATTCAATATGGCAGACTACTGTGGATTGTTGCAATGTTCCAATAATAAATGCTCCCTCAAAATAGTTTATAACAATACTATTTATTTTTTTAATAATGAACTTAATATTAAAATTATAGCTATTATTCTCATTTATAAATTAAAACAATTGGAGTTCAATAACGCTTCATATATATTAATGTTTTGAAAGTCTTTAACGGGTAGCTAAAATGTTATGCTATATAAACAATCTATTTTTGAGCTGCCGTGTTTCGATAGAAGTTCATTCATCTTCCAGATATTTTTTTTATGTTTAATGTGCATGAATCCAAAGGGTTATAGGTACAACAAAAATAAATGATAACATATTCATGACTATAAAAGCATAAGTAATAAAGGTTTGAAAATGCGAAAACTGGTTGCAAAAATTAATTAAAAATGCACTTATAACTTTATAATAAGCATTTTATAAGAAAATGTTACATTATTAAAAACAATGGATAGAAATATTAGAAAGAAAAAAAATTGCCTACAAGGTGGAGTAAATATGCATTAAAGCTCTAAACAATACTACAAACATCATTCCCCTCCGTGTACTTCTGGAACCTTAAAAAAACTTAGATAAAGAAAGAGATAAAGTAGATTTTAGATGGAAGTTGCGGCAATAAATATATCAAACAACAAGGTATATATGAAAAAAATAAATAAAGAGAATTATAAGATTTAATAACAATTTTAAAATACATATGACAAAACAAAAAAGACGTAGACAGAATATACAATAAAACCGGAATAATTTCGCAAAAAAGACGACCGAATTCGTCTTTTTCAGGATGAAGCTGCCGTGATACGAGACCTTCCCAGTAAAAGCAACTCCGTTGTTTCAGTAAGATGGTTAAATTCTACCACATATTCATTTGGGAATGTGCTTAGGTCATGCAGCCGCGCTTACTTTTATTTTTTACGAAGTCTTGAGGTGAAGTCCTCAGCGTCGTGCTGGTGCACCGCTACACCTAGATATTGAGTTGTCCACTTTCCTGTGGAGAACTAAGAAGAATTATCTTTTCCAGGTCACTTCTGAGATGTGCGAAGCTCTTGCTCGTACCAAAGACGGTTTTGCCTCGGTGGTATGCTTAGACCATCCCTAATCTCTCAAATACAGACAAGCGACACTATAGGAGAAGATGATGACCAGGGTTAGCCTCATGCTTGTTTTTTTCTCTTGCTTTATTTTATGCACAAACGAGATATAGTACGTCCTATCGAAAACACCCTGAAATTTACTTACACTTGGGAGCCTTTACAGGCCACCAGGACAGACTGACTGTATTAATAACCTAATGATCAGGGAAATAAGGAAAGGATGTGAAATAGATACAATTATTCTTAGTGACTTTAATTTAAATTCTGTGGACTGGGAAATATGATAGGAAGGGGTAGAGCAAGTCATAGGTCTATAGAATGCATTGGGGATATTTTTTTTACACAATTTGTTAATAAGCTAACAAGGGATGCCAATATATTAGATCTGTTTTTTTCAAATGATGATCACTTGACTGTGGGGTAAACATTGGGAAATAGTGATCATCAGATGGTCCGTTTTAACTTGAGAATAGTGAAAGGTAGAACATCGACAAACTCCGAAGCTTCATAGGGGAGAATACGATAAAATACGAAACTTGCTAAATCAGATTAGGTGGAATATAGAATTCAAAGGGAAGAATACTTATGAGATGTGAGACACTTTTAAGACTATACTAAACATAGTCCAAGAGCAGTGTATTTCAACGAAGGCAATTAGGAAGAAATGTAGAAAGCTGTTGTGGTAGAATCACGAGATAGCTAGGAACATTTCTGAGAAGAAAATGGCATACCAGATATTACAGAGAGAAAGTACTTTTGAGAATTTAAATAGGTAAATGTGCAGATTAGCGACTCGAACGATGGGACGTACTATTTCGTCCATGTTCCAAAATGTTTCACGTTTCTGGAGTACATTTAAGGGAACGGTTCGTGTGGAGGCAAACACAATGGGGGGACCACACTACGATGATCTTGAGTTTCATTAAATTGGGGGTCTGGGAAGGACAGCCCCCCAGTATATAATCCTAATTGTTTATAGACTAATCTCCTAACGTTTACAGAGGTGAATGATTTAACCAAATCATGTCAGCGCCTTTAATCATTTGGCGAATTATAATAGGGGTGGGGGTGGGTCTTACGTCAGACGACTCAAACGCGCATGAATATTCTGGGAGGGGTGCACGAAAATATTTACCCCCCAAAAACTACTTTTTCGGCCGAGTCGCTAATCTACATATTTACCTTTAAATCATTATAGGTCAACCAGAAATGAGCTAAATAAGATAATTAAGAAAAGCAAAAGGGCGGCAGAAATAAATTTATCGCGATAACGCCCACCTAGGTATACAAGAATAGTCACCACATTTTAGACATGACATCTACCTGCTAGAGTCAGTACAAAAGAGAGCAACAAAAATAATACCTTCTCTGAAGCACCTTGAATATGAAGATAGACTGAGGGTACTAAATAGCTTTTAAAAATCTGTTCTGGGATGGATAAGTTGGATTTTAGCAAGTTATTTGAGTTGGAAGGTAGTAATAAGATTTGGGATCACCACTTAAAAAAATATAAAATAGAGGTGCAGGTTGGATGTTAGAAAATATTTTTTCACCAATAGAGTGGTAGATTACTGGAATAGTTTGCCATTTGAGACGGTAGACAGTTCAAACTTGAATGTGTTTAAACGCCGATTAGATGATTTATGGGGAGGAAGGGTTAATTTGGGGGGCTATTCTGGTCTCATTCCTGTGGATGCAGTTTTTATTATTGTATATCATGATTGATTTGGATTTTGACGAGTCTTGATGATGATGTTTTTTGTCTTTGACACGTTCCTGTGTATGGTTCGAATTGTATATTATAGATTCATAATTTAACACAATCCTGTGGATTATTTAAATTGTATATTGTAGATGCAGGATCTGACACAATCCTATGGATGCATTTTGTAGGTGGGTTTTGACAGATGCGGATGATCTTTCATAGGCTCTTGTGGCTTTTGTCATCCGTGAAATTATGTTATCTTATGTTATGTTACCTCGAATTCAGCTACTTCTGTCTTGATTTTGAAGCATGTTAATTTAACATTTTCACAGACTACAAGCCGTTGGTGCCATTTCTTCTCGTAGCATTCATTTCGTAAAATCTAATGCTATGTTCATCATTTGTATTTCCCTTGTAGCTTAGGAGAGACTTTCAAAATATTTTTGGTTATTTAATCCTCTTACTTAACGCTCTCTGTCGCATTTTGTCAATTTCTAGTACGGAACGCTTTCATCCCTCTCTCGTTGATCATGCGACTCAGGCTTTGTCCTAATGTTTTTTGTTTGTTTTTTTTTCTAAAAATTAGCAGTTTGGCGACCTCCACCAATGGCATAAATGTTTTCCTTACTAATAGACTATATTAAATCCAACAACAAAAACATGCAAACAAATCAATAAAAACAGACTAAATTAAACAAAAAACAAAGAAACAAAACAAAAGCAAGATGAAGAAGGAAGCACGCTCCAGCAACGTTGTGTGTGCGGTGGTAGGGAGGGGGGGGCTCGCATCCCCATAACACAAGATCATGTCACCAGCACCAAAGAGAGTTTAATAAAATGGAGGAGGCCATTCATTCCAAAAAAAGTCGTATAGTCCATAAGTCTGTGTGCGCAAACTCGTTCTGATCCCAAGGGACAAGTGGTGACCCTGCTTGTCCCGAAAGAGAGATACTAACGTGTCCAAAGATCCGCTAGAGTGTGACATTCAACTAGAATAGGCTAAACAGTCTCAGGACAATGCAGTCATCGCATTAAGGTGTAAGGGAAGGGGGCGTTCCATCAAAGGCGGTGCGTTTCAAGAGTGTGCCCAGTTTGAAGATGACATAAAGCAACCTGAAGCTACGGAGGCAATTGGAAGGTTCAAAGGAAGAGTTACGTCGCAATGAGTCGCATCTTTAAGTTCCTCTCGGCCGTCTCCCATCCTCTTTGCTAAGCTGCCTATAGGGCTGCCGTGATTCCTGCAATGTAGTCGGTGTGAGGAAGAGCAAAACGCTGTTCTGATCATACAATCCTCGGGAACTTTTTGACACGTTAATTCTCCGCAATCGCTACATATTCAGGAACCCAGCTGTTATAATTTAAGTTATAGGTAATTAATTAAGTTCATAACTAACCTGTTTCTTTATTTAGGTTGAATATTAAATAAAATTAAAACAAATATGCAGTGTGTCGTAATGTGCGATGGTGTTCATAATGTATGGGGATGAAAATCTTGCAGTTCCTCTACTAACTGGACTCATAGGTTTGTGAAACCAACATTATGCTACCTGTATTTATTGTGTGTTTTTGAAATGTACATGTGCCTATATTTTTCTGTGCTTATGTGAGATTGTGTTCATTACATCTATTATTTTCTTTGTATACTTATGTTCTGTAATTGTTTATTTCAGTGAAATAAAGCCGAACTTTAGAGCCTTCCTTAACCTTTAGGCTATTTCAATTTATTTCACTAAGAAGAATGTAAAGTGGTTTTCGTCCCGATCGTTTGGATGTTTTTTCAGCTGCACCAGAAGCTGCATGTGTATTTAAACACTGGTTGTTTGTCTTCTCGAAGTACAGAGCGTTAATGGAAGGTACAAACGATTCGTATTTGGACCTCCTAGCCAATTCAGTTTCTCCTGAAATTTTCGAGAAAATTTCCGAATGTACTACTTTCGAAGATACTCTTGCTGCTGAATGAGGTCGTGGTGCGACACAAGCTCGCTACTCGTAAACAATCTTTCTTACTTACTTTTGTAGATTCTGCCTGTTAGTGGTATAGTTGAGGTGGTCTTCCACTTCGGTGTTCCTGATCCCCTATCATTGGTTACTTCGGGGAGGGTGTTGTTATTCTGAACTGTGTAACCTGGTGTTGGCGGTTGGTCAGGTATGCTGCTTAGCTACTTGTTCAGGTTCCTCTTGAATGTTTTTGGAGTCGCTCCAGTGAGGTCCCGGATGTCTTTTAGTATGCAGTTGAACAGTCGAGTTCCATTGAATGAGAAAGAGTTGTGTGTCAGGGCCCTGATTTTTTGTGTACATTATTGAATGCCCCTCACATAGCATAGTCTTCCTCTCCTCGGTTGCCTGTTCACGTGGATCTCTACGTTTAGTACCCGCCACTCCAGTATTTTCCACATATAGATTATTATGTATCTCTCTCGTCTGCTTTGCAAGGAGTACATCTTCAGATGGTATAGTCGTTCCCAGTAGCTTAGATTTCCATACATTGGATTTTGCTGGTGAATGTTCTTTGTGCCGCTTCTATAGTTATCATGTCCATGATTTTAAATGGGCACGACAGTTGGCAACAGTATTCCATTCTGGATAGCACTAGGGATTTCCAAAGTGTGGTCATGTATGGTATTTGGTTATTAGTGGGATTGATTTTAGTTAATAAATCACCCTAGATAGCTATTTGAAAACCATTACCATAAATTTATTGAATTGGATGAAATAGTCGTCTGCTAATATTTAGGCCGGCTAACGACCGACGTGAACTGAATTTAGAAAAGTTCGGGCGGGAGGTTTGTAAGAAAAAAGGACGATAAACAAAATAAACATATTTACAAAATCAACAAATGCGCAATGAGAGAATTGAATTAGAAAATAAGTAGTAAGCGGTTATTACGATTATATGAATGAATGATATAATTAAATTGAGAATTGTTAAGGAATACAACGTAATGCAATGTATGAAAGTAATAAATAGTAGTGAAATGTAAGGTGAAGTGAGGTAAGGTATGGTAAAGTAACTATAGTAACTAAGATATGGTTACTATGATATGGTAACTATGATGTGATAACTATGATGTGGTAACTATGATAGACTGTTAATTGGGATCTTTATGCTGAAAATGGCGAGAGACGAGTGATGAATATTCGTGTTCAATGTGGTTGAGCTGAAAGCGTGTTAGTTTGTTTGTTTGAATAAAGTAAGTGTTGCCGAAAAGAATGTATCTTAGCCATGATTTTTGGATGGCAATTATATATTACAAAAGATATATTGAAAATACATATGCAAAATATTTGAGATTTTGGATTGACTATTTATACATAACTAAGTTGAGATTTTACATAAGATTTAATAGAAATTGTAGAAATTAAATGCGAAAATAAATGGATAATTTTACATTGAATTTAAAAAGGAAAGTATGCTAATATTTATGCACAAGGTACATTGCATTAAAATGATATTAGGTAATGGTAATACTCGTATTTAAATTGATGTAATGAAATATTAATAAATGTAATATTTTATAGGAATGCCAGAGGGCATTGGTATAACACTCCCCCTTAAGAAAATTACACCCCCCCTTTTATATTTAAGACCCGCTGTCCGACTAATGACGAGGCCTTCTGACGACGCGACCAGAGCGTGTGACAGTGCCATTGGTTAGGCTGCGAGGGCACAGATTCGCTGTGGCAGTGCCTGTAGCGTTGGACGAGGCACCGATACGAGAGAAGGTTGATGGAGCGAAGGTGATCCGCTTGTTGGTTCCTTCCGAGATGGCGTCAAGTGGGATATGGGTCTTAAGTCCTGTTGTCCGCTGAAGGAGTGACGAGTGGGGGAGAGATTTGCTTATGACTGACCACTTCTGTCGACAAGGGTTCCTGCAACAAAAGAGGATGACACAGCAAAACGGAATGTGGAGTTGGAGTAGCAGGTGGGGCTAAAAAGGTGGAGTTGAGGTTGTTTCGGGGTATTACTATACCATAAAGGGGTATATTAGGAGGAGAACGAGCTGATAGTGGTTCTAGATGAAAATTTTCGGTATAGGTGGGTTTCAGGCGGTCGATAGAAACAGTAACTTGCCTGGCTAAAAGCTGTAGGACAAAGAATTTTGGCTTCCTGGAGAAGACGAGAAAGGGCCCGTCGTAAACTGGTTGCCAGGAAGTGCAAGTTGAATTGCGACGGAAGAAAACATGGGAGCATGTTGTCATCTCCTTCAGCATGAAGGTTTCATAATTAGCAGGCACTGGAGCGGCAGTTGGCTTAACTTCAGCCATTACCCGTACAAGATTATGTACGTATGAAGAAGAATCTAGGTTAGAAGGTAGAGGTCGGTCAGAGGAGGAAAAGAATTGACCGGGTAGACGAAGTAGAGTACCGTAAACTAATTCCGATGCAGAGCAAGCCAGATCCTCTTTCAAGGACGAGCGAATACCAAGGAGAATCATAGGTAGCTTGTCCACGCAAGTTATGATGGATCGGTGGAGTGTAAGCTTGCTTCGATGGTCCGATGCAGACGTTCTACCTTAGAGTTACTCTGGAGATGATAGCTTGTAGTACGAAGGCTAAAGGAGCCAGGCACTGACATGAGTGCATCCCATTGGTGGGATTCAAACTGGCTGCCACGATCAGTCATGATCGTTGAGGGAACACCAAAACGAGCAACCCATGCTCAGACGAAGGCTCGAGTGACAGTGGAAAATCTGATGTCCGAGATAGGAACCGCCTCTAGCCAGCGAGTAAAACGATCGATCATGGTAAGAAGATATTACAACCACGAGAGTAAGGAAGAGGACCTACCTGAGGAAATGAGGTGTGAGCAGGGGGTGTAGACCCTTTTGTCCCATGCCTTTCTAGTTTAAATTTGTGATTGGGAGGCTGGATGAGACGAATGCACGAATTTGAAGGTTGGAATATTGAAATTTGAGGATTTGGAGAAAGTGGTTTAGTTGGGTAAAGTGAGAAAACTGGAGGGTTGAGGTTAGAAGAAGGTACTGGTTCCAAATATGTGCACGTTTGCAAGCATTTTAGAGCTTGTGCGCCATATTTGTTGTGGTACCAGCACCACTGAGTTGAATGAGAGGAAAAGGAAACGTTATGTTTCGGGAGACTACTTGGCGCAGTATGTGAAGAAGCATAACGGTGGCTACAAGGTTGTGTACAGTGTACAGCGTTGTGCCCGTACCTTTGATGATACCAGCATATACCATGATGGTGATGAAGGTTATATGAATAGGCTGAAGAAAGGTCGAAAATTTTGCTGCCTCTCATCTTTTGCATCTGGATGCCCTCGTTGGTTTCGCTTTTATGAATCAGAGTGGGACCTGCGCCTTCGATCGCCAAACCCGTGTCCGTGCTCGCTCTGTGATTCCCGCTGCAGCTTTAGCCGCTAGATCTCGGCTTCCACTATCCGTATTGAAGCTTCAAGGTCCCTCGATAGAGAAGATGGAACCCTTGAACGCTCCGACCGGTCGTCTGAGGAGCTAGTCGTTTCCCGAACCTGAGAAATTGAAAGATTATTGTTAAATGGGCCGTGAGTTTGGCCGTTGCCCCAATTCACATAAGGAATCTTGTATAATTTGTCTGCGGCTATAGCAATCTCCTCAATGCTCGTGGGGCTCGAGCCTAGGATCAGTGGCCTGATTCCCTCGGGGACTGCTCTTATAAAAATCTCAGTGAGGAGAGGGCTAAAAAGTTCGGTTTGAGCACCTTTTACCTTGATAAGGTCCTTAGATGCGTTGATAAAGAAGTAGGACTCTTATCTCCCATTTCCTGAGTGTTCAGGAGCTCTCTCAGGTCGTCTATTTAGGACCTACCGTATTTGCTGAGGAAAGCCTCCTTCAGGCGGTCTAGGACGCCAGACTTTCCCTGAATTAGCACTTCCCTGAATTGTATAAATATACTTATGGGCAAACGCCGAATTATTGTTGCAATTTTTTCTTCTTCGGTGATACTCTGAGGTTTAAGGAGGGTGGACGAGACTTCCAACCATGCAATTGGGTTTGAGGATCACAAACGGGAAGTGAGAGGTACGCATGTGGTTGCCTGTGCGTGGACTGGGGGTTCGAGGCAGACGGTTGGTCATGATTATCGTGTTGGCCGCTAACAGATGTCCTTATTTGGTGTGTTTGATCCATCATAGTCACTATGTTTTATGTGTAATTGTGCTGGTTGAATGAATGTGTTGATGTGAGTGAAGTAGCTGTAGTTGTGTGCACGTGTGTGTTTGTGTGGAAATTATTCACGAGCACAGGAATGTGAAGAAATGAAAATAATTATGAGAAATAAAGGAAATTGTCCATTCTTTGTATAAAGGGGATAGTATCAAATTAAAATGATATGAATTATGGCAATTGGAAGAAGGATGCTAAAGATAACACGCAATATTAAAAATGACACGTGAGTCAAAATGCTGGGAAATGACGCGCAGAGTTGGAAAATTATTTTAACGTTTGAAGTTATTTATTGATTGACAGGAGATTATTAAATTCTGGGCACCATTGTAGATAGAGGGAAGTAGGAAAAGGGGGGAAGGAAAAATAATAGCGTATGCGAGTTGCGAACAGCTTCCCGCGTCGCTGGACCACTGTTAGCCAGCAGCGAAGTCATTCGGCCATCCTGAGTCTCAAAAAAGATCAGCCTAGATAGCTATTTGAAAACCATTACCATAAATTTGTTGAATTGGATGGAATAGTCGTCTACTAATATTTAGGCCTAACGACTGACGTGAACTGAATTTAGAAAGCTTTGGGCGCT
This sequence comes from Ceratothoa steindachneri, assembly GCA_963969495.1. Lineage (NCBI taxonomy): Eukaryota > Metazoa > Arthropoda > Malacostraca > Isopoda > Cymothoidae > Ceratothoa > Ceratothoa steindachneri. The sequence goes on from OZ018332.1 coordinate 36,172,334, forward strand.
AGGTTTATAAGAAAACAGACGATAAACAAAATAAACATATTTACAAAATCAGCAAATGCACAATGAGAGAATTGAATTAGGAAATAACTAGTGAGCGGTTATTACAATTATACGAATGAATGATATAATTAAATTGAGAATTGTTAAGGAATACAACGTAATACAATGCATGAAAGTAATGAAAAGTCGAGTGAAATGTAAGGTGAAGTGAGGTAAGGTATGGTAAAGTAGCTATAGTAACTAAGATATGGTAACTATGATATGGTAACTATGATGTGCTAACTATGATGGACTGTGGATTGGGATCTTTATGCTGAGAATGGCGAGAGACAAGTGAGGAATATTCGTGTTCAATGTGGTATAGCTGAAAGCGTGTTGGTTTGTGTGTTTGACTAAAGTAAGTGTTGCTGAAAAGAATTTATCTTAGCCGTGATTTTTGGATGGCAATTATATATTACAAAATATATATTTAAAATACATATACAAAATATTTTAGATTTTGGATTGATTATTTATACATAACTAAGTTGAGATTTTACATAAGATTTAATAGAAATTGTAGAAAATAAATGGATATTTTTACATTGAATTTAAAAAGGAAAGTATGCTAATATTTATGCACAAGGTAAATTACGTTAAAATGATATTAGGTAATGGTAATATTTAAATTAATGCAACAGAATATTGATACATGTAATACTTTATAGGAATGCCAGAGGGCATTGCTGTACATGTATCCCTTTTCTCTTGTTTTAAAGGTTCGTAGTATCCATCCATTCAATTTGCGGGCCATCTCAGATGTCTTAATCATATGATAGGTGAAGGGCCCGTCCTGGCTCATCCAAACTCCCAGGTCTTTGACATGTTCACTGGCCGCAATTATTTGGTGCCCACACTGCTATGTCCTCTTTGTTGCCGTACCTCAGCCACTCAAATTTCTCATTATTTAGGGACATATTATTCTCCTCTGCCCAAGTTAGCACCCTGTTTAGATCTTGTTGGAGCAGTACTGTATCATGTTCTTCCACAATCTTTCTGCTGATCCTCGTGTCGTCTGCAAAAGATGAGGCATCGGAGTGTAGTAGTGTAGCATCAATGTCCCCGATATGCATGACAAAAAAGAGGGGCCGAGTACTGAGCCCTGGGGCACGCCACTTCGGACTTCACTCGGGTCTGAGAGTCTCCTTTGACCGATACCCTCTCGATCCTTTCTGTTAGGAAGCTATGAAGCCATCTTCCTAGGGGTTCCGTGATGTCCAGACCGTCTAGTTTATGCATGAGGATGCCATGATCTACCTTGTCGAAGGCCTTGGCGAAATTCAGGTATATGACGTCTGTGTTCATGCCTTCCTGGATGTCTTTCATTACTCTCTCCTGGTGTTATAGAAGCTGTGATAGACAAAAGCGCCCTTGTCTGAATCCGTGTTGACTCTCATTTAGGGCTCCTTTATGCTCCATGAAGGAGATGATTTTTTGTTTGACCACCTTTTCACAGCTTTTTATAATGTGAGATGTCAGGACTACTAGTCTGTATTTGCTTGCTTAACTTCTGCTGCCCCTTAAATAGATAGGTGTGGTGATGCCTATCTTGAGTGCTTCGGGCACCGTGCCTTCTGTAAAAGATTTTGACCACAGTATCTGCAGAGGCACGTCTAGCTCTTGTTTACACGGTTTTAGTAGTTTGGCATGGAAGCCATCTGGGCCAGCAGCAGAGTTCGCATCAATGGTGTCTATGGCCGCTTTTATCTCTTCCTCTGTTATAGTGATATTTGCCAGTCTATGACCTGAGTTTGTGGCATCCTCAACTTGTGGAAAGAAGTTAAGTCAGCTCAAATCTACTTTTGGAGTGCTGAAAAAACTTTCATATTGTTCTTATAGTATGTCTGCCATTTCTTTGCAGTTGTCTGTCATTTCCCCATTAGCCTTTACTAAGGGGCCCACAGCTGATATGTTTTCAAACTTTTTGTTAGCAGGGGCAAAGAAGAATTTTTAGTTATATTTTATAGTGCTGACTGCTTGTACTTCTTCTCTTCTCTGTTGTTCCCCACGTGATGCTTGTAAGCTTTTTTCAATATAAGTTAACTTTTCTGTTAGTTTAGCTTGTAGCGGGGGATAGCTGTTTTTCCCGAGTCTTGTTTGAAGGGAGTTTCTCTTCCTCATCAGAAATTTGATGTCCCTAGGAACATACTTGATACAGGTTTCCTGGCATTTGTATATTAGTGTACTGAGCATGTTGTTTACATTTTGACCCTGTAGTGTGGTGTGTCAGTATATATATATATATATATATATATATATATATATATATATATATATATATACTAGCTCTCTCTTGATAGCTTTCCAGTTAATATTTGTACTGTAGAAGTTAAGATCGTTTAGGGTGTCTCCTAATGCTTGTTGTTTTTGTAGCTCACTGCTGCTGATGACAAAGCTGTATTGAAGTTTGCTGTCACCAGATTTGAGTTATTGCTGAGGGTTAGGTCCAGGATGTGGTTTCCTCTTGTCGGTTTTGTTACGTGCTGTGTGAGGTAGTGGTGTTCTACCATATGTAATAGTTCTGTGGCTTGGCTCTTGTCCTCCGGTGTACCACCACTGAACCTCATTGATTGCCAGTTGATCATGGGGAAGTTGAAGTCCCCTTTGATTGTTATTTCAGTGTCTGGCATAGGTACGTTGGTTAAGAGCTCCTCTATTTTGTCGTGGGATTCCTTGAATTTTTCATGGGTTGTATTTGGCAGTCTGTAGATGGAGATTAACAGCAAATTCAGTTTCTTGATAAAGACACCTATTAGCTTGGTTGTTCCATTTGAGAATAACAGTACTTCCTCAGTAGTTGCTACGATGTCTTCCCTTATGTAGATCGCCACACTCCCGTGGGTCCGTCCTATTCTATCTGCTCTGAAGATAGTGTAGTTTTTCATGTCCACTTCTGCATTAAGGTGGCTAATGCTGAAGTGGGTTTCCGGTAAGACAAGGAATAATAAATTTTCCTGTTGTGTTAATTCATCGAGTATTGGGATCTGTGTTTGATTAGATTCCAGATAAAGATCTCTAATATTACCCGAGGCAAAGTTTTTTAATGGTAGCAAGGCCCGATTTGGCTGTATCCTCCTCTCTGTCTCCTTTCGAGTCTGTCCATTCTGTCCATCAATTGTTCGATGGTCCTCTGCCGTCGCTTTCCCATTTTTAGTAGTTTGTCCATCATTTCTTAAAAATGGCCGCTTTGTGATTGGATATTTTGTCCGTGCTCTGTGGCTACCTGTGTGGGCTGGCGAGTGGCTGTTCTCTCTGGCTGGTGTAGGATTTGGTTTGGCCCCCTTGATGGAGGCCATGCCTGGGGTTTATTTGTTTGAGTAGCATTCTTAGCAACATTTCTTTTGGTTCCCTTTACATGTAGGTACTTGCAATTTTGGTCTGTGCACTTTCTTGACCTGATAAAGTACCTGCACATTGTAGGATGGAAGTACTGGCATCTCCATCCCTGTCGGCAACCAAGGCGCTCGTCTAGACCATGGTTGAGTAGTCTGCAGCATGCTTTTGGGTGGTCCTTGTTGCAACCTTTACCTTTGATACCAAAGGGGCAACTGTTCCTCCTGTATTTTTCACATATTTTCTTCTTCTTCTGTGGTATTTTTAATTGAGTTCTGTCCCTTTGTGGTGCTCTCGGTTCCGCTGCTTGAGTTGTCTGCTGTTCTTGATAGTTGTTTGGTATTAGAGACAGATCTATGTCCTCTGGGGTGTTTCTAATTTGTGTTCCAACGATACTATCATTAGTTCTAGGTCCAGGTCAATATATCATGTCTTGAGTCAACACAATCCCATCGTTCCTGGCAGTTTGACTCCCTTCAGTAATTCACTAGGCATGGAATTGCCGATTGCTTTGACAGTTTCCCTCTCTTCCCTGCTAGTTTCAATTGGTGTTATCTCTGCGAGTTGCTGCCTGACTAGGTGTTTTCTTTTTTTCCACAGCTTCACTGGCCTGTGTGACCCAGATAGGGTCAGAAAACTTATCGAAGCTGCGATTTGCAGGTGAATTTGCGAGGTATGCAGGCGAAACACAGTAGTTGGTATATTGGTAGACCGCTGCATAAATAATGGATCCATTTTTGGCATCCATCACACTGTATAGTAAAATGCATTTCATCTCCGAGTGCACAACCGCCGCAGCGGGTGTCGGTTGCATTTGTGGACGCCACCATTTTGACAGTATCAGGTCTAAAGATAATTTAGCAAAGTAATATTGCGTTCTAAAATAATTTAAGCAAGTACTATGGCACCATTACACCATTATAGCCTTTGGATCGACACTGGGTATTGTTATTTTTTTAATTTAAGCAAGTACTATGGTACTATTACACCGGTATGGCCTTTGGACCGGCACTGGATTAAAAATATATATATTTTGCAATATAATGAGCCACCCTTCATACCTGGAATTGACTAGTTTTGATAAAAGTTTGTTTGCAATAGAATGATATATGAAACAATTCATGAATATGTACGTGCTCTTCAGTCACTCAGTATGAATTGCAATTTCCAGGCTATGAATGCCGAAACGTATAGAAACGAGTATATTCGAGATGCCTTTATTACTTGGTTTCATCATCAAAAATCTGAACGAGACTTCTAGAAAACAAAACTCTTACATTATCTTCAGCTGTTGATCAAGCAAGAGCGTTAGAGATTACCAAAAGAATTCAGAGGCCTATTCATCATTTACTTCTGATCCAGTAGCTTCAGTAGAATCTCATGAGATAGGTGCTGAAGTTGACTGTTTTAATCCTAATCCTGAGGGTTTGAATTGTGCTGCAGCTCCTTCACTTCGAAAACATAAATATGTTATTATTGCGGAAATTACTCGCACCAGATCCGTGCTCGCTGTTCGGCAAGCGATGTTACTTGCATTAAATGCATGAAGATATGACATTTTTCGAAAGTATGCAAGTCATCTAAAAATAAATCTCAGCATTAACCTCTAGTCCCGTCCTCGCTAGTGTGCTATCAATTTTGAAAAAGTCATCTCTAGAAGTGGATGTCAATGGCTGTGTTCTCACGGCTCATTTAGATACCAACAGTTCCGAGATCTTCATTTCAAAAGATGTTGCGAACTCCTCTAATTTCAATCTTAAACCTTATGAAGGCAATATATCTATGGTCTCTACAAATTTAACATCTCCTATCAGGGAGTGTTGTGAGGTTAGCATAAAAGTAGGAAACCGCGAGTGCCGGAAAGTATGTTTGTTTGTTTTATCTGAATGTTGCGCTGACATTATTTTAGGGATCTCCTTCCTAATCAGGATCGGGGGGGTATCTCTCCCCAAAATCTGATTAGCCCCCCCCCCACAAAAAAATATATTTAGCCACACACAGTTACACACGAGGGAGAAGTTCTCCCTTACGTGCAACATTACACAGCAAACATATACATTTACTCACAGATCCCATCTGGAAGAGGTTATTTTGTCTGTGGCCTCAGCTTCATATTAATACTTTGTTTTTTTTTTAACTGCCTGGTTAGGCTTACTAGTTGGAAGAACTGACTGCATAGTAAAGCTCTGTAATTGTATTTTGCCCCTAGCCATTCCATAAGTTAAAATACATTCAAACTTTCTAAGAATTCATCGCCAATTCTGGAAGTCCATTCCAATAATTTTGTAGCAAACACCATCTTCACAAGAGGGCAATCCTCAAATCACGGTAACCCATTTGCAATTCTATTTCCCAAACTGATTATATTAAATTTCATTTTATAAATAAATCTTATGATAAAAATACAAGTGTTGGTATGTATTATTATAACAAAATCCTATAATCTCATCTCAAAAAACTACAACAATAATGCTACTTATGGACTCTGAACTTTTCAAGTTTAATTGGCTTGGTAGACGCGGTAGCTAATAACAAACTGGCTGGTAAGTGGCTTTTTTTTATCACTCCATTCTCAAACGTTAGATATGTGTAATTACGGCGAACTGAAAACTTAAATATCAAGATGTTATTTGTAAAAAATATTACTAATCATGGCTTGGCTACGGTCCTGTTCCTAAGTAAACATTTCTCCTTTGAGCTAAATTTTGGAGGTCCCCAACTTGACCTTGAAGTGTGCTCTCTGGCTTCTATGATTATGGATCCTCCCAGAGTTTTCACCAACTTATCATTTGAGTGCAGACCAGTCATTTCGAAGTCAGGCAAATTTAAAACGTCGGACTCTGAATTTATTCGTACTGAAGTAGCACGTATGCTCAACGAAGAGATCATCGAACCGAGAAACTCTACCTGGCGAGCTCAAGTTCATATTGTGAGCAGTGGCGTATTTAGGGGAGGGGGGGGGGAAGCATTAGGCCATGCTCCCCCCCGTTTCAGGAAATAGAAACCAACCCTTTACAAAATTAGCACAGGAGGCCATGATGGAAAAAAACTGTTCTAAAACAAACCAATATACATCAATTCCTCTGATTTACCACCAGAATTCACTAGTAAATATGTTTAATATTCAATTAGTTTCATATTTCAGACAAAAATATGCACAGTCATTAAAAAATGTGACATTTTTCTGGCATTTTTTTTAAACCGTCGGAAACGCCTCGCAGGGCGCAGCCATCTCGTGACGTTTTCCCTCCCATAATTTATGAACGTGAGCTGTCTACGCATGTCTGCACGTGCGGAAACGCAAATTTTAGGCGATTGCCATCCGCCTGAGAAGAAATTTGACGTGAAAAAACACTTTTTATTGCTGAAAATTTCTCCTCATACTTGGGTGAGTAAGATTTTGACATATATCTAACATTAAGCGGCCAATACATTTTTATAAAACACGATGGCGTGGGTATGGCATGGATTTTCTAGTGCAAAAAACGGTTGTTTTATATTCGTACTTATATCTTTGCCCCATCTGTAAGCACATTCAAGCCATTTTCCATTTTCTGTGAGTTATCAACAAGGCTATCGCTGTCTCCATTGTAAACAAATATGGCGTCGTATCTGGGAATTTAAAATCATTTATCTCTTTGACTTTAAATAATTTAGGAGCAATTTTTTGACTTGCAAAATTACAAAGTTTGGTGATTGAAATGAATAGTATCTATTTAGTTCAACCACCAAATTTGGTAATCCAATGCCTATTCAGAATAGACATTGGATGAATAAGTTTAGGCAGGGTATATGTACTTGGAGCTGTAAACTGTAGGTTATGATGGTATAGAGTTTGCTGTCACTCTATCAACATTCAATAATGGTTGGTAGATAGTAAGAAATCAGTAAATCAGTTAAGACCCACAAAGAACAATAAGATTAAAAAAATGCATAAAATCTAGAAGTAGAACTACATAAAGAGCTAATTTGGCATGCATGTTCTACTGTTGATTTCAAATTCAGCTTGCGTATGTATTGGTCATGTCTGAAATTAAGCCCTTTCAAATGATATATGACTCAATGTGTTCCAATGATGTTGAAATTTTCAACTCCGCTAACACTGAGCTGACTGAAAAGTATCACGAGACCAATCACATTTAATGTCAGATATCTTAGCAACCATTTTGTCTTTTGTGTTCCAATGATGTTGAAATTTTGGTGAACATTGCTACTATAAAGGACCATGGAAACATGTCGTGTTGAAGAAGGCATACACTGAGCATTTTCCTATCAAAGCAGCAGCAAAATATTCCGAACTGCAAATTTTGAAACAGTTTTGCTCATACGAAAGCCAAAAGTTCTTTGACAATTTGCCTATCATTGATAGAGATGACGATAACAATGATGCTGGAAATGCTTCTAAAATTAGACATAACCCATTTTTTGACGTTTTTTCGCAAATTTTGTCAGTTTTCTGTTTTTGTGAACAAATGTATCGTTAATTATTCATCTTCAATATCCCTAAATAATTTTCACGTTTAGTACCTCAAAATACACAAAAAATAACTTTTAATCAATAGCTGTCAACTACTGTATTCTTAGCTAATTAGCTGGCAATATCTGGCAGAATTGGTATCAAAATAATCAGTGTTGAATTAGCTTTAACGCTATTCTGAAAGGTCAATTTCATGAAATAACGCCACCTGATTTGTTAAAATATCGCCGGATTTTGAATTAGAGCTTTCTGAGCCAATCACAGGTCGTCTTTCTGATTTGTTTCGACTTTCGTCAACTTCCTGTTTCACAAGTGGCCGATGGTTGCAAATTTTCGTAGTTTTTCTGCTCAAGTAGTGCTAGTCCTGTTTTAGGGCTATTGAATGCAAAGTAATGCCTTTTGTACTTGGTAGAAAATAGAAATGCAAAATCTAGAAAAAGGATTATGTCTAACCTTAAGGGACTAAATACCGCGTCTACTTTTGTAGTCCTTTTCTTTTAGTTCTAACTTACATAAGAGTCCTACATATGGACCCTGATTACTGTATTGTGTGTATATATCCATATGTATAATCTGTATTTTTATTTCTTTTCTTTTACAGTCTGAATTTTATTGAACTGATGAGCCGGTACTACTCTCCCTTTCAAGCTGGAAAAAGCTACATACATATAGGGTTCTTTTTTTCTAATATTATAGTTATTGCTTGTTTTTTGATATATATTATTTTTATTTTATTTAATTTCAGGTCAGATCCAGGAAGTCGAGATTAAGAGAAGTATCGTCGATTACTTTACGCGCCGTGAGCCTGCGACTGTAGTCAAACGAAAGGCTTCCCCAGAGTCACTTCCGGAACTTCTAGATGTCCAACTGCAACCTCAGACACAGGAATCCTCGTCCTCTTAACCGACGTTAACACCGTCTACGTCTGCGTTACCTTAATGGAAACTCCAGTAAAGATGATATAGGAGTTATCAACAGGTTGGAGATCACTGATGCAGAGAAACTGCGCGTACTCACCACAATTTGGGCTGCGCCATTGGATTTTCAGTTGCCTTACAGCGAGCGTCAAGATGGAGGCAGAACCAGACGTAAATATCTCGGACCACAACATCAAATCGGGCAGTATAGCGTCTTCTCCTATTTTGAGTCGAAACGTGGACTATTCTGTCACAATGCAGGTTTTTCGCTCCTGAAGAAATCCGAGGAAACCAATTGAATCGCCTGGTCAGAAAACCTCTAGAGAAGTTCGCTCACCTAACCGACAAAGATGCCTATTCGTCAACGCATCTAACAATCAAATTCCATGAAGACAGTGTCGCGCGCGCAGAAGCGTTCAAAACGACGATGAAGACTGGAGACATAGAGCAGCAGCTGAACACCGCAGAGGCCAAGCAGTATGACAAAAACCGAGCTGCTCTGCAGCGGATACTCTTTTCTATGGAGTTTCTGGGTAGATTAGATCTACCGCTTCGAGGTCATCGCGATTCAGGAACCCTGTTGCTCCCTCCCGCAGGAACCGGCGCCGATATAGATTACGGACAAGGCAATCTGAGAGCGACTCTACAGCTGATGGCGGTTTCCAACGATAAAGTGTTACGGAAACATGAAACGACCACGAGTAGGAATGCCACATACATTTCCCCCCAAGCCCAGAATGAACTGATATCAGCCATTGGAACAGTGATTCAAAAATCAATCAATGAAGAAACAAAAGAAGCCAGATTCTTCTCTCTTCTGGCGGACGAGACCACGGATGTGTCAAGAAGGGAACAGTTAACAGTATGTTTATGGTACCTCCGATGCACAATATATGTGAGCAGTTTCTCGGTTTTGTTGAGGTCCCCGATCTAGCTGGTGCAGGGTTGGCTAAACAACTGCTACAGATTCTGAAAGATTCTGGAGTTGACATTAGAAATATGGTTGGGCAAGGGTACGATGGAGCCGCGGCTATGTCGGGGAGCAAAAATGGTGTGCAAAAGTACGTGCGTGAAGAAAGCCCGTCAGCCAGCTACACGCATTGTGTGTCCCATTCGCTCAATCTATGTTTACTGAAGGCGAGCGAGGTATCCAGATATTAGAAAGGCAGTGGCGTTGAACCACGAGATTCTGCTTTTTTATGTGGCTCAAATAAAAGATTGCACAATCTTGAAGAAGCTATCAAGGAAGAGTTTAATGAAGCCTTCATTCGCGTTTGAAACTCCAGTTCACCACTAGATGGGTGGCCACGCGCAGATTACGCCAGTAAGGTGCTACTATTCTCTTCCGCTATAGACAATGGTGGATTCTTAGTTGCCCTAGAGGTAATTGTATCGGTTCTGGAGATCCCCAAGCAACTTTCCGTTAAGCTTCAGGCCGAAGCCCAGGAAATCCATAACCCTGTGGACAGTGTCTAGGAATGTGAAAATGTCCTGAGACAAATGCGATTAGACGAACAAGTCTTCAGGGACATTTCCATGCGCGCTCAAAAATTCTTTTGTGAAGAAATCCGCATGCCAAGAACGACTGACAGGCAGACGCAGAGGTCCAATCATGCGGCCGAGACACCAGAATTTACTACAAACTTTCTATTTTCCTCCCGTACATCGACGTCGGTACAAGCCAACTAGATGAGCCAATTAAATCGCACAGTGCGAAAGCATATATGCTCAGTATGCTACTACCGGCATACTGTCATGATTCCGACGATTCTCGTGCCCTCATGGAAAACGCCCAGTTGTACCACCAATTCCTTCCAAGACAACCAGAGTGCCTGAACGCTGAATTACTGCGCTGGAAGGCGGACTGGGCGCGACAGGCGACCACGACATGTACACGACCAAAAGGAGTCGTGGATGCGGTGGAGGTTACGGCGATTCTCGGAACTAATCCCACGATAGAAACCATTTTTCGAATTTTCGCAACCTTGCCAGTGACCATTGCGACAGGTGAATGCTCCTTTAGTGGTCTGAAATTGATAAAATCTTCCTTATGGTCCACCATGCAGGAAGAGCGACTGAATGGCCTAGCCCATCTGTACATCAACAAGGACATTCCACTAGTTCATAGTGACGTTATTGATGAATTCAGCCGAACCAACCGTCGAATGGTTTTCAAGTGATACAATACAAGTGTGAAAAAACACCGCTCACCCAGGGTGAAATTAAAAGACCGCAAAGAAACTGACCGTAGCTACGAGGGGCGGTCAATAAGTTTTGCAATTCGGATATAAGGAAACGAGATATGAGGAAATGTGTTTTATTATTTTTCAATATAACTACCCTCGACTTCAATGCACTTGCACCACTTGTCCCTGAGGCTTCGAATTCCCGACAACCAGAAATCTCCCGACTGCTGTTCAATCCACTCCTGGACGGCGAGCTGGACATCTTCATCGTCCCCAAACCGGCGTCCACGCAGTGCAGCCTTGAGCTGGCGGAATAAAAAGTAGTCGCTAGAGGACAGATCTGGACTGTAGGGGGAATGGTTGAGCTCCTCGAATCTGCACTCGCGCAAGGCAGCTTGTACAACTCTGGCCTTGTGGACTTTAATGACGTTGAAGTTGATCATGGCGCGTGAGGTTTCTAGTCACCCAACGGGCAGAGACCTTGGTCATGGCCAAATTGTCGTGGATGATGTTGATAGCACTTCCATGTGATATTCCAAGTTCTCGCTCGATTTCTTCGACCTTCACCCGTCGATTTTCGAGGATCATCCTCTCCACACGGGCCACATTGTCCTCGTTGGTCACGTCTGACGGGCGTCCTGGACGCGGCTCATCTTCAAGGGACTCACGACCATGGCGGAACTTCCTATTCCAGCGAGCAATGGTTGCATAGGAAGGGGCGGTGTTGGTGTACACTGCAACCATGCGTTCATGGATCTCTTTTGCATTCTTGCCTTCCTTGGTCAAAAATTTGATCAGTGCGCGGTGCTCAACCTTCTCCATTGTTGAAAAATTTGTGACTGACGATCTGCAATCAGCTACTGCTTCTTAAATAGACGAGGCAGGAGCGTGCGGCTGCAGGTCCTGACTTGTCATAACTTGTCCTAACACCCCTACCCATTCACAATTTCAGATATATTATATTTGAATCATCCAATTCCAGAAGGGCTCGCATAAGCTTTGCTTCATGCTTTCTCCTTTCAACAAACATATTATGTTTAAATACACATTACTATTAAGTGATTTCTAGATTCAGTACCCGAATAGTGGTGCACGATCTATCTCACTAGATTTTAATGATTCAAAGCAGTATTGCAATCTGTGCTTTGTTGTAGTTCGTGAAAAAGCTTAGTTTGTTGATGAAAAATTAGATTTCATTTTATAAACTTACCTATATACAATGTTCTCAATTGTTAACGAATTATCATATGGTTTTGTGTTTGTATGTATAGTATTTCCTGATTAAATTTAGAATTTTTCTGTGAAATTTCATTAAAAACTATTTCAGTATATGATTTTGATTCGAGCCTGTCCAGTGGCTTGACCAATATCCTCCCCCCCCCCGTCTTCTTCTACGCCACTGATTGAAAAAGAAACGAAATTATTGATTTTAGTGATTTACATGTAATGATGTGTCATTCTGCAGCAAAAAAAAGAAGAATTATCATTCTGATGTATGAAAATCTTGCTTGGAGGTTTGTCAAATTTAGGATGGATGTTAGCTTCTTTTGATGGTAGGGATACGTTCTGAGATATGCCCAGATACGAGGAAAACAACACCAAATTTCAAAGTTTTCCCGATGGATGTTCCCCTGCACTCTCCGCCGCAGGCTCCGCGATTCACTTCACCCCCTTCCCCCTTCAAGGGAATCCTAGCTACGCCACTGGTCACGTGTATTTAGCAAAGATAACATTGGAGAACTTTAACAACTATTCCATTTTCTGTGACGGTAAAATACACGATATATAAGGGGATCTATTGAAATATCTTTTATAGGTACATTATATGGATTCCCTGAAAGTCGTATAGCTGGAGAAGAACAATGCCCGGCTCCAGGATCTGATGCAGTTATGGTTGTTAGGTTTTTCTATCTCTTTAATTCTAGGCTATAGTTGAATTTAAATTATTTCATTTACCCATTTATATTTATATATTATTTTACAATTTGATAAGAATTTAACAAACAAATTATATCTCATATTGTACAAGTATAGCAATGCCCTCTGGCATTCCTATGAAATATTACATATATATTTAATATTCCATTGCATCAATTTAAATATTACCATTACCTAATAACATTTTAACGTAATGTACCTTGTGCATAAATATTAGCATACTTTCCTTTTTAGGTTCAATGTAAAAATATCCATTTATTTTCCCATTTAATTTCTCTAATTTCTATTAAATCTTATGTAAAATCTCAACTTAGTTATGTATAAATTATCAATCATCTTAAATAATCCTATTATTAATGTATCAATCAAAAATCTCAATTTTTTTGTATATGTATTTTCAATATATGTTTTATAATAAATATTTGCCATCTTGACTTGACTTCATCCTGCAGATGACGAAGGATATTCGATACGTTCCTAATTCTTCAAACGTCGTACCGGACGCGCTCTCTCGTATTTCATCAATTTCGAGCACGCAACTCTCCCACAGTGCGCCCATCAATCAGACAACAATAGCGCTTGCCCAGGAATAAGATGAAGACACGCAAACACTGCGCCACTCAAAGCGTCGTTCGCGAGATCGACCTACGGAACAGCACTTGCAGGAGCATCTTGGTTGACTATTCATTGCCTGACTGTTCCCGTCCTCTCATTCCTCTCGCATACCGTCGGCACATTTTAGGCCAAATTGACAGTCTCTCTCATCTTGACGTAAATGCCACACGTAAGCTCGTTGCGCAACGCTTTGTGTGGCCAGGTATGAATGCTGACGTGGCCAAATGGACTCGCTTATGCCTGCCATGCCAGCGTGCTAAGGTCCACCACCACACAAAAGCTCGTCTGGTCCCTTTTCCTCTTCCTCCGTCACGTTTTGACGCCGTTCACGTCGATCTAGTAGGACCTCTTCCTTACTCCCGTGGTTGCAGTGATCGATCGTTTTACTCGCTGGCCAGAGGCGGTTCCTATCTCGGACATCAGAGCTTCCACTGTCACTCGAGCCTTCGTCTCAGCATGGGTTGCTCGTTTTGGTGTTCCCTCAACGATCATGACTGATCGTGGCAGCCAATTTGAATCCCACCAATGTGATACACTCATGTCAGTGCTTGACTCCTTTTGCATTCGTACTACAAGCTATCATCCCCAGAGTAACTCTATGGTAGAACGTCTGCATTGGACCATCGAAGCAAGCTTACCCTCAACCGATCCAAACATAACTTGGGTGGACAAGCTACCTTTGATTCTCCCTGGTATTCGCTCGTCCTTGGAAGAGGATTTGGCTTGCTATGCAGCAGAATTAGTTTACGGTACTCAACTTCGTCTACCCGGTCAATTCTTTTCTTCCTCTGACTGATTTCTACCTTCTCACCTAGATCCTTCCTCATACGTACATAATTTTGTACGGGTGATGGTTGAAGTTAAGCCAACTGCTCATCGAGTGCCTGCTAATTATAAAACCTTCGTGTCGAAGGAGATGACAACATGCTCCCATGTTTTCGTCCGTCGCGATTCAACTCGCACTTCATTTCAACTAGTCTATGACGGACCCTTTCACATGACCTCCAGGAAGCCCAAATTCTTTGTCCTACAGCTTGGAACCATGCAGGATATTGTCTCGAACGACCGCCTGAAACCCGCCTTCACCGAAAATGTTCATATAGAGCCACTATCACCTTCTCCTTCTTCTTCTACTATACCCCTCTATGGTATATTAATACCCATAAATAAGCCCAATCCTACTCTTTCAATCACATCTGCTACTCAGACACCGCCATCCGTTTTGCTGCCTCCTCCTCTTTTGTTAAACTAACCCTCGTCGGCAGAAGTAGTCAGTCAGGAGCAAACCTCTCCCCCACTGGTCACTCCATCAGCGGACAACGGGACTCAGGACTCCCACATCCCGCTTGACGCAATCTTAGAAGGAACCAACAAGCGGATCACCTTCGCTGCATCAACTTTCTCTCGTGCCAGTACCTCGTTCAACGCTAATGGTACTCCCACAGCGAATCCGTGTCCCCGCACTCGCAGCCAAACCAAAGGCACTGACGGCACATGCTCCGGTCGCGTCGTCAGAAGTCCTCGGTGTTTCTCTAACAGCGGGTCTTAAGTAAAAAAGGGAGGGGGTAATTTTCTTAGGGGAGAGTGTTATCGCAATGCCATCTAGCATTCCTATAAAATATTACATGAATCAATATTCCATTGCATAAATTTAAATATTACCATTACCTTATATAATTTTAACGTAATGTACCTTGTGCATAAATATTAGCATACTTTCCTTTTTAAATTCAATGTAAAAATATCCATTTATTTTCCCATTTAATTTCTACAATTTCTATTAAACCTTATGTAAAATATCAACTTAGTTATGTCTGAATTATTAGTCATCTTAAATAATCCTATTATTAATGTATCAATCAAAAATCTCAAATTTTTGTGTATGTATTTTCAATATATATTTTGTAATAACTAATTGGCATCTAAAAATCGTGGCTAAGATACATTTTTTTTTTGGCACACTCCCTTTAGTCAAACACAAACTAATACGCTTTCAACTGTCTCGTATTGAACACAAAAATTCACACTCATGCTTCGTAATTCCTATCGTAAAGGTCAGTAAATATTCCTTCTCCAGTTAATTATTTAATTCCAAACAAATCATACTTAGTCTAATTCCTCGTCAGCTCATTCCAGACTCCCATACACACTAGTTGCTACCTTGTTGCCTAGTTACCCTTTTACCAATATTTACCTTACTATCTACTTGTACCAATTTATACCTGTTTATACTGTGTTGTCACTACCTTACGCCAAACTTAGTCACGACGAAAATTCAGTATTAAAATCCTGTTCATTTTTGTATAATTAAATTCAAATTCAATCATTATATAAATCAACTATGTTAATTTCTTGTTAATCTATAATATATATATATATATATATATATATATATATATATATATATATTGTTCTATCCTCGTTCTACTCCATCCATTCCCAACGATCTCTACATACGAGGAGGTAAAGTAGGCGCCAGCGGGAAGATCCTGACCACGCACGGTTATGGGAGGAGTTAACGACTGTGGGCTAAAAACCCTCAGACGTGTCGTGGTCGGGATACTTCCAAGAAGAGGTCCACCCCGCAATGCTCACGTGAAGAACGTCTCCATAAACCAACGCCTGGGAGATCTTTGTACGGCGGAAGGAGTATTTTTTTAGACCCCTACCGCACCTTTTACGGGAGAAATGACCTGTACAAAAGGGACGGAGTGCATCTTTCCTTTAAAGGGAAAGCTACACTCGCGAACATGATCCAGGATGTTTTGGAGCGGACCCAAAGAAGTGTTAGACACTGAGTAAAGGAGGACGTACGTCAGTACACCCGTGTTACTGCAGAAACTACCTTTTCTGAAGTCACAAAGAGGGGAGTGACCCCGCCACAGAGAAAGAAAGCGGGAAACGGAAGAGCGTAGGGAGTCCTACAGTCGGGGACACCCTCAAAGTTCTTCTGTTTAATGCGAGGTCCATCAGAAACAAGTTTCTAGAAATTCGTGGCCTCGTAGCAACAGAAGAACCGGAGATGGTGGCCATAACGGAGTCGTGGCTAAAAACTGCAAGCCGAGATTTTGAAGGTGAATTCACGATTCCCAGTTACCAGCTCTTCCTGAAAGATAGGCCAGACAGAGAGGGTGGCGGTGTGATGTTGTATGTGAAGGATACTCTCAACTCGACGGATTGCAAGATCGTATCCGAACATGAACTACTAGGTGTTGACCTAGAGATAGGTCCTGCCAAATACAGGACCCTGGTGCTTTATAGACCTCCTGCTCAACTCGTTGAAAAGGACAGAGATCTGTACCAGCTACTAGGAGAACTTGTCGAAGACAGAGTGTGTATCGTTATGGGGGATTTCAACACACAAGTTGACTGGGAAACCAGAGACCCCTGTGGCGAGAACGCACTACTCCTGGAGTTCGCGAACAGCGAGTTCCTCACTCAATGGGTGAGAGAGCCAACGAGAGGAGACAATATCCTCGACTTGGTTTTCACTTCTGAGGATTACATCGTCGAGGACCTCTCTGTTGGCAAAGAGCTCGGTGGCAGTGACCACTGACTAATTAGATTTGTAGTCGAAATCCCGAAGGCAGAGCCTGCAACTAGTAAATCGAGGAAACTCGATTTGAAAAGAGCAGATTTTGCAGGTCTTCGTGCTGGAGTGACTGACGCGAGGCTAGAAGTGTGCGATGTTGTTGAAAACTCGTGGAACAGTTTCAAAAATAAGTTCATGAGTCTTCAATCACGTTTCATCCCTCTGAAATGTCCCCGTCGGTCTTCTGTTCAACCAAAGTGGTTTAATCGAGAAATCGGCCAACTGCTTAAGGAGAAGAGAACTGTGTACCGGCGATAAAAGATCTTGGGTGACTTTGACGAATACCGGAGGCTAGCCAGGAGAGTGAAGTCCAGCATAAGGGCAGCTAAGCGGTCTGAGGAACTCCGAGTGGCGAGACTCTGTCAAGAGAATCCCAAGGAGTTCTTTGGATATGTAAACAGTCGAAAACCAATCCGTCGAACGATTGGTCCTTTGAGGAATGAGGAGGGGACATTAAAGCATTCAGATGCAGAAAATGCTAACCTCCTCAACGACTACTTCTCTTCAGTGTTTACTGAAGAGTGTGGTCCCATCCCCCAGCCGACGGAATCCTACTCGGGAAAAAAGCTGGAGGTTATGGACTTCACCGAAGGAGAAATCAAAAAGAAGATCAGTGACCTAATGACGAATAAGTCAACTTGCCTGGATGGGTTTCTACCTAAAGTGTTGAAAGAAGTGCGCGATCAAGTGTCACGACACCTGAGCGCAATCTTCAATATGTCAATCCGGACCGAATGCGTTCCTAGAGACGCGTGAAGTGGAGGTGATTCCTATCTTCAAGAAAGGAGACCGTAGCCAACCGTCGAACTACCGACCTATCAGTCTGACTTCGATAGTCGGTAAACTCATGGAAAGCATTATGGTGGACAAAATGACGTCGTATTTTGAGTCAAACCTGCTACTGAGGAGTTCCCAGCATGGCTTCCGAAGGCAACGGTCATACCTGACGAACCTTGTTTCAATTCTTCCACTTCGTTTTCAGTGAGCACGATCGGGACAAGGCGCTGGATGTGGTGTACTTAGACTTTCAGAAAGCCTTTGATAAGGTACCACACCGCCGCCTTCTCCGGAAAGTGCGAGCGCTGGGCATAGACGACAAAAATAGCCGGCTGGATAGAAAACTGGCTAAGTTGCAGACAGCAACGGGTGGTGGTGAATGGACAGTCTTCTGAGTGGGTTTCCCGTTACTAGCGGGGTGCCTCAAGGTTCTGTCCTGGGACCACTACTATTCATCATCTACGTCAACAACATGGACGGTGACATGGTTGCCAAGATTTCAAAATTTGCCGTTGATACCAAGCTTGTATGAACGTTGCAAAGGATGGAAATACTGCAAGCCTGCAGGAAGATCTTGGGAAGATTGGGGAGTGGTCGGACACGTGGCAAATGCCTTTTAACGTGAACAAATGCAAAGTGATACATATCGGCCACAGAAACCCCCAATCTCAGTATATCCTTAAGGGTACTGCTCTTGAATCGAGTGACACTGAGAAGGACTTGGGTGTAACTATCACTAGCGACCTCAAGTTCTCGAAACAGTGCATCGAGTCAGAGAAGAAAGCCCAAAGGATGTTAGGCTACATAAAGCGCCAGTTTGGATACCGTAACAGGGAGATAGTACTTTGTCTGTACTACTCCCTCGTTCGGCCGCACCTGGAGTATGCCGTACAATTTTGGAGTCCTTCGTTTCGAAAGGACATCGCAAGGTTGGAACGCGTACAAGCTAGGGCAACCAAACTGATTCCCTCTATCAGACATAAAAGTTATGAAGATAGATTGAGGGAATTAGATATGTTCTCGCTGGAGACCCGGAGACTACGTGGTCAGCTTATCGAAGTATTCAAAATACTTCCGAGGCTTCGATAGACTGGACTACAGGGATATTTTCCAGCTCAGCAAGGGGAGAACAAGAAATCACGTCCACAAACTTGAACTGAAGCTATACCACCGTGATCTGAGTGGGAAATTCTTCACTTACAGTATCTGTGTTAGTTGGAACGCACTTCCGACGGAAGTTTTCAACAGTGAATCTGTTGACAAGGACATCGCAAGGTTGGAATGCGTACAAGCTAGGGCAACCAAACTGATTCCCTCTATCCGACATAAAAGTTATGAGGATAGACTAGGAGAATTAGATCTGTTTTTGCTGGAAACCGGTAGACTGCGTGGTCAGCTCATCGAAGTTTTCAAAATACTTCGATGGTTCGACAATGTTGACTACCGGGATATTTTCACACTGAGTGAGAACAGAACACGCAATCACGGCTTCGAACTTGAACTGAAGCGTTACAACCGCAATCTGTGTGCAAATTTTTTCACTTACAGTATCTGCGGTAAGTGGAACGCACTTCCAGTGGAAGTTGTCAACAGTGTATCTGTTGACCAGTTCAAGTCAAGACTAGACAAAGTCTTGAAAAGTGGCCGTTCAGGGACGCAAAACAATTGAGCAGCCATGTGTCTGCTCGATTGCTAGTCCAAAGGTACCCTCTTTGAATGGACCGTAAGGTCTCCTAGGGTACTTCCTCTCCTTGTTACTCCTTGTTAACGATTTGGCGGTAAGCCATTACGCCTAAATTCGCCGCCTGCTCAGCCTTCTTTACGATTCATCCTTTAATAATTCTCTCTCTTCAAAAACTTAGAGATATAGTTTTGTTGTGAAGTATCTATATAGGTTCATACAAAGATGGCCCTATATCTATACAAGCATAATTCAAAATGTTATTTATAATCTCTCTCTTGTTTTCAATATAGTTTATTTTTATTGTCTCGTTTCATTTCACCCGGATCTTCCCTTTCACAATCTGTGTTTGTGCTTTCCTATAGAAGGATTTCTTTCATTCCCTACCATATTACAGAATTAACGCGAACGTAATGTGATATCTAAATTAGATTGTCTCAATACAATCCTGTTAAATTTCCCTTCATTTCGAATTTATCGAGATGTGTAATAAGGTAACCAAAGCGGTTTATCTTCGACACATACATCAATACTGCCATTCTTACTGGTCCATAGAGTCGATATTATTATTATTTCCATTCTCCTACTATCTCTATCACCTATGGCCTTACCAAAGTGCTACCCCCTCTTCATGTTTACTGGAAACCTCGGCGTCCGCGATATTTTTCCAGGAACATCTTTTTTGGAGATCGGTCCGTTTTCGGATGTGACTAAACAACATCACCTTCGGGGCAATCCATGCCATGAAGTCCTCATCGTCGTCTAAAAATAATTTTGGTGTTTTACCTTCCACGGCTGGCAGGCAGCTATATGGGAAGTTTAGACACTTTGGCCGTCTTTCTAAAGATACGCTGATATACATAACTTTCTTAAAGGGCTGTAACCTTTAAGGGGGAAATTGGAGTTGCAAACACGTACGTCAGGTTAGTAAATCGTATACTTTATTTTATAATGGTAAAAGCAAATGAAATAATCATCTACGTCCACTATATAAGTGAGCAGAAGAAAAAATGACAACAAAAAAAAGTAGGCTCGTTGATGACGCCACGGTCATGAAACGTATTTTATTCTGGCTATTTTCGCCAGCCATGAAGCGGTGCTATTCAAACTTGATTTATTATTGCTATGTGTTTGAAACCTATAAGTTGTCTATATCTTCTATCACATTGTCTAACTGTAAGAAAATGTCTTAATTAATCAATTTCTTATTATATTAAAAAGTGACTGAATGGGGGAAGTCACTAACAAGTATGAAAAGGGGCGATGAAAAGTAATGTGAGGCGAGTTGTGAATGGATTCCTGCCACGCTGCATCACTGTATCGAATGCGCCATCCGCTCTGGAAAAAAAAATCATTCATTCAAGCTAAGTTTTTTAACCGCCAACTTGTACTTCTCAGGACGCTACAAACCTATTGACACCCACTCCGAAAAAAGATTGGTTGCAATAGTTCCTCTTTCCCTTTCAGTCAAATCTAACTTCAACGGGTCATACAAGGCGTAGGCAGGAATTTTAAAGCGTTTCCCATTCATCCTTCAATATGCATTTGAATTCTTATTTTATTCATCAACAGTCTTAAAGCGAAGTATTATTTGTAGTTATTAAAGTAAATAAGGATTTAATGAAGATACAAATTGGACAGCTGACCTAGTGGATTCCAATAGAATATGGGACATCTATTGATTCCCACCACAAAAACGGCAGCAAGGGGTGATTCGAGCACCAGCTGAAACAGGATGGCCGTGGGTAAGACTCGTGTGGCAGATGAGAACCCTACAAAGGGCCACCTCTAGGGACTGTAGTCTTTGAAAGTATATTGTATGGTTATCAATGGGATTTATCTTCAGTTAATAAATCAGCCTAGATAGCGTTTCGAAAACCATAACCATAAATTTTGTTTGATCGAAGATGTCTGCCGTTAGCTTTAGGCCTAAAGGAGACAGCGAAATAAATTTTGGAATAATGACTTGGGCGTTAAGAAAGACAATTACACACATATAAATATATTTATAAAAATCAACGAATGTACAGAGATAAGTAGGTTAAGTAAATATGGTGAATAATATGGTGAAACAATATAGAGTGAATGATAGGGTAAATAATAATGTAGTAATATAGAGTATAATAGAGTATCTTTGATATAGTAAATAATATTGAGTTGTAAGTAATATAGTGTAGTAATTTAGAGTATTTTAAAGTATCTATAATGGACTGTGAATTGAGGACTGCAATGAGAAGCAAGTATAATTAGGACTTACTCTCGTATTGTCGTTTGCAAAGAATGTGAGAGTGGAATTAACTCAGTATGATTTATTTGGAGGTAAATGAATAATTGTAGAAAGAATGGTTACATACCTTTAGACAACGAGAGCGGCGAGTCAAATGGGAAGGTTCGCGGGCTTATTTGGTCGAGCTGGGAACGTGTATTTGTTTGTTTGTGTGTGAAATTTAAGAGATGTTGTTTGGAACAATATACGTTAATTGAATTGACAAGAAAATAAATGAATTAATTAATTATTAAGTTTAACATAATGATTTGATTTACAAAAGTTGAAGTAAATTAATCTCGTTTCCAGAACCGCTACATGCTCGGGAACTTTACAAAATAGAACCTGATAACGGGACGCATTCTAGATCTGCTAGCTGCAGATTTCTGCACTAAAGGATGGGAAGCACTAAAAGAGCGAAACGTCTAGTCCAGGGATGGGGAACCTGCGGTCTTAAGGCCACATGCGGCCTTCTGGACCATCAGATGTGACCTTCTATGAACTTTTGATATATATTTCTTTTTTGACAATGAACATTTTGTCTAAAATCATTATGCACACACACACAGACAAAAGGGAAGTTATGTGTTTAGTGATGTCGCTCCCAGAAATTGGACGCATTTTTCTTAAATTCAGTGTATCTAAACTTAAAGCAACTGCTATATAAAGGCAATGTTTCCGTGCAAGCTACACTAGCCTAGTGGTAGTGAGTGATTTCACGTATGATACAGGAAGAGTTCCTGTCTCGTCCGCCTCCTTACTGTGGTCTGTGCTACCCCGAATAACTACGTACTCTACTCAGTAATTGTGTTGTCGTGGCTTACTTCATACCTACTTGTTTTGCCAGACTGAGTTGGCTTCTGCAACAATTAGGTAATGATAGATAATAATACTAATCACAGAAGAAAATATAACTAATCTATATTGTTGTGTTGTTATAATAATAATAATAATAATGTCGAGGAATAGGCTCCAGACGATATACTATATATATAACTATTCGTTGAGTAGGATTATTCTATATTTCGAGTGCGTGGTAATCTGATTGACCGAGGTTAGTTCAAAAAGAGAGGGGGGGGGCCTGGAGAGGCTTATTTATCTTCAATATACTTAAGAAGTGGAACGAAGCAAAAGGATAAATAATATGGCTACCATTAATAAAATAGAGTTTTATTAAATAAACTATCAAACAACACACGGAAAATGTTTACATAAACGGGGATTAAAATGGGAGAAACACAGGAAATGAAAAAGGTCTTGGGAATATCTGACTAATCTGAGGATTAAGATCTGGAGAGATTTAAAACGGCAAACAAACAAAAAGGGGGAATGGTTCGCTAAACCGTTTAAAGCACAAAGTTGCGTTGACAAAAGGTTAAATGATTAAAGGTAATGCTTAGCTTACGTAAATACAAGGTTGTCGTGCACAGGAAGGCGATGGCAAGGAATCTTCGGTCCAACTGGCGATTTCCAGGAGAAGGGGTTCTTCGGAGGGTTGTCCTTAACGAGGGGGGAAGGACTGTCTTCGAGGAGTGAGAGCGAAGTGGGGCTCGGAAGTACGAGCGATCCTTGTGACAGGATATCGGAGATGTTCTAGATGAACAATGGAGGTTATTGTTGTAACCAAGCGTTCTCTTGAAGAACGTTAAAAAAGGGGGAATTAAATTATCCTGACGTGATGTATTGGGAACGAGAACCGTTTCTTGACGAACGGGCTTGAAGAACAGTGGCTGTTCTAATGTTGTTCTCTTTCTGAACAAAAGGACGAGGGGAGGGGTGAGAACCGTTTCTTGTCGAACGGCTCAAAGAACAATGGCTGTTCTAATGTTGTTCTCTTTCTGAACAACAGGGGGGCCTTGTTGACTTGGTGTCTCGAAGGGCACAAACCTTGGCACTCAAGGGATATTGTCCTCTTCTGGACAATAAGGGGTTTCTCGGCAGGGTTCCTAGGTGCACAAGGAAGACCGGATCGGCTTGATGCCTCGTGAAGATATTCTGGATCAACTTCAATTGGGAAAAGCTATGGTATAAATAGCCGGAGCTAGCCCCATGGCGTAGGAGACAATTGGGTGGGGAAATTCGAGGGAATGTCCCGGTGGCGCCTGGGAAAATATCTTATCTGCCCATAAGCCTAATTCAATCTAGCGAGATCGACGTATGGAGGCGAAACGGGGGAGTGAACCTCCTTGATTAAACATTGGCTATGATTTGCGATAACGCGCCTTCTACTTCCTCTCGCAGGATACACGTGGGTAAGCATGTGTTTTAACATGTGATAGAGGCTGAATCAAAGCGGCCTCAGACCGTTCTATCACAAATAATAATAATTATAATTATTATAACATGGTTGTCTAAGACTGTTTTGCATGGGTCAGTGTGCGGCTGGCCTTACTAATTCATTGCTTACCTTTTTTATGGCTTTTCAGAATAAATACATTTCTTTTTGGCCCATAATTATGTCAAAAAAGTTAAAACAGACTTTGAAAGAAAAAAAAACAGGATCTTTAATGAAAAATGAGAACTGCAATATTTTTTAGTGAATACTGGAGGCAAAATGTCTTGCTTGCTTTGTGATATTGCAATTGTAACAGTTAAGAAATTCAATGCACAGCAACACTATGCTCTTCATAAAGACAATAAATATGCCAAATTAGAGGGTGAGCCTCGAAAGATAGCACTGCAGAAACTGAAAGATGGAAAACAGAAGCAAAGGCAATTTTTCCAGTCTGTGTTACATCAAGGGAATGCTACGACAGAAGCAAGCTATAAAGTTGCATATTTACTTGGAACGAAAAGGTAAGCCATTCAGCGATGTAGAACTCATAAAGGAATGCATTTTTAAAGTGGTAGAATGTATAGATCCCGATAAAGTTAATAAGTATAATGAGGTGCCTCTTCCAAGAAGGACTAACACAGATCGAAAACATGAATTGGCCTGCAATGTAACAGAACAATTGAAAAATATAATAAAAAAAGAAAAATATATTACTCAGTAGCTTTGGATGAATCAACAGATTCCACTGATTCAGCACAATTATTGTATTTTATTCATGCCATAACAGATGATTTTCAATTATATGAAGAATTGCTTGCTTTAGGCACCCTTAAAGGAAGGACACGGGGGATATATATATTTTTATCAACTTCAAAGAGCAATGTCATAAAATAGGACTAAATTTTACTAATTTGGTAAGTGTGTGCACTGATGCTGCCCAAGCTATGATGGCTAAAAATGAAGGATTTATTGGATATCTTAAGAGAGAAACCCAAGAACCAAATGTACTGATTTCTTTCCAATTTATTTTACATCAGAAAATCTGTAACTTTAAGTGACACTTTGCAAAAGGTTATAAGCATTGTTAACTATATTCGAGTGAATGCCTCAAAGCATCGTCAATTTCGAAACATGCTGATGATGGATGACGAAGTAATTAGTATAGATTTGCCATATCACTTAAAAGTACGCTGGTTGTCGCAAGGGAAAGTATTGGTCAAAATTTTGTCTTTATGAAGTCAACCTATTGATTTTTTCAAAGAAAACAACAAGAATCGTGAGTAAGCAGATCCAAATTTTTACAGAGGTGTTGCCCTTTTATGTGATGTGATGTCAAAACAAAATGAGAAAAACATTTCATTGCAAGGCAGAAATAAATGTATTTATGATATGTGGTAAAAAATTCAGGCATTTAGAAAGAAACTGTTGTATTTCAAGTCCCTTTTGGCTCAATCAAAACTTTCAGAAGGACACTTTCCCCAGCTTACGAAAGTAATGAGTGAAAATGAAGATATCTATGGATACGAGGGGCGGTCAATAAGTTTTGCAAATCGGTAGGGCAAAACAGAGGAAGGGGAAGGGCTGTTTGTGGGGGTGTTAGGACAAGTTATGACAAGTCAGAACCTGCAGCCGCACGCTCCGGCCTCGTCTATTTAGGAATCAGTAACTGATCGCAGATCGTTAGTCACAGTTTTTTCAAAAATGGAGAAGGTTGAGCACCGCGCACTGATCAAATTTTTGACCAAGGAAGGCAAGAATGCAAAAGAGATCCATGAACGCATGGTTGCAGTGTACACCAACACCGCCCCTTCCTATGCAACCATTGCTCGCTGGAATAGAAAGTTCCGCCATGGTCGTGAGTCCCTTGAAGATGAGCCGCGTCCAGGACGCCCGTCAGACGTGACCAACGAGGACAATGTGTCCCGTGTGGAGAGGATGATCCTCGAAAATCGACGGGTGAAGGTAAAAAAAATCGAGCGAGAACTTGGAATATCACATGAAAGTGTTATCAACATAATCCACGATAATTTGGCCATGACCAAGGTCTCTGCCCGTTGGGTCCCTAGAAACCTTACGCCTTATGATCGATTTCAACGTCGTCAAAGTTCGGAGGAGCTGCTGCTCCTGTACAACCAAGACCCGGCGCGATTCGAGTCACGCATAGTGACAGGTGATGAAACGTGGGTCCATCACTGGGATCCCGAGACCAAGCTCGAAAGCATGGCCTGGAAGCACAGGGGCTCTCCGACCCCCATCAAGTTCCAGACCCAACTCTCAGCCCGGAAGATCATGGCCACCATCTTTTGGGATCCTGAGGGAGTGTTGATGGTGGACTATGTGCCTCGTAGAAGGACCATCACAGGTCAATATTACGACTAGGAACTGACTGGGTTTAAGAAGTGCATCCGTCAGAAGCGGCGCGGCAAGTTGACATGCGGTGTCCTGCTCCTCTACGACAATGCCCCTGTCCACAAGGCCAGAGTTGCACAAGCTGCCCTGCGCGAGTGTGGATTCGAGGAGCTCAACTACCTCCCCTACAGTCCAGATCTGGCCCCTAGCGACTACTTTTTTATTCCGCCAGCTCAAGGCTGCACTACGTGGACGCCGGTTTGGGGACGAGGAAGATGTCCAGCTCGCCGTCCAAGAGTGGATTGAACAGCAGTCGGTATATTTCTGGTTGTCGGGAATTCGAAGCCTCAGGGACAAGTGGCGCAAGTGCAATGAAGTCGAGGGTAGTTATATTGAAAAATAATAAAACACTTTTCCTTATATCTCGTTTCCTTATATCCAAATTGCAAAACTTATTGACCACCCTTCGTATTTTGAAGAATATGAGTCAGTTTTAGACACATTGATAGAAGAATACAATAAAAGATTCAATGATTTTGAAAAGCATAACATCACTCTGAAACTTGCTTTTCAACCTCAATTAGTTGATGTATCAGAGGCTGCTGACTAGTTACAAATGGAGCTTATTGAAATGCCTGAGGATAATATCTGGAACATTGTTTGACAAGAGAGAAAATCCCGTCGACATTTGGAAAAACCCGATATAATATCCTCGGCTTCGTTAACATGCACGACGACTGATTTCCTGTTTTTCTTCAACATACTATTGTGAATCCATATTTTCGTACTTTGAGCAAATCAAGAATTCACTGAGAACACAGTTGACAGACGAGCATTTGGAGGACCTATTGAGACTAAGAACCACTATGTTAGAGCCTGATATAAAAATGCTTTCTCAAAAGAAGCAAACTCAAAGAAGTAATTAATTTGTATAAAAAATGTACATGTTTGCCGACTGTATATTGAATATTTGAAAATTTCATATTCTCGATTATAGGTTGTTAGGTTGTTATTGCGCCAATACACTAGATAGCTCTGGTCACAATAAACCCCCAAAACTATATTTTTGTTATACAAGGGGAATGAAGTTAACTGCTAACAGGAAGTCTGAATTTGCAGACGAAATTTTCTTAGGCTTAAATCGGCAACTTCGTGGGAATACGTGTATTAAAACAAAGACATACGAAAAATATATATTATGGAGTGAACAGTTATGATTAAAAAGTGAAATTATACAGTTTATGATTGGATGAATTTTACGCGGCTGAATTAACTTTGCACGAGTTAATGGGAATTAGAGTACACATATGATGATTGATAATTAGATTGACAAATATTAATTAGATTATAGTTAAATGTTAAATGAGTAAATATTATAAATGTATGATAAATATTTATATGGATTGATAAATAGATTATATGAGCAAATAGATTATATAGTTAAATGGATTGGGTAATTATTAATATAGATTGATATGTATAAATAGATTGTATGGATTAAATTGGATACATAAATAGATATTAATTTGGATACATAAATGGATTCAATAACTAAATTAAATAAATAGATTACAACGGAGTTGGGAGGGTCTGTAAATGAAAGAAAAACCACTCATTAATTCGCGATTCTTTCGAGATATATTTAGCTAAAAATTGCAATTCAAGTATTACAGACCTGATTCCGATGAGCCGAGCAGCAAAGTGAACTAATGAACATGTTATTTTATTTGAAGACGCTCGAGAGATCGGGCGTATCAATCACACGATTTAAGTTATGGTTACCAACCCTTCTTGAAACTGTATATATATATATATATACTGTTATGATTAAATATTTCCACTTGTAGGGGTATAGACCGCTACACGATGTTTATATGCTATCTTTTTATAAGATTATTGTTCCTTTACTTTTTCCTTGAATACAAAGAACCTTCTTTCTTAATTAAAATAATTTGAAAATATCATGCGTTCGATATTATTCATTTACTTATTATTTTGAAAGCTTCTTACATAAATAAAATATTTTGAAAATTTTATGTTTTCAATATTTTTCATTTACAATATTACTTGTATAAAAAGCACATACTTAAATAGAAATATTTGAAATTATTATGCTTTCTCAAAAGAAGCAAACTCAAAGAAGTCATTAATTTGTATAAAAAATGTACATGCTTGCCTTGCCTACTGTATATTGAATATTTGAAAATATTGTATTCTCAATGTTTATATGCTATCTTTTTTATAAGATTATTGTTCCTTTACTTGTTTCTTGAATACAAAGAACCTTCTTTCTTAATTAAAATAATTTGAAAATGTCATGCTTTCGATATTATTCATTTCCTTATTAATTTGAAAACTTCTTACATCAATAAAATATTTGAAAATTCTATGTTTTCAATATTTTTCATTTACATATTACTTGTATAAAAAGTACTTACTTAAATAGAAATATTTGAATTTATTATGCTTTTGATTTCTAGAAAACTGTCTTTTTTACTAGATTACTAATAAATTACATAAAGGATAAAATAACTAAAAAAAAATTCTATGCGGCCTTTATGAGTGATGAGGAATTGTAAGATAGCCTTTATGCATAAAAATATTCCCCACCCATGGTCTAATCAAATACTCCTACAGTCATAAAAACAAAGAAATCTTTAAAAAGAAGTTTTGATCAGTCTAAAAGCTAAAGTAATGGCCTAAAGTTCAGCGGTAAAAATAGAAGCCGCCAGCGGCAAAGACAAAGTTAAAAACTCTTCTGACTAAATGGCTGCAGCACACACGCATCGGTCTGATTTGGAACCATCTGTATACATATATGAGGCAATGTTGTGTATATGAGGTCACATGTTCGAGGAACAAGCAGTTAAGGAAGCAAGGGTGCACGGAGGCCTTGTCGAATCTCCACATGCTGGTGCAAACTGTGGGAGGTGGAGTATGCCAACTAGGGGTCGGCAACGAAGGAAGGGCAAGGATTATTAGAGCACCCACGTTGGTGAGATGATCTCCTATTCAGAGGTCCAAGGGGCGGGGTAAAGATGGCAACCTATTGAATGCCGCCGTAAATTCAGCAGCATAAAGGCATCTGTAAACCTATGATGCAGGGGTCTGTCGTGCCCTACAGAGGCAAGGCATACATATTTGCAGTTGATGATAGGACAAGGGGAGTAGCTTACTCTCACTGTAAAGACTGCTCACAAGGGAGTTGCGGAAGGCTCCACTGGAAAGACGAACTCCGATGCTGCGAATCGGATTCAGCATTTTCTTGGCTAAGAGTGAAGCCGAAGAGTAAATTTAGCACCCAGTCAAATTTTAATTGGACCAGAGCAGTGTAGAGTGACCACAATGTTCAACGATCACTGCCCCACGACGTGTAGAAGGAGAACCTTAAAATGTCTTGAGCCCGCAGGCAGCTCGTTCGAAAACGGCCTAAGTGTATTAATCAGGATAGCATGGGATCAAGAGTTACGTCCAGGGACCGAAACTGACGGACGAATTTGATCTCTACACATTGTAAGAAGACAGATGGCAGAACAAGAGCCCCTCTACCGCTGGGGAAATGCATAGCTTTGGTTTTGCTTGTAGTAGAGCAGAATTGCTTAAACTGTACACGTTTCGAAACCGTATTGACTGCCAGCTGCAGACAACACACCGCTGAAAGAAGACGAGACGAGAAACAGTAGAGCGTCAAGTCATCGACGAACAGGGTCACCGATACAGCCTCTGGGAGAGAAGAAATGATATCAATGATCGTAATTACAAAAAAAAAACCCGCCACTTAAAACGCTGCCCTGAGGAACTCACTCCGCTTGTGGTTGCAGGTCAGAGTAGGTCTCTCTGTCATTTACCGTAGCGGATTGAGATGCTAAGAAACTGAATAAAAGACAGGAAAACAACTCCCATAGCCTAAGCGTTTAGTTGCCTTAAGACGCCGTATCTCCATTTAGTATCGAAGGCTTACTCAATGTCGAAAAATATCGCCAAGAATCAGTGCTTTAAAGAGAAAGCTTTCCGGACCGATCCGTGAAAACGTATTAAGAGGTCAAGAGTGCTATGACCCCTGCAAAAACCGCAGTGAAATTTAAAGAGTAAGTAATTGATTTCCAAGAATTAATTAAGGTGCACCAGCTCAGACAGCTGGTAAGAGCTCTGGGATGGTAGTGATTTCGTCTAATCCGTCCCTGTGCGTTTTGACAGAGGGGAGGAAAATCCCAACACGTCGCGATTATGGTTAAGAACCCTTCATCTATATAAGGTTTATAAGTCAAAGAAGAAAATAACAGAGTGTGGATGAAGATGTCAAATCATATCAAAATAGATCCCATCAAGGCTAGGATATGTTGACCCACAAAGTGACAATGCAGCACGCAACTCATGGATGGAGAACAAGGCATTATACGAAAGTGTGGGGCTCGTCGCAAAATTGAGGGGGTGCCAATCTTCGATTTATTTATAGGCTAGAAAAGCCATATTATAATGACCGACACTACTGGCGGCACGGAAATGGTTAGCCAAAGCGTTGAAGAACACCAGGCTGTCATTCACTAGGGATCTGTGCAGATTAAGAGAGAGCGTATTATAATCGACAAAACGAACCCAGATCTGGTTAATCCTTTTCCAGATATTTGTGGTATGGCTATTAGATGAACGATGAAGCGTAGTGACGCCATGAAGTTCGGCGAACCTGACGAAAAGTTCTCTGATGAAGTAACGGAGCTCAGTTTTGTTCAACCTTGTTGCCCAAGGTTGGGTTCTGCTGAAACCGGGCATGAGTTAACTTGTAGTTCTTAACGGATTTCGCGCACTCCAAGGTCTACCAAGGCACAGTTCAGCGACTCGTTACGGGTCGCCTCGGGGAAATGGTGTGTCGCCGCATTGTAGATAAACGATGTTAAGTACGACACTAGCGCGTCCATGCTTTTGAAGGTCCCCAAGGAGGCCCTTGTGAAAGAATCCTCTACCAGATCTTCTCGATCAGCATGGATTAAGTCTCACTTGAGAGGCGTGGCTGCATGAGGGCTAGGATTAACGGTCGACAAGACAATAGGGAAGTGGTTACTTCCATGGAGGTCATAAAGGCTGACCACCGAAAATCAGTGAGACAATCTGGAGAACAGAGAAACGAGTCAACACAATTAAAATAATCAGTCTAGATATAATAAACGGCAAAGTCACATTTGGCATTACGAGTAACGTCAACCCAATATGGGTGATGAGGATTAAATTTCCCGAATAATATAACCGGGGATGGCAACTGATCTACAAGTTCTAAAAGGTCAGGCCTTAACAAAGTTACAAAAGAAGGAAGGTAAATAGAGCAAACAATAAAAAGCCCTATAAGAAAACTCTCACGGCAACAGCTTGGAAAGTAGTATAAAGGGTGAGGGAAGATACATAGTGTGATGACTAAACTATAACTGATACCCCACCATGAGACCACTGCCCTACAGGAGCAATAAAGCTCAAAATACAAAAATCGAGTACTGACGAAAAAGAGCGGGTACCCAATTTGTTCTCCTGTAGAAAAACAACAGTGAGATGGAGAGTACCATTTGGAAATACACCTTGACAATTCCATTGTAAAATAGAGGATATTATGTAAGATGGTTAGATACTAGAGTAGATATCCTTTTCTTCTTTTTGACTGAGGATGAGTTTGAAGTACTTCCCAAAGAGCTAGGGAAACGAAGAGCATATTTCGAAGAGCTTGCTGTAGCAGGAGAAAGAGATCCTGGAAAGAGTTGTGACGGAGGATATTTCTGAGAGTCCCGAAGAACAGGCAGAGGCCCCTAAATGTAATTGGGGCGCACAGCCCGGCGGGAAAGAAAGGTCTAGGAGAGATTTTCCGGCAGTAGATGGGGGAATCGATAAATTATCGCGATAATGATATCGGGTTATCGGCTATCCGTTATTTTTTCCGCGTTATCGATTCATCGATATCGCCGATACTTTTGGTTCCAAATTAGCGATAATCGATAATTTCAGTTTTTGGTTCCAGTTTAGCACAGGGGCGAGCCGCACGTGCCTTAGAGGCAAGAAATAGATAGGTTCGTACTGGGAGGAGCATCCTCAAAACCTATGAGAGATGAAGGAGAGCCTCACCAGGTAAGAAACTAAGAAACAGTATTCAAATATTCTTACTATTGTATTATAAAATAGCGCTATATATAGTCAAAAATCAATATTGTATTATAATTTTGAATTTATCGATTTATCGGTTATCACCTCATCGGGCGATAAATTTATCGCCAGTTATCGATTATCGGTTATCGCCGATAAGGTTATCGTTATCGATTTATCGGTTATCTTGATACATTTTTCGTTATCGCGCCCACCTATGGGTTTATCCAACAACTGAGGCTCTTGATGTTGCAATATCATCTACTTCTATTGGATCATGAATAGGGGGTGAGTGACCGGAGCAGGCGATCCGAGCAAAGAACGAAGCACTGGATAAATTTCAGCAAACGTTTGGACGAGTAACGGGCCTACATCCTGTAAAGAGCGGGACGGGCTTCATGACAAAGAATATTGAGAAGTAAAAAAAAGAGTCAATTGAAAACTCGAGGCTCAGCCGAGTCAGCTCCAGAGGCAGCCCGTTTATTGGTGGCCAATGACCAAGATGAGGAATTCTTCCTCTTACCACGGGCCGAGTAGAAGAACCATCACTAGTCGATACAAAAGATTATTTATAATAATGTCTAATATCGATAAGGTCTCACACTGAGTGGCGGTCCTAGCTAGAGCCACTCAGAAGAGGGAAGCAACCTTAGGTATGGTAGCATTGCACTAGATTGATATTAATTTGTTGTACTCTCAAGTTAAGCAATTATGACTATTTTATATCTACATATATATCTATTTCAATTAAATGAACCCGAGGGGACTGATGAGAGATCAACCATTATATATATATATATATTTATATATATATATATATATATATGTGTGTGTGTGTGTGTGTGTATGTGTGTGTGTACCAACGTAACTGCAATTCAATTTATAAGTCCATTAAAATGGCTAAAATAAAGTTACTTAAAATGCTTTGTAACAATATTGGAACTACCTTTAACGAACTTTTCTAAGAGTCACTTAATTAACCCTTCCCTCGCTTTCATCCTAAAAGGTTCTTTAATTTAAAGTGTTCCACACTTCAAGTCTGTAAATTTATATCACGTGTGAGTACTGATATTTGTTACAGAATCCGAATTTAAATCCGTTTTTTATTCCTATATTCTTAGACTTCTATCCCTCAATTTTGTACCCTTAAAAATTTAATCCTTAATATTTCTCGCTCCATGACTCTCTCCTTTTCTACCAATTTTATATCTTGTTTTGTATTCAATTAATTATCCCTTTGTTTTATTCTCTTGTTAAACCAATTATCTTTAATCGTGATATTCTCTGTTATTTCTTAAATACAGTTTATCTTTTGTATCTCATTGTATTTAATCCCTCGTGTGTTAACTACCTCAGGCCGTCTCGTTAGGCCTAACACCGCAATTCAAACAAACATTTGTGTGTACCGGATATTATACATATATGCTATATAAGACAACGATATAGTGACTAAGAAACATAGAAATGGGTCCCGAATGAATTAATCTCTCAGTTAATCAATCAATATTAACGCTTCCAACATAAAATATATTTTTAAAATGCCTCGCGGCCATTACGTTGTTCCCGGCGGAACAGCCACTTCATTCTCTCGTGCTCGTTTTTTTTTTGTTTTTTTCCATATCACGGTGTATTAATACTACCCTGCTTCCATTATCCCCAGTTCTAATCATTTTAAATTATTCAATATCTCTTCACTATAAGTCAACATTACCTCTTTTTAAAAAAAAATAAAATTAATGATCTTTCTTTTCCCGCACATAAATCTTCATTCTACTCATTACGGTATTTATAAACACACATCACACATACGAACATAAGGATCACAATGGTTATCAACCAACTACGCAATCAACCTCAGCTAAATCTATAACGATGATTGACGAACTAATTGCCCCAATAATACAGCCTCCTGCTTCAGCCCACGAAAAACCCGTAGGAGTCAACATGCCTACCTCACACTCCCAACTTATAATTCAACAAACCCTATCACTTGGTTGGACGTATGCGACCTCATTATGCGCCGCCAAGCTATAACGCAGGAGAAGATTGCCTCCATTATACAGAGTTCCCATAAGTATTTTCATCAAATTTAGGGACATAATGTTTACCAGTGAAAATGTTGGGGCATTTATTGAACTGAAGGGTGCTTTCAAAAGGGAATTTGGCTAGACCTAAGTGGAGGATCTGAGAGAGCTCTTAAATACTCAACAAATGGGAGCTTTTAGAATCAGTTAAAGGACCTTAATCAGTTTAAAAAGCGCTTAATCTGGCCTTTATGACCCTCTAATCTCGGAAATTTTCATACCAGGTGTCCTAGGGGAACATTAGTCCCCTCATCCTAATGGCAGCACCTACAAATATTGACCAGGTGGCAAAAGCAGCCGAATAATTATTAAAAAAATCATTCCTAGACTGGGATAACGTCCAAAAACCACGGCTCCCAGCCTAATTCTACCATTTCGCAGGTGCGGGTTACGTCGAGTTCTGCTTGCGAACGACTGTAGCGGGGCGAAATACTCCCCCTAATGAGGAATTTAGCCGCCACGTTATCCAGGATAGAGTGACCCCCACCTGTCAAAACTGCGGCAAGGGACGCAGGGCGAGCGACGGCGCGGGTATGGTGAGTGGAGAAACAGTACCAGCTCAAGTTCCCGTAAAAGTAACCAACAAGGAAACATCAGCACATTAGGTGAGACGAAGTATATTTCTCAATCTTTTTCTACATATTATCCCCATAACTTTTCACAACAAAAGGGTTTCTGATAGTACCATGAAAGGTAACTAGGCTGTAGACAGCCTTGTAAACTACAATATGCCTTTTCTCTTGCTGTACCTAGTGGTTTCCCAAAGCATAATTATAACTTTTACTCAATCAACTCAATGGTGCTACTTCAATAACAAATATGATGCACAAGCTGTAAAGTGCTTACAACCGTGCACATATTCACTACCAGAACCTTCTTCTTCTAACCTCAACCTTCCACTCTTGTCACAAATCGCATCATCTCTTTAAAACTCTTTAAATTCAACCTCAAGTCCTCATAATTCTTTAAAATAAAACCATATGACAAATATGTCTAGATCCCCTACCTACATGTCATTTCCTAAGCTAGGTCCTCTATTTCGCCTTTTTGAACCACTTTCTAGTTTATCTTTTATATTTGACATTGGTGCGGAATCCAGTGCTATTCAAATTTCTAATTGCGAAACGGCTTGTAATCCCTCAGATTTTGTTCTGAAGGCATATAATTTGATCAATATTTATACATATGGATGGCGTAACTTTTAGATCTGATTCGGTCTCCGTTGAGTTTGTCCATGGACCTTTATGGTTGAGGTAGATTGATTGTCCAATATTGAGGCTCGACTTTTTGATCGATTCTCGTCACCGCAGGCTCGTCCGTCGATCGCAAAACTTTATTCACTGTTTCAGATTCATACTACCTTCTCAGCGTTCCCGCCTTTCTATTCGTCTCTCACCCACCGAGCCCCCATTCCAGTGCCTTCTCCAGGAGTTTTCCGACCTTACCCGTCCACCTTCAAAGGATAGGACCATTAAAGAATGTGTTGCATCAGATCGAGACGACAGGACGACCTGTATTCTCCTGATCTCGTCGTCTAACCCCAGATACACTTTCTGCAATGCGTGAAGAATAACAATTCATGATGGATACTGCCATTTGTAGGCCTTCATCTTCCCTTTGGGACTCTCGACTACTTAGTGGCCCAAATCTACGCCACAATAAGGGTCTGCATAAATGGTTATCGTGGGAGGAGAAAGAGGTAAGGGGTATTCAAGGTGAACATTTACATTATCCTGTTCCATGCCAAGCTGAAGGAGGAAACACTTAAGCTTCCTAGAGATGGCGAGAAAGAGTCCATCATACACTGGTTGCATCGCGACGGACAAAAACATGGGAGCACTTTATTTCTTTTGACATGAAAGTTTTATAATTTGCAGACATCTAAGGGCAGTTAGCTTAACTTCAGCCATCACCCGTAAAAAAAAACTGTGTACGTATGGAGGAGATCGAGATGAGAAGGTAGAAGCAGGTCAGTATAAGAAAAAAATGCCTATGAAGACGAAGTTGAGTATCATACCCGAGTTCATCTGCAGAACAGGCAAAATCCTCGTACAAGGACGAGGAATCACCCAGGAGAATCAAAGGTAGCTTGTCCACCAAAGTAATGTTGGGATATGTGGAGCGTAAGGTTGATTTGATGGTCCTGTGTATACTTTCCATTGCGGCGTTGCTCTGAGGATGGTAGGAGGAGGAACGGAGGCAAAGGGAGCCAAGCACTAACATGTGTTTCTCCCTTTGATGCAATTTTAATTGGTTACCACAATCAGTCATGATAGTTGAGGGGACACCAAAACGAGCAACCCATCCAGAGACGAAGGCTCGGGTGAAAGTGGAATCTCGGATAATTAGAATAGGAACCGCCCCTGGACAAAGGGCGAAACGATTGCTCATGGTGAGAAGATAATTGCAGCTACAGGAGTGTAAGACAAATGTATTATGCCGGCTTTGCTGCGCATTCCACGCAAATAAGTGTGCTGTCCTCATCGCCCCTCTTCTCCCTTTTGGCGGTGTGATTGCCTCCAAACTCTCTAGGACGCGGGGGAATGAAGTTTCCCTTCTCTCACCCAGAGTCTTGTCCCGTGATAGAGTTTTAATTATCATAATTCGTCTTCGAATTGACCCGTCAACATCTCATCTTCAAACTTCCGACACGTTTGGTTTCCTCTCTTTTAAAGTAGTCCTGTGGGTTTCGATGATAAGACCCAAATTCCGTGGGCTACTCAAGGTAAGTACACAATTTCTTACTCCAGGGAAAACGGAGCCTGTGCTTCAAATTTTCCCTCTTGTCAGCTCTTCCCCATTTTATTTAACTTTCGAAACTATAAACTATCGAGGGATTTCTGGGCCACCATAGCTTAGAGAATCACCCCTGAAAAGACCACTTGTATCTTTTCAAAACCTCACTCTTATTTATTAGCTTCCCTTTTCACCAGCCCTGAGCAACCCACTTTTTTGTTGACTAGTTGGTCGAGGAGCTTGCGTGTTGCGTTGATATCATGATGTGAAAAACCGTGAATTTGGTCGAAAATGTGCCGACGATAAGCGAGAGGAAGGAGATGCTGAGGACAGTCAGAAAATAGATAATCAACCAGGATGCGCTGGGAAGAACTGTCTGGTAAGTTAATTACGCAAGCTATGAGTTGAGAAGAATTACGTAGTATTCGCGTGTTTTCATCCTGTTCGTGGGCTAGCGCTATGGTGCATAATCAATGGAGGCAGTATGGTGTTGCATGCCAAAAAAATCGATGAAATGTGGAAAAGCGCGTCCGGTACGACGTTTGAAGAGCTAAGAACATAGCGAGTACCACTCATCTACAGGACAATAACAAGATAAAGAGTATACTCGTACCCTCGCTTCCATCCTCAAAGATTCGTCCATTCAAAGTTTCCCACACTTCAGGTTTGTAAATTCATATCACATGTGAGTACTGATATTTACTTTTGTTACAGAACCCCAATTTAAATATTATTTGTGATTCCTCTATTCCTGAACTCCTATCCACCAATCTTGTACCCTTAACAATTTAATCCTTAAAATATATATATATATATATATATATATATATATATATATATATATATATATATATATATATATATATATATATATATATATATATATATATATATATATATATCCACCACTCCCACGTTTTCTACCGATTTTGTATCTTGTATGGTATTCAATCACTTATCCTTTTGTGTTATTCTCTTGTTAAACTAACTATATTTAATTATGATATTCTATGTTAATTCTCAAATACAATGTATCGTTTGTATCTTGTTGTATTTGATCCCTCGTTTGTTAACTAACAAAGACTGTCCCCAGACGCGGATACAGAGAAGGGAGGGCAAGCTTCCCCCCTCCCCCCAAAATATCTCGACTGTATGAGGATACGCAATTGAATATATAGTGTGGTTGTGATGTAAAGTAAAATACATTAATTTGCTTGGGCTGTAGGTCAACATCTATTCGAATATGCGCTCTCTTTGGTTTACAGAAGCTGTCAAACTTACTTCGGCCTAGCAAAAAAAGGCTGTTCTTCTGTGCCCAACCAGATGGATTGAGCAGCATGATGCGGTGTTTGAATTTTTACCTGTCATTGCGTTTTTTCTCGAAGAAGAACTTGATGCCTACGTTGGGCTCTTCTCATTGCCACACGTGATCCCCGTTTTCTCGTTGGAATGGTTGTAGCGGAGAGTATAATAGTGAATACTCTCGAGCCGAATTCTTCAGAGAAAGGATCGCGACCTGGTGTTGGCCTATGCCATGATTCGTGACCGAGAGGGTTTGGGGCAATTTCAGAGCAGATGCGGAGAAGCATTTCCGCGGCGTGTTCATAAAAGCGAGAGAGCTTTTAGTCGAGGTAGGCTCATCACATGACACCATCCCTGTGCCACGACTCTGTGGACTTGAGACCCAGTGATCAAATGCTCCATACGAGAATGATTAGGAGTATTACAGCCTCACAGTGTGCATCCCATTTGTGGACCACTTCTTAGCAGAATTGAAAAGTCAGTTTGGTGAGGACACAGTGCCTATTGAACTCCAGCTGAAACAACTGTTCTGAAGCCCCTAAAGGAGGCTTAAGGTAAAGAACTAGTGGGTGGCTGCCCAATCTAAGTGGATTCTATATGGCAGCTAGGATAAAACGAGGAAAATTATTTATAAAAGGTGGAGGAGACAACTTTGTGATAAAAAAAGAAGGGTTAAAAGATTCCTCTGCCAATATGAATCGAAGACGGGTGTGTTGATGGATAGTTAAAGAGGTCGGGAAACAGGACAACCGGAGCGTGGCGAAATGGGTAAAATCTAATAAAAGGTGGCCAACCGATTGCTCCCCACCGCAAACCCGACTGCAAGGGCTGATTTCAACATCACCCGAAACAAGATGGCCGTGAGTAAGTCTTGTGTGACCAATGCGAACTCGGCAAAGTGCTACCTCCAACGATCGCAATCTATGACGGCTCGAGGGCCAGGAGTGAACAGAATTTTTAATTTTGTACAGTTTAGATGATGAACATCATCACATTCATTCTACCACAGTTGAAAAATATACTTTCTTATTGAAGGAAAGTAGTCCTTAAAAGGCAGAGCCGTGTTCTCCGGGGGCACAGAATGTGCTGAGCGGGCCAACCGATCAGCCCTCTCGTTGCCCAGAACCCCCACATGCCCAGGGACCCAGCAAAAAATAATTCTATATCGGGACACATTTTAGACCAGCCAGTTGCAAATTTTTGTGACTTAAGGGATGAGACGAATTAAAAGATCTAATTGACTGTAAAACACTCCTTGAGTCGGAAAAAATGACAAGATCATTAAAAGGTAAAATTTTGATGAGTCTAAAGGCTAAAAGGATTGCTGAAAGTTCAGCGGTAAAAATGGATGCTGCTGGGGGCAAAGATAAAGTTAGGAATTCTCCTCCTGGGTAGATGGCTGCGGCACCCACGCCACTGTCTGACTTAGAGCCATCCGTGTATAGTGGGTAGCATTGTTTGTGTGAGGTTGAATGCTCTAAGAACAGGCTCTTAATGGTGGTAGGGTCCATGGAAGACTTCTTCAGGCTCCACATCTTGGTACATATTGTCGAGAGAAGAGCACGCCAAATAGGGGTCAGTAAGGATAAAAAGGGTAAGGACCCTTGGAACACCCTGGTTAGAGAGATGATCTTCTATGCGAAGGTTCAAGGGGCGGGGTAAAGATGGCAAGTTATCAACTGCCGCCGTTAATTCGGCAGCATACAGGCATCTGTAAACCGCTGATACAGGGGCTTGCTGTACTCGGCAGAGGTATCGGATGCAGATTTGAAGTCTATGGTAGGGCAAAGGGAGTACCCCACTCTCATAGTAAAGGGCCTCCAAAGGATGTTCCGGCTGTGCTTCAAGCGGCGAAGCTCTACAAGAACGACATCGCGTCGCTGGCACCCATGAAGGCGGGAG
This sequence comes from Ceratothoa steindachneri, assembly GCA_963969495.1. Lineage (NCBI taxonomy): Eukaryota > Metazoa > Arthropoda > Malacostraca > Isopoda > Cymothoidae > Ceratothoa > Ceratothoa steindachneri. The sequence goes on from OZ018332.1 coordinate 36,212,923, forward strand.
CAGTGCGCTTGGAATTATCTGTTCCGGCGTTTGAAACGATCAAAAACGACCATACACACTCCAGCACGTCCCCCAATCTCTTGAAGAACCTGTTGACGCTTCCAGTCTCTAAGGTTGAAAACATATATGAGTAGGTACTATTGGCCAAGAGCGCATGAACGGACATTCCCATCTCAGTGGAGGAAAAGATAGGCAAATTCGGCGAGAAAAACCGCCTACTACTCTTTGCTTATTGAGGTATCTGTCGAGTGTTCGGGAGTTATGCATGTATTTCTACCTTCATCTGTGTCTAATTTTGCATAATCATTTTTTTTTTAAGGGTTGTCATTCATCAATGACCTGTATCATGATCTTTATCTCTGTACTATTTTAGCTGCTGTTTATATGTTGAGGTAAAACTTTCTTCTTCGAATGTACCATATGGTGATGGCTTATGCCTGTTCAGATCTGCCTATTTCCTTGTCAGATGTTCAGTTTGAATTGTTTCTTCTTGTTGCTTGTCCGTTTAAGTATTAATTGATTACACTCAAACATAGATGCAAGAAATAATTCATTTGTCACATATCCGTTGGTTGCACATTAGTTTTTACTGTTCTGAGGCTGCCATCAACTTATGAAATTCTAACATCGCCCCCCCTCCCCCTCAAACCCCAACCTATTTTCTAGATCCGCGCCTTGCCGTCCCGTTAGGCCTAACACCTCAATTCAACTTAACATTCATCCAAACAAACGTGTGTGAAACGGATAATATACATATATGCTATCTAGGTCAACGTTATAATAACTAGTCACATAAGTATATTGGTATGAGAGCGATGGTTCGAAGGTATATCGGGAACACTTTTCTGACATTAGTGGTAGAGAAGCGATGAGATGCATAGAACACATCAAATGTATCATTAAAAGGCATTTTTTACCGTTCAATTATGGAGTCCTATGAATAAGTAGATCTAAGAACGGGAGGCCACCTTTGTAACTACCTTACTCCCCACATTATCAATTTTTTCCTTGTTTAGTTCCGATATATAGACGATATTATTTGTTTGTAGCCTTCTTCTAAGGACGTTAATGGTTTTCTTACTGAACTTAATTCTCTGGTTCCCTCTATTAAATTTACCCTTGAACTCGAACAAAATGGTTGTCTCCCGTTCTTAGATCTACTTATTCATAGGGCTCCATCTGGATTTAAATTTTCCGCCTACTGTAAACCTACCAACGTCGGTTCTTATATTCATTTTTACTCTGGTCATAATGATAAAGTCAAACGGTCTATATTAATTTCAATGTTTCTTCGGGGGTTGCGGGTCGCCAGCCCGGAATTCTTGGGTCTTGAGATTCCCAAGATCTTTGAAATGGGTAACAATCTTTGCTACGCTCAAAAATTTCTTGCAGGATGCATAGATTTGGTAAAAAAATCCTTATACAGAACTGAAATCCCGCCCGCATATAATGTTAAGAACTCCCTTGTTTTACCGTTTTCTGAGTCCTTTTTCTTGCTTCCCCGCCTCTTAAATAAGTTAAATATTTCTGTAATATTCAAGTATCACTCTACCATGTGCAAAATGCAGATTCATAATAATAACAATAGTATAGGAATGGGGGGGGGACGTCATTCTGTCGATTGTTCAGTTTGCTCTAAGCAATACTTTGGGCAAACCGGTAAATCATTAAGTGTACGCTTGGCGCAATATAAATACAATATTAGGAAGGGGGGTAGCAGTAGTTTTATCCGTATCAATCATGCTGTTTGAGAAACCGTTGTTCACGAGTGTTTGTTTTACGCATGACATCTCTTGATGGAAAAGTTCCCACGTCGAGCAGCATTTGTATGTTCGGTGGATGTATGAGCCGATTACACTTATTTTGTACCTTTCAGGGCAATTCCAAATAAAGATAAAACGAAAAGTAATCAGGAAGCAGTAAACAACATCAAACTGTATTACAGAAATCAGATGTCCACGGCCTATAAAAACATCAAGGAGATTGTTAACCGTAACATCAAGGTTAAAAATCAAATGGACAAAATTCAACTTATTATATATTATAAAACGACAAAAGCCAACAATCTCCTTATGAAAAACAACAGCTGCCATAACTCGCCGAATCTAAAGTCAACCAACATAGTTTACGAGTTTATATGCTCCAATGAAGCCTGCAAGCTTTATAATAACTCAAAATATATTGGCATGGCAACCACCGCCCTTTCGAGGCATTTAACCATGCATCTGCAGAGCGGAGTGCTTAAAAATCATATGGAGAGCGCACACAACATCAACCTAACTAGAGATATTCTAGATGAAAACACCACAATTAAAAGAAAAGAGGGAAATAAAGCTAGGCTGAACATCTTAGAAACCATCTTAATAAACGAAGAAAAGCTAGCCCTCAACAGTCAGGCGACGAGCTGGAATCGAACATTAGAGTTGTTCTAAAAATTCCACTCACCGGATTGGCTCGTTTCCTTCGACGTTACGCCTAAGCGAGGCGGAATCTATATTCCCTAAAACCCGTTTTCTTTCATTCAGCCTGATTCTGACTCCACCATACTTCATCGGTAAAGGAGGAAAGAATACCTAAAGACGCTCCGAGAATGATCGAATAAGATCGAAAGCTAAGCAATTTAGTTTGGTTTTTACCAAACGCATTTATTAAAAAGAGATAGGAATATAGGACAAGTTATCTACCATCTACAATATGGACTAAAAAAGATAGTTAGAAGAATAACAAGTTGCGAAAGGTAATTGATCAAGGCGAAATATACCATGGTCTTCAACAAAATTTGCATATATATATATATATATATATATATATATATATATATATATATATATATATATATATTATGTTTTGAATAAAATGTAAATATTTAAAATAAAGAGCCTTGAATTGCGTTGGGGTTGTTCTTATATAGAACTACGAATAAAACTTTTAGTTTGGTGGATTCAGCTGAGTATAGTGAGATAATTGGTAATTTATGGGAAATGGAGTTTGGGAAAGTGTGCGCTTAAATAGATCAGTAATGTGAGACAATGATTAAGCAGTTAAGTACCGAGCAGAATATGAATATTCCATAGAGGGAAATTAGAACCAAGGCTGTCTGTCATAAATGGATGCTAGATAAAATTAGCCATTATATCCGAAGTAAAATGGGCATTTATAGGGAAATAAAAACGGTGAGGTTCAATTAAGGCAGAGATCCAATGAGCTAACTCTGGACATTAAAAAGTTAATTAGGGTAGAAAGAGAGATTATGAAACTAAAATGGCAAAGCAAAGGAAGATGCCAAAGGTTTTTCAATTATACAGAATTAAGAAAGAGAAAATTGCCCATGGTGTTTGGAATTCGTGCCTTTCTGGTACAAGGTTATGTATAAGCTTGGCACCCAGAACTCAGCTGCTGACACATGTGATTTTGCTCCTCTGTCATTCCCACTCCTGAACGTAATCTCGCCGATTTACATTGGACTCTCTGTGCATACCACAAATTTGCCATACTCTCTACAGTGTGCAACGCTGTAGACTTAAGCCTCGGTACTATTGTCCAGGGAGGCAAGAGCTCATTCAAGCTCTTAGGCTATTCAATCAGTTTGCCATCTACTTCAAGGGATTCCTTCCTTCATCTTCCCAGGACAAATATCTTCTGATCATCATTGACAAGTATTCGTGTTTCTCTTTTGTGTACCCCTGTACCGACATGTCATTATCTAGTGATCTCTTGCTCCGCTAACTTGTTCTCCATATTCAGCATGCTAGCATACGTCCACTTTGATCAGTGAAACTTTCCTGGTTGGATGTCATTCAACTTTTATCAGTGATTCCCAGCTTCCCACAACAAACAGGTATTGGCAGTATTTCTTTAATCTTCAGAATTTACTGGAAGAGACAGGAAGGTTCAAGGTTCAAGACCTTGTATATTACACAGTTGAATCTATCATCCCATTATAGCAGATGGCTGAAATCAAGACAATGAATGACCAAGTATAAAACAATGAAACTCTTCACAAAATTACATGAGAAACCATGTGTTAGGGAAAAGCAAAGAAAAAGCAGGTAACCCTGGAGGAAAATTAGGAGCATTAGTGCTGGAATTATACAGCCTGTTTGTTTAATATAAGAGCTCCAGCAGCAATCCAGGAAGCATAAAATAACAGACTTACGAGGGGCGGTCAATAAGTTTTGCGAATCGGTAGGGCAAAACAGAGGAAGAGGGGTGGCTGTTTGTCGGGGTGTTAGGACAAGCTATGACAAGTCAGGACCTGCAGCCGCACGCTCCTGCCTCGTCTATTTAAGAAGCAGTAGCTGATCGCAAATCGCCAGTCACAAATTTTTCAACAATGGAGAAGGTTGAGCACCCCGCAGTGATCAAATTTTTGACCAAGGAAGGCAAGAATGCAAAAGAGATCCATGAACTCATGGTTGCAGTGTACACCGACACCGCCCCTTCCTATGTAACCATTGCTCGCTGGAATAGGGAGTTCCGCCATGGTTGTGAGTCCCTTGAATATGACCCCCGTCCAGGACGCCCGTCAGACGTGAGCAACAAGGACAATGTGGCCCGTGTGGAGAGGATAATCCTCGAAAATCGACGGGTGAAGGTCAAAGAAATCGAGCGAGAACTTGGAATATCACATGGAAGTGTCATCAACATCATCTACGACAATTTGGCCATGACCAAGGTCTCTGCTCATTGGATCCCTAGAAACATCACGCACCATGATCGACTTCAAAGTCATCAAAGTTCGGAGGAGCTGCTGCTCCAGTACAACCAAGACTCGGCGGGATTCGAGTCACGCATAGTGACAGGTGATGAAACGTAGGTCCATCATTGTGATCCCGAGACCAAGCTCGAAAGCATGGCCTGGAAGTACAGGGGCTCTCCGACCCCCATCAAGTTCCGTACCCAACCCTCAGCTGGAAAGATCCTGGCTACCATCTTCTGGGATTCTGAGGGAGTGTTGATGGTGGACTATGCGCCTCGTGGAAGGACCATCACAGGCCAATATTTCGCCGAAGAACTGGCTGGGTTGAAGAAGTGTATCTGTCAGAAGCGGCGCGGCAAGTTGACACGCGCGAGTGCGGATTCGAGGAGCTCAACCATTCCTTCTACACTCCAAATCTGTCCCCTAGCGACTACTTTTTATTCCACCAGCTCAAGGCTGCACTGTGTGGACGCCGGTTTGGGGACGATGAAGATGTCCAGCTCGCCGTCCAGGAGTGGATTGAACAGTAGTTGGGATATTTCTGGTTGTCGGGAATTCGAAGCCTCAGGGACAAGTGGCGCAAGTGCATTGAAGTCGAGGGTAGTTATATTGAAAAATAATAAAACACTTTTCCTCATATCTCGTTTCCATATATCCGAATTGCAAAACTTATCGACCGTCCCTCGTATTTAGGCTGGTGGCGGAGGAGGAAATGTGATGGAGGTCTCCCTCACACAACACAATGCTGTTCATCATCTAAACCTCAACAACATGTCACAAAAGAATCCTGCCCAGATATATCATCTAGAATCACATTTCCAAGTTTTGTGAAAACCCCGCACTGTATGCTGCCTTACAGAGAGATGGAAAGTTGCTCAAAGATAACTTGGGTAGTGAACCTGGAAGTACCTTAAAGGCTATAGTAGTGCGTGTCTGGTCCATCTTCATATATTATTATTATTATAATTGGTGCCTGTCTATTACAACAGACCAGTTAGCTAGCACTTCAACCGCTAAGGGCTATCTCATGCTGAATCGTGCCAGGACATATCGGAGCATGTCCATCGGGTACTCTATGATGTACTAAGTACATATATTACACTGTAATGAAAGTGGCACGTAGTCTGCAAAGAAAATATATGTCAAGCAGGCCGCACCAACGTAAAAAGAGGCACATATGCTAAACTAGTCCTACATTTAAAATTAAATGTATGGTACGAAGACCACAATTATATATGTGTCAGAGGTCGGAAGAAATGCCTGTTGCGGTTAAAAAGGATCGCCAGCAATTCCGCGGTATACACCGAGGCCGCTGCAGGTAGTTTCCGCGATATAGTTCTGTTCGGGAGAACTGCAGCGCAGCCAACTCCATCGCAACTCTTCGATCCATCAGTATACACTGTGGTGGTCTCACGGTGGGTGTCCGCATGGTCAATAAAAAGTGATATCCTTATATCCACCGGGGTATCAGAAGAAACCTCGGACATCACACCCGGACCTAAACTTCTCAGGTGTAACAGATAAGGTGGATCAGAGTAACTACTCGACTTCATCACAAATAGATCAAGCACCTGGAGGCTCTCAAGAAGCTAACAACTCCCGTATCCAAATGGTTTATGGAGACGTGGGTGAGCAGCATAGATGTGATCAAAGCTTCGATTCGTAATCGTACAGTAAGCTGGGATATCCGGCATAGCGAGTACACGGCTGTACAACTGGAGACAAAGCTTGTCTCGTCTGTCACTGAGAGATGATTCCCCGCTCTCTGCATGCAGGCTCACCACCGGTGAGGTGCGAAACGCCCCAGCTGCCAGACAGATACCCTGATGGTGGACGGTATCTAGCATCTTGAGAGATGATGTTGTCGCTGACGAATATTTTTGGCATCCATAATCGAGTTGGGACCGCACCATGGATCGATAAATCCGCAAAAGTGTTACTTTGTCAGCACCCCACGAGATGCGTCAAACACTTCCAAAGGCCTAGACTTTTTATGCATCTGGTTCGCAGAGACTGGATGTGAGGTAGCCACGTGAATTTCGAGTTAAATGTCATTCCCAGGAATTTCGTTTCCATAACGTGCGGAATTTGGGTGGACCCATCCATCACTAGGCTTAAGCTGGGAAATGTGCCTCGGATACGTGTAAATTGCATCGCTATAGTCTCCAATGGCCAAAAGGTGAACCGTGTGTATTTGTCCACCGAACTGCTTTATTGACGGCAAGTTGTACCCTCCTTTCAGCAGCAAGAAAACTTGAGGAGCGAGTGAATATGACGAAGTCGTCGATGTACAACGAACTCTGCCATCCTGCAAAACAAGGTATATAGAGACCATGGATGGCTAGGGCAAACAGAGTACAGCTAAGGACGCTTTCTTGTGGGACGCCCTCATGCTGCGGAACCAGATCAGAATGTTGTTGCTATCTTTGATTCTCATAAGCCTGTCAAAAAGAAATTTTTGATGAATTTTGGTAGATGTCTCAAATATCTATTGTGGGATAGAACTTTCAAAATGAGTTACCTCCACGTTTTACCGTAAGCTTTTTCCAAATAAAAAAAACAGCCGCGACGTGTTGTTTCTCGGCAAATCCCGTCTTGGTAAACGTGTCGAACTTGGCTAACACATCTGTTGTGCTGCGACATCGTCGGAAACTATATTGATCGGGATGGAACACGCCTTGTTCTTCTAAATGCCAAACGAGCCTAGCGTTAACCATCCGTTCCATAAGTTTACATAGAGTACTCGTAAGTGCTATAGGGCAGTAATGCAGCGGAAGTGTTCCCTCTTTACCAGGCTTCTGGAAAGGCAGCACAATCAACATTCTCAAAACTGTTGGAAAGGAGTCCCCCATCTATTTGCGGTTACACAAAGATAAAAGGAACTGCAGAGATACTGGAGGAAGGTGTCGAAGAAAGATGTACAAAATCGTATCCATCCCAGGCGGCGTATCAGCATTCTGCAATTCAGGCAGTGTAAGTATGGTGTTGTAATCTTCATTTTCTCCACCACAAAATGATAAATCTACTGATTCTGCTTCCTGTGTAATGAGCTGAAAGGGCACCCAAGAACTCCCCCTCGACACATCGCTCAAAGCATGTCCAAAAGCGTTTCCAACCTCCAGAGGGTCGGAGATTAACCCGTTAGAAGCGTGCAACGTCGGAGTACGATGAACCATTTGCCTGCCATGTATCTTAGAGATCCGATGCCACACTTTCGTCATCAGTGTCTTCTCGTTGAGGCTGGAGACGTATCGTTTCCACGAAGTTGCCTGAGAACTTCTTCAAAAGGTAGTGAGCGCGAGCTCTCGCGCGACTAAGCGCAATCTTCTCTTCTGTAAGTCGCGTACGGTAATATCGGCCTGCTGCTACCTTTTTCTCGTGTGTTGATGCTTGGAGCTCTCGGTTCCACCAAGGAACAGACCGACTGCGCTGTATTACGCTCGTTTTCGGGATCCAAGTGTCTGCCGCAGCAACAAGCGTATCCATGAGGTATTCGACAGCATTATCAACTGTAGGAGAGGATGTAACCTCTCTATCAGTAGTCGCCACAGCATAGTATCTCGTCCAATGTGCCCGTTGGTAAATATATGGGGGCTCTTGAAGATGGTCGCTAATTATGGGGGAACCTTGAAGGTAATCGTGAGGACAAGCCAAGAGCTTTGGAAGGGGGGCGCTGGTTGCCAGTAAGGGTGATAAATTACCGAGATATCGTGTAATCTTTTGGCAAGGACTTCGGTTTTGATACAGATGCCCTAGTTGGTTTGCGTTGCCCTTTTTACTTCCCACGAGAGTAATTTGTTGATGCTATGGGGTGCCCTAAGCCGAGGGGCGGTCTTACACTAACGATGAGGTCAAATAGACCGGAAAATGGAGAAAGACCACACCAGGGTGTAACATCCCTATTTTGGGAGTTAAGTAATCGAGAGGAATTGAGATTAGCGAGGAGAATGCGCAACGGTTGGTTTCCCGATAATAAGGCCTTGGCCTTGAAGCAGGGAGATTGAGGAACGGCAGGATATTGAAGTCGCCGAAAACAAAAATATAATTATTATTGAACTATAACTTATTGCACTTTACAGAAAGGTCTTTATTTAAGTTTTAAATTATAAGTTATGGCTAAATTAAGTTCGAGGTTAAGTTCAGGCAAAGTCTAAAGGAGGCCGGACGAATAGAGCCTTTAAGCGTTACACCTTAATATCTGCGTTATGTACACGACTATATATAAAGATGAATTACGCAAATCTGAGAGATCGGATATAATAATAATAATCTTTACTGTTCGGGCTTCCCACAGTTTTATACTCAATTTAATCCACGCCCTACAGGTTTCACGTCCAACTAAGCCAAACCTCCCTCTTACGTGCCGGCCTGTTGATTAGTCGGCATCGACATAACTCGCTTCTTGATTGGCTACTGCCAAACATATTGATAAGGGAGGCACTCCGACTATTGGGTGAAATTCTCTGTGGGCGATGGCATGTTGGCATGGAAACAGCTTTCTAATATCTTTTGTATTTATTTAATTGTGATAGCTATCCGGTTTATTCTGGATTCTACTTTGATTACAATGTTTGCCTAAGATTGCCTCGACCAACTCTAACAGAGATAACTGTGCTTCGTTAACTGCCGTGTGACATTCTCGTAAAAGGCGTTAACTTTGCTTTTCTCTCTCTGTGTGTACTTTATGTGTGTGGCGACTCTCGCGTGTTTCCTATTTTGGAGGTACACGCAAGAGGCCATAAATATACCGAGGTTTGATTAGGAGAGAGGTGTTATCTGCAATGGATAGAATGGCTGGAAATTGGTCGCTATTATATAAATCTTGGCTGACAGACAAGGAGAAGTTAACTGCGGCATCTGGAGATGATATAGACAGATCGATACAAGAAAGGGTGCCTGTTTGTAGGTGGAAGTAAGTAGGATTATCGTTATTTAGTATTATAGAATCTCCAGTGTTGAGGAAGGACTCTACAATTCTGCCTCATTGGTTCACGACAGCGTCTCACCACAGCATGTGTCGAGCATTAAAATCTCCAAGAAAGAGATACGGAGGTGGCAGTTGCGAAACCAGTTGATGTATATGTTGAGCGCTAACTCTGTCATGCGGAGGGATATGTACGTTGCAGATCGTATATAATCTGTTAGGTGGCATCGTACTGCAACAGCCTGCAAGTCAGAAGTCAGCTGGATCCTTACGGGACCAACAGGGTGCTTCACAAGTGTCCAAACGCCACTGTGGTCCAATCCATCCCTTCCAATAAGGCCAGCCTCGTGGTGGCTTTGGTAGGGCTGCTCCTGTGGGGGAGCGAATGTGAGGGTGTTTGTAGGGACATTCTCCCACCCCTTTTCCAATACCCTTTCCTTCCCTCTGTGTGAGCGTGTATGTGAATAACTAGCATTTAAATTTTGTTTATTTTTTTCTCAATTTTTGTATTGGTTTGTTTTCTCTTTTCAGAGAAAAGAGATAAAGTTAATAATAAGTTGAAACCTAATATTATGTAAATTTTTTTAATTTTGAGCATTGTTTATCCAGAAGGTTTACCGAGTTCGAATATAGAGTGGAGACCGCGTGGACGCAACCGTGGGACAACGAACTTCTAGCGGAAGTTGGAAAGAGGCCGAGAGTGCTTCTACCCCAGCCCTGATAGGAGGGTTTACACGACCTCTCATTGGAAACCACGACCGCACCAGGTTTCCCCACCCCTCGTCTTGAACCGAAAACTATACGGCCTTAGCTAGCCTTGCCCTTACTCGCGAGTAATACCCCTATAGTGTATGGTTATCTATGTGATTTATCTTGTTAATAAATCAGCCTAAATAGCGTTTCGAAAACCATAACTATAAATTTGTTTCATCGAAGTTGTCTGCAGTTAGTTTTAGGCCTAAGGCGACAGCGAAATAAATTTTTGGAATAAAGACTTGGGCTTTAAGAAAGACAATTAAACAAATATAAATATATTCATAAAATCAACGAATGTACAATGAGATAAGTAGGTTAGGTATACAATGTAAGATATTTTAACATATGATTTACAGTAACAAGATGCGAAGAGAATTGATGTATGTGAATTAATATGGTGGAGTAATATGGTGAAACAATAAGGTGAATAATATGTGTAGTAATGTAGTGAATAATATAGTAAATAATATAGAGTATCTATGATGGAATGAATTGGGGCTTTATACGAAGAAAGCTGCGAGTCAAGAGGGCACCATTATACAGAGAAGAGTAGGAAAGGGGACAAAGAAAAAAATAATAGCGTATGCAAGTTGCGAACAGCTTTCCGCGTCGCTGGACCACTGTTAGCCAGCGGCAAAACCACTCGGCTATCCTGAGTCTAAAAAGACTCATTCAAACGAAGCTTTTAAGCCGCTCGCCTGCACTTCTCGTAAGTTATACCTCTGTACACCCCGCCCCCCATTTTTAAGCATTGTACGGTGTTGATTAGAATATCTCGTACCGTTGAATTTTAAAAAAAAAATTTGCGCGCACTTCGTTTGACCTAGTACCGATTGGTGTTATTTTACAAATCTTTTCTCTTCGCCCGTCATAGGCTTTTTGGGTATTTTGATTCGGGAATTTTGGCCTTGTTTTCTTGTGTGCTCACATTTTTTTTAATTGAATTCTTATATGAAAATTTAATTATCTCTTGTAAAATATAGTTGTCATTTTTTTGTGTGAATGCAGGACTGTACATCCAATCGTTTCATTCTCTCTCGGGTTTTCACGTCCAATTTAGTGTAGAAAGCGGGTTGGATCGATTGAGAGTTAGAGTATAGATTTTTGGCCCGCTACATTTGGCGCTCGAACAGGTACATGGGATCTCGAAACCGGGAGCATTGTTAGGATTGGATTGTAGTCCGTCATCGGATTGGACGTAGTGATTGTTTAATTTTTTCATTTTTCTATCAATTTATTACTAACCTGGGAGGATGGCTTCTGTTGGACAGGGCCTCCATGATGAGATTGTGAGACTGAGGCTGGAGTTGAGGCAGAAAGAGGAGGAATGTATAATGTTGAGGAGCGTGATTGAGGGATTAAAGAGTCATATGATGAGTATGGATGAGAAGACAGACAGGATGAGGAAAGAAATGGACGAGACACAAGCAGGTCGACCAATGAATGGAGGGCCTCTATGACACGATGAAAGGGTCAGGACCGGCCCCAGGACCTTCGACCCTGACCCCTTCTCCTGTAGATAGAGGTGAGTAGGAAAGGGGGCAAAGAAAAAATAACAGCGTAGGCGAGTTGCGAATAGCTTCCCGCGTCGCTGGACCCCTGTTAGCCAACGGCGAATCCACTCGGCCATCCTGAGTCTCAAAAAGACAATCAAACGAAGCTTTTAAGCCGCTCGCCTGCACTTCCTGTACGTACGCTATACTCCGACCGAAGGGGATAAGACTAATGGGATCAATGGGAGTATGCACGAGTCTGGAGAGTACAGGATGATTGTGAGTGATAGGAAGGACGGAGAATGGAAGAGAGTGGAACGCAAGAGAGGAAGGAAGACTGGATCAAAGGGAAAGGATCGGAAAGTGAGAGGGAAGAGTGTGTACTCGTTGTACTCGGATGAAGGAGAGACTGATGGTATGATTGGCATGAGTGAGAGCAGCTCAAGTGCATAGGTGAGCGTTATCGCGATAACGATATCGGGTTATCGGTTATTCGATATTTTTTCTGCGTTATCGATTCATCGGTATCGCCGATACTTTTGGTTCCAAACTAGCGATAATCGATATTTTCAGTTTTTGGTTCCAGTTTAGCACAGGGGCGAGCCGCACCTGCCTTGGAGGCAGAAATAGCTAGGTCCAAGCTGGGAACCGAACGTATACTGAACGAAGTACGGGATGGCCGGTCTTGACGTCTTCCCCAAACGTTCGCTCAGCTTCAGTCTCTCATCAGCTGTTGGCTGGGAGGTCACGAGATGTTGCTCCTGCGCGCTACCAGTTTTACGCGTTCTTTGATGATTTTTTCACTATGTTGCCGTGCTTCTTCCGTTCTAATTTTTTTGTGCACGTGTATATGAATGCATGGACTATTCGGTGATATTCTTTAATATTCGTTTATTAACATTTTGAACACTTACGAAGTTACGCCCCTATTCTGAACTGATCCTATTTTTATTGTAATTTAGTAGTGCACTGCTTTGCATCAAGCCAAATAGACTCAGTAGAGTCTATTGACTCTGAGCTCACTGAGGCTGAGCCTCAGTCCCCCTGGCCATTCCTTGGCAAGTGGGTGAAGTACAAAAAGATGGTTGGCGGCAGCTACATCTTCCAGTGCTTGCCTTGCCTCCCCAAGATCACTGAGGTGAAGGTGAACAAGGGCATCAAGGCCAACCTGAAGAGCCACTTCAACAGGATTCATCCTGACAAGGCAAAACAAGTTGATGAAGCTTGCAAGGCCAACGTTGGGACTGGCGGTCGCAGCAGGAACCGGTCCGGCCAGTCAGACGACGGCGGGTCAACCAGCAAGAAGCAGAGGCCGATGTCCATCACCGAGACCTTTGGCATCATGGCCAAAGGCAGCGCCGTCCTGCAGTTTACCGTCGACAAGACAATTGTCAGGTTTGTGATGGACAACATGCTGCCGCTGAAGATTATGGATAGTCAAAGCTTCAGGGATATGGTCCACACCCTCATCCCTAAGAAAGAGGTACCCGCCAGGAGGACGCTGGGGAGGAGGATCCTCAAAACCTATGAGGAGATAATGGAGAGCCTTACCAGGTAAGAAACTAAGAAACAGCATTCAAATATTCTTACTATTGTATTATAAAATAACGCTATATATAGTCAATAATCAATATTGTATTATATATTGTATTGAAAAATAACTCCAATCCATAATGGTTAATGAAGTCAATTACTGTTATGCTTAGATTTTAGCAAACTGGAGCAAGTCAAGTGGGTGGGCACCACAGCTGACTGCTGGTCAGCTAACAAAAAGGGGTACCTGGGTATGACTGTGCACTGGCTGGACCAAAACACCATGGACAGGAAGATGGCTGGCTGTCTTGGCCTACGAGGGGATCATGGAGAGCCACACCCATTATGTACTCGCTCAGGTCATAGAGAATATCTACAGCCAGTTTGAGATAGAGGAAAAGGTCAACATGTAAGTTATTATATTTTTTGTTCCAGAATGCTTGAATATTGTAAGTTTAATGAAGTAGCGATAGCAGATAGAATAAAATTATCGTATATAACTAAATATTAGTAAATAATAATAATACATTTTATAAACAAATTTTTTGTTTTGTTTCAGGACAACCACAGACAATGCTGCCAATTTTCAAAAAGCATTTGTCCAATTTGTCTCTGATCTGGCTGACCACACGGAAGAGGAGGCTCGCGCTCCTGAGCCTGAGGCTGAGGTTGAGGCTGAGCCTGCCAACGCCTGCCTAGAGGAGCTGATCGCTGACCCTCCAGAGGGCCAAAGGAGCCTAGAACTAGAGGTGTGTAGAATACACTGAATAGTAATTTGTACTTTTTTTTCTTTTTTTTTTAATTAAGGGGCTATCTGGCGACTGCCGACTAAGGCATTAGTCGCCGTAAACAAACAGCCTAGTTCTAGGCTACTTTAAAAAAATGAACAGGAAACAACAATAACAAAAATTAAACCTGGTTAAATGAAAGGGAGAAGGCCGGCCTCCCCCCAAAAGTCAAAAAGTCTACCAGTCAAAGTGCACGCACTCGTCCCGAGTACAAGGGACAGGCGGTAGCGACCCCGCCCATCCCGGTACCGGGACAGGTATCGTGCGCGAAGATCACCCAGACTGGGACATTCGACAAGAATGTGCCGAACAGTCTGGGGGACGACGCAGTCGTTGCAATAGGGCGCAGGCGAGCGCTCCATCAGATAGCGATGCGTCACACGAGTGTGTCCGATTCGAAGACGACAGAAAGCAACCTGAAGCCGCCGCGGCATTGGGGGATAGGTCCATGGGAACAGTCGCGGCGCAATGGCACGCAACTTTAAGTTCCCCTCGACCGTCTCCCATCTTCTTTGCCAAGCAGTCCGAAGAGCTGCCCGTATTCCTGCCATGTAGTCAGTGTGAGGAAGAGCGAAACGCTGGTCCGGTCGCAGAGTCCTCGCGGACTCTTTGGCGCCCTCATTCCCCGCAATTCCTACATGTCCAGGAACCCAACAGAAGATAATCTCGACATCTGCCCGGCTCGCCAAAACCGTGGCGTCACGAATATCGCGAACCAGGGGATGCGGAGATTCCAATGCCCCGAGAGCACTCAGGGCGCTTTGTGAGTCGCTATAGATCACAATCCGGTCTCCGAACTGGGCACGTCGCGTAATCTCCCGTACCGAGTGGTGTATGGCCACCAGCTCGGCCGTGAAGACAGACGCAGCGCCTGGTAGAGCCCCGCTGACTTCAAACAGAGGGGATACGGAGTGGAAGCCGACCCCCTCTTGGGACTTGGAGCCATCCGTATACACTGGCACGGTACCAGCGTGACACGATGTGTGCTCCAAAAAGGTCGAACGCAATACTCCCGGCGCAGTACAAGCTTTGGGAGCAGAGGCGTGGCGACAAATAGCCAAATGTGGTACCCTCCAGGGTGGCGTCCTGGGCAGAACCAGGGGCGCCACCGGCCCGAGAGCTATATCTACTTCTCGAAGGAGTTTCCTGGCCCTAAACCCAAAGGGCTTAGGGTATGACTGGCGTCTCTCGGCGGCATAGGCACCATCAAGATCAGCTGCGGATGCAGTGAGAGCTGTTGGCGACTGAGGGAGGCGCCGGGCTCGCGCGTACAGGCGAGTGATGCACTGCACGCGGCGCAGAGCGAGTGGCATCTCCCCAGCATCGACCAACAGGCTCTCAATGGGGGAAGTGCGGAAGGCACCGGTCGCAAGGCGAAGGCCGGTGTGGTGGATCGAATCCACCTTCCGCAATAAACGCTCGGCTGCGGATGCATAAAACTCGCATCCGTAGTCAAGCTTCGAGCGAACAAAGGATCGATAAAAAAGTAAGGCGGTAGCCCTATCAGCGCCACAAGCGCTGAACGTCACGGAACGGAGAATGTCCATGGCGCGGGTACAAGAGACCCTAAGGCTGCGAATATGAGCCTCCCAGGTGAGGCGTCGGTCGAATACAAGACCAAGGAAACGGTGCGACTCAACCACATCCAGGCGCACCCCATTAAGAAACAAATCTGGGTCGGGGTGAAGCCGTGGATGGCGGCACAAGTGCACCACCTTAGTCTTGGCCAAAGAAAACCGAAACCTGTGCGCTTCGGCATAGCGAGAGACGCGGTTCAATGCCTGTTGGAGTCGACGCTCCAGAGTTGGCATCTGGGCCGCGCCAAAAGAGATCGAAAGGTCGTCCACGTAGAGCGTAGCGAGAACATCTTCCGGCCGCACCGAGGTGATGCCGTTGATGCTCAGGGCAAAGAGTGTGACACTGAGGACACTTCCCTGCGGGACACCCTCTTCCTGCTCCTTTGGGCCGGAGAGGGCTCCCCCCACCCGTACGCGGAATCGACGATCTCGCAAAAATTCAGATATAAACATTGGGAGGCGTCCCCTCGCCCCCATCGTGTGGAGAGTCTCCATGATACCGTATCGCCATGCGGTATCATAGGCCTTCTCCAGATCAAAAAACACCGTGGCGTAGTGCTGTCTACGAAGGAAAGCCTCGCAGACGGCACTTTCCAGTCGGAGCAGAGCATCCGACGTGGAGTGGAACTTACGGAAGCCGCACTGTGCAGAAGACAGATGGCCTCCGCTGTCCAGGAAATAGGCTAATCTAACATTTACCAATTTCTCCATCAACTTGCACACGCAAGAGGTTAGAGAGATTGGGCGGAAACCGGTCGGAGTAGAGTGATCTCTCCCCGGCTTGCGAAAGGCGAGCACAGTAGCGATTCGCCAGGAGTCTGGGAGAAGACCTTCCACCCAGATCCTGTTGAACAAATCTAACAGAAAGGCCATGCCTCGCTCACCCAGGTGTCGAAGCATGGCGTACGGGATATCGTCCGGACCATGGGCGGTGTCCGCGCACGAAGCGAGAGCGGAACGCAACTCACTCACAGTAAACTTGTCGTTGAAGGGTTCTCCGCCTCTGGAGGTAAAGTACAGCCGGCGGCCTTCCGCGACATCACGACGTGCGTTGAATGCTGGCGGAGCAGCATCACGGCTAGAGAATGCGGAAAAAGCGGTCGCTAAGGATTCCGCCACGGACGCGGGGTCCGAGATTGCGGTCCCATTCTCCTGGAGAACGGGAGGGGGGGTCCTGCGAGAACTTGCCCCGAATCCTTTTGACTCGCTTCCACACCTCAGCTAAAGGGGTCTTCCCGTTAAGTGAAGACACGTATGCCCGCCAAGAAGAGCGGCGGGCGTGCTTCGAAATATACCGGAACCTAGCCCTAGCCCGACGAAATTCAGCGACAGTGAAATCGTTCGGGCGGCGCTTATCGCGCATGTAGGCATAACGCTTCTGTTTGAGGGCCGTCTCACACTCGGCCGACCACCATGGGAGTGGTCGGCGTGCAAAACGGCCAGACGTCCTAGGAATAGTAGTCAGGCCCACGGCGATGAGGTTGCCGGAGAAGAACTCAACGGCCTCATCTACCGACCTAAACTCCTCGACTGAGATAGAGAATTCAGTCATTTCCTGAAATGCAGGCCACGGCGCCCGCGCCAAGCACCACCGAGGTGGTCTCTCAGGCGGCAGTTGCCCTGAAAATGATATTTGAATGGGAAAGTGATCACTACCATGGAGGTCATCGACCACCCCCCAATCAAAATCAGGCTGTGCATCCGAAGAGCACAAAGATAGGTCAAGGCAAGAAAATGAAGCGGTTCTCGGACAGTGATGCGTAAACTCATCCACGTTTAGGACACCCATCTCAAGCTCTTCGATCAGATCGGCAAGGACTTGTCCCCTGGGATTTATGGAGTAATCTCCCCAGAGAGGATGCCTGCCGTTCAGATCTCCAAGCAAGAGATAGGGCCTCGGCAACCGTGCCACGACGCGGCGGAAGTCCCCCGCGTCGAAGTCAGCTGACGGTGGAATGTACGCAGAAATGATAGTATACCTCCTCTCCAGGTGCAGCTGCACAGCCACTGCCTGAAAGGAGGTATCTAAAGAGAAAGGAAGGACGGAGACACCATGCCGGGTGTGAACCGCGCATCCCCCAGCCCGGCCATCCCGCGGTGGTGGGGTCGCAAGACCCTTAGACCCCGGGAGGGCAGGCAGGGGGCACGCGCCTAGCATGGTCTCCTGCAAAAAAATAGCTAACGGGGAACGGGACGAGGCGAGCCTCCGCAGCTCCTCCCAGTTGGCCCGGAGTCCACGGCAATTCCATTAAAGGAATATGCCCTCCAGGCCTAGCTCGGAGGATACGCGGGGGCCCTCCTCGAATTGAAGACCCTCACGGGAATGGCCGTACGCTTCCCGGGGGCAGAGTCCCGGGCACTGTTGGCCGGACAAAGCGCTGGAGGCGCTGTCGCCTTCGAGGACTTATTGGGGGAGGTTGGACTCGCCATGCGAGTCTTTTCCTCCCTCCGCCTCGAAACCTTAGGCGGGCGCTGCGGCTTCGGAGGCGGGGGGGCCTCTTTTCGAGGAACCACCGTCTCCGAGCCACTCGCTCCACCTCGGGGCGTGGGCGAAGGAGCCGAAGCTCCTTTGTTGCTGTCCTCCTTTCGGGGGACAGCTTTAGGAAGCCCTGAGGATGGCCTAGCGACCATCTTCAGGGGTGTTGCCTCCTGTGAGTCTAACGACTCGGTGGAGGCGCGTGGCCGTTTCGCCTTGCGGGAAACGGTCACGCTGGGGGAAGAGGGGGGAGCCCTGGTTTTAGCCGGGGCTGGGTATGAACCCTTTTTGCCGCCAGCTTTACCAGGGGAGCGCCCGGGTTGGGTAGAGCCGGCAGAAGGGCTCCGAATGCGCGCGGAAACAACCGTGCTCGTTGACCTGGATGGGCCAGGAGCAGAGGGTGCCTTTCGAACTACTGAGGCATATGACGTCCCAGGCAGAGCTGGGCGCGCCGGGACCAAGTCCTTAGCCTCGCGGAATGAGAGTCTATCCTGGGCCTGAACGGCCAGGATTTCTTTCTCCAGGAGATATGCACCACATTGCTTCGAAGAAGCAGGGTGCGGCTCTCCGCAATTGACACACTTGGCCACACACGATTTGGACTTATCGTGTGCGACCTTGGAGCAATTTACACAGACTTCGGGTGACCCCGACTTTGCACGTCTACATGAGCGATTTGTATGGCCGAAGCGGTGACAGTAATAGCATCGCCGCGGCAGTGGCACGAATGCCTTCACGCGGTAGCGGTACCAACCGGAACGCACCGACTCAGGGAGCTTGTCACTGTCGAACGTGACGAAGAGTGTAGGGGTGGGTCTCGAAGCCCCTCCCTGTTTTCTCATCACACGTTCGACCTTGACCGCCCCATGGTCGGCCAGCTCTAGGGTGATATCCTCAATGGAGTAGTCAACGAGTTCCCTCGCATAAACTACTCCTTTCACAAAGTTCATGGTAGAGTGCGGCGTCACACTCACCGGGGTGCCATGAAGTGTCCGAAGAGCACTTATCTTGGCCGCCTCGGCGGGATTCGCCAGAAGGTTGCCGTCCGAGAAACGGGTCACCTTCGGCTCTCTACCAATTGCACTAGCTAATCCTCTCCTCTGATGGATCATGTTGCCCTTGGACAACATGGTGCCATCAGTGGAGCGAATAACGAGGAAGCGTTTGAAGCCAGCGGGCTCGAAAACGCCAGGTAACCTCTGAATCAGGGGCACCGATGTCATCGAGGCTCCGCCCTGTGCACTCTTGGTGTTAGTCTTGGTCAGGGGCTCCGCACACGAGGGGGTAGAGGGGCCGGATGTGCCGATCTTGGCTTGGTCGCCTACCAAAGTGGTAGCAGACCCATCCGTCCCCGCAGCCCCCGCGGATGGAGAGGAGCCCCGACTTTTTCGTCTTCTTTGTCTTTTTCTTTTTTGGAGAGGTGGGCGGGGAATGAACCCGCTTTTCACCTCCGCCGGCAGAAGCCCCCAGGCCAGATGGACCGGCCTCAGCCAGGTCCCTCTCCGAAATGGAGAAGGTCCTGGTTGTCGTAGGGGCACCTGTCGGAGGAGATCCCTCCCCTCCTTTTACTGCCTCGGAGCCCTCAGCCATTTGAGGAGGACCTTGCATAGGGGCGGATTCGGGTTCGGTGCTTGGCGCCGAGCCCGAATTCCCCCCCATGGAAGGCCCTACCGTCTGAGGCTGGGTCTCCTCAAGGACCATGTCTATCACAGGAGGGGCCTCCAGTTGGCCATCCCCTCCCAGGACATCACAGGTCCCCTTGCAGTGTCGCCAGTCTTGTGTGGGGAGGCACAGGCCTTGACCCCAGCAAGGTTTAAAATTCTTGCCAGCAGGTCTTTTGAGGGAAGCGACCGAAGGGGCCTGGCTTCCCTCTCCCCCCCTAAGGGGGTTTGCCCTACCGAGCCGCTTTGATGCGGAGCGGCTGGCTAAGGGCTGCCTGCTGGCTTTCTTGGCAGTTCTCTTGGAAAGAAAAGAGGGGACTGCCGCTGGGAAAAGGGAGGTGCCCGAAAGCACCTCCAGAGAAGGGGGTGAGGGGGAGTCCCCTGCACCCGTAGGCGAAGGAGAGGAGTAAGCCTCCTCTCCGGTTAGAGAAATATGGAGGGTTCCCTGTGCAAGCACAGGGGGGGGGGGGGGCCTCCATTTTTTTGCTGGAGCTGCCCGAGGGCGGCTCCGTCGATGAGCAAGGGGGAGTTAAAGGGGTTTGGTGTTTTGAAAATTCATCCATGGGCATGGTGACCCTATTTTTGCCACGGGACGCAATAGCTCATCACCTCTTGCAGTTGCCCGGCAGAGCCAGGCGCCGCCATTTGGGACCACCCCTCCCGCCTGGTGGCCTGGCAGTCCATCGGCATGGCGGCTCCACCTTAGACACGGCGTATAAATGATAGATTTTGAAGACGAGAGGAAAAGGGATGTGAGGAAGGTATGGGTGGGGATGAAGCAGGTAGTTAAAAACCAGCCACCCCAGACCGGAGCTCAGGGGTTAGGGAACATTGTCCCCCACCCCCTCAGCCCCGATGCGGGATGGTTGGCTGAAAGGAAGGTCAGCATCTACCCTGTGAAATTAGAGGCTGACCAGAGAAAGTTGTGGGAGAGGTTGTGTGAAAAGAGAGGAAACAAGTGTTTTGAAGGAAGGAAGAGAGGCTAAGCTGGGGCCGGACGGAGTGCTGAGTCCCGTCAGCACGGCGGCCAGGATGGCAAATCGCCGCGCCCCTTACGGGGTACCAGTGGTCCAGGGTTAGCCCCTCCCCCAAGTCGAGCCCGTAATGAATGTCGCTGAAGCTAAGCTTAGGACCTCTGCCCAGTTTAACTACCTCGGTAGTGTACTGTCGGCTGAGTGTCGTGTTGAAGAAGTCAACCGAAGAATCAACAAGGCATCAGCATCTTTTGGCGGGATCCGCAGACGGGTGATACAAAACCACAACCTTAGACTTGCAACGAAGGTGGCCGTATATAGAGCTGTGTGCCTCAGCTTGCTGCTTATGGGAGCGAAACACTCACTCTTAATGCAGTGCATTAAGAGGATCCTCAACCTTACTTGGCAAGATCGTGTGCCTCATACTGATATGCTGGAGCGCGCCGGTGTACCAAGTATAAAGTGCATTCTCTTTGGCAGACAGATGCGATGGCTGGGGCATGTGCTTCAAATGCCCGCTGATGGCCTGCCAAGGAGTACCCTTTACGCGCAGCTGTCGGGGGGAGGGGGACGCTCCCATGGCGGCCCGAAAGAGAGATACAAGGACCAAGCTAAAGGGGGACTGAAAAAGTTCAACATCAACCCAGACCATCTCGAAGCCAAAGCTGCAGACAGGGGTGGGCGGCGCGCTGCATGTCATCGTGGTGCTGTCCACTTTGAGGAACGGACCAGACGGCGAAGCGAACGTCACCGGCAGCGCCATGAGAGGGTGCTCCGGCATCCTCCGCCACAGGTGCCAGCCCTTCAGTGCCCTGAGTGTGGCCGTCAGTGTGGATCACGCATCGAACTTCACAGTCATCGTCGGAGACCGCCCCGAGGACATCCGTCATCATCGACCTCGATGGATTTCCCTAAGCACTAAGCAAAGGTAGCATGAGTGTGTGTGTGATTGGAATGATAAGGTCAGCTGTTCGAATGCATGGTATGTTGATGAATGAGCTTGAATTCTCTGTGATTGATAAGGTGAGTAGTGATTTTATGAAAGTGAACCGTATGGTTGTGAATCCTGCGAGTGATCAGATTGAGAGAAAGATTGGTAAAAATGGGGTTGATAAGTTGTATGTAGGGGAAGATGGTAGTGTTTTGAGGAGTGTGTTTACCGGTATTGAGGTGACTGCTATGGAGAGTGAAAGGGTGTCTGTTAGAGTGAGTTTGAATGTGGGTGAGAACACTGTGTTATAGAGTAAGGCGTGTTGCTTGTGTGTTTGATGGCTTGATGAGAATGATTGATCCTTTTGTATGTGTGCAGGCGGACCCCAGAGTCAAAGGGCAGGTGAGGGGGATCCAAGTCGGAGATGTACTGGGTCATCTCTCCAATGTCAATGAGGTAGGTATGGATGATAGCACGGATGTCAAGGTAAATGTTGCGAATGAAAACACATGTGAATGGACGTATAATGAAGTGGGAAGGATGGTAGAATTGGATAAATGTTTGACTGAGTATGAAAGAGAGGATGTGTATCGAATGCTGTTTGAACAAAAGGGGGTCCTCAGTAAGGGCAATCTGGATTCCAGGGTTGCGAAGCTTCCGGAATTCAAGATTGTCCAGAAGGAGGACACCCCAATCTATCAGAGGCCGATACATTTCCCGCGTCCAGTTGCAGATGAGATTGAGGAGCAGTGTGTGGAATTAGAACGATTGGGGGTGATTGAAGAAAGTGAGAGTGCATGGAATAGTCCGATTGTGCCTGTACGTAAGCCGGATGGAAGATTGCATCTGTTTGGATTATCGAAAGGTGAATGAAAGGACTGTGAAAGAAAGGTTTCCGATGTGTGTGGTATCTGAGTGTGTATATAGTATGCATGGGATGAAGTGGTTTACAAAGCTGGATTTGGTATGGGGATATTACCAGATGGCCATTGCTGAGGAGAGCCGGCCGGTGACTGCTTTTTTCCTCTACAGTTCCTTATCAGTTCCAGAACCTCAGCTTTGGGTTGGCTAATGCTCCCGGTGCCTTCCAGCGGGTGATGAATGTTGTGTTGAGTAAGTTTGCGAGTAAGAATGTGATTGTGTTTATAGATGATATTTTGATTATGACTGAGTTTTGAGGGTAATATGAGATTGGTGAATGATGTGTTGAGAACGTTGGAGTGTGTTAGTGTGAAGGTGAAAGTAGCGAAGTGTGAATGGTTTGCGAAAGTGGAATTCCTTGGGCATATGGTGAGTGAGAATGGGTTGCGAAAGCCGAAGTATGTTGAGAAGGTGCGAATGTTTCCGAAACTGGTGACTGTGAAACAGCTGAAGTCGTTTCTAGGTTTGATTGAGTTTCAGCGAAAGTTTATACAAGATTGTTCAGGTGTGAGTAAGCCTCTGACTGAGTGGATGGGCAAGAAAGGTAATACGATTATCGGGTTTCGTAATGATAAGATGAATGAAGCGTATGAGAGACTAAAAGAGGCAGCGGCTGAAGATGTTGAATTGGTATACCAGGACTATAGTGTGAATGCTAAGATGCTTGAATTGTATACGGATGCGAGTGGGTACTGTATGGGAGGTTTTCTGATGCAAGAGCAGCATTTGAATGGAGAGAATGTCAGGTGAATAATTGGATATGTATCCAAGGCTATGAATGCGGCAGAGCGAAAGTATTTGACTGTGGAACGAGAGTTGACTGCGATAAGGTATTGTTTGAAAGTGCTGCATCCATTTTTGTATGGTGTGAGGTTTGTGGTCAAAACAGATCACCAACCTCTTGTGTATCTGCAGTGTATGAAGTGGGTTATAGTAGGATTGCAAGGACTTTGAAAGATTTGAGTGATTTTGACTATGTGATTGAGTACGTGCCTGGTGAACGAAATGGAGTGGCTGATTTGATGTCAAGGTATCCTGGTACGAATGATGAAAATGTGTGTGGAGTGAGTGATCCTGAGTATTTGCTGAAAGGGATTATGAATGGAAAGGAGAGTAAGGGTGGTGGTGATTCCTTGTTTGAGAACGTATGGAATGGTTTGCAAGATTTGAAGAGTGATGGAGTAGATGTGAGAGTGCCCAATAGTGTGGATGATTTAAGGAAGGAGGTAATGAGTGAAGTATGTAGGAAGCCTGAAAGTATTTGGTATGGCGAGGGTGTGGAACTTTATGAAAGAATTGAGAGCGATGTGTATGCCAGGGGTCCCGCCGTTTCAGGATGTGTTGATTGTAGTGAGTCGTTTGTATTGAGTGATTGTTTATGTGCACTTTGGTGGTGAGAGGCCGATTGTGTACAAGGATGAGAGAGTTAAGGGCTCGAATGCTAATGTGGTACATCTGCAGTGTTTGAGTCGTGTTCATTACAATTGGGTGATTGAAAAGTGTTCAGATATGAGGGAGAAGAAGGATTGTCTGGCTGAAGATGAGTGTGTGGTGAGTGATGATGTGGAAGTTGATGACGATTTGGATGTCAGTGCTGATGTTGGTGTGGATGTTCCTTCTGTGTATTGCGAACATGCTGGACCTGAAATAATGGAAGCGAGAGTGAAAGTTGGTGAAAAGTTCTTCTGTGGTTTGATTGATACTGGAGCGTAAGTGTCGTTAGTGAATGAGAGTATTCTGAGTAAGTATGATGAGTTTAGATGTTGCGAACATAAACCTGTGAAGTTACGGATAAGTGGATTAGGAAATGGCATGATAGTGGCATGGGAACAGGTTAGTCTGAGAGTGAGTTTGGGCAGTGGTGTGAATGTGTGATTCTGAAAGATGAACAAATGCCGTGTTGTTTCTTGCTTGGTGTGGACTTTATGAGGTTGAATGATTTGTCTTTGGATGCTGATAAGGATTGTCTTATGAAAGGTGAATGTGAGGTGATGAGGTTGAATGAGTGTGTTAAGAATGTTGTCAAAGTTTGCAGTATGATTGAATTGGTCATGGATGAAGAGAATGAGATTTGAAGTGATGATGATATTCTAAAGATGCAAGAAATGTGTCTTTTTGTCAGTGAGTTGAAGAGGTGTGTAATGATGCGTGTTGATTTGAATGAATGGCCTGAGTGTTTGAGTGATCTTAAAAGGTATTCCTAAGGATTTTGTTGTTTGTATGGATGTTGTATATTTTGTCAGGGATGTGAAGGGTGGTGATGATATGTATGTACCTGTGATGTCCTTGGTTGGTATGATTGGTCTGGTGAAGGTTGTGCATGATAACTATGGGCATATGGGTAAGTATAAGTTGTGGTAGTGTATGAAGGAGCGTGTGTTCCATCCGTTTCTGAGGACTCTTGTGAATGATGTTGCAACTACGTGTGAAAGGTGTCAGAAGCGAAATGTGCAAGGTGTGCAAGTGAAGCAGCCGATGTTGAAGGTCGTTTCCAATGAACCGTTTGAATTGGTAGTGATTGATTGTGTGTCTTTGCCGTCTACGAGTGCTGGGAATATTGGCATAGTTGTGATGGTTGATCATAAAAGTAAGTTTGCGTATGAGGCGGCTGTGAGAAATAAAGGAATTGTGGCTGTTGCATGCGTGGTTGAGAAGTTGTTTTTTTCTTGTGTGTGTATGGAAGCATAGGAGATGCCTGAGTGATAATGGGTCCGAGTTTGCAAGTGAAGTATTTGAGCAAATGTTGAGAGAGATTGGTGTGGAGCATGTAAGAACGACTCCGTATGTTCTGTCTTCGAATGGGCTGGCTTAACTTACAATTAGGACCTTGTGTGAGATGTTGAGAATGATGATTACGACTTTGAATGACTGGGATGTATGGTTGGGTAGAGTGTTATGGGAGTATAATTCGACGGTGCATAGTGCAACTGGGATGACCCATGTCAGTTTGTTATGAATTTTGAAAGGCGAGTGAAAAATAGGTTATATTTGAGTGAAAGTGAGCAGAGTGTATGGCGTGAGGCACATGAAAGGTTTCATTTGTTTGAAATAGGTGCAAAAGTATTGAAGGTAAAAGAAGTAAAAGGTAGGTTCAATGTGCCAAAGATGAGTGAAGAGTTTGAAGGACCGTATAGAGTAGTGAGAGTTTGGGAGAATGGTGTGATGTATGATTTGGAGATGAAGGTGTGACTGAGAGAGTGCAAGCTCATCAGAGTCAGTTGAGGAGGTGGAGAGAACCTCCTGAATACCTAGTGAGCCATCCGGTGTATGAACTGTGCAGAGAGAGAGAGAGATAAGGTGCATGATGATGAGATAACATAACATAACATAATTACAGGGATGACAAAAGCCACAAGGGCCTATCAAAGGTCATCCGCATCTGTCAAAACCCACCTATAAAATGCATCCATAGGATTGTGTAAGATCATGAATCTACAATATACCATTCAAACCATATACAGGAATGTATATCATGAGTGATAGTATGGATCTGTCTGGGAAAGAGCTTGCTTGGTCTCGAGGAGTAGAAAGTGTACAAAGAAGAGTGAAGAGTATAGGGGAGCTTGAGAGAGAGATTGAGTGTTTGCATAAGCAGGTGAGTGATTTGGCTGATGTAAGTAGACAAGTGAGTGAGGTGCCTGTGACTGATTTTTCTGGTTCGGGGAACAGTATGAATGATAGTATGTTTGGGCAGAATGAACCTAGTGTGGCTGATTTTTCTAGTTTTATGAATGGTAAGGGTAGAAGTGAGTATGATGTGGAGAATGAGGAGGTGACTGACTTTTCTGGCTTCTGGTGGGAACAAGTTTAATGGGTTTCTGGTATATCTGCTAAGAGTAGAGGGGATGTGAGTGATTTGTCTGTTTCGCAAGAGTGTTGCCTTTGTTGGATGAGAGCTGTGAGTGAGGAGCTTTTTGAATGGTGGTATGAAGAGTTAAGGTTCTGAACGGAAGAGTATGAAACAGTTCTGTCGAAAGATGGGATTTTTTTATTAAGGGGCTATCTGGCGACTGCCCACTTAGGCATAAGTCGCCGTAAACAAACAGCCTAGTTCTAGGCTCCTTTAAAAAAATTTGAACAGAAAACAACAATAAATAGAAATAACAATAACAATAACAAAACAATAACAAAAAAAACTAAACCTAGTTAAATGAAAGGGAGAAGGCCGGCCTCCCCTCAAAAGTCAACAAGTCCAGCAGTCAATGTGCACGCACTCGACCCGAGTACACAAGACAGGCGGTAGCGACCCCGCCCATCCCGGTAGCGGGACAGGTAACGTGCGCGAAGATCACCCAGAATGGGACATTCGACAAGAATGTGCCGAACAGTCTGGGGGACGACGCAGTCGTCGCAATAGGGCACAGGCGAGCGCTCCATCAAATAGCGATGCGTTACACGAGTGTGTCTGATTCGGAGACGACAGAAAGCGACCTGAAGCCACCGCGGCATTGGAGGATACGTCCAAGGGAACAGTCGCGGCGCAATGGCACGCAACTTTAAGTTCCCTTCGACCGTCTCTCATCTTCTTTGCCAAGCAGTCCGAAGAGCTGCCTGTATTCCTGCCATGTAGTCGGTGTGAGGAAGCGCGAAACGCTGGTCCGATCGCAGAGTCCTCGCGGACTCTTTGGCGCTCTCATTCCCCTCAATTCCTACATGTCCAGGAACCCAGCAGAAGATAATCTCGACATCTGCCCGGCTCGCCAAAACCGTGGCGTCACGGAAATCGCGAATCAGGGGATGCGGAGATTCCAATGCCCCGAGAGCACTCAGGGCGCTTTGTGAGTCGCTATAGATCACAATCCGGTCTCCGAACCGGGCACGTCGCGTAATCTCCCGTACCGAGTGGTGTATTGCCACCAGCTCGGCCGTGAAGACAGACGCAGCGCCTGGCAGAGCCCCGCTGACTTCAAACAGAGGGGATACAGCATGGAAGCCGACCCCCTCTTGGGACTTGGAGCCATCCGTATACACTGGCGCGGTTCCAGCGTGACACGAGGTGTGCTCCAGAAAGGTCGAACGCAATACTCCCGGCGCCGTACAAGCTTTGGGAGTAGAGGCGTGGCGAAAAATAGCCAAATGTGGTACCCTCCAGGGTGGCGTCCTGGGCAGAACCAGGGGCGCCACCGGCCCGAGAGCTATATCTAGCTCTCGAAGGAGTTTCCTGGCCCTAAACTCAAAGAACTTAGGGTATGACTGGCATCTCTCGGCGGCATAGGCACCATCGAGATCAGCTGCGGATGCAATGAGAGCTGTTGGCGACTGAGGGAGGCGCCGAGCTCGCGCGTACAGTCGAGTGATGCACTGCACGCGGCGCAGAGCGAGTGGCATCTCCCCAGCATCGACCAACAGGCTCTCAATGGGAGAAGTGCGGAAGGCACCGGTCGCAAGGCGAAGGCCGGTGTGGTGGATCGAATCCACCTTCCGCAATAAACGCTCAGCTGCGGATGCATAAAACTCGAATCCGTAGTCGAGCTTGGAACGAACAAAGGATCGATAAAAAAGTAAGGCAGTAGCCCTATCAGGGCCCCAAGCGAAAAACGTCACGGAACGGAAAATGTCCATGGCACGTTTTTTGTTTTTGGTTTTTTTTCAAGGGGCTATCTGGCGACTGCCCACTTGGGCATAAGTCGCCGCAAACAAACAGCCCAGTTCTAGGCTACTTTAAAATAAAAAAAATAACAGAACAATAAAAAGGGGATAACAATCAGGGAGAAGGCTTCGGCGTCGGGGGTAGGTCCTCCTCCCTCCGGCGCAGGAGCCTGTCCCGGTAGCGGGACAGGTAACGTGCGCGAAGATCACCCAGAATGGGACATTCGACAAGAATGTGCCGAACAGTCTGGGGGACGACGCAGTCGTCGCAATAGGGCACAGGCGAGAGCCCCATCAAATAGCGATGCGTCACACGAGTGTGTCCGAATCGGAGACGACAGAAAGCGACCTGAAGCAGTCGCGGCATTGGAGGATACGTCCATGGGAACAGTCGCGGCGCAATGGCACGCAACTTTAAGTTCCCTACGACCGTCTCCCATCTTCTTTGCCAAGCAGTTCGAAGAGCTGCCCGTATTCCTGCCATATAGTCGGTGTGAGGAAGAGCGAAACGATGGTCCGGTCGCAGAGTCCTCGCGGACTCTTTGGCGCTCTCATTCCCCGCAATTCCTACATGTCCAGGAACCCAGCAGAAGATAATCTCGAGATCTGCCCGGCTCGCCAGAACCGTGGCGTCACGGAAATCACGAACCAGGGGATGCGTAGATTCCAATCCGGTCTCCGAACCGGGCACGTCGCGTAATCTCTCGTACCGAGTGGTGTATTGCCACCAGCTCGGCCGTGAAGACAGACGCAGCGCCTGGCAGAGCCCCGCTGACTTCAAACAGAGGGGATACAGCATGGAAGCCGACCCCCTCTTGGGACTTGGAGCCATCCGTATACACTGGCGCGGTTCCAGCGTGACACGAGGTGTGCTCCAGAAAGGTCGAACGCAATACTCCCGGCGCCGTACAAGCTTTGGGAGTAGAGGCGTGGCGAAAAATAGCCAAATGTGGTACCCTCCAGGGTGGCGTCCTGGGCAGAACCAGGGGCGCCACCGGCCCGAGAGCTATATCTAGCTCTCGAAGGAGTTTCCTGGCCCTAAACTCAAAGAACTTAGGGTATGACTGGCATCTCTCGGCGGCATAGGCACCATCGAGATCAGCTGCGGATGCAATGAGAGCTGTTGGCGACTGAGGGAGGCGCCGAGCTCGCGCGTACAGTCGAGTGATGCACTGCACGCGGCGCAGAGCGAGTGGCATCTCCCCAGCATCGACCAACAGGCTCTCAATGGGAGAAGTGCGGAAGGCACCGGTCGCAAGGCGAAGGCCGGTGTGGTGGATCGAATCCACCTTCCGCAATAAACGCTCAGCTGCGGATGCATAAAACTCGAATCCGTAGTCGAGCTTGGAACGAACAAAGGATCGATAAAAAAGTAAGGCAGTAGCCCTATCAGGGCCCCAAGCGAAAAACGTCACGGAACGGAAAATGTCCATGGCGCGTTTTTTGCTTTTGTTTTTTTTTCAAGGGGCTATCTGGCGACTGCCCACTTGGGCATAAGTCGCCGCAAACAAACAGCCCAGTTCTAGGCTACTTTAAAATAAAAAAAATTAACAGAACAATAAAAAGGGGATAACAATCAGGGAGAAGGCTTCGGCGTCGGGGGTAGGTCCCCCTCCCTCCGGCGCAGGAGCCTGTCCCGGTAGCGGGACAGGTAACGTGCGCGAAGATCACCCAGAATGGGACATTCGACAAGAATGTGCCGAACAGTCTGGGGGACGACGCAGTCGTCGCAATAGGGCACAGGCGAGAGCCCCATCAAATAGCGATGCGTCACACGAGTGTGTCCGAATCGGAGACGACAGAAAGCGACCTGAAGCAGTCGCGGCATTGGAGGATACGTCCATGGGAACAGTCGCGGCGCAATGGCACGCAACTTTAAGTTCCCTACGACCGTCTCCCATCTTCTTTGCCAAGCAGTTCGAAGAGCTGCCCGTATTCCTGCCATATAGTCGGTGTGAGGAAGAGCGAAACGATGGTCCGGTCGCAGAGTCCTCGCGGACTCTTTGGCGCTCTCATTCCCCGCAATTCCTACATGTCCAGGAACCCAGCAGAAGATAATCTCGAGATCTGCCCGGCTCGCCAGAACCGTGGCGTCACGGAAATCACGAACCAGGGGATGCGGAGATTCCAATCCGGTCTCCGAACCGGGCACGTCGCGTAATCTCTCGTACAGAGTGGTGTATTGCCACCAGCTCGGCCGTGAAGACAGACGCAGCGCCTGGCAGAGCCCCGCTGACTTCAAACAGAGGGGATACAGCATGGAAGCCGACCCCCTCTTGGGACTTGGAGCCATCCGTATACACTGGCGCGGTTCCAGCGTGACACGAGGTGTGCTCCAGAAAGGTCGAACGCAATACTCCCGGCGCCGTACAAGCTTTGGGAGTAGAGGCGTGGCGAAAAATAGCCAAATGTGGTACCCTCCAGGGTGGCGTCCTGGGCAGAACCAGGGGCGCCACCGGCCCGAGAGCTATATCTAGCTCTCGAAGGAGTTTCCTGGCCCTAAACTCAAAGAACTTAGGGTATGACTGGCATCTCTCGGCGGCATAGGCACCATCGAGATCAGCTGCGGATGCAATGAGAGCTGTTGGCGACTGAGGGAGGCGCCGGGCTCGCGCGTACAGTCGAGTGATGCACTGCACGCGGCGCAGAGCGAGTGGCATCTCCCCAGCATCGACCAACAGGCTCTCAATGGGAGAAGTGCGGAAGGCACCGGTCGCAAGGCGAAGGCCGGTGTGGTGGATCGAATCCACCTTCCGCAATAAACGCTCAGCTGCGGATGCATAAAACTCGCATCCGTAGTCGAGCTTGGAACGAACAAAGGATCGATAAAAAAGTAAGGCAGTAGCCCTATCAGGGCCCCAAGCGAAAAACGTCACGGAACGGAAAATGTCCATGGCGCGTTTTTTGTTTTTGTTTTTTTTTCAAGGGGCTATCTGGCGACTGCCCACTTGGGCATAAGTCGCCGCAAACAAACAGCCCAGTTCTAGGCTACTTTAAAATAAAAAAAATTAACAGAACAATAAAAAGGGGATAACAATCAGGGAGCAAGCTTCGGCGTCGGGGGTAGGTCCCCCTCCCTGC
This sequence comes from Ceratothoa steindachneri, assembly GCA_963969495.1. Lineage (NCBI taxonomy): Eukaryota > Metazoa > Arthropoda > Malacostraca > Isopoda > Cymothoidae > Ceratothoa > Ceratothoa steindachneri. Next base: position 36,244,326 of record OZ018332.1, read on the forward strand.
GGCGCAGGAGCATGTCCCGATAGCGGGACAGGTAACGTGCGCAAAGATCACCCAGAATGGGACATCATGCCCGGTGTAAACCGCGCATCCCCCAGCCCGGCCATCCCGCAGTGGTGGGGTTGCAAGACCCTTATACCCCGGGAGGGCAGGCAGCGGGCACGCGCCTAGCATGGTCTCCTGCAAAAAAATAGCTAACAGGGAACGGGACGAGACGAGCCTCCGCAGCTCCAGCCAGTTGGCCCAGAGTCCACGGCAATTCCATTGAAGGAATATGCCCTCCAGGCCTAGCTCGGAGGAGACGCGGGGGCCCTCCTCGAATTGAAGACCCTCACGGGAATGGCCGTACGCTTCCCGGGGGCAGAACCCCAGGCGCTGTTGGCCGGACAAAGCGCTGAAGGCGCTGTCGCCTTCGAGGACTTATTGGGGGAGGTTGGGCTCGCCATGCGAGTCTTTTCCTTCCTCCGCCTCGAAACCTTAGGGGGGCGTTGCGGCTCGGGAGGCGGGGGGCCCTCTTTTCGAGGAACCACCGTCTCCGAGCCACTCGCTCCACCTCGGGGCGTGGGCGAAGGGGCCGAAGCTCCTTTGTTGCTGTCCTCCTTTCGGGGGACAGAGGGTGCCTTTCTAACTATTGAGGCATATGACGTCCCAGGCAGAGCCGGGTGCGCCAGGACCAAGTCCTTTGCCTTGCGGAATGAGAGTCGATCCTGGGCCTGAATGGCCAGGATTTCTTTCTCAACGAGATATGCACCACATTGCTTCGAAGAAGCAGGGTGCAGCTCTCGGCAATTGACACACTTGGCCACACACGATTTGGACTTATCATGTGCGACCGTGGAGCAATTTACACATACTTCGGGTGACCCCGACTTTGCACGTCTACATGAGCGATTCGTATGGACGAAGCGGTGACAGTAATAGCACCGCCGCGGCAGTGTCACGAATGCCTTCACGCGGTAGCGGTACCAACCGGCACGCACCGACTCAGGGAGCTTGTCACAGTCGAACGTGACGAAGAGTGTAGGGGTGGGTCTCGAGGCCCCTCCCTGTTTTCTCATCACACGTTCGACCTTGACTGCCCCATGGTCGGCCAGCTCTAGGGTCATGTCCTCAATGGAGTAGTCAACGAGTTCCCTCGCATAAACTACTCCTTTCACAAAGTTCATGGTAGAGTGCGGCGTCACACTCACCGGGGTGCCATGAAGTGTCCGAAGAGCACTTATCTTGGCCGCCTCGGCGGGATTCGCCGCATTCGCCAGAAGGCTCCCGTCCGAGAAACGGGTTACCTTCGGCTCTCTACCAATTGCACTAGCTAATCCTCTCCTCTGATGGATCATGTTGCCCTTGGACAACATGGTGCCATCAGTGGAGCGAATAACGAGGAAGCGTTTGAAGCCAGCGGGCTCGAAAACGCCAGGTAACCTCTGAATGAGGGGCCCCGATGTCATCGAGGCTCCGCCCTGTGCACTTTTGGTCTTTGTCATCTTCAGGAGCTCCGTACCCGTGGGGGCAGAGGGGCCGGATGTGCCGATCTTGGCTTGGTTGCTTGCCAAAGTGGCAGCAGACCCATCCGTCCCCGTAGCCCCCGCGGATGGAGAGGAGCCCCGAGTCTTCTTCGTCTTTTTGGTCTTTTTCGTCCTTTTCTTTTTGGGAGAGGAGGGTGGGGAATGAACTCGCTTCTCACCTCCGCCGGCAGAAGCCCCCATGCCAGATGGGCCGGCCTCAGCCAGGTCCCTCTCCGAAATGGATAAGTTCCTGGTAGTCGTGGGGGCACCTGTCGGAGGAGATCCCTCCCCTCCTTGTATTGCCTCGGAGCCCTCAGCCGGTCGAGGGGGACCTTGCATAGGGGCGGACTCGGGTTCGGTGCTTGGCACCGAGCCCGGATTCCCCCCCATGGAAGGCCCTACCCTCTGAGGCTGGGTCTCCTCAAGGACCATGTCTATCACAGGAGGGACCTCCAGTTGGCCATCCCCTCCCAGGACATCGCAGGTCCCCTTGGCAGCATCAAGAGTCATTTGTGGGGAGGCACAAGCCTTAATCCCGGCAAGGTTTAATATCCTTGCCAGCAGGTCTTTTGAGGGAAGCGACCGAAGGGGCCTGGCTTCCCTCTCCCCCCTAAGGGGGTTTGCCCTACTGAGCCGCTTACACGAGGGGCGGTCGGCAATGGGCTGCCTGCTGGCTTTCTTGGCAGTCCCCTTAGAAAGAAAAGGAGGGACTGCCGCTGGAAATAGGGAGGTGCCCAAAAGCACCTCCAGAGAAGGGAGAGTCCCCTACACCCGTAGGCGTAGGAGAGGAGTAAGCCTCCTCTCCGGTTAAAGAAGTATGGAGGGTCCCCTGCGCAAGCACAAGGAGGGGGACCTCCATTTTTTAGGGGGAGCTGCCCGAGGGCGGCTCCTTTGATGTTCTTGGGGATGTTGGGGGTTGGGGTTTTTTTTTATACTCATCATTGGGCATGGTGACCCTCTAATTTACACGGGACGCAACAGCTCACCACCTCTCACAGTTGCCCGCACTGCAAGAGGTGCTTGCACGCCCGGCAGAGCCAGGCGCCGCCATTTGAGACCACCCCTCCTGCCTGGTGGCCTGGCAGTCCATCGGCATGGCGGCTCCACCTTAGACACGGCGTAAAAAAGATAGATTTTGAAGACGAGAGGAAAAGGGATGTGAGGAAGGTATGGGTGGGGATGAAGCAGGTTGTTAAAAACCAACCACCCCAGACCGGAGCTCAGGGGTTAGGGAACATTGTCCCCTCCCCCCTCAGCCCCGATCCAGGATGGTTGGCCGAGAAGAAGGTCAGCATCTACCCTGTGAAATTAGAGGCTGATCAGAGAAAGTTGTGGGAGAGGTTGTATGAAAAGAGAGGAAACAAGTGTTTTGAAGGAAGGAAGAGAGGCTAAGCTGAGGCCGGACGGGGTGCTGAGTCCCGTCAGCACGGCGGCCAGGATGGCAAATTGCCGCGGCCCTTACGGGGCCTTGAACACTGAACCATTCAAGCATTTTTCCTTTTGACTCTTCTACTATTTCCTTTCTGAATACTCCCTCTCTGAGTTGTCATTTGGGCTGGATTTACGCCCCAGCCAAGAAACCATTTGAACAACTCACCCTATCATCTTATGTTCCGCTGATCCAATCTGAGTAGCAACAATGGTGTGGGTGAGATTGGATGGAAGTTGGTAGGCTGTGAGTGATCTTTTCCCAGCTTCGGGATCAGAATCTCCACCGCCACGCTCCAGCTCCTCGGGAATGTTCCACCCATCCATCCAGATTTGGTTATAGAGGCCTAGCAGAAAGGACATCCCCTCTTGCGGAAGATGTCCAAGCATTGTATAGGGGATGTCATCGTGCCCTAGGGACCTGTCCTTACTGATTTTCAGGGTGTCTCTTAATTCACATATGGTGAAGAGCACATTGTACAACTCTCCACTTCTGGAAGCAAAGTCAATGTACTTCTGTTCCTCTTGGAGTTGTCATATAGCCGAAGGGAAAGTAGTGTTGCACTGAGCTTCTGAAGCGAAAAAGGTGCCAAAGGCCTCTGCCACATCAGCAGGTGCAGCCACATTGTTTCCATTCAATGACAGGATGGGGGAACGTACTTACCATTCATTTTATGAACTCATTGTCATATTTTTGATATTGGTATGGATGGCGAGATGGAGCTCACATAGGATTGCCAGGAGAAGCGTCAAGCAGACTTCATCATCCAGCGGTAGGAGCCATAGCTCTGTGAAAGGCAATCTTACAGGCTTGCGAGTTAGGCTGAGATTTGTAGTTCCTCTCGGCCAGCTGAACAGTCCTGGTTCCACCAGGGAACTGGGCATCATGGGAAATTCCCAAATGTGTGGGGGCGAAGTGGAGGCAGGATGTGATGTATTCCACAGCCACATCCACAGTGCCTAAGTCTTCTGCAGAGCTGTCAAAGTTGCAGGATTCCATAAACTGCAGCCAATCTGAATGGAGAAGAGACCACTTTAGGAGACAAGTAGTGGGAGGGGATACCACGGTCTTTAGAATTATAGGATAGTGGTTCCTTCCACATAGATATTCATTTATCATTCAAGTGAAATCTGCTGCTATACTTAAGCTGCAGAGCCCAAGATCTATGGCAGTGGATATGCCTGTTTGAATATGGAAATGGGTGGGTTCATCAGCATCGAGAACAACTAAGTCATGCCCATCAATAAAGATGAAGAGGGAGTCACCCCTGCTATTGCAGATTGAATCCCCACACAACAGATGACAACAATTGAAATCTCTGAGCAGTAACAATGTGGGAGGGTACTGCCCAACAAGGTTTTCTAGGTGCTGGGGTACAATGTTATCACTTGGTGGTAGATAAATGGAGTATTTTTTTTATTTTTTTTTAAGAGGCTATCTGGCGACTGCCCACTTAGGCATAAGTCGCCGTAAACAAACAGCCTAGTTCTAGGATACATTAAAAAATTTGAACAGGAAACAACAATAAAAAGAAATAACAATAACAAACACAACAATTAAACCTGGTTAAATGAAAGGGAAAAGGTCGGCCTCCCCCAAAAAGTCAACAAGTCCACCAGTCAATGTGCACACACTCATCCCGAGTACAAAAGACAGGCGGTAGCGACCCCACCCATCCCGGCACCAGGACAGGTAACGTGCGCGAAGAGCACCCAGACTGGGAGATTCAGCAAGAATGTGCGGAACAGTCTGGGGGACAACGCAGTCGTCGCAGGCGAGCGCTCCATCAAATAGCGATGCGTCACACGAGTGTGTTCGATTCAGAGACGACAGAAAGCGACCTGAAGCCATCGTGGCATTGGGGGATAGGTCCATGGGAACAGTCGCGGCGCAATGGCACGCAACTTTAAGTTCCCTTCGACCGTCTCCCATCTTCTTTGCCAAGCAGTCCGAAGAGCTGCCCGTATTCCTGCCATGTAGTCGGAGTGAGGAAGAGCGAAACGCTGGTCCGGTCGCAGGGTCCTCGCGGACTCTTTGGCGCTCTCATTCCCCGCAATTCCTACATGTCCAGGAACCCAGCAGAAGATAATCTCGACATCTGCCCGGCTCGCCAGAACCGTGGCGTCACGAATATCGCGAACCAGGGGATGCGGAGATTCCAATGCCCCGAGAGCACTCAGGGCGCTTTGTGAGTCGCTATAGGTCACAATCCGGTTTCGGAACCGGGCACGTCGCGTAATCTCACGTACCGAGTGGTGTATTGCCACCAGCTCGGCCGTGAAGACAGACGCAGCGCCTGGTAGAGCCCCACTGACTTCAAACAGAGGGAATACGACGTGGAAGCCGACCCCCTCTTGGGACTTGGAGCCATCCGTATACTCCCGGCGCAGTACAAGCTTTGGGAGCAGAGGCGTGGCGACAAATAGCCAAATGTGGTACCCTCCAGGGTGGCGTCCTGGGCAGAACCAGGGGCGCCACCAGCCCGAGAGCTATATCTACCTCTCGAAGGAGTTTCCTGGCCCTAAACCCAAAGGGCTTAGGGTATGAATGGCGTCTCTCGGCGGCATAGGCACCATCGAGATCAGCTGCGGATGCAGTGAGAGAGGTTGGCGAGTGAGGGAGACGCCGGGCTCGCGCGTAACGGCGAGTGATGCACTGCACGCGGCGCAGAGCGAGTAGCATCTCCCCAGCATCGACCAACAGGCTCTCAATGGGGGAAGTGCGGAAGACACCGGTCGCAAGGCGAAGGCCGGTGTGGTGGATCGAATCCACCTTCCGCAATAAACGCTCGGCTGCGGATGCATAAAACTTGCAGCCGTAGTCGAGCTTCGAACGAACAAAGGATCGATAAAAAAGTAAGACAGTAGCCCTATCAGCGCCCCAAGCGCTGAACGTCACGGAGCGGAGAATGTCCATAGCGCGGGTACAAGAAGGTCCTGGTGGTCGCAGGGGCATCATCCGGAGGAGATCCCTCCCCTCCTTGTACTGCCTGAGAATCCTCAGCCGTTTGAGGAGGACCTTGCATAGGGGCGGATTCGGTGCTTGGCGCCGAGCCCGGATTCCCCCCCATGGAAGGCCCTACGTTCTGATGCTGGTTTTCCTCAAGGACCATGTCTATCACAGGAGGGGCCTCCAGTTGGCCATCCCCTCCCAGGACATCGCAGGTCCCCTTGGCAGCGTCATAAGTCTTTAGTGGGGAGGCACAGGCCTTGACCCCGGCAAGGTTTAATATTCTTGCCAGCAGGTCTTTTGAGGGAACGACCGAAGGGTCCTGGCTTCCCTCTCCCCCCCTAAGGGGGTTCGCCCTACCGAGCCGCTTACACGAGGGGCAGTCGGCAATGGGCTGCCTGCTGGCTTTCTTGGCAGTCCCCTTAGAAAGCAAAGGAGGGACTGCCGCTGGAGATAGGGAGGTGCCCAAAAGCACCTCCAGAGAAGGGGGCGAGGGGGAGTCCCCTACACCCGTAGGCGTAGGAGAGGAGTAAGCCTCCTCTCCGGTTAAAGAAGTATGAAGGGTCCCCTGCGCAAGCACAAGGGGGAGGACCTCCATTTTCTCGGTGGAGATGCCCGAGGGCGGCTCCATTGATGTTCTTGGGGAAGTTGGGGGTTGTTTTGTTTTTTATTTTCATCATTGGGCATGGTGACCCTATTTGTGCTACGGGACGCAATAGCTCATCACCTCTTGCAGTTGCCCGCACTGCAAGAGGTGCTTACAGGCCTGGCTGAGCCAGGCGCCGCCATTTGGGACCACCCCTCCCACCTGGTGGCCTGGCAGTCCATCGGCATGGCGACTCCACCTTGAACACGGGGTAAAAATAGATAGAATGTGAAGAGGAGAGGAAAAGGGATGTGAGGAAGGCATGGGTGGGGATGAAGCAGGTTGTTAATCGCCGCGCCCCTTGCAGGTGATAAATGGAGTAGACTGTGTAGTCTGTGCATAGGTGGATGCATCCTGCCACAGCCTGCAGGGGGGATTGTAATTTTATTTCTTGGAAGGTGTCGTAGAATAGACTCTCGACGATATAACATATATAACTATTCGTTGAGGAAATTATTCTAATATTTCGAGTGCGTGGTAATCTGATTGACCGAGGTTATTTATCTTCAATATGCTTAAGAAGTGGAACTGAGCTCAAGGATAATATGGCTATCATTAATAAAATAGAGTTTTATTAATTAAACTATCAACAACACACAAAAAAAGAAAATGTTTACATAAACGGAGAATGGAAAGGGTCGTGGGAATATCTGACTAATCCAAGGATTAAGATTTGGAGAGATTTAAAAAGGTAAACAAATAAAAATTAAAGGGGGGGAATGGTTCGCTAAACCATTTAAAGCACAGGGTAGGGTTGACAAAAGGTTAGATAATTAAAGGTAATGCTCAGCTTACATAATTACAAAGTTGTTGTGCAGAGGAAGGCAATGCGAAGGAATCTTCGGTCCACTGGCGATTTCCAGCAGAAGGGTTCTTCGGGGGGTTGTCCTTAGTGAAGGGGAAGGACTGTCTTCAAAGAGTGAGAGCAAAGGGGGACTCGGAGATACGAGCAATCTTTGTGACAGCAAATCGGGGATGTTCTAGATGAACAATGGAGGTTATCGTTGAAACCAATCGTTCTCTTGAAGAACGTTAAAAAGGGGGAATTAAATTATCCTGACCTATGTCTTGGGAATGAGATCCGTTTCTTGGCGAACGGGCTTGAAGAACAATGGCTGTTCTAACGTTGTTCTCTTTCTGAACAACAGAGGGGGGGGGGGTGAGAACCGTCTATGGTCAACGGGCTCAAAGAACAATGGCTGTTCTAACGTTGTTCTCTTTCTGAACAACAGGGGGGGAGGGGGAGAACCGTTTCTTGTTAACGGGCTCAAAGAACAATGGCTGTTCTAACATTGTTCTCTTTCTGAACAACAGGGGGGGAGGGCCTTATTGACTTGGCATCTCAAAGGCACGAACCTTGGCACTCAAGGGATATTGTCCTCTTCTGGGCAATAAGGTGGTTCTTGAGGTAGAGCTCCCTGGTGCACAAGGTGAGACCGGATTGGCGTGATGTCTCGCGAAGATAATCTGGATCTGATGTTATTGGGAAATGCTATTGTATAAGTACTCGGAGCCATCCCCTTGGCATAGGGGACAATTGAGTGGGAGGCTCGGGGGAATGCCCCGGTCGCGCCTGGGAAAATACCTTATCTGCCCATAAGCCTAACTCAATCTGTCGAGATCGCCGTATTGGAGGCGAAACGGGGGAATAACCTCCTTGGTTAAATATTGACTCAGGTGGCGATAACGCACCCTGCTTCCATCTCGCAGATGCATGTGGGTAGCAATGTTTCTAACCATGTGATAGCGGCTGAATTTAAGCGGCCTCAGACCAATCTATCACAGAAGGGGACATCATGACGGCAGTATAAACAATGGCCGACACAATGTCCTCCACCACCGGGAGTAGAGGTTTGCAGCACCTCATATCCTATGGGGCAGGGCCAATTTCTCTGCCTCATCATGGTCTCTTGAAGACAGGTAAATGCTGGGGAGGAGTCTACCACCAGGGTGGCAAGTTCCTCCCAGTTTGCTCTTAGACCACGAATGTTCCACTGCAGGATTGTTGGCATGTTTATTTTGGTCGAGGTTTAAGGACCACTAGGCCTGTCCTTTTGGCTAATGTTCCTGCAGTAGAACTTAACTTTTTTTTAATGCCCCCGCCCCCTTGATGGGAAATGGCTGAATTAACAGTCATTGTTCTTGGAGGAACACCTCCTCAAAGTATTCACTGGAATGGCCTAGGTGCCATTCATCAATCAGCTCAAATGGATGGTGAGAAACCTGTACTACATAAAAATGGTAATGTTTGCAGATCAACTTGAGTATGATGAAGATACTGTATCAAAGCTGGAAAGACTTAACATCTTCCTTGTGCAGTTTTACATTTATATGGATGATTTCAAAAGCTGCTGGAGATACTTCCATGAGGGATCTAAGTCTATTCCAGAACATGTTGAAGTACAAGAAAACTGACCCATGTAAGACCACAAATGGTTCCTGATGCAGGAAGTTATGCCATTTGCATTTGCCCTGATCAGCAGTAAATTGAGTGAAACATTGAAGCACGACATTGCTGCCCAGTTATATGCCACTGAGAAGCCAGATAGCTTCAGAACATGAAAGCCTCTATTCCAAAGAGTCACAGCTAAGACCACCCTGGATGAGCTGAGTGTTCCAGAAGCACATTTCCTGCTGGACACACTGAACATTAAAACTAAATGGCTTCTAGAACCTGTCACATCTTAGCTACAGAATAAGGACTACAGAAAAGCTTTGGACTATATTAATCTGAAAGCAGTGAATCACATTGCTGAATGTGGTGTCAAGAGGATGAGTGAATTTACATGTCAAAACAATAGATGCCAAGCAAAGGGACTATCTCCTTCAAGCTGTTGAGTTTAACAGATGCCACTTTGACAGCTTTAAGAAACAAACAACAATTGGCTGTATAAATGTCATTATGAAAGTAATCATGTATTGCTTTCACTTCCTCATCAATTAGACTTGTGACAAAATGTTAATTTCAGACCTGTGTCATGAATAAGTTACCTTGTCTGCCTTAAGGGCAAAAAAAAACCAAATTTTGTGATATTTCTGAAATATTTGTATATCTCAAGAGTATCACATTTGTATAAGTTAAAAAGGTTAAAAATACTTTAATTTGTTGCATATTTTGTTGATCTCTCTATCATATTTAGATAAAAAGTAATAGTGCACAATATGATTCAAGGGACTGGAAAACTGGTGCTTTTGGGTAATTAAAGCAGAAATTTTACGAGGGAAAATAAAAATAATTATTATAAATTAAAAGGGTTATAGTAGAAGATTAGAAAACATAGGAAAGAATTATTTTAAGTTTTGTTTAAAATAAAAAGTTAAAAAAAGTCTGCGAAAGTGCTAATAAGGGGGGAGCACAAAAATATGCAGAGTAAATAGACAACTTGAGAAAACATGGGAGATGGAAAGGATTGTTTTCTTATATTAGTGGCAAAAAAAGAACAAATAAAAGCATTGAATTGGCACATTGGTAGTTTTTATTTGGAGTTCAATGAATTTTTTTTGTTCTAAAAAGATTTCTAACATATAAGGCTTTTTTTATCATTATGAAGCTAGCCATAATAGGAGGCATATCTATCTTAAATAAATGTTTGATTAGTTGCACATCAAATTGAATGTTAAAAATCATAGAAATAGCTTAAATGAGAAGGGGAATTGTGTGAATACCCCTCTTAAACTACTTAAAAAATGTAAATTAATTCTTGGTATAGTCCCTGAAAAACTATTTATAGTTTGTAAATTATATCTAGAAGCAGGAACAGGAAGTTCAAAAGTTTTACCTTGGGGCATCATTACTGAAAAATTACAAATAGATCTCTGGTTTAAAATTTGAACGCTATAATACTTTCTCAACAATTGCGTCATTTTTTGAGGTCGTAACTCAAGCAACTTGGAAAGGTAATCATGCGAGTCTGGCTTTTTCATGAGTGTTGATATGCAGTGTGTTAAAAATTTTCCTTCTTCATATCTTGGCAAATATAACTTGTGTCGATAAAGCATAATTATAGCAAAGGGTACTAGATAAGGGAGATCATATATATGTCTTCTAAACTTGTTATGATCTAAAGGTTCTTTGGATAAAAGATACAGCAACTGTTTGTGGTTAAGGGCCTCTTCCAAAGTTTGTGAGATAGGAAAACTTAGGGTTGATGAACCATGTAAAAGTGTCATAATGTTTTTTACTATGCTACCTATATTCATTTTAACACAATGATCTAAAACAAATAGTTTTTCTGGCATATTTATACTTTGTAAATTAAGTTCATTTTCTAACTTGAACTTGCTTTGACCACCATTCATAGTTCCAAGGTAGTCATCAAGCATTTCTTCAATATATATACCACTAGATATCAGCCTCTGTAGTACTAGAATGTGTTCCACAATTTTTCTAATAAGGCTTTTATCCTGATTGTTCTTTATTGAGATAATGGAATGGTACATGAGTTTGAAATCGCTTTCACTAAGGCCAACAGATGATTCTAAATCAATTTGCATATTCTGTATTACTACTTCATGTCCTACTTTTCTCAAAAGACTAGACTGGCTTTTCTGACTCTCAAAACTAAGTTTAAGAAGGATCAAATTCCCAAATATCTTCCTCCTCTGATTATCTGTAAAGACTTTTGTACAATATGGTGAAAAACAAAGATGCCTAACTTTAAAATGTGTCATATCTATTTCATTACAGTGATCAATAATAGGTAATGATTTTAAATATAATTCAATAAGAAATTCATACTTTTTCTCATCAGAAAATTTGGGATCTATATAATCAATTACTGTTAATTTGCATTTAGCATTATTTTCATGTAAAAATTTAATTCTATAACTATCAAAACAGACTCTCAACCTTCTATCAAGATCTATATGGTTTCCATTTTCAGAAAAATTCATAAAAACTTGAGAAAGTTGCAAATTTAGGTTAATAACCAAAAGTTCATCTTTCATCATTGCCAGTGAACGCAATAGGTATAAATTAGGCAAATCAGAACTGATATAATGAAGAATGTATATATTATGTACAAGCTGGTTTCTGAGATTAATAAATGACAACAATATTCCTTTCTGTTTTTTATACAACATATGCATCAATGGTATAAAATTTACAAGGAAATTAAACATAATTTCTTCAGGGTAGTTATAATTTCCTTCTGAAATACTTTCAATAAAGTTGGAGGAATATTCATTAAATATTTCTTTAACTTCTTCTGATGATTGAACAAGATTACCAACATTACCTTCCTCAGTAAAATTTAGGATTTCCTTAGGCTCTTTAATGTAGTCATCATTCGCACATCCCTCTAGTTTATCAACCACTTTTTTCAAGTATAATTCAAGACTTTGGAATACTGACCTACAACTGATTCCACAAAAAATATATTTGTGTAAATCCTGTGGGAAAATAACCTGCATTTTTTTCCGGTGTAATAATAATTTTGAGCGAAGTTTTCGGATTTTAGTTACATTTTCTAGTCCTACAATATTGTTAATAAAATAATTTATAAGATCCTGATTTTTGAAAGCTCTGTCTTCAAAAGCGAGAGATTCCAAGAAAAATAGAAAAAGATTGGCACACTTAAAATTGGATATTACAGGAATGTATCCTGTATTTGCTTGTGTAAATGCTTCAGAACAAATTTTAACTTTATTCTTGAATTTATTTATCTGCTTCAACATATCTATTATATCCTGCTCATAATGTAAGAAGGCCTTTTCATTAACTTCAAAAGGATAAGGAGTTTCTTTTGAAATCAATGCATAAAATATGCAATATATCCAGCTTAATCTAGGAGAATGTTTCCCATGATGAACTTCTTTCAATGAAATATACATGGCTGAATCAAAGAAATTTCTCATAATCTCACACAAAGATTTTCCATATGGGTCATAATAATAAACCAAAGTATTTTTACAATTACTGTCTTGAACCCATGATAAGGTAACCCAATGATCAAGATCAATTTCAATTAGATACACACCACTATTAGTTATTTCCAATTCATGTAAATATTGTTCACTATGATTAATCCATTGATCAAAAAAAATAAGCTGAGTATCACATATTGGTAATTTAAGTTTAGCAATTAGTTCAATATCATATTTGGTATATGTCATACCATCTATAATATCCATTATACTTATGATTAAATAATATAAAATTGCATATAAATTACTTCCACATTTACAATAGATTCTGAAAGAAATATATAGAAAAAAAATTATACTTTCCTAATATCAATTCAAATTTATTTAAATTCCAAAGAAGAGAAACAAGAAAAAGAAAAGTGTAAACTCATACAAATATCCACTAATTATATTAAATTAAAAAAAAGGGGCGTATTTGGGGGGTTTACCTTTGATTTGCAATAGTTTGGTAATGGGGGTTTTCTCAATAGGGGCCTAGTTTAGCAAGGGACCCAAAGCATGCGGAAATACTACAGTATATTTCAGGAATCATATATGCAATCCAAATTGAAACTCTCTAGCTGGTGAGTTGCCACATGATGCGGCTTTTCTTCAACCTGGAAACAATATTCAACTCATATTAGCCATAACCCGCGAAAATGAGGATTTTATCTTTTCAAGGCATCTATCTAGTGAAATCTACGAAAGGAATAAGTTGTTATAATCAATTTTAGCTTATTACTAGGCTACATTAAAAACACAAGAAAAAAAGAGGTAAACAAATAGAAAACTAAAAAAGGAAAAAGAAAGGCCTGCTCTGGCGATAGAGCATACACCCAACACCAGGGAGTCAATTAAAATAGAGGACACCAGTCTCCAGACTTTTGTGCATAAGACTGTCCAGAACACAAGGGACAAGTGTATAGTGCAGTGGTTTTCAACTGGGGTGCCCACGAGAGCAACAAAAAAATCATTTTAAAATGTCTAAATTGCAAAAAAAATATGTATTTCAAACATTTATTAAAAAAATCTAACAAAACTTGAAAGTATTTGGAAATTAGCTTCTTTGTATTGTGCAACATAAAAACAATAGAAAGATTGCAGAAAGGAAATGAAGAAATAGAGTTGCCTTGTCAACTCTACGTCCCAATATTAAAGAATTATGCGATACTCATCAACTCAAATTTCCCATTAAACTTTTAAAGGTAAGATTTATTTATTTTCAAAGTTTTATGTTTTATTTTGATTAAATTAGGTTAAATGTCAATTGTGGCTAATTTTTAAGTGCTTTCCATCTAATTAAGTATTTACACTTAAATTATTTTATATTGGGGTGAAGAAGCTGCTTCTTGATAGCAATTAGGATCCCACTATCCTAAAAAGGTTGAAAACCACTGGTGTAGTGATTTGTTACAATTCTCTCTATTATTCCAGAAATTATATAAACTCAAATTTAAATGTAACTTTACCTTAATTTAAGCCTTTAAGCTACTTGCTCCATTTTAAATGTGTACAATACAGCACCTGCTTTAATTAAAGGTAAAATGCCTATCTTTGATAAACATTTTTGTAATATATAAGCTCTTCTTAGCAAGGAACATTCTACATCTTGGCTTTATTCTAATTTATGTTTTGTTTTGTTTTTTCAGTCAATTAAAGCAAAATATTGCATTGGGTTTCCTTAACCTCCCAACAGTCGTGACAATCTAAGTGACTTGGATTTGACCTGCCTGTGAGTGGGCAGTCGGCGGCAAGCAAAACCTCATCGGCCGGTTGGATAAAGAGATTCTTTAGGGTTTTGAGGGCTTTGGAGTAAGTCTGACATTTGCTGATTACTTATAAGTTCATAGGAGGATCCTGGTTAGCTAGAAGCCCCAACTCGGCAATCTGTTACATCACCCACAGTCTTCAAATAGTAAGTGATGATGAAGAGCCAGTGCTGGAAGAGTCAAGCAGGATCTGGTCGGAGCTCCATGTGGTACACCTGATAGCCCAGTAGGTTGATGGTATCAGTGGAGAATTTACTTTTTCTTTGTGCAATGTTAAGTTGTAGGTGATATTTTTTAAGAGCCCATCTAGCATGCTACTAGGGCAAAAGTGGTTGTAATCATCTAATAGCCTAATACTAGGCTAGATTAAAAGAACAAAAAAAACATTAAAACACTAAAAAGCAAAATACAAAATAAAACAAGAAGCATCCAACCTACATAAGTCAAATGGGAGGATGACAGAGTCCTTGCAGACTCTTTGGCTCTCTCATTCCCCACAATTCCCACATGTACAGGAACCCAGCACAAGATAATCTTGACATCCACCCAGCTCATGGTAATTGTGACATCACCAATACCATGAACCGGGGAGTGCGCAGATTCCAATGTCCCATGAGCACTCAGGGCAGTTTGTGAGTCGCTAAAAATACAATTTGGTCTCCAAACTGGGCACAACACATTATCTCTCATACTAAGTGGTGTATAGCAACCAGCTCGGCCATGAAGACATGCAGTACCTGGTAGAGCACCGATGACTTCAAAGAAAAGGGATATGAAGTAGAAACCAGCACTCACCCTGGGACTTGGAGGCATCTGTATACACTGCCACAGATCCATTGTGAGACGAAGTGTGCTGTAACATAATGATACCAGAGCTGTGGAAGCTTTTGGAGCAGAGGCATGGTGACAAATAGTCAAAGGTAGTACTTTCGAGGGTGGCAAAGTGGGCAGAACCAGAGGTGCCACTGGACCTGAGAGCTACACAGAGCTCTCAAAGGAGTTTCCTAGTCCTAAACCCAAAGGGCTTAGAGTATGACTAGTATCTCTCAGCAACATAAGCACCTTCAAGATTGGCTGCAGATGCAGTGAGGGCCATTGGTGAGTAAGGGAGGCACCAGGCTCACTCATCTTGGCACAAAGTAAATGGCACTACCTTAGTCTTGGTCAAGATAATTGAACCCTGTGCACTTAGGCAAAGAAAAAAGCAGTTCAATACCTGTTAGAGTCAATGCTCCAGAGTTAGCATCTAGGCAACACCACAAGAGATTGAAAGGTCATCCTCGTAGAGTGTAGTGAGAAAATCTTCTGGCAGCATCAATTTCAAATTAACAATCTTGCAAAAATCAGAAATAAAGATTGAAAGGAGTTCCCTCATACCCATCATGTGGAGAGTATCCATGATACTGTACCATCATGCGGTATCATAGGCCTTCTCCAGATCAAAAAATACTGTGGCAGGGTGCAGTCTATGAGGGAGGGCTTGCGCACACATTTTCCAGTCTGAGCAAAGCATCTGACAAGTGATGGAACTTGTGCAAGCCTTAGTGTGCAGAAGATAGATGGCCTCGACTGTAAAGAAAAAGGCTAGTCTAACATTTACCAATTTCTCCATCAATCTGTACATGTAAGAGTTTAAGAGAGATTGGGCAGAAACTGGCCGGGGTCAAATGCAACTCGCTCAATGTAAACCTATTGTTGAAGGCTTTACCTCTGGATGTAAAGGCCAGTAGGCCACCTTTGGAGACATCACAATTCATGATGTGCATTGAATGCTGGAGGAGTGGCATCCAGGATAGAGAACATGGTCGTAAAGGCCTTCACCATGGATGTGGGGTCTGAGATTGCCGTCCCATTCTCCTGGACAATGGTATTGTGATAATTTACTCCAAATCCTTTAACTGGCTTCCATACCTCTGCAAGAGGGGTCTTTCCATTAAGTAAAGACACATATTCCTGCTAGGAAGAGCGATATACAGGCTTCGAAGCATACTGAAAACTAGCCTTGGCTTGATGAAATTCACTGACAGTGAAATTGTTCAAGCGGCGCATGTAGTCATAATGCTTCTGTTTGAGGGCTGCCTCACACTTGGATGACCACCAAGGCAGCAGTCAGCATGCAAAACAGCTGGAATTCTAGGAATAGTAGTTAGGTTCACGATGATGATGTTATTGAAGAACTCAATGGCCTCATCCACTGACCTAAACTCCCTGACTGGGACAAAGAAATTAGTCATTTCCTGAAATGCGGACCACCTTACCTGCACCAAATTGAGGTCTCTCAGATGAGCGCAGGCTAGAAAATCATATTTGAATGGGAAAGTGATCACTACCATTGAGGTTATAAACCACCTACCCACCCAAAATCAGGCGTTGCATCCAGAGTGCATCATAGGGTGCTATGATACATTAACAGGAATGTTAGCTACAAGAGTAAAGAGGTTATCCTTAAACTCTACAACTCGTATGTTAGGCCACATTTAGAGTACTGTATACAAGCATGGTCACTGCATTTAAGACATGACATCAACCTGCTAGTAAGTACAAAGGAGGGCAACAAAAATAATACCTTCCCTGAAGCACCTTGAATATGAAGATAGACTGAGGGTACTAAACATGTTCTCAATTGAGAGAAGATGTGCAAAGAGAGATATGGTTGAGCTTTTTAAAATCTGTTTCTGGAATGGATAAGTTGGATTTTAGCAAGTTATTTGAGTTGGAAGGTAGTAATAGAACTAGGAGGGGTCACCACTTAAAAATTAAAAAACAGAGGTGCAGGTTGGATGTTAGAAAATATTTTTTTACCAATAGAGTGGTAGATTACTGGAATAGTTTGCCATCTGAGACAGTAGATAGTCCAAACTTGAATGTATTTGGATTTTGACAAGTCTTGATAATGATGCCTTTTGTTTTTGACACATTCCTGTGTATGGTTTAAATTGTATATTGTAGATGCATGATCTGACACAATCCTATGTATGCATTTTGTGGATGGGTTTTGATAGATGCGGATGACCTTTGATAGGCCCTTGTGGCTTTTGTCATCCATGAAATTATGTTAGATGTTCTATAGATTCTCTCTGCCCCAATAGGCACCATTCGCATCTAACTTCTCCTCCATTCCATCTGTATGTCTTCCCCTTCACCTACAACGATCCAGTCTGTGCCTTGAATAGTAGCTGGCTTGCAAAACTCCCATCATACATATCCTCAATGCAGAGCTCCCTTTTGCCTCTGTATAAGTTTAGACTTCTCTTGCCATTTATTCCTCTACTCCAGAACCTTTCTCCTGCGTCTAATATTTTCTGCTTCAGTTTTCCCTTTGCTCTGTCCTCTATATAGATTGCTTCCAATTCATACTTTGTATCTACTCTCATTACCTCTTTGTCCCACTCAGTCCTATCATAGGAAACATACATATAGCCTGCCCAGGTCTCTATTCCCATCGCTTGCAGTCTCAAGTTATAATTTGTTTTCATTTTTGCCACCCTCTCTTCATACCTACTCCAGCCCATTTCTCCTCTCAGTGCCTCTACTGCTACATAGGGATTGGCTCCACTTGGTTCACAAATTGATTTGTTAAAAAGATTTCAGCAAAGAAACTATATTTCCTCAGTATAGCTTTTGTATCCACATTCGCTGATACAAAAGCCCCCAATGCAATCCTTAATGCTGCATTTTGGATGATCTTTAATTTTCTTATTGTGGTCTGAGAGGCTGAGCCAGAGATAGTACATCCGTACGGTATTTTACTGAGAATAAATATTTTATAGAATTTAATTAAGACTTCTCTTGAAGCTCCCCATCGAGTGCCAGCCAGGCTTTTCATTATATTCAATTTCTTCATGCATGAAGTACGAAGATAATCACTGTGGTGTTTCCAGGTGAGTATTGGTCCATCTAGATGGAGTCCCAAGAATGTGTGTTGTCTTCGAATATGAACTGTAATACCATTGATGGCTATGTTGGGGAGGGATGGAAAGGCGCATTTCCGAGTGAAGCACATGAGCGCACATTTCTGAGGATTGACTTGTAGTCCTCATTTATTGAACCATTCGGCTAGATTATTCACTTCTGTCTGTAGGCATTTCTGTGCTTCTAGGAGTGTGGATATAGTCCTGACTAGAGTCAGGTCATCTGCATATATTAGTGTGGAGGTTCCGGCGGGTCTGGGTATATCTGCCTGAGGATGTTAAATAATAGTGGACTAAGGATTGAGCCTTGGGGAACTCCACACTGGATAGGGTGTGGGGTGGAGTGTGACCGGCCAATTGCGACGCTGAAGGTTCACCCTCTTAGGAAGCTCTGCAGTCAGGATAGAGGGGTACCCTGTATACCCATTCTTGAGATTTTATAAAGTATGCCTCCATGTGATGCTAAATCAAAGGCCCCTCCAAATCAATGAATAGAGTGAGCATGACTCCTTTGTCTCTGTAAGTGACTTGCATGATGTTCTAGTTGAAGGACTTTTAGGGTGCTCCTGCCTGGACGAAAACCACACTGTTCTCCTTGGACTAGTTCTTTTGATTCCATCCACCATTGTAGTCAGGTAGTTACTAGGCGTCCAAGAAGCTTACGCAGGCAAGGTAGAAGGGCAATGGGGTGGTAACCAGCAGGGGTAGTTGCATCCTTACCAGGCCTGGGGATAGGAAGGGTGATTGATTCCTTCCAGACCTTAGGGAATGCTCTAGTTGACCAGCTTTGGTTGTATAGTTGTAGCAGTAATTCTCTTGAGTTTTGTGGAAGATGACTCAGGAACTCGTATGGGATATTGTCTGGGCCTGCTGCTTTTCTTGGGGGAGATTGGAAATCCCCCAAGATCAGGTGTGGGAGATGCTTCTATGGCTCGTTGTATGGGAAGGGTAAATTGGTTTGGATTGGTAAGTGGGGCTGGTGAACCCAATTTTGTATGTAGAAAGGATGCTAGGAATTCTGATTTAAAAAAGTCTGACAGAAGATCTTCTCCTTCATGGCTCGTAGGAACCTCCAAGTTCTAGTAGTGGTTGTGAAGAATGAGAGGGATGATACTAAGTTTGACCATGCTTCCCGTTGTGCTGTTGTGAGGGTACATTTGCATTCTTCATCAAGTCTTTTGTATTTTAACATATTTTCTTGTGTGATGCATCACTTCCATTTATTCCAAGCTTGGCGTCTGGCTGTCACTATCTCTCTGCAGGCTTCTGTCCACCAAGGTATGCCACAGTTGGGAACTGATCTTTGTTTTACTAGGTGGAAGGCCTTCTGTCCTGCTGACTGTAACCAATCAGAGAATGAACCCACAGCTTCCTCTAGTGGGAGAGTGAGTTCTGGTGAGAAGGCTGTAATGTTCGTTTTAAATATTGCCCAACCTTTGTTTTCTAACTTCCATCTGGGTTGACATGGAATTTTAGTAGTAATTTTTTTTTTGTTGGGAAGTGCAGGATAAGGGGTAGGTGATCACTTCCCATATAAGAACCTGTTGCAAATTCCCCAGTGATGAGGATTCTCCAAGGCATAAGTCTAGGACTGATTTTGCTCCAGTTTGTGGGTCAACTTGGGTAACAATCCTGCTGGGGAAAGTAGGATATATCGATTTGTATCTGTAAGATAATTGAAGAGAGAAATACCTGATGTATTACAGGAGCTAACCTCATTGCGGACGAGGTTGAGGAGTTGACAGTGTCTTACTATTTCTGCATAAGAAGTTGGATGAGTGGATACTGAAGTTGGTTGTATGTTTTCCATTTCTTGTATTTCCTTGTTCCATGGAATCCTGGGATTGTAGTAGATGAAATCGGTTGGACATTGGGGTGATTAATTGTGGTGGGGTCTGTGTTGTATCTTCTCTTGTCTAGTATTCAGTTGGCTATTGGTAGTTATATTGGATTGTGGATCCCTTGTCCTGTTGGTTGTCCTTTTTTGATGGAATAGCATTGGAAGGGCCCTCAATTGGGTATTTATATCTTGGACAGGAGTTTTGTCAGCAATAGCTTTCTTCTGGATATTTGAAGCCTCGAGATAAATGGGGCATATATGTGAGACAGGTCTGTGTTCATCTTGGCACAGCAAAGCTTTTGATAAGGTTCCACATAGAAGACTAGTTCATAAATTAAAGCTGCATGGGATATGTGGGAAAGTTTTAAATTGGATAACTGAATAGCTGAAAAATAGGAAACAGAGAGTTGTACTGAATGGAGTGAGGTCAGAGTGGAGGAATGTTATTAGTGGCGTACCTCAGGGATCAGTTTTAGGCCCTTTATTATTTATAATCTATGTAAATGATCTTGGGTAAGGTGTAAAAAGCAAAGTGTCAAGTTTTGCTGCTTGGGTTCAGAAGTGGCAGATGACTTTTAACTTTAATAAATGCAAAGTTATTAACATGGGGAGAGATAATAGGGAATTTAGCTATGAGATGGATGGGTATTGGCTTAATTCAGTTGAAGATGAGAAGGACTTAGGAGTAGTAGTAGATAGGTCACTGAAATTTTCAAAGCAGTGTATTGAGGCAAAAAATAGAGCAAATAGGGTGCTAGGTTACATTAAAAGAAATGTTAGCTACAAGAGTAAGGAGTTAATCCTTAAACTATACAACTCTTATTTCAGGCCACATTTAGAGTACTGTATACAGGCATGGTCACCACATTTTAGACATGATATAAACTTATAAGAGTCAGTACAAAGGAGGGCAACAAAAATAATACCATCCCTGAAGCACCTTGAATATGAAGATAGACTGAGGGTATTAAATATGTTTTCATTTGAAAGAAGGTGTGTGAGGGGAGATATGATTGAGCTTTTTAAAATCTTTTCTGGGATGGATAAATTGGATTTCAGCAAGTTATTTGAGTTAGAAGGTAGTAATAGAACTAGAGGCCACCACTTAAAGATTAAAAAACAGAGGTGCAGACTGGATGTTAGAAATATTTTTTCACTAACAGAGTGGTGGATTATTGGAATAGTTTGCCACCTGAGACTGTAGACAGCCCAAACTTGAATGTTTGGGGATGGAGGGTTAATTTCTTCCTTTTCAGTATGTGGATATGTTTCTTGACTCATTCCTGTGGATGCAGTTTCTTTTTATTGTATATTTTGGGGGACTTTGATTTTGTTTTTGACAGACTCCTATGGAGGCTTTAAATTATATATTGTAGATGCATAGTTGGACATTCCTATGGATTGTTAAATTGTATATTGTAGATGCATGATCTGACAAAATCCTATGGATGCATCATATGGGTGGGATTTGATGAATACGGATGACCTTTGATAGGCCCTTGTGGCTTTTGTCATCCGTGAAATTATGTTATGTTATAACCTTGTATGTGTGAATGCTGACATCAATAACTTGACCGGGTCAATATCGACACCAAAGCAGACTGTGTCTCCAGATTCACTAGGAGGATATAGCATCTATAGCAAAGATGTGGACTGAGACAGGTTAAGAGGTGAACTACAGGAAATCAACTGACATGGTCTGCTGGAGGGACAGGAGGACACGAATGTACTTCTTAGAAAAATCACACAAAAATGCGAGGAAACTTGCAGAAAATATATTCCCAAGAAAAGAAGAAGGCAAAATCAATCTATAATCCCCTGAGACAAAAGAATCTTGATGAGAAGGCAAAATCTGCAGAAAAACTAAATAAAGCAAAGTCTCAACCGTCTCAAGAGAAAATAAATAAAGAAATTGAGGAAATAGAAAACAAGCTAAAAACATCGCTCAAAGACCAGCAAATAAGAGATGAAAGACAAGGTGTGGAGAACATCAAGGAGAATCCTAGGTACTTCTTCTCATATGCAAACAAGAAGCTGATAAGCACATTTGCCTTAGGACCACTCACTAAAACAAATGGTGACTTAATAGGAGACGCAAAGCAAATGGCAGATATTCTCAAGGACCAGTATGAAAGCGTCTTCAGCACGCCACAGGCAACAAAGGCAGTAATGAGTCCGCACACATTCTTTGTTGATGCACCAAACTCAGCTCACCAATTATCGACCATCAGCATCACTGAAGCAGAGATAATTGCCGCAATTTATGACATAACACCAGATGCAGCCCCCGGCCCAGATGGCTTTCACCCACTGTTCCTAAAGAGATGCAAGAACAAACAGGCTAAACCACTAAGGTATCTGTAGTCCAAATCCATAGAAACAGGTTCAGTACCAGAGATCATTCACAAAGGAGGGAGCAGAGGACTAGCAAGTCAGTACAGACCAGTAGTCCTTACATCTCATCTTATCAAGATCTGCGAACAGATTATAAAGGCAAACATGGTGAAGTTCCTAGAGGTCAATAACTACCTGAATGAAGGACAACACAGCTTCAGAAAAGGATGATCATGCCTATCCCAACTGTTGGTGCACTATGAGGGCATACTACGAAGCATCTAGGAGGGAGACAATCAGGATGTAATATATCTGGACTTTGCAAAGGGATTTGACAAAGTAGATCATGGCATTCTCCTGCACAAGCTACAGAATCTAGGAATTAATGGACCTCTGGGAAGATGGCTACACAGTTTTCTGTCAGGGAGGACTCAGCGAGTATCAGTCCATGGGGTATTGTCAGAACAAAGTCTAGTCCAGAGTGGGGTGCCACAGGGCTCAGTGTTAGGCCCGCTGCTTTTCCTTATTCATGTGGGTGACATAGATAAAAAGCTAAGGCACTCAGATGCCACTTCCTTTGTTGATGACACAAGGATAAAGAAGATAATCACTCATGTGTGGGATACAATCCACCTGCAAGAAGACTTGAATTGTGTGTTAGAATGGTCCCAGGAGAACAACATGGCACTATATGGTGAGAAATTTGATCTGCTGAGGTATGGCACCAATAGGGAAAATAACAGCAACAGATTATCTCTGCAACACCCAGCCTATCCCCCACAAGGAACATGTTAAGGACCTGGGTGTCTACATGAGTAATGATAGAACATTTACCTATCATTATGGGCAAATTGCCAAGACTGCCAGGAGGATGAGTGGGTGGGTCCTTCGCACCTTTAGTACAAGAGAACCCGGGTGTATGCTTACTCTCTAGAAGACCATGGTGCTGCCAAAACTGGAATACTGCTGCCAGCTGTGGTCCCGTCACAAGATCCAGGACGTTGCCACACTGAAGCTATCCAGAGAACCTTCACCAGCAGGATCTAGGGGGTGTAGCAACTTAACTACTGGGAGAGGCTCAGATACCTAAGACTCATCTCTCTACAAAGGAGGAGGGAGCACTACACAATCATCTACGTGTGGCGGATACTAGAGGGGATATCTCCAAATGTAGGGCTCCAACAAACAACTCACCAAAGAAGAGGAAGGCTGTGTTATGTGAGAAGTACACAGGACTCAACTCAAAGATTGCAGATGATCATCCATAACACATTGACCTACACTGGGACTCACCTCTTTAACTGCATGCCATGTGAACTCAGAGACACTACAGTAGGCACATCAGAGTCCTTTAAATGGCAGGTTGACAAGTTGTTGAGGAACATAACATAACATAACATAACATAACATAATTACACGGATGACAAAAGCCACAAGGACCTATCAAAGGTCATCCGCCTCCGTCAAAACCCACCCACAAAAAGCACCATCACCAGGGGAAGACAAAATCAAAGTCCCCCACAATATAATATAACAGATGACAAAAGCCACAAGGGCTCATCATAGGTCATCCGAGTCAAACGGCCTCTTTTTTAAGGCACCCACACTCCCAGGAAAACTACATCCAGAGGATTGCATCCAAGAACAAGGGTATCACCAATCAAGGCTTGTCAAGAACTAAATCATGCAGCTATAGATATATACAAACAATATTAATATATACAAAACTTAGGAACCATCACAACCTTCCCTTCCCATAAACTCATCCAACCTACTCTTAAATACATTTAGATTTGGACTACCTACTACCCTCTGCGGCAATTTGTTCCAGAAGTCTACCACTCTATTGGTGAAAAAATATTTTCTTAAATCCAACCTACACCCTTGCTTTTTAATTTTCAAGTGGTGACCTCTAGTCCGATTTCCATCATCTAACTCAAAAAACTTGCTAACATCCAATTTATCTATCCCGGAAAAAATTTTAAACAGCTCAATCATATCCCCTCTCACACACCTCCTTTCGAACGAGAACATATTTAATACCCTCAGTCTATCTTCATATTCAAGGTGCCTCAGGGAAGGAATAATCTTTGTTGCCCTCCGTTGCACTGACTTGAGAAGGTTAATATCGTGGCTAAAATGTGGGGACCATGCCTGTATACAGTACTCTAGATGTGGCCTAACATAAGAGTTATAGAGTTTAAGAATAACCTCCTTACTTTTGTAACTGACATTTCTCTTAATAAAACCCAACACTCTATTTGTCCTATTTCTTGCTTCAATACACTGCTTAGAAAACCTTAATGACTTATCTATTACTACTCCTAGATCTTTCTCATCCTCTACTGAGCTCAGCAAATGCCCATCCATTTCATAGTTAAATTCTCTATTATCTTTTCCCATGTTAATAACTTTGCACTTATCAAGGTTGAAAGTCATTTGCCACTTATGTGCCCAGGATAACAATTTATTTAAATCCCCCTGCACTTTAAAATTATCATCAATATCTTGGTAAATATGTAGATTATCGGCGCGAACGATGGGACGTCCGTCGCTGACAGACTCCCATTTCCCTGGCGGGATGTCGACTGACGGAAACGATTTTCGGCTGTCACCGGAACCGTCACTAACCCGAAAAGCAGAGAGGAACGTCGGCACATAACGTTTTGAGGCACACGTTGGCGCGTTGACGCATTTTGTTGCATCTAAATTGGAGTTGAATTTGTTCATGTGTGCTGTAAAACCTTGTTGAATTTTGTTCATGTGTAGCTGGTGTGTTCTTGTATACCTTATTTTTATCTAATTCTGTTTGCACTGGCTTAAACAATATATTTTGTGAAATAACTTATTGATGGGAGAGAGGGGCTAAACGTCGTTGTTTTGCATAAGGCACCAAAATGGCCAGGGCCGGCTATATATATATATATATATATATATATATATATATATATATATATATATATATATATATATATATATATATATATATATATATATATATATATATATATATATATATATTTATATATATATATATATATATATATATATATATATATATATATATATATATATATATATATATATATATATATATATATATATATTGGACTCCTTTTTATCGAAATCTGCAACTTTTTTGCAATTTTTCTGCTATTTTTGCTGAAAAAATCTGGCACCCGGCTGCGTCATATCAGTAGCCTGCTGGTTTTCGTAATGAAAGGTTGTCTGTCGCGAGCTATCCGCTTCTGCGGTGCAGTTATAACTTGTTTCAAAAGTTTAAACTTGTTACAAAGGAAATTTCTGTAGTGTGGACGGGGCTTTAGCATTCCAACCCGCGTTTGATCAAGTGAAGTAACATTGTTTAAATTGTTTTTCACCTCATTTCTCAACTTTTATAGATCATAGATAGATATCTTAGCAGAGACAGGAGCAAGAGGAGTGTGTCTACTGATAGTGATAGACCGGATTGTATGCTAAGTAGCGTGAGCTACAGAACTAGCACACCTGTGGGTGACAGAGACAGTGAAATGGACCAGAGCCAACATAGTGACGCCAGCGTGTCGCTTGGTGCAGAGGCTCTGCGTGACACCCAGTCCCTGGAGGAGCCTAAGGAGATGGAGGAGACAGGTGACGCTGAGGAACAGAACAACGGCTGGTCCCCATCGGCTGGCCATAAGGGAACTCAAAGGCTGCCTCCAGAACTGCGAAATGTAAGGAAGGAAGCCCTCTCCTGGACCCTGTTCCCCAAGGAGCACAGTGAGGCGTGAGTAGAATTGTTCATCAAATACAACACCCCCCTCCCTAGCTCCGCTGTCGTGGATGGGATGTTCTTCACAGCCAGCGACATTCTCTAGCCGAAGAGGGCCGCCCTGGCCAGCGCCAACTTCCAGAAGCTGTTGTTCCTCAAGGAGAACATGTCCCTGTTGGGGTACCCCAGCTACAAGGAGCAGTTTGGGGAGGAGAGGCAGTAAAAGTATAAGAATTTATATTTTGAGGTGTAAAGTGGTCCAAAGTGTTTCTAAATGAATAAAATTGCGTGTTGTTACCCTTGTAAACAGTTTTTTACTAACGGTCCTAAAATAGCAGGGACGAACTGTAATTTAGCGATGAGGGAAGCGTGGTTAAAATAACGATGACGGACTGACGACTGACGGAATGTGCTGGCTTGAAATAATGACGGACTGATGATGACGACCTGGCGCGCCGGCCACTGGCGAATGACGAATGACGGACCGGCAGGAAAAACAAAACGGAATATTTTTTCTTCGGAAATAAATATTTATTACTTCGTGCTCATTGAGGCAGCGAGCAATCGATTTGATCTCAATTAAACCGCCCTTTAGACCACCTCAGCTCGGATTTTTTCGAAGTAAGAAATATCTATTTCCGAAGAAAAATATTCCCTTTTCTCTTTCCTGCGGTGAAGTTGGATATATATATATATATATATATATATATATATATATATATATATATATATATATATATATATATATATATATATATATATATATATATATAATTGCAGTAGGAAGTAGACGACCATCAGTGACATTCTTATTTATTCCAAGCAATGTTTCGGATTACCCACTCTATCATCAGGCTAAAGGGATAGACACAATTTTTAAGGCGAACAAATGTTAACCTAAACCTAAATACAAATCAAAAGCAAATAATTAAGATAGTAAACCTATAAAATTAAAGTTATTAATAATTACCAGTACATATACAGATAAGCTTAAACCAAAGGAGAGGAACAAATTCATACTTGCTGTCACTGAGTCAGGGGAATGACTAAGGAATTTACCAAAATCAGACACGATTATGGGTAGTTTGTTGTCGGTAGAATATTAATATGTCTGAAGCTGGTTGGTTGTGGCTATTACCGATAATGGGTGGCAGGTTAAGTCTGAATTTAACGTGGGCGAATGTGTTTTTATGAAAATATCACGAAAGTTAGCTGCTGAGCTGCTACAAATATGAACTTCTGGTTCATTAGATCAAGTCTATCCGGGGTCAGTCGACGGGGGCGTGAGAATCCAGGCCCTCCTGTCATCTCTATCCTATAACCACATCGTATTTGATAAGCCTGTCATTTAAAGGTGGTAGACTAAGGCCAGGAAAACCCGCAGTAGTTGTTGGAATTGTGGGGCAGTTGTAGGGAAAAGAACAGAGAGGATAGGACTCTGAGAGGAAAAACGAACCAGAAACGGTCAGAGTGGTGGTTCTGTCGACAAGCTAGGGATTCCGCGAATCTATCAAAAGGTCGTGAGCCGAAAGGACATCGATGGTCAAAATTGGAATGTCGACCTCGGCGACGATGAAGGTCCATGGAAAAACACGACGTATCCCAAGAGAGAGCTCGAGGTTACGCCTTTTATATGTCCTTATATCCGAAGAGTTAGCAGCTTCAAGGACAAGGTCAGACATGCAAGCTTTGTCGTCCGGAGAAGTTGGAGTGACACTGCAATGAGCACCGGTGTCAACCAAAAATGAAAAACTGGAAAGTGAGTCGTAAATACTAAAAAGAGGATCGACCTGAGGAAAAACTGAACTTGCAGAGGTGATAGACCTATGGGGTAGCCTTCTTATAACTTTACTTATTTATCAATATTATACTTCATCTTGAGATTTTCTATATCGAATCTATCAATCTCTTCTTGCACGAAGTTGCCCCTCGAAACACGAAACATTGTCTTCCATTTATTTTGATGTCATGAATCCTTCCAAATTCTTGATCAAATTGAAGTTTTCTTGTTAATTCTTGATGACGGGATGAGTTCTTCTTGCTTCTAGATGACGTGATGATTTCTTGAGAGTTGAAATGAGTTAGCCCCTTGAAGTCGTTTTCTTTCCGTTTTCCTTGACAGCGGGTCTCTCTTGAGTCGATTTCTTGAGTTGTCCTTAAAGCGTTTTTCGTGGTCTCCGTTTTCTTCGTAAAAATTGTGGACTTTGGGGATCGATCGCGGGTCTTTTGAATCCAGAGGCTAGCACTCTGCCGTGACGCTACGGCCCAGTCCGTCCTGACTTGATAATTTAAATGGGCTATTTATATTCTCGCTTTTGGAATGAAGTTTTTCTCTTATACATCTTCGCACCCCTATAGACTCACGAATCATTTGCGTTTTTAGTTTAAAGGATTGTGCCTGGCTGATGAGCTTAAAATTTGGGTAAATAGAACCCGTAGAGTTTTGCTAATTTTGCGCGTTTGAGCTTGGTGAAATTAGGGTATGTGAAGAAATTGGAGTTAAAAACATACTTGATGTTGGTACGTGTATGGGTGTAAGCATTTTTTTCTGCCTTTGCACCAAACCTACAATGGTACCAGAACCAATTTGAAATTTGAGGAATAGAAAAATGAGCAGCATGATTTGTCGGCGGGGTGAAAATTTTGCGAATAAGGATTAGGTGAAGAACGAGGATTAAATGCGTTGTTACCATATTTAGAATGATATCAGCAGAGACCCTGAGAATTAATGTCAGGATAGGCGGAATTGGGTCGAGAATGAAAATGATTCTGCAATGCTTCACCTGTTGAGCTGGAGTTCCCTCGTTGGTTTCTTTTTCAGGAGGAAGAACGGCGTCGGCCTCCCCCCATACCCCGCTCACGACTGTGCTATCGCTGCACCCCTTGTCTCACCTTTACGGCACGAAGATCGCTCCCTATCCTCTCTACCACAGCAGCAAGATCCTGTGCCGGGGAGTGGGGGATGACTTACGTGCGAGTTTTGGTCGGTTGGCTGAAGTCTTCCTCGGTAAACGAACCTGTGAAATACACACATTTGAACATGGTTCTTGATAGATTGAAATTGTTCCCCAGCTTACGTATAGATTATTGAACAACTCATCGACTGCCTTTACCATTTGCTCCACATTAATGTGTGGTGTCATTAGGATGTGTGGCCTAATATTTTCAGGAATCCCACGTATAAATATTTCTGTAAGCAGGGAGTCGAAAAATTCTAACTAAGCTCTCTTAATTCGAATTAAGTCTTTTAGATGCTCCAGAAATCGCGTGGGACGCCGGTCACCCATCTCCTGAGTATTTAATAACATCCTTACATCTTCGACTTGCGATATCCCAAACTCCTCCCTTAAAGCCTCTTTTAATTTATCCCAAGCCCCAATTCTACCACTTTCCAGCAAGATGTATTTAAAAAGCGAAAAGATAGTCAATGGTAAATTCTGAGTGATGCAGAAAATCTGGTTTTGTTCAGAGATGGCGTGATGCATCATTATAATTTCTGCCATTTCTAACCAGGCAATGGGGCTGCCCGAATCTTATTTTGGGGGGGGACAATCGAGGAAGGAAAGAATCGAGATCGATCTTCTTGCATGTTGGACGAATGATGAAGGATGCTTGCTGAAGTAACATTGGAGATACTCGTATTGGTCGAAGCAGTGAGGCCAGCTGCGATGTCGTAATGGTGTAAGTTTTCAACGAAGCTGCTGATGTAACCATTGTGAATTTTTACTATTATGAGGTGTGTGTGTGTGTGTGTGTGTGTAAAACTCAGTCACGCGAATGAGCGTAAAATAAAAATGATCTGAAAAGGAAATATTATTCACTCATTGTATTTATATAGATATAAAAATTAATTTAATAAGGATATTATTAATTCAATTAAGGATGTAATTGGAAACTTGAGATTAAAACTAAAATTTGGTGAGAGTCGCGGCTCGGAAAATCAACATGTGAGTAAGTGACTCGAAAAATATGAAACCATGTGACTGGGTTGAAATTTTATATTTGATTTTATAATTAAGAATAGATGAACGTACGGGAGATAATTAAACACATTATGGGCACCATTTTATAGATATAGGGCCATCGTGGTATGAACCTAGATAGGAATTTCACAACAAACCTATATCTATAAGTTTTTGAAGAGAGTTATTGAATCGTAAAAAATGGCTCGAGCGGCTAATCTTATGGTGAAGCTAGGCTTAATGGTTGGACACGAAATCGTTAAGGAATGGATGAAATACAACGAGGATACAACAAAACATATATTATTATAGATTAACAAGAATGGAACATATTTGAAATTATATTGGTTGAATTTGAGTTTAATTATACAAAACGAACATGAGTTTAATACTAAATTTGTGTCGGGAATAAACTTCGCGTATGGTAGATAAGTAATTAATTGATATGTAATTGTAACTATTTAAAATGCAATCAAAATAATTGAAATATAATTGTAAATAATTGAAATCACGAATTGTGGGTAAATGAAATTGGAATAATTAAAATGAAATTAAAATAATTGAAATGTAATTGTACCTATTAAAATCACGATGGTTAAAGGGGGAAATGTATGAGAGTGTGGAAAAGGAAATATACGGAATTAGACAGTGTTTTTGTTTGTAAAATCTAAGGATTATATGGAGAAAGAATTCAACTGACCTTGAATTGGAGAAGGCGAGGGCACAAGTGAATTTTAGTCTCAGATGCATAATATTTGGAAGCGATAGTCGTGCGTATAAATGTTGCCAATTGTTTTTAGACTTTTTACAAGTATATAATATTTAAGAAAAAATATATAAAAATTTATGTATATATATATATATATATATATATATATATATATATATATATATATATATATATATATATATATATATATATATATATATATATATATAGTGAAGAGCTGCTACACCAGATAACGCTTGCCTATTGATGGCCGGCTTTTCTTCGTTTATTAAAATGGCTTCTTAGATGTTCGGCCCAGCTTTATTTCCTTCTTTTCTTTTAATTACGGTGTTGTCAACTATAATATCTCTCGTTAGGTTGATGTTATGAGCGCTCTCCATATGATTTTTAGGTTCTCCGCTTTGTGCAGATACATAGTTGAACGCCTCGAAAGTGTGTTAGTTGGCATGCCAATATATTTAGTTATTATAAAGCTTGCAGTCTTTACTGCGCAGATGAACTCGTAAACTATGTTGGTTGACTTGACATTAAAGGAGTTTTGGCAGCTGTTGTTTTTCATAAGGAGATTGTTGACTTCTGTTGTTTTATGTATATTAAATACTAAGTTGAATTTTATCCATTTGATTATTAACCTTGATGTTACGGTTAATAATATCCTCGATGTTTTTTTCATCTATTTTATAGGCCGTGGACATCGAAATTTCTGTAGTACAGTTTGATGTTGTTTACTGGGCCCTGATTACTTTTCGTTGTATCCGTATCTTTGAAGCGATTATTTAAAAAAAGATTGGAGTTGTTTGTCAATCATGTTGTTCGAGAAACCGTTGTTCACGAGTGTTTGTTTTACACGTGAGATCTCTTGGTGGAAAAGTCCCCACGTAGAGCAACATTTATATGCTTGGCGGATGTATGAGCCGATTACACTTATTTTATATCTTTCACGCCATTCACTATCCGCATTGAGGCATCTTCCCATGTCCGTACTTCTTCTATATACTTTTGTGATATAGCTACCATTGATGTTTTAAACCTCAATGTCCAAAAAAGGGAGTTTATTGCCCCTGCTCAATTCATAAGTGAATTTTAACACGAAGTTCTCCTCAAATTGCTGTTTGATGTTTATCAGATGATTTTTGTTTTGGACGTTGATGTAGATGTCGTCAACGTATCGGCAATATGCGTGTGGCTTATTTTCACTGTTTTCCAATAATCTCTCTTCAACTTGACCCATATAGCAGTTGGCGAAGGTCGGAGAAGGTCGGCAAAGAGATGCCTAGAGTCTAGTGATCAGACCTATCACTTTTATTATTTCATTGGTTGCGTGTATTTTTTGTTGTAACTGTAGATTTCGGTAATAATTATAAATAATTATTTTTTATGGCGTTCAAGTCATTTGTCTTAATAATTTTTAGTTTATTTGGTGTATGTTATACATTGCTTACTTTGTATGTGTTTTTTAATACGTTTAAGTGCGTGCTTAATGTATTGGTATTTTTTGTGTGCGTGTGTTTTTTAGTGTTTTTGTTTCTTCTAGTTGGTGATTTTTTTGTCGAAATCGTGTTTTTTTTCTTAGTCTTGGTTTAAAGTTGTCTTCATCACTGGGTTGTTGTCGTAATTCGAGTTTTCTTTTCTTGTTTCTTTTCTTTACAGGTTTTTTTTTACATCACTTTTACGAATAGAACGGTACTTCGTCTCCGCCAGCCACTCGGTTGGCGGAGCTGGGGAATCTGGGGCGACAGTCAGCTCTTCTGTTCTGGTTAATCATCTGGATGATTTCATCACTCAGTTCTCGATTAACCAGATCCTGCATTTTCCGGGTCCGTTCTTCTATGACTTTGTTAATGGGAATTATCCCCGCCTCTCTGTGCAGATCTTCTTTCCGTCTTCTTTCGTGCCTGCGTGTACCCGTGATTAGGTACATGCATTTATTTATTTATTCTGAAAATGGATTTCAACCGTGGTAAGTGTGCAAACGGTTTAAGCGTTAGTAACCTTCTAACTTTATCATGGCGCTGATTGGACAATTATTACAGTGCTTATGTCTAAAAGCTGATTGGTCAATTTGTCAGAGCTAAGGCTGTTATTCCCAAAATGAACGTAAGAATGACTATTAAATGTATATCAATCCTGATTGGTTGAATTTTTGTAGATGAAATAACTATTTATATAGGTGTACTTTTGTGTAAAAGAGAGTCAGAAAAGTTATTTTTATTATTTAAGAAGAAAAGTTGTCATTACTGTTCGCCATTTCGAAGCTATATATATATATATATATATATATATATATATATATATATATATATATATATATATATATATATATATATATATATATATATATATTCGTGTAGTTGGGTAGCAGTCTTTTTTGAATGCAAATTTTGTTGAAGACTATTATATATTTTGCCTTAATTAATTTCCTTTGGCAACTTTCTCTTCCTCTAACTATCTTGTTTATTCCACCTTGTAGATGGTGGATTACTTGTCCAGTATTCACCTCTTTTTTTAAATGAATGTGTTTGGTAAAAACCAAACTAAATTGCTAAGCTTTCGAATTGGATTTACCAAACACATTCATTTAAAAAATAGATGAATACTGGACAAGTAATCCACCATCTACAAGATGGAATAAAAAAGTTAGTGAGAAGAAGAGAAAGTTGCCAAAGGAAATTAATTAAGGCAAAATACACAATGGTCTTCAACAAAATTTGAATATATATATATATATATATATATATATATATATATATATATATATATATATATATATATATATATATATATATATATATATATATATACTAGGGGCGATCAATAAGTTTTGCGAATCGGGAGGGCAAAACAATGGAAGGGGGATGGCTGTTTGTGGGAGTGTTAGGACAAGTAATGACAAGTCAGGAACTGTAGCTTCACGATCCTGCCTCGTCAATTTAAGAAGCAGTAGCTGATCGCAGATCGTCAGTCACAAGTTTTTCAACAATGGAGAAGGTTGAGCACCGCGCAGTGATCGAATTTTTGACCAAGGAAGGCAAGAATGCAAAATAGATCGATGAATGCATACTTGCAGTGTACACCGACACCTCCCCTTCCTATGCAGCTATTGTTCGATGGAATAGGGAGTTCCGTTATGGTCTTGAGTCCCTTGAAGATGACCCCCGTCCAGGATGCCCGTCAGACGTGACCAACGAACACAATGTGATGATCCTCGAAAATCGACGGGTGAAGGTCGAAGAAATCGAGCGAGAACATGGAATATCACATGGAAGTGTTATCAACATCATCCACGACAATTTGGCCATGACCAAGGTCTCTGCCCGTTGGGTGCCTAGAAACCTCACGCTCCATGATCGACTTCTACGTCGTCAAAGTCCACAAGGCCAGAGTTGCACAAGCTGCCCTGCTCGAATGCGCATTAGAAGAGCTCAACCATCCATCCTAAAGTCCAGATCTGGTCCCTAGCGACTACTTTTTATTCCGCCAGCTCAAGGTTGCACTGCGTGGACGCCGGTTTGGGGACGATGAAGATGTCCAGCTCGCCGTCCAGGAGTGGAGTGAACAGCAGTTGGGAATTCGAAGCCTCAGGGACAAGTGGCGCAAGTGCATTGAAGTCGAGGGTAGTTATATTGAAAAATAATAAAACACTTTTCCTCTATCTCGTTTCCTTATATTCGGATTGCAAAACTTATTTACCGCCTCTCGTATATATATATATATATATATATATATATATATATATATATATATATATATATATATATATATATATATATATATATTACTTCATCCCATAAGGAAACGGTTGATCTCTTAACCCAGCCTACGAAACTACAAGAGAGAATACCCTACTCAGACCTTATAATACACCCTCTTCATCATACTAAAATATCACTCCTAGGATATTTTATAACATTGCGAAGAAGTATGATATGATATATAGCCTAAAAAGCATACCCCCGTCCTATTCAAAGTTACCTTTACTCGGGCAACTAGAATATTTGCCTGAATAAACGTCACCTACAATTTTCTAGTATATTTTCTACAGCACCGCACATTTTACTACAAGGTTTTCTTGCTTTTTCATTCCACATTTGAAGGAAAAGCCGATTGAATATAATGTGGTTCACTATGGAAAGATGATATTAGGCTCTTCTTTCTCTCGTCCTAGACCTATAATTCCTGATAAACTTCCGTAATCCATAAAAAGTTCGATTTTATCCTAGCGTTTGGCTTTGCACGTCTGTTAACCCCCTTTTGAGCCTCTTTTCTTCACGTAGACCCGAAGTTTACACCCAATAACTTCAAGACTGTAGTCGATTACAGGGCTATGAATGCTCGTGCTATATTGGATAGGTATTATTTGCTATACTTCTGATATTTTACATCATCTCTCTTCGATTGTTCTCTGCCATTTGCTCTCGATCTGGTTTCCGTTATCGAACAGATCCCTGTTTTGCTGATGACGTCTCAAAAACCGCTATCACATCATATCTACTCTTTTGAGATGCCCTGGTTCATAGATAAGGTTCTATGAGCTCTCCCGTTCTTGTTTTGCAACATAGATGACCTCATGATAGCGTCCTCGTCCTTTGAAGAATGTCTTTCTCACATTTTTCAGATCTTTTATCACTTGGAAGAGTATGGCATCGTACTAAAAAAAATTTAAGTTTCTCGCTCTCATAGCTCTCTTTATTCGAATAGCATGTTTCTCCTGACGAAATTCGTAATCTTCAGGATAAAGTTGATGCGATACAAGATTTTACTCAAACTTCCTCGGTAAAGCGATTCCGTCCTTTTTGTGCGATGGTAAATTCTACCACAAATTTATTCATAACTGGTGGGTTACGCAACAATTGAAAACTCTGTTGTCTAGAATTAAGAGTTCTGATCTTCTCCTGGTCTCCTCCGAGTTGTATGAACAATTTTCTTGCTGTGTGCTTGTGCCTTCTTATCCTGCGCCCCGATCAACCTGGCCTCGAAAGCTTCCTTAACTCATGCTCAAGTAGGAGCTACTATGGAACATAAGTTGATGACCAGTGTCAACTTCTTACTCTCTTCTCTTTATCTCACAATTACAAAATTGCTTTCATCAACCGTTTTTTAGCTCAACCAATACAAGACAATGGTGATGGTTGCTGTACAGAGTAGGTGCATTCTCCTTTTTTTTTAATTATGTGCTTTTTCATAACAAAAAAATTGGTCGTTTGTTACGACTTCTACAGCAAGTCTTGTGTTTGCTATCGATGACTGTTATTCCAGCATTTTCTCTGGGCTGCTAATCTTTTTGCTTCAATTCCTTTAATGGATCTGTATCGTGCGAGAAGTACAGGCGAACGGCTTAAATGCTTTGCTTGAATGAGTCTTTTGGGGGGACTCAGGATAGCCGAGTGGTTTAAGGCTCTCGCTAACGGCTGTCCAGCGACGCGGGAAGCGCATTCGAAACTAGTTTCGCTATTTTTCTCTCTTTATTTTTCTTTGTCCCCTTTCTTACACAAAACTATCTACAATAGTGCTGCAGACCCGAGAGACTGGGGAGGTAGAACACTAGTCCTCGAAATAATATTTTCCTGACGCCGTTCTCCTCAATCCTCAAAATACTCTCTGCTTCTAGGAGAAGTTCAGGCGAACGGCTTAAATGCTTTGCTTGAATGAGTCTTTTGGGGGGATTCAGGATGGCCGAGTGGTTTAAGGCTCTAGCTAACGGCTGTGCAGCAACGCGGGAAGTGCGTTCGGATCTCGTTCTGCTACTTTTCTCTCTATATTTTTCTTTGCCCCCGTTGCTCCACAAAATTATCTAGAATGGTGCCGCAGACCCAGATGGCCAGGGAGGGAGAACATTAGTCCTTGATATAACATTTCCTGACGCTGTTCTCCTTAATCCCCCAAAATACGCTCCGCTTCTAGGAGGGGGCCTGTGTAGCGTGCGAGAAGTTCTGGCGAGGGGCCTAAATGTTTTGCTTGAACGAGTCTTTTAGGGACTTAGGATGGCCGAGTGGCTTAAGGCTCTCGCTAACGGCTGTCCAGCAATGCGGGAAGCGAGTTTGAAACTCGTTTCGCTATTTTCTTTCTTTATTTTCTTTACCCTATTTCCTGCTCCAAACCTATCTACAGATCAATACTATACGACACATTTTTCCTTTCACCGTCTTCTCCTCTTCGCTTCTGCTTCCGTATCGCATAAAATGTCCTCTATAATATTTACCTTGTGCGTTTTTGGTTCACGTTCACGCCACTCTCCCTCCACTAGTTGGTTTTCTTTCTGGGTTGCTTAGAATTATAGTTGTTGTTTCCACTTTTATTGTTTTTCTTTAAGCTATTTGAAGCAAAAAAAAAGAAAAAGAGTATAATTTGTAATTTCGGCGGCGCTCCCCAGTTTTGGCCAAGCCTAGAATAGTTTATGGAAAGAATAATGAAACAACAATTATATCAGAAATCCTAAGAGACCACTATGATGCATTAAAAGGAAATTTGGAACCAGATGGAAAAGGTAAACTAAGAATTAAGTACAAGTTAGACGACTCAACACAATACTTCCCAAGAACATTAATGGAACATGGATAGCTTAGAGAGTACAGTAATATGCCCAAATAAGAGGCACAAGGTTGGATAGTCACCAGGTAATCTCGGGACTACCCCAGGAATCGGTCTTGGGGCCCTGTACTATTTCTCATTTACATCAATGACCTGGTAAACAAGCTGGAATGCCCTGTGTTGCTTTTTATAGATAATGAAAAAAAATTTAAAGAGATTAGATAGCTGGACGATATCGAGGCAATGCAGTGTGATCTGAGGAAGTTAGAAATGGCTGCTGGAGTTTGATGCTCATAAGTGTGTCACCATGCATATTGGTTACAGGAATCCCCATAGCAGCTATAACCTCAACAGGGTACAGCTAAAGGAATTAGATGTGAAAAAAAACCTGGGGTCTATATCAGCAGATCTAAAACCCTCGCAGCATGTTAATGTGGCAGCAGCAAAGGGCAACCGTTTGGTTGGTCTAATAAGGAGAAATTTTCCTGAAATGGATTTGGATATATGTCATACCCTGTATTGTGCCCCAGTAAGGCCACACCTGGCATATGCTGTTCAAAGATGGTCACCGTACTACAGGAAAGTTATAGGAGAATTAGAAAAGGTCCAGAGATGAATGACAAACCTTGTTCCTGAACTGAAAGACCTTGAGTATGAAGCAAGATGGGAGTGTTTGGGACTTACACCACTTAAACATAACATAACATAATTACACGGATGACAAAAGCCACAAGGGCCTATCAAAGGTCATCCGACTCCGTCAAAACCCACCCACAAAAAGCACCATCACCAGGGGAAGACAAAATCAAAGTCCCCCACAATATAATATAACGGATGACAAAAGCCACAAGGGCTCATCATAGGTCATCCGAGTCAAGCGGCCTCTTTTTCAAGGCACCCAAACTCCCAGGAAAACTACATCCAGAGGATTGCATCCAGAAACAAGGGTATCACCAATCAAGGCTTGTCAAGAACTAAATCATGCAGCTATAGATATATACAAACAATATTAATATATACAAAACTTAGGAACCATCACAACCTTCCCTTCCCATAAACTCATCCAACCTACTCTTAAATACATTTAGATTTGGACTACCTACTACCCTCTGCGGCAATTTGTTCCAGAAGTCTACCACTCTATTGGTGAAAAAATACTTTCTTAAATCCAACCTACACCCTTGCTTTTTAATTTTCAAGTGGTGACCTCTAGTCCGATTTCCATCATCTAACTCAAAAAACTTGCTAACATCCAATTTATCTATCCCGGAAAAAATTTTAAACAGCTCAATCATATCCCCTCTCACACACCTCCTTTCGAACGAGAACATATTTAATACCCTCAGTCTATCTTCATATTCAAGGTGCCTCAGGGAAGGAATAATCTTTGTTGCCCTCCGTTGCACTGACTCAAGAAGGTTAATATCGTGTCTAAAATGTGGGGACCATGCCTGTATACAGTACTCTAGATGTGGCCTAACATAAGAGTTATAGAGTTTAAGAATAACCTCCTTACTTTTGTAACTGACATTTCTCTTAATAAAACCCAGCACTCTATTTGCCCTATTTCTTGCTTCAATACACTGCTTAGAAAACCTTAATGACTTATCTATTACTACTCCTAGATCTTTCTCATCCTCTACTGAGCTCAGCCAATGCCCATCCATTTCATAGTTAAATTCTCTATTATCTTTTCCCATGTTAATAACTTTGCACTTATCAAGGTTGAAAGTCATTTGCCACTTATGTGCCCAGGATAACAATTCATTTAAGTCCCCCTGCACTTTAAAATTATCATCAATATCTTTAACTACAGCTGCTAATTTGGTATCATCCGCAAAAATTGACACTTTATTATTAACTGCCTCCCCAAGATCGTTTATATAGATGACAAATAATAATGGACCGAGAACTGATCCCTGAGGAACCCCACTGATAACATCCCTCCACTCTGACTTTACACCATTTAGCACTACCCTTTGCTTCCTGTCTTTCAGCCACTCAGCTATCCAATTTGAAACACCCCCACATATCCCAATCATTTTTAATTTATGAACTAGTCTCCTGTGTGGTACCTTATCAAATGCTTTACTAAAATCTAAGTAAATTATATCTACATTCTCTCCTTTATCTACTTGATCTGTTACAAACTGCAGAAAGTCTAGTAAGTTAGTCAAACATGATCTACCTGATCTAAACCCATGCTGAGCATCGCTGATTAACTCCTCCCTCTCTAGATGTTGGCAAATCCCTTTTTTAACTATTTTCTCAAGAATTTTACAGACTACAGGAGTTAGGCTAACCGGTCTAAAGTTATTTGGATCTTCTTTACTACCCTTCTTGAAAATGGGGACTACATTCGCTCTCTTCCAATCATCGGGTATTTCTCCATATTCCAATGACCTAGTATATAACTTGTCCAGAGCTATTGAGATACTTTCTACCCCTTCCTTAAGTATCCTAGAATGAATATTATCAGGGCCGGAGGCCTTGGTAGTATCTAAATCACCTATTAGTCCTTTTATCATCCTCCGATCCACACAAATGTTAGTAAACACCTCTTTTCCTGACCTATGAGTACTATACATAGGACTATTTAGTTTCTCTTTTGTAAATACTGATGCAAAATGACCATTTAGTACCTCAACTATTTCCTCATCAGTTTCACTCACAAACCCTTCATATTTGATAGGTCCTATTTTAACTCTGCCAGACTTGTTATTAGTTTTATAGTAACTAAAGAACTTTCTAGGATCTTTGTTGCTATCCTGAGCTAATTTAATTTCTGACACCCTTTTGTTCTTCTTTATAATCTTATTTAACTCATTCCTAGCCATTCTATAATCACTTAAATTTTGAATATTATTTTCTACCTGTAATTTTTTATATGCCCTTTTCTTCTCTGAAATTTTTCTA
This sequence comes from Ceratothoa steindachneri, assembly GCA_963969495.1. NCBI lineage: Eukaryota > Metazoa > Arthropoda > Malacostraca > Isopoda > Cymothoidae > Ceratothoa > Ceratothoa steindachneri. The sequence goes on from OZ018332.1 coordinate 36,284,497, forward strand.
GCTATCTCCTGATTCCACCATAATGGTTTCCTACTTTTGTTCCTAATGGCCTTCATTGGGATACATTGTTCTTGGACTACATTTATTATATGCTTGAAAGTATCCCACATCCCATAAGCATTTTTACCTCTGAATTCTATATCCCAGTCTACCAAATTTAGCAAGCTTCGAAGTTTTACATAATCTCCCTTATGAAAATTTGGAACTTTTTCAGCATTCTCAGTTATTTTACCCTTCTCAATTCCCAAGTTAAAACGAACTATCTGATGGTCACTATTTCCCAATGCTTCCCCAACAGTCAATTCTTGAACTAAATGATCACTGTTAGAAAGTACTAAATCTAATATATTGTCCCCCCTCGTTGGCTCATTAACAAATTGATTCAAAAAATTATCCTCAAAGCATTCTATGAACCTGCCACTTGTTCTATCCCTACCTATCATATTTTCCCAGTCCACAGAGTTTAAGTTGAAGTCCCCAATAATAACTGCATCTGTTTCACATCCCTTACTTATTTCCCTTATCATTAGTTCATCTATATCATCAGTCTGCCCAGGTGGCCTGTAAAAAGCTCCTAAATGCACCATTCTATTTTTACTGAACCTAATATCTATCCAAAGTGACTCAACTCCATCCTGCTTTATTGAAGTATTTAAACTTGAAACAATGTTGTTTTTTATATAGATAATTATTCCTCCACCAATCCTACCTGTCCTTTGACTAATGTACATATTATAGCCCTGAAAATCAAATTCACTTATAGTGTCACTAAATTCTATTTCATTAACCCATGATTCAGTAACGCATAATATATCTATATCCTCATTGCTAATATAACTAAATAGCTCATCCTTCTTGTTTCTAAGACTACGAGCATTTGTATAGAAACAATTTAACCCCCCTATCCCTGAAGCACCTCTTGAAACTTGAATGACCTCACCTCTATCGCCTTGGAACCTATTTCTGTTATGTGCCAAGTCCATTCTACTTTCAGTACTATAATGTCCTCTCATAATTCCCTGACCACTATTAGTATCTAGTTTCCCGCCCGCAAAGACCTAATAACACGATCATACTCCTCCCACAACACATCTACCCCCCTCCTACTCAAATGCAGTCCATCCATCGCATACATTTCTTTCATTCCAACAAACCTATCCCACACATCCACAAACATGACACCTTCCATCTCACACATCCTCCTCACATAATCATTCGGACCAATTGCACGAGACATCCATTCTACCCCAACATCCATTCTTGAGAAGGGGTGATCTAATTGAGACGTACAAGATTATAATCAGATTCAAGAACATTGATTACAAGGTCTTCTTTGAGTGCAGTATAAGAACATAAGAAAAGGAGACTGCAAAAGACCATTCATGGCCTACACTTGGCAGCTCCTGTTCCAGTCAACACACTAGATCCTCACCCAGGCAAAATGAGTAATACCAGTAATAAGATGGATCTCATTACCTTTGTGGCCCCTGTGGGGTTGCCATTGGGGATGAGGACTTGCTGGAGTGTGAACACTTCCGTCTGGACCCATGGTATACAGAAATGCTCTGGTCTTCCTTATAAAGCTTTTAAGAATATAGTTGATTGTTCTGACCAAGGTGTATATTATGTCTGTACCTCCTGTCGTCTAAATCGTAATAATAGTCAGTCTTCCAACAGTAAAGACATTCTCAACTTTTCGCCACAGTCAAGGGTCTAGCTAGTGCTGTAGCCAACTTAACCATAACATAATATAACATAATTTCATGGATAACAAAAGCTACCATGGCCTATCAAAGATCATCCGCATCTGTCAAAATGCATCCATAGGATTATGTCCGATCATGCATCTACAATATACAATTCAAACCATACACAGGAGTGTGTTAAAAACAAAAGGTATCATCATCAAGACTTGTCAAAATCCAAATCAATTGTAATATACAATAATAAAAAACTGCATCCACAGGAATGAGACCAGAATAGCCCCCAAAGTTAACCCTCCCTCCCCATAAAATCATCTAATCTACGTTTGAAAACATTCAAGTTTGGACTGTCTGCCGTCTCAGATGGCAAACTATTCCAATAATCTACCACTCTATTGTGAAAAAATATTTCCTAACATCCAACCTGCACATCCGTTTTCTAATTTTTAAGTGGTCACCCCTATTCCTATTACTACCTTCCAACTCAAATAACTTGCTAAAATCTAACTTATCCATCCCAGAAGAGATTTTAAAAAGCTCAATCATATCTCCCCTCACACATCTCTCAATTGAGAACATATTTAGTACCCTCAGTCCATCTTCATAATCAAGGTGCTTCAGGGAAGGTATTATTTTTGTTGCCCTCCTTTGTACTGACTCTAGCAGGTTGATGTCATGTCTAAAATGCAGTGACCATGCTTGTATACAGTACTCTAAATGTGGCCTAACATACGAGTTATAGAGTAGATATATATATGTATGTATATATATATATATATATATATATGTATGTATATATATATATATATATATGTATGTATGTATATATATGTATGTATATATATATATATGTATATATATGTATATATATATATATGTATATATATATATGTATGTATATATATATATATATATATATATATATATATATATATATATATATATATATATATATATATATATATATATATATATATATATATACATACATATATATATATACATATATATATATATATACATATATATATATATATATATACATATATATATATATATATATATATATATATATATATATATATATATATATATATATATATATATATATATATATATATATATATATATATATATATATATATATATATATATATATATATATATTTTTACTCTTGTAGCTAACATTCCTGTTAATAGATCCTAGCACCCTATTTGCTCTATTTTTTGCCTTGATACACTGCTTTGAAAAGTTCAGTGACCTATCTACTACTACGCTTACGTCCTTCTCATCCTCAACTGAATTCAGCCAATGCCCATCCATTTCATACTAAATTCCCTATTATCCTTTCCCATGTTAAGAACTTTGCATTTCTTAAGGTTAAAAGTCATCTGCCACTTCTGAGCCCAAGCTAATAACTTAAGTCACTCTGCACTTTAAAGCTACCCTCCACTTCTTTAACTACAGCTGCCAATTTAGTGGCATCAGCAAAAATTGACACTTTGCTATTTACAGTATCCCCAAGAACATTTACTCCCCACATGTACACACCATTTGTGCCAAAGCTCAAAGAACTTTGATATACCAATCTTAAAATTGGGGAACTTTGCCTGAAAATTGCGTACAATTCTGCAATGTTTACCAAAATCAGTCTTTTCTGTTTGCAAACTTTTTCACCATTGATTCTGACAGAAACAAAGTCTTTCTTTCCTGGGCACATTCTGGGAAACTCATCATCTTGATAAAATATTTCAACAGCAGTAATAATATCTTGTGACAGTGTCTTGCTCTCTAGATAGGCGTCGGGTCGTGCAAGGATTCCAGATTTCTTTTTTAGATCTCTAGCTTGGTTTATTGCATATTTTGAAACACCAAATTTATTGCACATTTTTTCAATAGTCCAGCTCTCGAACAACTGTCAATATTTGAATTTTGTCCTGTTTGGATTTGCAATTTTTCAATTTCTCCATCAAATAAATCAGTCTGTCTAAGTCAGAACATTTTGTACAGGATTCTTTGGTGGTATCCTATAACTGTATCGATTCTTCAGTAATGTTGAGAACAGTGGCTACCTTTTTTGCTACAACTTCTTGAACCTCCGATACTTTCCACTTACCATAATTTACCTTATCTCTCATTCTTATGTTAGTCTTAATTGGGGAACATTAGTAGTAAAACACTTGAGTTGAGGGATTTGAAGGTCTCTTCAAATAACTGCCTGCTGGCATCTTTGAGTGTTGTTTCTCCATACGTGGGGTAATCTGAAGGTGCTTTCATCTAGGTATCACCACTTGGACAGACCTTCTGCCCAGGTTTAAGGTTGTGCATTTCAGCTCTTGGGCTTTTCACAACCCGTAATGATCCTGAAAAAGATGGGGACAGTAAATAGATAGAACTTCTACTACTCCAGATAGTGTTATTAGGTCTTTAGAGGTGGGAAACTAGGTTTTTATAGTGGTCGGAAATTTAATGGCTCAAGGTGAGGCAGGGCAAGGAAGCAAACACAGATTTGTAGAAGGTAGGCTGACCTTCAAACAGGTAACACGTGTTTCGTAGAGCTCTCAGAATATTTTGATTATTTGCTATACTTTGGTGTGTGACATAGTGAACATAAATATTAAGTTATTAGATCGTATATTTGGTTAATATAACAAAGTTAAATTGTGGTTATTTTGTTTTGGTGAGAAAGTGACATATGTTTACTTTGGTGGCCATCTTGATTAGCAGGTTTTAAACTTGGGCGCACAAATTCCGGTCAAATTCTTGTTGTTCGTAAGTTTTTGTTTCTATTATTGTTCTTGTTTAAGTATGGCTGACTGTTTGGATGTAGAGAGTATGTCTTTTGAAAGTAGTGTGTATTTAGTGTGCAATGTCTGTGGTATAGAGAGGAGAGTGAATGTGTATGTGCTTTGACTGAGGAGGTGAGTCGATTACGTGCAGAATGCTTGAGACTGAACGATTTAGTGTCTGAAGTGAGAAGAGATACAAGTGTACATTTCAAGAGACAGATTGGGACCAGGAGGGAGGAAGTTAGGCCTAGAACAGGGACTGGAGAGAAAGCAGTAAGTGAAGTAAGTGATGATGAGTGGTGGGTGAAAGTGAACAGAATAGATAAGTTAGGACAGGTTAGGTGTGTGAATGAGAGGGACATGGAACCTGTTAGGCTAACTAACAGATTTGATGCCCTGAGAGAGGAAGAATTTGAAAGAGATTTGTCTGGTGTGGCCGTGCCTGAAAGTAGAATAGGAGGTCGAGTGAGGGAGGGTAATACTAGGCCTAGAGAGAATAGGAGAATGACTGAGGTGATTGTGATGGGTGACTCTCAGATTAGATATTTAGATAGGAAGTTGAGTGAAAGTAAATAGAAGGGAGTGAGAGTTTGTTTGCTGGGTGCTGGGGTAAATGATGTGTGTGAGAGGTATGATAGGTTGGTGTCTGGGTGTGAGAGGGAAACAGTTGTGATTACACATGTTGGAGTAAACGATGTAAAGAGGGTGGGTACTTGTGAGTTACAACAGTGGTATAAAAGGCTGATTGAAAGGATGTGTGAAAGTAGAGTAAAAGGCGGTTTCAGGTGTGCTTTCGAGAATGGATGTGGGGATGGAATGGTTGTCTCGTGCAATGGGGTTGAATAAATATGTGAAAGGTTTGTGCAAGGAGTCAGGATTGATGTTTGGAGTGGGTTTTATGGGAATAAGGGTTTGTATGCGATGGATGGACTCCATCTGAGCCGAGATGGGGTTGAGGTTTTGTGGCGGGAATTAGATAGTGTTATTAGGTCTTTAGAGGCGGGAAACTAGGTTTTTATAGTGGTCAGGGAAATTTAATGGCTCAAAGTGAGGCAGGGAAAGGAAGCAAACACAGATTTGGAGAAGGTAGGCAGGCTGATGGAAGTGCTTTAGGGTTAAATTACTTGAGTAGTGATAGTGGTCAGAGAAATACAAGAGTACAGGGTTGGGGAAGGAAAGAAAGGAGATGCAGAGGAGATAGGCCCTCAGGTGCTTCAGGGATAGGTGGGCTGAGTTGTCTTTACACAAATGCTTGTAGTCTTAGAAATAAGAGGGATGAATTATTTAGTTATATCATTCATGAAGATATAGATATAATATGTATAGTTGAATCATGGGTTAATGAAAATATATTTAATGATAATGTCAGTGAATTTGAACTAGAAGGTTATACTATGTACATTAGTCAAAGAAGAGATAGGACTGGTGGTGGGTTGATTATTTATATCAGAAATAGCATTTCTTCAAATCTAAATAATTATAAAGCAAAGAGAAGGTGAATCATTATGGACAGATATTAAGGTTGGTAAAAATAGGAAAATACACTTGGGAGCTTTTTATAGACCACCAGGACAGACTGATTGTATCGATGAGTTAATGATTAGGGAAATAAATAAAGAATGCAAAGAAGATAATTATTCTTGGTGACTTTAATTTAACTTCTGTAGACTGGGAAAATATGATAGGAAGAGATAGAGCAAGTTGTAAGTTTATGGAGTGTTTTGAGAATAACTTTTTGACCCAATTTGTTAATAAGCCAACAAGGGGTGCCAATATATTAGATCTGATTCTTACAAATGATGATCACTTAGTTCAAGGATTGAGTGTAGGGGAATCATTGGGAAACAGTGATCAAAAGATGGTTCGGCTTAATTTGCAAATAGGTAAGGGTAGAACAACAACAAACTCCACAAAAATTCCAAATTTTTATAGGGGAGATTACGATAAATTACACAGCATGCTAAATCAGATTAGGTAGGATATAGAATTCCATTGAAAGAATAGTTTTGAGATGTGGGATATTTTAAAGACTATATTAAACATGGTTCAGGAACAGTGTATTCCAATGAAGTATATTAGGAAGAAATGTAGGAAACCATTATGGTGGAATCAAGAAATAGCTAATAAAGTTTCAGAGAAAAAAAGGGCATACCAGAGATTACAAAGTGAGAGTAGTTTAGATAATTTAAACCATTATAGGTCAACCAGAAATGATCTAAATAAGATTATTAAGAAGACCAAAAGGACAGCAGAAATTAATTTAGCAAAAAATAATAATAAAGATCCTAAAAAATTCTTTAGCCATTATAGAATCAATAATAAATCTAACAGTGATAAAATAGGGCATATTAATTATGAAGGGGTTTTGAAAGAATCTGATGAGGAAATAGTAGAGGTCCTTAATGATCATTTTGCTTCAGTATTCACAGAAGAGAAACCAGTTAGATTAATTGATGATAATTCTAGGTCAAGGGAAGTAGTGATAAATTCTATTAATATAGACAGAGAAGAAATTAAAGGGCTTATAATGCAGTTAAATACTAGTAAGGCATCTGGCCCTGACAACATTCATTCTAGGATACTCAAAGAAGGTGTAGAAAGTATTGCAGTAGCTCTTGAGAAGATATTTATTAGATCACTAGAGTCTGGAGAAATACCAAATGAATGGAAATTGGCAAATGTAGTGCCAATTTTTAAAAAGGGAAGCAAAGAGGACCCAAATAACTTTAGACCGGTAAGCTTAACTTCTATAGTCTGTAAAATTCTTGAGAAGATGGTTAAGAAGGGCATTTCTGATCATCTAGAGAGTAGCAGGTTAATTAATGATGCTCAGCATGGTTTTAGAAAAGGTAGATCGTGTTTAACTAATTTACTGGATTTTATGGATTATGTAACTAAAGAATTAGATAGGGGTGAGAAAGTTGATGTGATCTACTTAGATTTCAGCAAAGCTTTTGATAAGGTTCCACATAGAAGACTAGTTCATAAATTAAAGCTGCATGGGATATGTGGGAACGTTTTAAATTAGATAACTGAATGGCTGAAAAATAGGAAACAGAGAGTTGTACTGAATGGAGTGAGGTCAGAGTGGAGGAATGTTATTAGTGGCGTACCTCAGGGATCAGTTTTAGGCCCTTTATTATTTATAATCTATGTAAATGATCTTGGGCAAGGTGTAAATAGCATAGTGTCAAGTTTTGCTGATGACACTAAATTGGCAGCTGTAGTCAAAAAGGTTGAGGGTAGCTTTAAAGTGCAGGGTGACTTAAATAAGTTGTTAGCTTGGGCTCAGAAGTGGCACATGACTTTTAACCTTAATAAATGCAAAGTTATTAACATGGGGAGAGATAATAGGGAATTTAGCTATGAGATGGATGGGTATTGGCTTAATTCAGTTGAAGATGAGAAGGACTTAGGAGTAGTAGTAAATAGGTCACTGAAATTTTCAAAGCAGTGTATTGAGGCAAAAAATAGAGCAAATAGGGTGCTAGGTTACATTAAAAGAAATGTTAGCTACAAGAGTAAGGAGGTCATCCTTAAACTATACAACGCTTATATCAGGCCACATTTAGAGTACTGTATATAGGCATGGCTGTTTGTATAGATGGTGAGAGCATGCCGTTTGAAAGTAGTGTGTATGTGGTGTGTGATGCATGTGGAGTTGAAAGGAGAGTGAATGTAACTGAATGCCGTGTGTGTTTTCTGGAAGGGGAGGTTAGGAGGTTGAGTAGGGAATGTAAGAGGTTGAATGATTTGGTGTTTGAGGTGAGAAGAGATGCAAGTGTGTAATTGAAGTGTGAGATTAGTGCTAAGAGGGTGGAAGATAGGGCTAGGACTGGGAACAGTGTGGAAGTTGTGAGTGATGATGAATGGTGGGTGAAAATGGATAGGATAAATAAGTTAGGACAGATTAGGTGTTTGAAAAGGAAAGACATAGAACCTGTTAGGTTGACTAACAGATTCAATGTCCTGAGAGAGGAAGAGTGTGAAAGTGATTTGCCTGGTGTGATTGTGTATGAAAGCAGGATGGGTGGTAGTGTGACTGAGAGCAGGAGGGAGGGTAATGTTAGGCCAAGACAGAATAGGAGAATGACTGAGATGCTAGTGATGGGTGACTCTCAGATTAGGTATTTAGATAGGAAGTTGAGTGATAGCAAGTGGAAGGGAATGAGAGTTTTTCTGACGGGTGCTGGTGTAAGTGATGTTTGTGAGAGGCATGATAGGCTGGTTTCTGGGTGTGAGAGGGAAACAGTTGTGATTACGCATGTGGGAGTGAATGATGTAAAGAAGGTGGGTACATGTGAGTTATGTGAGCAGTATAAAAGGTTAGTTGAAAGGATGAGTAAAAGCAGGGTAAAAGGTGTTGCTTCTGAGATTGGATGTGGGGGTAGAATGGTTGTCGCGTGCAATTGGTTTGAATGAATTTGTGAAAGGGCTGTGTGAGGAGTTAGGATTGGTGTTTGTAGATGTCTGGGGTGGGTTTTACGGGAATAGGAGGTTGTATGTGATGGATGGGCTCCATCTTAGTCGGGCAGGTGTTGAGGTTCTATGGGGGGAGCTGGATAGTGTGATTAGGTCCTTATGGGTGGGAAACTAGAAGCTGTTAGAGGTAAGGGAATAACAGGAATAGAGGGCAGGTGTAGGAAATGGAAGGGATGCAGAGATAGAGGAATAGCTAGGGGGGAGGGCATAGTGATGCGTTATAGGGGGACTAATGCACAAGTGAATGAGCAGATAACTAGGAATAAAAAAGTACAATGCAATGAAGATGGGAATAATAAAAAACCCTTAAAAATATACTACACAAATGGTCGGAGTATAAGGAATAAGATAGATCTCTTAAGAGCGTTAGCGAGTGAAGAGAATTTTGATATAATTGCGATAACAGAGTCATGGCTTGATTTGGCAGGTAATCACTTTAAACCTGAGGTTGAGATTGAGGGCTTTAACATGTTCCATACAGATAGGAATAGGAAGAGAGGAGGAGGGGTTATTATTTATATTAAAGATAATCTCCAGTGTTGTGTAAACAGTACAATTAAATTAGATGATAACACAGAGTCATTATGGCTAAATGTAAAGGAAGGTAAAAACAAGCTTGTCATAGGATTATTATACAGACCACCAAATCTTAGTAAGGAAGCTTCCAATCTTCTGTGGCAGGAGATAGAACGGGCATGTAGAAGTAAGCATGTGTGTATAATGGGCGATTTTAATTACAGAAATATAGACTGGGAATCTCTTGTGGGTGATCAGGAGGCTGAGGAATTTTTGAATGTTGTCCAAGATAATTTTCTGAGGCAGATTATTAATGAATCCACTCAAGCTAATAATATACTGGATTTAGTTCTGACAAATAGGGAAGAAGTTATTAAGGATACTGAGATTGGCGGAAATTTGGGTAATAGTGACCATTGTGAAATTAGATTCAAGATGAAATGGAATGGTATTGATAGTAGCATGAACAATGTTAAAATTCCTGACTTTAGAAGAGCAAATTATAATGGGCTAAGGACTTACCTGGAGGCAGTTGTACAGAAACCAGGCAATGAAATCAAATCAGGAATAGATTCAATAATATCAATTAGTGGAGACAATAATCACCAGGAGGAAGAGATTACAATTGAAGAGGAGTATGAAAGAATAATTGAGCAATTAATTACAGGTCAGATGATTAACATTCCATATAAGTAGATTAGGACTAAAAATAATGACCCAAAATGGATGACAGATAAAATTAAGCATTATATTGGCATTAAAAAGGGCATTTATAGGAAAATAAAAAATGGAGAGGATCACTTAAGGCAGAGATATAATGAACTAGCAAGAGATGCTAAAAAGTTAATTAGAGTAGCAAGGAGAAATTATGAAATTAAAGTGGCAAATAGGGCAAAGGAAGATCCTAAAAGTTTTTATCAATTATACAAAACTAAGGTTAGAGATTTAGTGAGAATTAGTGAGTGATAGGGACTCAATGGCTGGAATGCTAAATGACTTTTTTCTCTCAGTATTTACACAGGAGGATACTCTAAATATACCCGAGGTGTCAATGATCTTTCGGGGTAATGATGAAGAGAAATTAAAGGATATCTTGATCACAAAGGAGATAGTGACAAAGGAAATTGATAAAATCAAAAGGAGTAAAGCACCCAGTCCTGATGAGGTCTTTCCTAGAATTTTGAAAGAATGTAAGGATGTGTTAAGTGAGCCCCTAGCATGCATCTTTAGAAAATCATTGGAGAGTGGCATTGTGCCAGTGGCATGGAAGAAAGCCAATGTGATACCTATATTTAAGAAAGGGGATAAAACAAATATGTCTAATTACAGACCAGTAAGTTTGACATCAGTGGTAGGGAAAATGATGGAATCTATTATAGCAAGGAATATTAGAAATCACTTGGATAAGCATAAGTTGATAAAAGAATCACAGCATGGCTTTAGTAAGGGTAAATCCTGTCTGACTAATTTGCTGTCTTTTTATAGTAAGGTGTATGAAGCAGCAGATAATGATGAAATCTATGATATTTTATACTTGGACTTTAGTAAGGATTTGATCGAGTGCCACACTTACGGCTTCTGAGCAAAGTTAAAGCACACAGAATCGATGGCAATATATTTAGGTGGATTCAGTCATGGCTTGGTGACAGACAGCAAAGAGTTAGTATAGATGGAGTTAAATCTGAGTGGGGGTGTGTTAGCAGTGGAGTTCTACAAGGATCTGTTTTGGGTCCCTTACTATTCTTAATTTATATCAATGATCTTGACATAGGTATAAGTAGTGACCTGAGTAAATTTGCTGATGATACTAAGCTAGGTAGGGCCATTAGGGCTGATTCTGATGCTGTTGTAATGCAGGAGGAATTGACCATTCTGTCCAATTGGGCCGAGAAATGGCAATTGAAGTTTAACATAGACAAATGTAGTGTACTTAGTATAGGTAGAAATAATCCATTGAATAGTTATAAATTAAATGGGAGAATTTTAGGGAGGACCGATTGTGAGAGGGACTTGGGTATTTTGGTAAGTTCACACCTTCGTCCTAGAAAGCAATGCCTAAATGCTAAGAATAAAGCTAATAGGATATTGGGATTCATTAGGAGGAGTGTAAGCTGAAGTCATTCTAAAACTGTATCTGGCGCTAGTTAGGCCTCATCTAGACTATGCAGTACAATTTTGGTCACCATATTATAGGAAGGATATTGATTTGCTTGAGTCTGTGCAGACAAGGATGACAAAGATAATTGGTGGGCTAAGGAACTTACCTTATGGTGAAAGGCTCAGAAAACTAAATCTACATACATTGGAAAGGAGAAGAGTCAGAGGGGAATTGATTGAAGTCTTCAAATGGGTAAAAGGATATAATAAAGGGGATCTGGGTAAGGTTCTTATACTTAGTGAACATGACAGGACACGTAGCAATGGGTTTAAGCTTGATAAGTATAGGTTTAGGAAGGAGATTGGGAGGAATTGGTTTACAAATCATGTGGTAGATGAATGCAATAGGCTCACTAGACATGTGATAGAAGCCTCCTCTCTGGGTAGTTTTAAGAAGAGATTAGATAAATATATGGATGAAGCTGCTAGATGGGACTGACTTTTTTTATGTACATATGTATATATTTTTCTAAGGAGTGGGGAGATTATATTTTGTGGTTGCATGAATGGACATAATCATCTGGATGCATTTTATGTATATTGTAGATTAGATCTGACGAACTCCTTAAAGGGTGACAATGTTGATGACTTTTCTCTGGTAAGAAATCTTTTGTGTGTTGACTGGAACAGGAGCTGCCAAGTGTAGGCCATGAATGGTCTTTTGCAGTCTCCTTCTTTTCTTATGTTCTTATGGTCACCACATTTTAGACATGATATAAACTTATTAGAGTCAGTACAAAGGAGGGCAACAAAAATATTACCATCCCTGAAGCACCTTGAATATGAAGATAGACTGAGGGTATTAAATATGTTTTCATTTGAAAGAAGGTGTGCGAGGGGAGATATGATTGAGCTTTTCAAAATCTTTTCTGGGATGGATAAATTGGATTTCAGCAAGTTATTTGAGTTAGAAGGTAGTAATAGAACTAGAGGCCACCACTTAAAGATTAAAAAACAGAGGTGCAGACTGGATGTTAGAAAATATTTTTTCATTTTTTCACTAACAGAGTGGTGGATTATTGGAATAGTTTGCCACCTGAGACTGTAAACAGCCCAAGCTTGAATGTTTTCAAGTGCAGATTGGATGATTATATGGAGATGGAGGGTTAATTTCTTACTTTTTGATATGGGGATATGTTTCTTGACTCATTCCTGTGGATGCAGTTTCTTTTTATTGTATTTTTTTGAAGATTTTGATTTTGTTTATGACAGACTCCTATGGAGGCTTTAAATTATATATTGTAGATGCATGGTTGGACATAATCCTATGGATTGTTAAATTGTATATTGTAGATGCATGATCTGACAAAATCCTATGGATGCATTATATGGGTGGGATTTGATGGATACAGATGACCTTTGATAGGCCCTTGTGGCTTTTGATATCCATGAAATTATGTTATGTTACTCAACAACACACAAGGATTATCCCCTCGTCTCATTTTTTTAATGTTGTATAGCCTTCGGGCTAGGGGTATTTCCCGCACTAGATAATTGTAAATATTGTTTACAAAAACTGTAATGAGTTTTGTATTTAGTGTATACATAAATCATATCATATCAAGGCACATATAATGTGAAATTAAACTTATTTCTAAAATGTAACTTTACATAAATTAAATTTTACATAAACAACTAATCAATTTCTACTTCTCAGTCACTCGCTTTTTATGCTTCTGGAATGGGTCAGCACAACTTGTCTGCAAACTTTGATATCTATTCAAAAAGACTTTCTCATGATGATAACAAAGTGAGTCACCTTTGCATTTATATCCAGTTCTTACTTCTAACAATTTAATGCTGTCATTGGATAAGTCTTCCAAAGATAAGACACCTTTTTTCCATGAAAAATTAGTGCTGTGGCAATCCTACTTTAGATAATTTCCAATACTGCATTTGCTAGACTCAGCTTTTGCATCAGCCATCCTGTTAAGCAAATTGGAATTTCAATGCTAACATTGAAGTATCATTACAAGCATCCCTAACTATCAGCCCAATACATTAAAAGCCAAAAATATCAGGTTTCAAATAGAAACCCTGTTATATGGAATTCATGATTTAAAGGGACCCTGCTGTAATGCTGATAGTGTCCTGAATTCAGCATTGTGAAAATGAAGGAAGGAATAATGGAACAAATAAGATATTTAGTATAGCTAGTGTATAAACCTTCCCCTTCAAGCACAAAAAATTTGAAGGGGGTCCTCATGTTTCCACAGAGTCAAAAAGGTTAAAAGGTCAAGGCCATTTTCTAAAAATCATGAAAATTGACTATATTTGAAACACTATTTCTCAGCTGCTATGTATATTCAACTGCTAGAAAAGGTTTTAAATACAATGAAAGACATATATCATCATATCCTATCAGTTATAACTTTTAGTATTGTTTCTAAGTATGAATATTTTGAATCGGAAGTTGGTTCAGATGTGACGATTTGTTCAACATTTCAGTTTTTGCTAGCTTATAACTCTTTGATGGTTAGAGATAGATTGCTTTTATGGAATCTATGGCCCTGATTCTGTAGGACCTGAACTTTTCAGACCTATATCTTTCAAACTGCATATTTTATGAGGCCTCAAAGTCAGCAATTTGGAAAAATCAACTTAGTCTCTAAAAAGCCTCCAAAATTACGTGGGCCATATCTCTGCAACCGTTTGAGGTACAGAGCTATAATTTTGCATGTGAAGTTCTTTTATGACATGTATCAACATATCCCCAAAATGAAGAAAATCCAAGATGGTCACCCTGCAAGTATTTTTGAAATTTGCCTGATTTTGTGCGAAATGAGCCATACTCATTCAGTCCATTTGCACGAGACAACCATTCCATCCCCACATTCAGTCTTGGAAGCACACCTGAAACAACGCTTTTCACTCATCCTTTCAACTAACCTTTTGCACCTCTCTCGTAACTCACATGAACCCACCTTCTTTACATGATTTACTCCCACCCTGCGCAATCACAACTGCATCCCTCTCACACCCAGACACCAGACTATTATACTTCTCAGACACATTATTTACACCGGCACCTGGCAAACACTCTCTCTCCCTTCCATTTGCTTACACTCAACTTCCTATCTAAATATCTAATCTGAGAGTCACCCATCACAAGCACCTCAGTCGTCCTCCTAGCCCCCCTAGGCCTAGCATTACCCTCCCTCCTGTTCTCATTCAAACTACCACTTATTTCACTTTCTGCCACAACCACATCAGACAAATCACTTTCAACCTCTTCCTCCTCAGGGCATCGAATCTGTTAGTCAACCTAACATGTTCCATGTCCCTCTTACTCGCAAACCTAACCTATCTATTCTATCCATATTCACCCACCATTCATCTTCACTCACATCAGTCACTTCTTTCTCTCTAGTCCCTAGTCTAGGCCTATCTTCCACCCTCCTGGTCCTAGCTACATTCTTCATGCGTACACTCGCAACTCTTCTCACTTCATTCACCAACTCACTGAATCTTGCGCACTCATCACGCAACTGACTCACCTCCTTTATCAGAGCCACATTTGCACTAGTTACATAACAAACCGGGCATTCAAATACATTTGCTCTTCTTTCAACACCACAAAAATCACAAACTACATACACACAGCTTACATCAAAAGGCATACTCACATCATCCAAAGCAACAGCCATACTGAGAAACTTTTCAAAATATAATTAAAAATTCCTTTAGTATTATGTCTAATACTCAAAGCAAACTATTTCCCTGAACTTAAATATATTACACCGAAACGTCAAAAATGAAAAAACGTCACTGAATAGAGAGCTCGCTGAGAACACATCCGATCGCTACATCAAGCTTGTATTCAAGGTGCTTTAGGGAAGGTATTATTTTTATTACCCTCCTTTGTACTGACAAGCAAGTGGATGTCATGTCTAAAATGTTGTGACCATGCTTGTATACAGTACTCTAAATGTGGCCTAACATAAGAGTTGTAGAATTTAAGGATAACCTCCTGTTAATGTATCCTAGCACCCTATTTGCTCTATTTTTTGCCTCAATACACTGCTTTGAAAACTTCATTAACATAACATAACATAACATAACATAATTTAACGGATGACAAAAGCCACAAGGGCCTATCAAAGGTCATCCGTATCCATCAAATCCCACCCATAAAATGCATCCATAGGATTTTGTCAGATCATGCAGCTACAATATACAATTTAACAATCCATAGGAATGTCCAACCATGCATCTACAATATATAATTTAAAGCCTCCATAGGAGTCTGTCAAAAACAAAATCAAAATCCCCCAAAATATACAATAAAAAGAAACTGCATCCACAGGAATGAGTCAAGAAACATATCCACATACCAAAAAGTAAGAAATTAACCCTCCATCCCCATATAATCATCCAATCTGCGCTTGAAAACATTCAAGTTTGGGCTGTCTACAGTCTCAGGTGGCAAACTATTCCAATAATCCACCACTCTGTTAGTGAAAAAATATTTTCTAACATCCAGTCTGCACCTCTGTTTTTTAATCTTTAAGTGGTGGCCTCTAGTTCTATTACTACCTTCTAACTCAAATAACTTGCTGAAATCTAATTTATCCATCCCAGAAAAGATTTTAAAAAGCTCAATCATATCTCCCCTCACACACCTTCTTTCAAATGAAAACATATTTAATACCCTCAGTCTATCTTCATATTGAAGGTGCTTCAGGGATGGTATTATTTTTGTTGCCCTCCTTTGTACTGACTCTAATAAGTTTATATCATGTCTAAAATGTGGTGACCATGCCTGTATACAGTACTCTAAATGTGGCCTGACATAAGAGTTGTATAGTTTAAGGATGACCTCCTTACTCTTGTAGCTAACGTTTCTTTTAATGTAACCTAGCACCCTATTTGCTCTATTTTTTGCCTCAATACACTGCTTTGAAAATTTCAGTGACCTATCTACTACCACTCCTAAGTCTTTCTCATCTTCAACTGAATTAAGCCAATATCCATCCATCTCATAGCTAAATTCCCTATTATCTCTCCCCATGTTAATAACTTCATTATAACCCCACTTCATTATATCTACTACTATGTGGATGACCTTTGATAGGCCCTTGTGGCATTTGTCATCTGTGAAATTATGTTATGTTATCCTCAACTAAATTCAGCCAATGCCCATCCATTTCATAGCTAAATTCCCTATTATCCCTTCCCATGTTAAGAACCTTGGATTTTTTAAGGTTAAAAGTCATTTGCCACTTCTGAGCCCAAGTTAATATCTTATTTAAGTCTCTGCATTTTAAAGCTACCCTCCAATTCTTTGACTACAGCTGCCAATTTAGTGTCATCAACAAAAATTGACACTTTGCTATTTACAGCCTCCCCAAGATCATTTATATAAACTATAATAAAGGGCCTAGAACAGATCCCTGAGGTATACCACTGATATCGTCCATCCCACTGTGACCTCACCCCATTCAGCACAACTCTCTGTTTCTTGACTTTCAGTCATTCAGTTATCTAATTCAAAACTCTTACCACATATCCAATGGATTTTTAATTTGTGAACTAGTCTCCTATGTGGAACCTTATCAAAAGCTTTGCTAAAATCTAGTAAATTACATCAACATTCTCTCCCTTATCTAATTGTTTAGTAACATAATCCATAAAATCCAGTAAATTTGTTAAACTCGATCTACCTCTTCTAGGTAGGAAAGAGATGGCACAGATGATAAGCCTAGTTATGGAGGAATCTGCAGTGTCTGGTCTAAACATCAACAAACAATATCCAATGTTACTTGTTACTTGTCATTGTTTTCTAGGTCTCATTCTACTCAGGGGCACTCTATGGGACCTCTTATTCATTTCTTCACTCTTTGAATTTTATAGTCCAGCATATTGGGTTTAAATATCAAAATCTCTAGTAACAGTTTGATCATCAAGGTCATAGCTTTCAGAAAACAAAAGACTTTAGTCTAGCCTTGAAGGTTTTCATATTGCGTATGCTTCTTATTTCAAGGGGAAGGCTATTGTAGAGCCTCAGAGCCGCAGATTTGAAAGCACGACATCCAATATTTGAAGTATATCTTGGTATGGACAGTATTGCACCATTTGTAGCATTATATCTTGTATTGATGCCTTCAGATGGTTGCATCACTTGTAATAGTTTTGTAATTGTTCTCAATGCATGATTATAAATATGAAAGAACCCAAGCCAGAAAAGATCAATGATATAGAAGTGGTTAAAAAAATTAGATATCTAGGAATTATAATTATAGGAAATAGAAAATATATGAAAAAACATAAAGAAAATAAAATTGAAAAAGCAAGGAAAATGTCAAACATGCCATTCTTTGTGATGGAGAGATTGTGCAACAAATCCTAATAGGAAAAATATATTAGAAGAGTGTAGTGCTAAAAGGCATACTCATAGGAGGGGCAGTGGTGGAATGGAACAAAATTGGACTGGAAAAACTACAAAAAATAGAAAATAAAGTATGGAGACATGTGCTGGATGCTCCAAATTACGCTGCAGTGGATGCATTAAGAGGAGAAATAGGAAGTGCCACAATGGAAGAAAGAGATAGTTTAGTTTAAGGGAAAACAAGGTGGCAGCCACCTAATCCTAAGGGATTCTTAATGGCAACACTGTTAAAACAGGGTCGCCCCCCAAAAAGTCAGAAGAAGCATGGGAGACACTCAATAAAAATGGGGGAAAGCAAAGGATTAGAAAAAAACAGTGCAATACACAGAGACGCACACTTAAATTACAGGCATACAGCACACATTCTAAAAACAAGGGTTGCTGGGGGCAATAAACAAATGACATCCGCCAGCTGCAGGGGAGGGCACAGGATAAAAGATAAAACAATAAACCTAAACACAAAAATGTAAAGAATTTATAAAAGGGATAAAATGCCACTTTGTGATAGAAATGTAAGAAGGGAGGACAACCGAAGGGAGTTCTTTGATAAAATAAAGCGAAGTCAAGCAGGGAAGGCAATGCCAGAAAAGGTAGAGAAGCAAGGCTGGGACAAACTACTAAAATGCGAGCCAAAGACAGCTCACCACCGCAAAAGGGACAACCAGGGGCAACTCAGCTTCCACCCGAAACTGAATAGCCATAGGTGAGTCGCACGTGCCCAATTTGCAACCGGCAAAGAGTAACCTCCCAAGACCAGAGTCGCTGAGAGCTAGAGGACCAGGAACAGACAACGCATTTAATAAGGGACAACTTAGAAGAGGGGAACGAATCCCAATCTCTGCCACAAACAAAAGACATACACCCTGATTACGGGGTAGGAATCCCTAAAGGGCAGAGGGGCTACATCTGGCACCTCAAGGGCAGCCAAGCGGGCCCGCTACCTCGTCCGAGACCTCAATGTGAGCTGGAGCTCAATAGAATGTCATCCTATAATGGGAAGCATTTCTGTCATCCTATAATGGGAAGCATTTCTAACCAGCCAGGAATGAATCCGTAAAACCAAAGGGTGGGTGGATGTAAAAGAACGAACTGCCTCAAAAGCAGGCTGGGAATCGCTAAAAACAATAAAATCTGAAGAATTGATGGATAAAATCAAATTAAGAGCCAAAAGAATGGTAGTCAAATCTGCGGTAAAAACAGATAATACAGGATGGAGGGAGGACTAAAGAGACTCCATTGAGGACACTATGGCTGCCCCATCACTGAGGTTGACTTCAAGCCATCAGTATAGATGGAGCGCTGATGCGTATGAAAACATGCATGTTCAAGAAACAGGCACTTTAATAGACGAGGTTCAGTAGACCCTTTCTCAAAATGACTAAAGCATTACAGACCTCACAAGGGTGAATGCTCTAATGCGGAGACTGCAGGGAATGGGAGGGCCAACACCCTGTGAACACCCAAGGAGGCGAGATGGTCCCCAACCCGGAGCCCCAGAGGCCAGGGTAGAGATGACCGCCGATCAAAAGATGCCAAAGAGGATGGGGCATAAAGGCACTCATGGACAAGGGAGGAAGGGTACAGCTGAACACGAAACAGGGATCGTAAGCACACCTGCAGCCAGTGATATCGCAAGGGAAGTACAAAGAGGTAGGGATAAGTGAGGTGCGAAAGGCTCCACTACTAAGACGGGCCCCAAGTGAACGAACAGAGTCGAGTCTCTTCAAGGCTGAGGGAGATGCTCAAGAGTACACCTGGCAACTGTAGTCTAGCCAGGATTGAACCAGTGTTGAATAAAGTGACCACAAGGTGTGCCTATCACCACCCCGAGTGGTGTGGGATAAAACCTTAAGCAAATCCATAGCCTTCGAACAAGACACCCTCAAGCTACGCAAATGGGGCACCCAAATGAGATTGCTATTAAGCGTTAAAAATGGGGACATACTCAATCACCATGCTCTCCAAGAAAGGGGGGGGGGACCAATGACTCCATGATCCCGATAAAAATGCATGGCCTTTGTTTTGGTGACCAAAAAACGGAAATCCTTTGAGACAGTTTGACCCGACACAACATCAATTGCCAGCTGTAATCGACGGGCAGCAGAAGGCAAGCAGGGAGCTGATCAAAACAATGCCAAGTCATCCATGAAGAGGGAAGCCAAAACCCCCTTCAAAAGAGTAGACATTCTAGCGGGTCAAAAATCTATACTCTAATCCCAATCATTCCAACCTGCTTCCTTCACTAATTCAGATGTGAGAAATCAAAGGAGAATGAAATGGATTGTATATACAGTCCTTTATTTACAAGAAAAATATGGGGTAAATATTTATAAGATATATCATTATATTTAAAACAAACGATGTTAAATGTTTTTTCCGAAAGACCACTCTAGTAAATTATAGATATTACCTGCAAATTTGTAAAGAGTGGTGGAGACAGTTGTGCGTCCTGTTGGGACAGAAGAGCTGTTTTTTTGTATCCTCGAAGGTGCGACCAGATCATTATATATTGTCTCAACCTCAGAGGCACCAGCTTTCTTTTTTTTGTAAGACGTCTCGGAGGCGCCAGCCTTGTTAGTCCTCTGAAAGTTATAAATAGTCGAGTGGCAGCTGGCAGGACTCCCTCCTCCCCCCCAGCTCGGGGTACTACGTGAGGCCTTTTTTGCATTTACTGATTTTGTTTGCGCATTTATCTTTTTTTTTGTTTCTTATCTCTTGGTTGGGTTATAGGCCTGTGATTGGATATTGAAATTGCAAATTGATCAAGCCCATTTTTTTTGTTGTGTAAATAAGTAAGAGATCTTTATTGTCAATATTTACCCCATATTTTTGGTAAGTAAAGGACTGTATATACAATCCATTTCATTCTCCTTCGATTTCTCATGTCTGTATTAGTGTAGGAAGCAGGTTAGAACAATTGGGATTAGAGCATAGATTTTTCGTCCCGCTACCACACCGGACTATTAATGGCAACGGCGAAACATGTTACACTCAAAACACACACTTGGGAAACACCCTCCTCTTGAATCTGCAAGCCTGAGAAAGCATTCCCAATACGGACCTTAAAATTATAGGCTGCTAAAAATTCTTGAATAAAATAAACATTAAAAAGCCCCTCATATAACTGATGTAAAACACCATATCTCTGGGTGGTATCGTAGGCCTTCTGAATGTCGAAGAACACCACTGACAACTGATGCCTGGAGAAAGCCCATAAAATGAAGTCTTCCAAACTAATGATGTGGTTAAGAGTACTACGCCTGCTGCAAAAACTGCACTGAAATGAAGAGAGGAGTGAGTTGGACTCCAAAAACCAAGTGAGGCAAACTTGAACCATCTTCTCAAATAACTTACTAAGTCAACTCATAAGAGCAATCAGGCGATAGTGAATGGGGTCCAAACTGTCCCTATCGGGCTTGAGAAAGGGTAGAACAACCCGCCCATGCAATGATCTCAGATAGATTTCTATGACCCAATCATCACAGGGAGAGGTGGAGCCACAGTAAGACAATGCATCCAGCAGCTCATAGACGGAAAAGAGAGCATTATAAGAGTAGGTGGTGCACATGGTAAAATCTAAAAGGCAAGACTCTATGGCGACCTTATGATTGATAATAGCTACCAGCGCTACTCACTGAAGCAAAATGGTCAGCCAGAGCTTTGCTAACCAAGCGGCCATCAGACACAAGTGAGCCTCCGATGTCCAGAGTGTGGATGGCATGACCAGCGTAGCAACCACAGATCTTATTGACCGGCTTCCAAACCCAAGTCATCAGTATGAATGAAGAAATGGAAGATATGTACTAGCGCCAAGACTCACGGTGGGCATGATGGAGGTTCCTTTGGTAGATGGCACTGTAGTGGGCCGAAAATCTATCCTCTAACCTCAATCGATCCAACCCGCTTCTTACACTAATTTGGACGTGAGAAATTGAGGGATAAATGAAATGGATTAGATATACAGTCCTTAATTTACAAAAGGAATGGGGTAAAAATACTTGATCTCGTTACTTAGATTAGAAAAGCCAATCTTACTTATGAATGCTAGCAAAAAGATATAACAAAATAATTTATCCTATTACCAAACAAAATCCTATATCTAAACAACTAAATGAACAATACAAAAGAGGCCTATTAAGCACACTGATTCTGAACCCATTCAAAATTGTACAAGGAGGCCTAGTAACCACACTTGTACTTAATAATATAACAAAGGCCTCACGTTTTACCCCTGTAGGGGGAAGTCCTACCAGCTGCCACTTGAGTGTTCACAAAAAGGGCTGGGGCCTCCGAGCTTGATATAATATTATATTGCGATCCGGTCGCGTATTGAGTCTATATAGAAGCCCTCTTCCTTCCAAATGGGACATACAATAACTTCAATTTGTACTATCCAAAATTGTACAATGCCAGCCACTCTTTACAAAAGGAAGGTAATATTTATCTATTGAAATTTAATAGAGTGGAGGTGAAAAATAACAAAAGTAATTATCTGAGGAAGAGGAAAAAAAAACATTTTAGACAAAACATGAAACCAAATAAATATATTATATATACCCCCTCCCCCCCAAAAAATCTCTCCATTCACACACATTCTTACAGAGGGAGGGAGAGGGTATTTGGGAAGGGGTGGGAGAATGGCCCTTCACACACACACTCACATTTGCTCCGCCACAGCACGAGCCCGGTTCCAATCGACCCTATTTGAGATGGTTGGGTTTTGCCTATAAAGGGAATTGGTCAAACTGATAGGCAGAAATAGCCAATGCGTAATCTTTTGACCACCAGGGGATGGTGGAGCACCCTGCAACCAGGCACCTCTGCAGAACAAATATACCTAGTGTCCCTAAGCAGATCCATTATTTAAGTTTCCAGAAATGGGAACTATAAATAAATTGTGCAGACGAAAATTCTTATTACTTGTTAAACAATATTTCCCTCATTGAATGTAGATTCATATTTGTAAATGATAAATCAATACAATTTTTTTTTCCCCTATTAAGGATCAAACACCTGATTGTTTGTGCAGTGGTGTTGTCTACAAATTTATTTGTCCAGTTGTTCCTTGGCTTCATATATCGACAGCACTGTGCGATCATTGGGGGCTCATTATTCTTTGCATATGGAAATTAACCATCGAACAAGGTCTGTTCTTTCAACAAAAGAACATTCACCTGTAAGAGACCACATAATAAATTGTAAAATATCAATAACAATAAATGTCAACCACACTCAGGATCGCAGAATCAATATATATTAAATCCTTAAAACCTACTTTTAATTCAGATAATTCGTCAGTTCCTTTTCATGTTCTGTAAAAACCACAACCTACCAAACCATAGTCAATAATATTGTTCAAATATTCATCAGTCTGAAATATTTCACCGCTTAGTATTAAGGTGTGTTCTTCACTATAGTTAACAAAAAACCTTTTGTATATCATAACTTTGCAGTATTATTTATTTAAATTGCATAGAGTGAATTAAGCATTCACCCTAATTTCCATAGTTCCAAGAGGAACCATGTACCAGCCACACAGCGACAAGCCTGCCTACAATTGCTGCTCATATGGCCAAACTGGTGGCAATTATAACAACGTGTGGGGAGCTTGACATAGCGGGACACAGGGACACAAAGATAACCATCACAAACGAACTGGGGCAGATCTTGATGCTCAAAGGTAATGATGAGCATACTTGTATTAACCTTAGAAACCCTATAAACATCCGTAACCCTCTGGGATGAAAGTTTATCCTTTAGTCTTGAAGCATCATATTGCAATAATTCGTTGGAGTGAATCACTCCCTTAAAAAAATTAATGCAAGGGGGGAGGCCCCCCGAAACCGGGACCCCTGAAAGGGAGGACAAATCCTGGATGGCACCACACTGCTCTCGTGAAGATACCTCAACAACTAAATTGTCACTACAATGGGTCCACATACGGCGGGGCATGCCACAGCAGGACTCAAACTCCTCATTCGAATCAAATGCGTCCAATTTAGAAAGTGGAGATCCGGAACTGGAATTCAGCAACAGGAAAAGAGGATAATCAAAATCAGGATCTATCTTTTCTGTGAAGGGATCTAACAAGCGCAGAAAAGAGAACTTATTGACAGGTGTACTACAAGAACCAAATTATTTTTATTATTATCCATATAAAGTAGAGTTTAAAAGGAGGTGCGAATTGATGCAGCGCAGTCACTGTCTACTGTCGTGACACCTACTCAGAGTGCCGGCCCAGTGAGGAGGTTAAGCCCATCGACCCCTGACCCAACTATCATTTTAAAAATGGTCGGCCATCCTCAGAAATTTACTGGTTGGGAAAGCAAAGACTCCCCAAGAGTGCCACTCCAGCTCAGGCACCGACCAGTCAACATAGGCAGGACCCAGCCATGGGGTCGCGCCCTCTGAAGGACAGCTCTGATACACCGAGATTGACAAACAAACGTAGATGGAAGGATGGGGTAGGGTGAAAGATAATTAGTACAGAAGATGAAGTAGGGGTTAGCAGAAGGAGAAGAAGAATGCCAAACTGAGGCCGGATGGGGCGCTGAGTTCCATCAGTATTGTAGTGGGCCAAAAAATTTAGACTAACCCTAATCGATCCAACCCGCTTCCTACACTAATCAGGACGTGAGAAATCGAAGGAGAATGAAACGGATTGTATGTACAGTCCTTTACTAACAAAAAATACAATAATAATTACAAAAGAAAATTGAATTTTCTTATAAGAACTCAATGAAAAAAATGTGCACACACCACAAACAAGGCCAAAAAACAAGATAAAAAACTACGACGGACAAAGAGGAAAAAAAAAAAAATACAATAACACCAATCGGTACTGAGTCAAACAATGTACGCTCAAAAAAATGAAAAGAAAAACTGAGCGGTACAAGATAGTTCAATCAACACCATATGATGCTTTTAAAACAAAAAGTGGGTGCAGGGGTATCACTCGCGAGTTAGGACAAGGCTGTATAGTTCTTGGTTCACGTGGAGGGCTGGTGAAACCAGGTGCGGTCGGGTTTCCAATGAGAGGTCGTGTAAACCCTCCTATCAGGGTTGGGGTAGAAACCCTCTAGGCCTCTTTCCAACTTCTGCTAGAAGTCTGTTGTCCCACTGTTGCGTCCACACGGTTACCACTCTATGCTCGAAGTCAGTAAATCTGCTTTAATCAGACAATACTCTTCCTCGCTAGCGTTCTTTTGAAATGTATATAAATATTATGCTTTCAATCTATTTTTACATCTAACTCTTTTCTCTGAAAAGAGAAAACAAACCAATAAAAACAAAACAAAATTTAAATGCCAGTTATTCACACACAACGCTCACACGGAGGGAAGGAGAGGGTATTGGGAAAGGGGTGGGAGAATGGCCCTTTACACACACACTCACATTCGCTCCACCACAGCATGACGGCCAGTAGAGCGAATCACCATTCACCTTACAGGGTAAAAAAGAGATATGAATATAAAATTAAACTATATATAACATGTGATGAAAGGAAACAGTGATTTACTAAAAGAAATATTGGAGATGAAAGAAAATAATAAAGGAAATCAATGCCTAAGTACAGTAAGAGGATATATGAAAGAACTGAATCAGTTGAAGGAAGAAAGTATAAAGGAGAGAGTAAGGAAATTGGGAGAAGAGAGATGGAGCCTAATTATGGAGAGGAAATCAACACTGAGTACATATTTTATGAATAAGAAAGTAATCAAGGAGGAAAATATATATGACAACTCATTTAAGTCCAAGAAGGTGTAGATAGTATTGCAGTAGCTCTTGAGAGGATATATACTAGATCACTAGAGTTTGGAGAAATACCTAATGATTGGAAATTAGCAATTGTAGTGCCAATTTTTGAAAATGGAAGTAAAGAGGACCTGAATAATTTAGGCTAAGCTTAACTTCTATCATTTGTAACATCCTTGAGAAGATAGTTAAGGAGGGGATTTCTGACCATCTAGAGTGTGGTAGGTTAATAAATGATGCTCAGCATGGGTTTAGAAGAGGTAGATCGTGTTTAACAAATTTACTGGATTTTATAGATTGTGTTACAAAACAATTAGATAAGGGAGAGAATGTTGATGTAATTTATTTAGATTTTAGCAAAGCTTTTGATAAGGTTCCACATATGAGACTAGTTCACAAATTAAAAATGCATGGGATATGTGGTAAAGTTTTGAATTGGATTACTAAATGGCTGAAAGACAGGAAACAGATAATGGTGCTGAATGGGGTGAGGTCACAGTGGAGGGGCGTTATCAGTGGCGTACCTCAGGGATCCGTTTTAGGCCCTTTATTATTCATAGTTTATATAAATGATCTTGGGGAGGCTGTAAATAGCAAAGTGTCAATTTTTGCTGATGCCACTAAATGGGCAGATGTCATCACAGAAGTTTAGGGTACCTTTAAAGTGCATTGTGAATTAAATAAGTTATTAGCTTGGGCTCAGAAGTGGCAAATGACTTTTTAACCTTAAAAAATGCAAAGTTCTTAACATGGAAAGTGATAATAGGGAATTTAGCTATGAAATGGATGGGCATTGGCTGAATTCAGTGAGGATGAGAAGGACTTAGGCGTAGTAGTAGATAGGTCACTGAAGTTTGCCAAGTAATGTATTGAGGCAAAAAATAGAGCAAATTGGGTGCTTGGATACATTAAGAGGAATGTTAGCTACAAGTGTAAAGATGTTATCCTTAAACTCTACAACTTGTATGTTAGGCCACATTTAGAGTACTGTATACAAGCATGGTCATCACATTTTAGACATGACATCAACCTGCTAGAGTCAGTACAACGGAGGGCAACAAAAATAATACCTTCCTTCATTTGAAAGAAGAGGTGTGAGGGGAGATATGATTGAGCTTTTTAACATCTCTTCTGGGATGGATAAGTTTGATTTTAGCAAGTTATTTAGGTTGGAAGGTAGTAATAGGACTAGGGGTCACCACTTAAAAATTAAAAAACAGAGGTGCATGTTGGATGTTAGAAAATAGTTTGCTATCTGAGACAGTAGATAGTCCAAACTTGATTGTTTTCAAACTTAGATTATATGGGGATGGAGGCTTAACTTGGGGGGAGGGGGGTGTATTCTGGACTCATTGTATATTATAATTGATTTGGATTTTGACAAGTCTGGATAATGATGCTTTTTGTTCTTGACACATTCCTGTGGATGGTTTTAATTGTATATTGTAGATGCATGATCAGACACAATCCTATGGATGCATTTTGTGGGTGGGTTTTTACAGATGTGGATGACCTTTGATTGGCGTTTGTGGCTTTTGTCATTCGTGAAATTGTTATGTTATGTTATGCAGCTAAATTCGATTAAGAGGTTTACAGGAGAGGAGAAAAGTGTGACCTTTGCAACTGAGGAGAGCAAGAGATATTACGACACTTCTTACTAAATTGTGAAGGACTAATAGACAGACATAGAAAGTATACTATTATAGGGGACACTGCATTGGAAAAAGTACTTTTGTTCAACCCAACAAACATTATATTATATTGAGTGTATGGCTGGATATTGAAGGAATTGTCCATTATGAACTGTTAGACAATAATCAAACAATTAATCTCTACTGCAATCAACTGCATTGTTTGAAAGCTACTTAGGCTTAAAGGTGACCCTCTTTAGTCGACAGAAGGTGTCATCCTCATTCACGATAATGCCCATTGGGAAATATTGCTTCAACCTCCATATTGTCTTCACCTTACTCTTTCCATTTATCACTAGTTTTTGGTAATACTGAACCATTTGAAAGGTCTTAGGTTGACATCAAGAGAAGAGTTTGAAAATAAGTTGCATTCATATTTTACATCAAAACCTAAAAGTCTTACAAGTTTGGCATTTATAAGCTTGTTGACAGATGAAATGAGGTCTAGGAGACAATGGAGGTTGTTTATCATTACATATTTCCGTAGTTATAATTTTTAATATATAATCTAAAATATGACCTTACTTTCGTTCTAACTTGATAACTTTGTTACTATTAATTGGACCTACTTTTTCAGGTTTTAAGATAAGGTTGCTTTGTATTTTTATAAAGAAACTTTATAAACTCAGAATATAAAAATTAAAACTCAAGCTAATAGTTCAAATGCATTCCTATAATGTCAAGGCTCTCTCGAAGTAGAAATCAGACATCCGTTACTGATTTTTTTTCAAGGTCTGCAATTAGCAGCAATTCAAGTAAAATACAATTTCCACCTCATTTTCCCAAACAAAAGCCAGTTGCAACTGTGTAAGTTATATTACTGAGTTTCAAAATTTCTATATTTTTATATGTATTGAGATGTTAAAATATTTATATATATTTTTAGTGTTTTTTTTTCACCTATTTTAATATCTTATATAGCTGTTATTGCTCGAATCTGATGAGGAATCTTTTTAAATTTTTGAGCTCTTGTTTAAAAGGATCAACCCATAGCCCATTACCTATTATTCCTTAGGAATTATCTTTACATCTTAAAAAGGTGATATGGGTTTGTTCTAGACTTTTACACCTTGTTCATTGCACCACTTGTCCCTTTTCAGTGATGAGTGAAGCACTCCTTTGGTAGTATTACTGCTAAAGGTGGCTATACTCCCTTGACATGTAATGATTGCCCCCTCCCTGACGGGCAGGGCAACAAAATGCAGTATTCTAGGTAACTCATTCTGTACCACTTCCCTCGCTTAGGACCAGCCCATGTTTTTACATGTCTTATTATCAATTATCAAATCTTTGAGAATTTCAGTATCCAGTGAGAGGATTCTCCCCATTTGAAAAGCCTTGGGTAGCAAAATTAATTATATTTCCAATTTTCTAACCTTTTATTGTAGCAATCAAAGAGTTTTGAATTGAACCAGATTTTCACAGTTTTTCACCTTTTAATTGATAAAAATCAATCTACTTTGGTACTATTCTTCAAATTGGAAAATAAGAGTCAAAGGGTACGGTAAACTAGGCTGTAAGGTGGATGTGGCATCAATTACCATATAAAGGCTTGCACTTTTGATCTCACAAGTCTTGATTACTGGGTTGGAGCTTTATTACAATGTCTTTAAATTGGACCTACTCGCAGGACCCACCTGAATATGATGGAACGCTCCCTTACGCCTTACTGCAACAACTGCATTGTTCCCGGACTGTTTGGCACATTCTGGCTGAATGTCCCAGTCTGGATGATCACACAAGTTACTGTTCTGGTACCAGGATGATGGAGGTCGCTATGATTGTCCCTTGTACTCAGGATGGATTTGAATCTCTTTGGTGTTGGTCTCATGCTCCTATGCCATGGGGAGGCTGCCCGCCTCTCCCTGAGGCCAGAGCAATCTTCCTCTTCTTTTATTTTGTTTATACTTTGTTTTTAATCTAGCCTATCATTAAGTTACAAAGTGATTGAGAGGGGGGGGGGGCATTGTTCCACTTACCAGGGTGTTCAATGAGTTCTTGGTCTAACATACAAGGAGGAGAGACAGGAGCTCCCCCACAGCTAAATTACGTTCATACATGTTCCAACAGATAATGCATGGGCTGGCATCCTCCCAGCGCATTTTGTTCAGTTCAATGGTGGCTTTTCCTGAGTGAGGATGGCGCCTTCCAACAAAATGAGTGATGTTGAACGGCGGGCTGTGATAGTTTTCCGTCATTCAAGGGAAAACGCCACAGTTGATTCATGAGGAGTGAAGACAACTCTAGAGGATAGTGCTCTATCTTATTCCACTGTCAAACTTTGGGTTGCTCTCTTCAAGCAGGGCTGAGACTCGTGTGAGGATGACCCTCAAAGTGGTGGTCCAGCAACTGCAGTCACCAGGGACACTGTTGCCATTGTGGAGAGCATGGTCTTGGATAATTGCTGAATCTCAGTGCAATACATTGCTTCTCAACTGGGGATAAGTATTGAATCCATTGTTACCATCTTGCATGATCACCTCAACCTTTCCAAGATGTCTGCCTGATGGGTCCCAAGAATGCTGATGCCTGAGCAGAAGAAGAACCGGATAATGACTTCAATGGAGATTTTGACCATCATGAGAGTGTGGATCTGGAAGGATTCATGGCCCTGAATCGTAACCCAGGATGAAACATGGTTTCTCGCTTTGATTCGGAAACCAAAGCCAAATTAAAGCCCAAAATTAGTGCAGAAGAAATAAAAGGAAAGCATGAAGAATGACCATAGACAAAATGTTAAGTAAATTAAACCATCTGCCTTCTCAATCATATATGAAATCCTTACCAGATAATTAAAATTACATAAAGATCAGAATGTCACTCATTGGCAAGCCTAAATATACTAAGGTGGCAGATAGTATTGTGCCTTTGGCACCAATCAATGAACAGAGCCTTCTTTTGTGACCCAAACAGACCTAGGCCATCCATTCCATGTCAGAGGTGTGTAGATATAAATACCCTTTCATTCGATCCCATGACAAAAAGGGACTAGGAAAGGCAGCAGTGTTGTGATTGGTTATGTGTGTGATGATGCATCCACTCTCACTGGGATTGAACCTTGTACTTAGGTGGCAAGAGTCCAATGCCTCATTGGCTGATAGAACAATCCTTGCTCTTCCTTCTTGAAAGAAGTGGAGTGATGAGAGACCATATTGCTATGAATTAAGAGTCTCTTATGGCAGTATTAACTAATGAGATGTTAGCTATTTAATAATAGTTCTACCATTTTTCCTTTTCAGCCCACCGCAAACCCCACAAGTCTCCAAATCCCCATTAATATGTCAAATTGAAGATGATGATGACTTTGTTGATTTTGATCTGGAATCTGCAATTAAAGGTTAGACTGACCTCTATTGTTGAGCATTAATACTAAAACTATACATTTGTGGATAACCAGGGATTGTTTCAGTTTTAGATATGCTGTGGATTCTGCTTAAAATGTCCAGTGGTTATTAGGATCAGTTTTGCAATAATCAGAATAACCAATTCATATCTATCAGTTTTGTTAATAGAACCAGCCAGATATTGGGACTAAAATCAGTTTTCCTCCCTTCCCCCTGCATGGTTTAATGATAAACCTTCAAAATACTTGATTAAGGTAGGCTTCAGTGACATGGGTCTTCATGCTGAATGCTGGTAGTCATCTACTCGCGACTGTGATCAGTTCTGACAGACCAGTCTCATAAGTCAACCTATGTTATAATTACCTTAGATATATTATGCAGTTTAATATTATAATCATCTTTATCATATTTTATGAACATTTTTTTCTCATTATTATAAGCATTGTATCACCACTGTCTTAGTAATCATCTTTCTGTGTTTGATCTTCCATCCAAATATATTTTAATTTTTCCATTTCATGGATGAGTCCACTACATCGCTTTGTATGATGGCCAATTGCACTAATGCAGAACCTTTTAAGTGTTACAAATCCTTTCTTTCTCCTTCAAATCATTGATACAGAGTGTGCTAACTTCAAATCATGTGTGATTACATTCACTTTCTTCCCCCCTCAACTATTTCTCATTGGACATTTTCACCTGTGTGTGTGACAGAGTGAGAGACAGGCATGCAACCAGCCGGCAGCTGCTCACTGCCCTCCTTCCTTGTCCTTTCCACTGGAGCCCAAATGTCTACATCTCTTAACTCCAATTCTTGCCCTTGAGAAGACCTTTAAGGGCGATTCATTTCCTTTATGGTGAGATGAGCACTTACCCTCCAAGTTGGCCCAAAACTGTCACACGGAAGTGGTTGTAAATTTGGTTGGGTCGCATAGGTCATAAATCGACGACTACCTGTATATAAAAGGAATTTTATTGCCAACTTTGCTGTTGCGTTTTAATTCCTATTGCCCTTGCCCTATAAAAGGGTGCTCATTTAGACTGTTATACCCGGCATCTGGAGGGGCTGCATGTCATCCCATCCCTGGGTCTCTGTATAATCTCAAACTAATTTTGGAGAACCTGAGCTTTACTCCTCTGAGACCTCTCCACCACTCTCTATCCAAAGCCTTCTCACCTATCTCCTCTGCAGTGCAGGTGCAGCATGGGAAACAGTAATATGGCTGTTATTTGGAGGCTTTAATGTCCTCCCTTCCCCAACACCTGAAGCACTGTTTAGGAAGTGATAGTAACTACTAATACAGCCAAAGCCAAGAAACGCTAGGGCCCTCACTCTCACAGCTCCTCAAATACACCTCTCCTAAATCTCTTGAGTCTCCTTCCATCCTCCTTTTTTACTTTTATGGACCTGACCATTCACTTTATTTCATGCAGCGTCTGAAGAAAGGCTTTGGAACCTCTAACACTTATAGGTTGCAAGAGACCCAGAAATAGTCACTTGCATTCCATGCCAACCCCAGATATCACATTCTGCATCACCACTCTACAAATTGCAGGATATCATACGTAACCTTGCATCAGACCAAAGGCCTATCCCCTTACCATCAAACTCACTCGCCCCATAAATCACACATTCAAGCAAACTTACACAAACTACAAGAAAGTGAACTGAGCTAACTACACTCAGTATATATAAGAAAAACACATTTAACTTATCCAACTTCCGAGTATTAGATAATGGCTTCAAGCACATCACCCAAACCATAACAAAAACAAGCTTAATGCAGAACCCACAAGGCTGCAGAACATGATACACCCCAAGCTTCATCCCATAAGTAGCAGACCTCATAAAACAACAAAACACCTACCCAAGAAATTACCCCCCAAATCAACAACTTTCCATTCATATTTGACATCTTATTAACTCCCAGAAAATGGACAACTTTAAACTATTGAAAGCATGAACAACAATATCAACACAACAAAACTCTGGCATACAATCAAATCATTTAACAAACAACAAAATCCATTATGGCAAAGAACACTAACACCATTATGAAACACTACTCCTAAATCAGCCTCAAACCTATAGTTGACCTTTTCTGAGAAATTTTAATGGAACTAAAGAAAACTGATTTCAACTGATAACTAAATCATATGTGCATCTTTTGCTCATGAATTGAGTTTGAATGCTTATTTTTAGTAATTCTATAGCTATTTATATGATATCAGGTTTCAAGGTGGGGTTGGTTCTAGTACCCCACTGTATCTCAAAAACAGCGCCGTAGGTTATGATTTTGGCAGGAATAAAAGTGCTTTTAATGAGCTTTAATTTCATATATGATAATCTAACGTTGAAAAAAATGAATGTGGTATCCCCTAAGGCTTTAAAGCAATTGCATTATAACCACTCTCACCAGTCCCATTTGTACATCACAACCAGTGATTTTATCTAATGTTACTGAGTACCTACCTATTTGAGTCTCGATGTTGCCATTCCTCCAGGGACTTTCCACTGCAGAATTCTTTATAGGCTCTTGAATAGATGACCAAAATGGAATAGGTTTCTTTGATGTGTGGTATCTTTTGTGACCTTGCTAAATCTACCCTGACCATTGACAGACTCCTCCATCATGAAACACAACATATGTTTTTAATAATTGCGCATGTTTACCTTTAAGAGTTTAGTAAATGTTTGATATGTCATCCATGCTTTATCTGACGCAAAAGAAATTCCTTTTTCCAATCAGACTTATATATCTCAGCATACATTTAAACCTTTAAATTGGCCAACTTCTGTGTACCATGTCTAAAAGTACTTGAAAATACAAATTCTCTTTCTGGTACCGCCACTCTTTTTAGCTTCTGCCATAATGGATTGCTCAGATTTAAAAAAGGTTCTGGTAATAGTAAAAATAATGCATTAGTAAGGCTTTTAATTCCAATGCTTGGTATAAATGAAATATTACACAATGATTTTGATGGGTGCATTTGGGTTGTTACCTTATAAAAGTTTTTTTTTTTTTCTTTAAGAAGCTAATGATCCTTCCACTAAGCCCAATATCGGAGCTCTTGCTGAAGAGAGAAATGACGATGATAATGAAGTAATTGGGAGGCCAAAATTGCAACCCAGATTTCGCCGCATTCTTAGTTCAGATGATGAAGTAACAAGTGAAGATTTTCCTTCCTCAAATTCTCTCAATGTAACTATTAGTATTTTTCTTTTCTATTTTCCTATTGGTTAGTAGAGTGAGTCAACTGTAAAGTCACTTGCAATCTTTCATTTTCAGAGTACGAAGGAAGAAAAAAATGTATTAATCCCATTTCCTAGTTTTCCTTTCAAAAGTGCTACCACGTTCTCTTCTCAACCAAGTGACAATGCCGAAGATATCTTTGAGGTAGCCATAACTGAGGTAACGGAACCAATCTTCATAAGTTCCTGTCCAAAATTTTGAGAATGCTGAAATAGTGTGGGAAGCAACAGTAAATAAGATTTTTGGGCGTAAAAAATGAATTAACAGAAGGGAGAATTTAGTTGTTTTTGGTACTTCACCTCCACTCTGCCCTTCCTTATGGCTATCCCAGTTGGGACCTATAGTTTAACATGGGATCTGAGTCTCATTTCTGGTGGTGCTGATGGTGTCACACAAGACACCAGCCTGAAGAATACCACCATCGGTATTTGTCACCCCGTCTTTGCTCCCAAGACTTCCATTGGACTGTGGCCTTTGTCTCTCTTGGAGGAGCTCACCTTGTGTCATGCTGGAACTGTGCCAGTAACCATGGATGAATCCAAGTCAGTTTAAAGGTTGGCAGGGTCCTCCAGGTGCTTTCTCTATCTTCATTGCTCAGTTGGTTTGTTACAATCTAGCACTTGCTATGAGGACTTTCAAAAGAGTAGGGGGACAGTCCCAGTAACAAACCTCCACCAATATCCTCTAACACTTGTGGAGATGCTCGTTTTATTTTAATTCCACTTCCCCAACCACCAATAATGACATACATAGAATACAATTTAACACCATATATATATATTTATTTCCAAATTCAAATAAATTATACAGTAAACCCCCGATATAACGAACCTCAATATAATGAATTTTGGATATAACAAACCAAATTTCCTGGCTGAACTTCATCGGGTTTAATGAACCGAAACTCGTTAAATCAAATGGTTTGGCCGTATCATCGTGTTCAGTCAGGCGAGCATTACACACTGCGCCGTGGCACATCCACATGTCTCCTACAGTGCAAGGTTCGTATCAATACTATGTTGTGTAGTCCACTTAACTTTATTAGTAATTACATATGTATTACATATCCATGCAATACAGTCTTTATATACATATATACCTATATATATTAATGAACGAACCATCAGATATAACAAACTTAGTTCGTTATTTCCATCGCTTTTAAAATGACCATCAGGTTTAATGAACTTTCGGCTTTAACAAACTACCCCCTTCCCATCCCCGCCCCATATAGTTCATTATATCAAGGGTTTACTGTATATAAATATTTTTAAAAATTGGTTTACAGTATGAATATATGTAGTCTCACTCCCCAAAATAACAGGATAAAAAATTGGTACCCTAAACAATTGCATTACGGTGCATATTAGGTCACTTTTGATTACAGTTGAACCAGCCTAATAGACCTTTAATGGCCTCTTTTTGGTCTAGAGCATTTTCTCGGGCATATTTATGGGATTGACCTCACTTTCTCTCAGTGCAGAGCGGAAATAGGGGTGCAGGTGTGGTCTCTCTCGTAAGCAGAACAAGGGGACACTCACTGCATTCCCAGTTGGCACTGACATGGTCTCTCTCTCCTGAACAGAACAAGGTGTACTATCAAAACAACCCCAATTGCTCTACACATTACTGACACTGGAGCTCATTGCACTTTAGGATAAGGCATTGGGCCCTAAGGAGCTGGAAAAGGGGAACAGAAATCACCCCCTGCTTGCTTTACTTATTAATATTACTTATCCACCTCTCTCACCCACACACAATGTACCTTGCTCACCCCTACATACCTAGACTTTACTTCAAACTCCGCTTTGTAATATAAACACACATACATAAATTCAGTTTTGTTAGTTAACTATTTCACTCTCTCTAATGTCTTTAAAAACCTGTTACATTGTGTTTCCTAGGGGGGGAAGAGTTACTCCAGCCAAAATGGGTTTTGACATGGCTTCAGTGAAGCTCTGGCACTGTTTTGCTGAAACATGAAACCAAAGGTGAGTTAAGGCAAACCAAACCAAACCTACCACAGTGCTAAGTACTTTTGAGGCATTTGAATATCCTCGTTCCCTTGTTCGTAGCACTTGTGATCTCACGTCTGCTGCTTCTTGGTGTGATTGTCTGATTGGCCCTTGGACATGTCAGGGTTGTAGGAAATGAGCGTTGTCTGCTCAGACTTGACCACTTCATGGACATATTCCTCTTCCTTACCCTGACTATATGGTGGGTATAAGGGCAGCGCTTTGCCCAGCAATATGAGGATGCACACAATCGTGCTGCAATTATTCCTCCCTACTTACCTTCCAATGCCTCCTTTATAGGGTGCTATATTCTTTTTTGCTTTGTTTACCTTTTCTACTCTGGTGAATAATTTATGTTATTCATATGAAGTTCTAGTTGCTGCTGTGATGGGATTTTAATTTATTTTTCAAAGGATTTATGCAATATATACCAGCTGCCATAAAAAGAATCAAGGCGGTATAAGGATTATTACAAAAGGAAATAAAGATTATGATTGAGTTAGCTGCCATGATTATCCCATTGACAAGGATTTCATATTGCCTTCTGTTTGATTTCATTTTGATTTGGGTGGGCCTCTTACATATTGTATGTTGCATCATTAGGGTCCATTTGACCCAACAAGGAGGTGCCCCGCCCCATGTACAGAGAGACATGCTCAAAGTAAATAGGCACCTACAGTTTTGATTGTAATTTTTTGCCAATATAACTAGTATTTGTTTCACTATAAGCCTACAGTTGCGCAGGAGTGTTCAGTATCTCTTCTTATCAACAATGGGCTCTCTCACTTATGTGTAAAATGCTCAAATTAAAGCTTTATTTTTTTATTTTCTAGAAAGATGATATTATTCAATCTTCACCTGCATCTCCACCTCTTTTGTCAAAGGATTTGGAACAGTTAGAAAGGGCTGAAAAAATTTCTACGCATATTGACAACTTGAATGGTATTTGATTTGTTTTTTAAAAAATGATGCGCCTTATTTGGAATGTGCATTGTTAAAAGTCTTATTATATTTTACGTGAAAGATAAATCTTAATCTCAAGCCTTTTAAGGAAACTACTACTTGGCAAATGGGATGAAAACTACTGGAGGAGCCTTTTTATATCACCACTGAGCCTACCAATTTCTCTCACACCACCACACTCACTTAATGCACAACCAAGAGCCTTCAAGATGGATTAGGAGCTTCCACTAATGGATACTGAAGTGAAACTTGTGTGGAAGAATTCATTGCCATTTGGTATTGACTTAAACACCTCATCTACACCAAGCAAGTGACTGGATCCAATCTAAAAGGCCTAAAAAAGAATTTATTCAATTGTCTATTTTAATTCCTTTTTTCTGTCAGTACACAAAAGTTTTCACCCACTTGTGTGGGTTGTGTTTTCTAAAACTAAGAAACATGAACCAGTGAGGGGAGGGCATCTTAACCCAAAAGTTGTTAAGAGGTTTGTAAACAAAAAGGGTGAAGATGAGGGATATGAAGAATGTTTGGAAGGTATATTAATTGTCTAAATAGGAGACTATTTGGGATTGGGAGGGCAGGCATCTTGCAGCACCTCCTATACAGTTTGATCCCCATTGTGGATATTGGGGGCAGAAGAACATGTGAATCTGGCAATAGAGCCCTCATTATTCCACCATGCTATTTTACACATTTGGAGGAGTTTTGTGAAGCAAACAACCCTCTAGTGTTTATATTCGTTTAGAAGCTATGTTTGTTGAAGTCCACATTAAGGGAAAGTGGTCATCATCATTGACCACTTTCTCACAAAAGGGATGGGCCTCATATTACCACTAAAAACTTCCCAGCCCCACTCCTAAGGAGTTCAGAGAAGCAAATCCAATGTTAAAGTTATAGCCTGATCCTGGAAACTTTCAGCCCATTTCTCTTAATGCCTTCATTGGTAAACATTTGGGATTCATTGTTATGGATCTTGGAGCCTCTGTAGATAAGAGAGAGAGAACTGAATTTGCTTGATTTTTTAACAAAATTATCACAACATTTTGGCCAAGGTAATACTATAAATGTAGTTTATCTCAACTTCCAAAAGGCTTTTGTTACCATTCTGAATAAAAGAACCTTGATAAAGCTAAAGGCACATTGAATAAGGGGGATGTACTAAAATGGATTGAAGACTGTCTGGAAAACAGCTGTTATCAATGGATATAGTACAGCTTGGCTATCAGTCCCTAATAGCATTCCTACGGAAGTGTTTTTCAGAACTTTTTTTTTTTAATTTTAAACTATTTTGTTATAAATTGATTAAGTAAATTCTCACTATTTGCTAATAACATGAAACTAGGTACTAGGGCATAATATCATTGGGATTGCAAAAATTTGTAAATAGACTTAGATAGCTTAGTGAAATGATCTGAAAGATACCAGATTCAATTGATTATGGACAAGTGTAAGGTAACGGACTCGGGTCATAATAATCTCTGAAGAAATTACAATGTGTGTGGTCAAATTTTAAACACTGAAAAGGATTTTGAGGTCTTAATCTTGACTGATCTCAAAGTTCCAAAACAATGCACTATACTTTGCCATTTCCCTCCCTTGGCTCTCTTCACTAGAACCAGCAATGCTCAGGAAGGTTGCAACGGCATATGATCTTGTCAGGGGGCTTCCTAGAGAGGTCATATTGAAATTAGTTTGGAGATGGTTGAGGAGGGATGGGATAAGCTCGGCAGTGTTTGTAGATTGTAGTGTTGGGGGTGGGGGGGTTCAGGTCTAATCTATTTTTGTAGTCATGTAGGGCAGAGAGGTGTCCTGATTGTAGGCAGGCTCAGTAAAACTGGTTTGGCAATATGAGGTTGCTTTAGATTGGTGAATATTGCGGGGTGGAGAATTTCCCAGTTGGTTTGGAAGTGCTTTGCTCGTAAAGTGGATGTGTTTTATAGTGTTTTGGGGGAAGTTAACATGGCAGTGTGTGTGTAATTTTATATCTCATGGTTCTTCTCGATAGATTTAGTATTTCTCTTTTGATGCTTTCGTTTAAGAGGTATCAATTGTGAGCCCTTGTTGAACATGTTCTTATTTGGTGGGGAATCGGTCAGTGAGAGATTTCCCAATCACTTTCTCTAGATGATCCCCTGCTTGCATCCACTTTTGGTTACCTGGGTTATATACCTGCCACACACACACTCAGAAATTACCTTAATGGTTATCCTCCACCCCCATTTTTTTAAGAAATCACTAAATTCCTCTCTTCTCTTTGCAAGGATAAATCTTGATTATTTTCATTTTCCTCT
Source organism: Ceratothoa steindachneri (assembly GCA_963969495.1). Lineage (NCBI taxonomy): Eukaryota > Metazoa > Arthropoda > Malacostraca > Isopoda > Cymothoidae > Ceratothoa > Ceratothoa steindachneri. Next base: position 36,323,846 of record OZ018332.1, read on the forward strand.
CTCTTTCACACACACACTCATGCACATCTTTCACTTTTAAGGCTTGCTGGAAAAGTTAGTCTCTACTGGAGCACATGTGTTGGAATGCTCAGTGAGAGGAAGAGGTTACCCAACCCCTTTGTTCATGATTCTCTTCAGCCCCATTGCATAACAAGCTTATGTCATGGAGTTTACTCCTATCCTCAAAAGAATATTAGACTTGTTTTTTGTTTTGTGTTTTTTTTCAATTAAGTACCTCATGTAATCTAATGTTTCTCAATCTTATTCCTCAGAGAATTCACTAATGAGTACTCAGGTGAAAGTCGCACGATCAGGGTCTCCCATCCTCAGGAACTTCTCCAAAGCTGATCCCAAGTTGCCTTGCTCATGGAAGAGCATAGACGTAACCAGCCTATCCCCAAGGAACCCACCTGATGATCTACCCCACAATTCTGCACCATTTAATGTTACTCTGGATCAAATTTTAAAACATCCAGTGCTAAGGGTAAGAACTGAGAGAGTCAGTCTGTTATTGCACTTTAATTTGAGTTACAGTAAACCCTTGATATAACGAATTTCGGATATAATGAACCAAATATCCTTGCCAAACTCCATCAGGTTTAACGAACCGAAGTTTTTTAAATCCGATGTAGTCCACTTAACTTTATTAGTAATTACATAAGTATTACATATCCATGCAATACAGTCTTTATATACATATTTACGTATACAGATTAACGAACAAACCATCGTTATTTCCATCGCTTTTAACGACCATCAGGTTGAACGGCCTCCCCCCCCCCCCCATATAGTTATATCGAGGGTTTACTGTATTCAAATTTCACAGCCTTCATCCATTGACAATTAAAAATCAGATGTAGTTTTGCCATTTTGTACAGGAAATTTATGAATTTGATCTTACCTTTGTTTAAAGAATAAAACCCACATAGAAATTTTAAATAGAACAATAATTTTCAAAGATATCCTAACCCTTTCATTATTGTGGACATGTATATTTTTATACATTGAACCAAGGCTGTAAATCTATGTCAGGATTTTCCTTAAGTTATCAAGCATGATAAAAGTTAAAAATAGGTTTATTACTCACTTTTTATTTTACACTCTTTAGTAACTAGAGAAAATGCTGTTTATAATGGTATTCCCTTTTCTCTAAGGTTAATAACAAAGGCAAATTTTTTTTCCAGAGGGAAGGGGTTAATACATCATTCATGTCCTTTATCATTTAGCACTTTCTTTTCAGATCTCTCCCAATTTCTCCCCATGTTAATAAATTTACATTTTTTAAGGTTAAAATTCATCTGCCACTTTTGTGCCCAAGCTGCCACTTTTGTGCCCAAGCTGCATTTTAAAGCTACCCTCAACTTCTTTGACTACAGCTGCCAATTTAGTGTCATCAGCAAAAATTGACACTTTGCTATTTAAAGCCTCCCCAAGATCATTTATATAAACTATGAATAATAAAGGGCCTAGAACGGATCCCTGAGGTACGCCACTGATAATGTCCCTCCACTGTGACCTCACCCCATTCAGCACAACTCTCTGTTTCCTGTCTTTCAGCCATTCAGTTATCCAATTCAAAACTTCACATATACCATGCATTTTTAATTTATGAACTAGTCTCCTATGTGGAACCTTATCAAAAGCTTTGCTAAAATCTAAGTAAATTACATCAACATTCTCTCCCTTATCTAATTGTTTAATAACACAATCTATAAAATCCAGTAAATTTGTTAAACACGATCTACCTCTTCTAAACCCATGCTGGGCATCATTTATTAACCTACCATAATCTAGATGGTCAGAAATCCCCTTCTTAACTATCTTCTCAAGGATGTTACAAATGATAGAAGTTAAGCTTACCGGCCTAAAGTTATTCGGGTCCTCTTTAATTCTCTTTTAAAAAATTGGCAGTACATTCACTAATTTCCATTAATTAGGCATTTCTCCAAACTAGTGATCTAGTATATTTCTCAAGAGCTACTGCAATACTATCTATACCTTCTTTGAGTAACCTAGAATGAATGTTGTCTGGGGCAGATGACTTACTAGTATTTAACTCCAATATAAGCCCTTTAATTATTTTCCTGTTCACATTAATGGTATTCAACACTACTTCCCTTGATCTAGAATTATCATCAATTAATCTATCTTGATTCTCTTGTGTAAATACTGAAAAAAAATATCATTAAGTCCCTCTACCATTCCCTCATGATTCTTTTCCCCTTAAGGGTTGCGGCGATTTGCCATCCTGGTCGCCGTGCTGACGGGACTCAGCGCCCCGTCTGACCCCAGCTTAGCCTCTTCTCCTTCCTTCAGTTTTCCTTTCAATTATTTCTATCCTTCTTTCCAACTCCTCTTGCTATTGTTTCCCTTCTGCTTCTCCAAAATATCCATTGTTTGGGTAGTTCGTTAGCTTTAGGTAGATTTTGGTTTTTATTTTTAACTGGTTAGTTTAGTTATTTAGTTATTTTTTCACTTCTTTCTCCTTTTCTTTTTCTGTTTCAACAGAAGTTGGTACTTGACCAGGCTTCGCTTTTGGGCTTATCTTTTCTTACTTCTACCTCTGTACAGGTAGACTGATGCACCCACTGGGGGGCATCGTATGCAGAACCGTGTCCTAGAGGAGGTTTGGTTGCCCAGGTCGTCATTTTGTTTCTGGAAGGTCTTTGCACCACAGTCCAGAGAATCTCTGTATGCAGCTCTGCTGTTTTTAAAATGACAGTGGGAGTTGGCGGGGCGGGTTACCCCGTCTGGGCTATATGGGCGCTCTTTGGACTCACGATGACGATTTGGTGCATGCCCTCGGCTCCAGGGGCAGCCCAAAATAAAATATTTACTTATATGGGTAAATTTAACAAACATATCTCCCGGAGACCTGCACTCTCTGGTCATCGTGCCTTGGACCCTGACGGTAGACGCTTTGATCCTTTGGGGTCAAAAGTCGATCCTGAGTTTGATTACGACCGATTTTTAGTCTTGAAAGCGAACGATAGTCCTCTTAGTAAAGCTGACATCTTCGACGTCTACAAGGATTTTGTTCAGAAATGTGGTGAACCTGCCCAAATGTGGCCACGTAACGATGGTGCATTGATAGTCGAAGTGAAATCAAGCGAGCATCACTAGCGGATTAAGACCCTACAGTCTCTAGCTTCTGTAGACATGTCCTCTGCTTTGCACCCGATATTTAACACCTGTAAAGGTGTTATCCGATCGCAGGAGTTAATAGATTATGATGTTGACAGGCTGGTATCAAAACTTACCAATCAGAAGGTTGTAAGTGCCCGCCACATTTCCAGGTTTGTGAATGGCGCTAGGTTACCTCCGCCACCATAATCCTGACCTTCAACAGATTGGAACCGCCCAAGTACGTTAAGGCTGGCTCTCTTAATAACATCCCAGTTAAGCCTTACATTAAAAACCCACGGCGATGCTTCCATTGCCAACGCTTTGGCCATGTAAGCAAGTTTTTTAAACAGGCAAGGTTGTGTGTGAATTATGGATTGGATTATAACGGGACGCCCTGTTCTCAACAGTCGTGCTGACCTAACTGTGGTGGAGAACACCCCGCAACATCACAGCAATGCACTTTCTTTCTCTATGAGAGAGAAGTCATTGGCATTAGAAACAAGAACAGGGTCAGTTTTAAAGAGGCCAGAAGAAGAGAAAAGGAGATGTATGTCCTACCTGGTGTGAGCTTTTCTGATGCTCTAGTTCTACCAGGCCAAAGAAAGGGAGAGCCAGAGACCTCCTACTGGTTCTCCTGTGCCTGACCAGGTAAAAAGTCCTCCCTATCCTAAACGTACATCTCCTCTTGATGAACACTTGGTCAGCACCTAACAGTGCTTCTGAGGTTACCAACAAGAAGAGGAGCCTTCTGTCCTCTCTCTGTTCCCCAAGGGTGGTTAAGCACCTTGCTACCGCTCCAGAACATGTGGATAATGATCATGTTGGTCCTCAGGTGGTATCCATTCCACCTCTGGATATTCACCCTGCCCCTAAAGGACCAAGCTTTTCTTCAGCTCCAAAGCCAGTTATCACTCCACCCCTCTTGTTGATACTGCTTTGGAATTCCTTCGATCCCTGAATGAGAAGGAACCAACCATTGCTCCTTTCCAGGAGCCATCTGTTGTGGAGGTTACCCCCTCATCTGAGGAGGACTCAAAAACTGACTCCACATACTTCTCTATCAACATCGAATTCACAACCTTTGCCAATATCCTCGCCACCACCATCGCCTCTACCATCCCAACCAATACCACCAGCTGTGTCAACATCGTCTGTTCCTTCGACACCTAAACTGACGCCTGGAGTTGCTTCCATCTCTGCTTCTCCAGTGAAGACAGTTCTCTCTTACAGCCACTTATCAAAATCTGATGCGCCACCTCTTAAAGAAAAACCAAAGGTCAAACTCAAGGTTCCAATGCTTCCTTTGTCATAGTTCAAGCCTAAGGCTAGTATGACACGAACTACTTCCGCTGGTAGTTCAAATCCAAAATCTCCTACCCCTAAGCCCCGTAAGGGGCGCGGCGATTTGCCATCCTGGGTGCCGTGCTGACGGGACTCAGCACCCTGTCCGGCCCCAGCTTAGCCTCTCTTTCTTCCTTCAAAACACTTGTTTCCTCTCTTTTCATACAACCTCTCCCACAACTTTCAATGGTCAGCCTCTAATTTCACAGGGTAGATGCTGACCTTCTTCTCAAGCCAACCGTCCCGGATAGGGGCTGAGGGGGGAGGAGACAATGTTCCCTAACCCCTGAGCTCCGGTTCGGGATGGGGGTTTTTTAACAACCTGCTTCATCCCCACCCATACCTTCCTCACATCCCTTTTCCTCTTCTCTTCACATTCTATCTATTTTTACGCTGTGTTCAAGGTGGAGCCGCCATGCCAATGGACTGCCAGGCCACCAGGCGGGAGGGGTGGCCCCTGGCTCTGCCAGGCCTGTAAGCACCTCTTGCAGTGCGGCAACTGCAAGAGGTGATGAGCTATTGCGTCCCTTAGCACAAATAGGGTCACCATGCCCAATGAGGAAAATAAAAAAAAACCCCCAACCCCCAACTTCCCCAAGAACATCAACGGAGCCGCCCTCGGGCAGCTCCACCGAGAAAATGGCGGTATCCCCCCCCTTGTGCTTGCACAAGGGACCCTCCATACTTCTTTACCTGGAGAGGAGGCTTACTCCTCTCCTACGCCTACGGGTGTAGGGGACTCCCCCTCACCCCCTTTCTGGAGGTGCTTTTTGGCACCTCCCTATCTCCAGCGGCAGTCTCTCCTTTGCTTTCTAAGGGGACTGCCAAGAAAGCCAGCAGGCAGCCCATTGCCGACCGCCCCTCATGTAAGCGGCTCGGTAGGGCAAACCCCCTTAGGGGGGAGAGGGAAGCCAGGCCCCTTCGGTCGCTTCCCTCAAAAGACCTGCTGGCAAGAATATTAAACCTTGCCGGGGTCAAGGCCTGTGCCTCCCCACCAAAGACTTATGACGCTGCCAAGGGGACCTGCGATGTCCTGGGAGGGGATGGCCAACTGGAGGCCCCTCCTCTAATAGACATGGTCCTTGAGGAAAACCAGCCTCAGAACGTAGGGCCTTCCATGGGGGGGAATCCGGGCTCAGCGCCAAGCACTGAACCCGAATCCACCCCTATGCAAGGTCCTCCTCAAACGGCTGGGGATTCTCAGACAGTACAAGGAAAGGAGGGATCTCCTCCGGATGATGCCCCTGCGACCACCAGGACCTTCTCTATTTCAGAGAAGGACCTGGCTGAGGCCGGTCCATCTGGCCTGGGGGCTTCTACCGGCGGGGGTGAGAAGCGGGTTCATTCCCCGCCCTCCTCTCCAAAAAAAAGAAAAAGTCCAAGACCAAAAAGACGAAGAAGACTCGGGGCTCCTCTCCATCCGCGGGGGCTGCGGGGATGGATGGGTCTGCTGCCACTATGGCAAGCGACCAAGCCAAGATCGGCACATCCGGCCCCTCTGCCCCCCCCCCCCCCCGGTTGTCAAGCCCCTGACCAAGACTAAAAATGCACAGGGCGGAGCCTCGATGACATCAAGGCCCCTCTTCCAGAGGTTACCTAGCGTTTTCGAGCCCGCTGGCTTCAAACGCTTCCTCGTTATTCGCTCCACTGATGGCACCATGTTGTCCAAGGGCAACATGATCCATCAGAGGAGAGGATTAGCTAGTGCAATTGGTAGAGAGCCGAAGGTAACCCGTTTCTCGGACGGGAGCCTTCTGGCAAATGCGGCGAATCCCGCCGAGGCGGCCAAGATAAGTGCTCTTCGGACACTTCATGGCACCACGGTGAGTGTGACGCCGCACTCTACCATGAACTTTGTGAAAGGAGTAGTTTATGCGAGGGAACTCGTTGACTACTCCATTGAGGACATGACCCTAGAGCTGGCCGACCATGGGGCAGTCAAGGTCGAACGTGTGATGAGAAAACAGGGAGGGGCCTCGAGACCCACCCCTACACTCTTCATCACGTTCAACTGTGACAAGCTCCCTGAGTCGGTGCGTGCCGGTTGGTACCGCTACCGCGTGAAGGCATTCGTGCCACTGCCGCGGTGGTGTTATTACTGTCACTGCTTCGGCCATACGAATCGCTCATGTAGACGTGCAAAGTCGGGGTCACCCGAAGTCTGTGTAAATTGCTCCAAGGTCACACACGATAAGTCCAAATCGTGTGTGGCCAAGTGTGTCAATTGCGGAGAGCTGCACCCTGCTTCTTCTATTTGTCGCCACGCCTCTGCTCCCAAAGCTTGTACTGCGCCTGGAGTATTGCGTTCGACCTTTTTGGAGCACACATCGTGTCACGCTGGAACTGTGCCAGTGTATACGGATGGCTCCAAGTCCCAAGAAGGGATTGGCTTCCATGCCGTATCCCCTCTGTTTGAAGTCAGCGGAGCTCTACCAGGCGCTGCGTCTGTCTTCACGGCCGAGCTGGTGGCAATACACCACTCGGTACGGGAGATTAGGCGACGTGCCCGGTTCGGAGACCAGATTGTGATCTATAGCGACTCACAAAGCGCCCTGAGTGCTCTTGGGGCATTGGAATCTCTGCATCCCCTGGTTCGCGATATCCGTGACACCACAGTTTTGGCGAGCCGGGTGGATATCGAGATTATCTTCTGCTGGGTTCCTGGACATGTAGGAATTGCGGGGAATGAGCGTTTCGATGAGGGCTCTAAAGAGTCCGCAAGGACTCTGCGACCACACCAGCGTTTCGCTCTTCCTCACACCGACTACATGGCAGGAATACAGGCAGCTCTTCGGACTGCTTGGCAAAGAAGATGGGAGACGGTCGAAGGGAACTTAAAGTTGCGTGCCATTGCGCCGCGACTGTTTCCATGGACCTATCCCCCAATGCCGCGACGGCTTCAGGTCGCTTTCTGTCATCTCCGAATCGGACATACTCGTGTGACGCATCGCTATCTGATGGAGCGCTCGCCAGTGCCCTATTGCGACGACTGCGTCGTCCCCCAGACTGTTCGCCACATTCTTGTTGAATGTCCCAGTCTGGGTGATCTTCGCACACGACACCTGTCCCGGTACCGGGATGGGCAGGGTCGCCACCGCCTGTCCCTTGTACTCGGGATGAGTGCGTGCACATCGACTGGTGGACTTATTGACTTTTGGGGGGAGGCTGGCCTTCTCCCTATTATTTAAGCAAGTTTGTTTTTTTGTTTTGTTTTGTTTTTTGCATTTGTTTTTATTTTTTTTCCTTTAGGTTGCCCTCTCCTGCGCCGGGGGGACCTCCCCCTGACCCAGGAGCTTGCTTCCTTTCCCCATTTGGGGTGGGTTTTTTTTTTGTTTAATTATTTTTTAAAGTAGCCTAGAACTAGGCCAGTTTTAATACGGCGATTAATGCTCATGTAGGCAGTCGCCAGATGAGCTCTAAAAATTTGTTTGAAAAAAAATCCTTCCCCTAAGGGTAGGAAGAAATCTACCGTTATGCTTAAACGGTAACAATCTTTCAAATTATTCATTGGAACCTCCAAGGTCCTTCCCTAAATGGGAAGAGTTCAAGCTCCTGCTTAAGGATTACAATCCCGATTGTATTGCTTTACAGGAGACTGTGGGATATTATAAGAACTCCAGAGAACCAATTCATGGTTCTGCTGTTTTTGTTAACAACAGGGTTCACAATAACAGTTGCTCTCCGCCTGTTTTCTAGTCACCACTATTCGGTCAGTTCGATGTATCTTCCTCCTGGTGAGGAAAGAGATACAGCTGTTTTAGCTACAAAATTAGTTAATTTAATTTCTCAACTCCCTCCTCCCTTTTTATTGGTTGGGGACTTTAATGCTCGACACATCCCTTTGGGGGGACCATGATAACAACCCTAGAGGAAATATTATTGAGAGATTTCTGGGCACTAATGATGTCTGCTTTCTTAATGATGGCAGCCACACATCATTTCACATCCAGACGGACAGCTTTACATGTGTGCACTTGTCTGATTTTGACTGGGCATTGGATCCTGACTTGCGAGGCAGGGATCACTTTCCCATTGTAATAACACCATGTACAGGTGGTCCTCCTCCACCACCTAGCAAAAGATGGAATACTAAAAAAGCAAACTGGCCTAAGTTCAGGTACCTCTCGAGCCATGATGGGTCCTTCCGTCATGAAGATATTGAAGTGGTTATTGATGATCATGCATCTAATTCCTCCATCCCGCTCTCTGGCTCAACTGCTCGTGGACCACAATTGCCCTGGTGGTCTGCTGAATGCTCGAGAGTCGTCACCGAATGTAAACAGGCTTGCCGATGTTACCATCGGTGCCCCACGATGGTAAAGAAACTTGCTCATAACTGAGCAAGAGCAGCACGGCGATGCACCCTTTGATGAGCTTGAAAGACCTTGTTGGATGGCTACATTGCGTCGATATGTTGGCAGACCCCTGTATACAAAATCTGGAAGAAGGTGAAAAAGCTATTGGGGAAATCCAATGGCTTTACAGCTCCCAACATTGTTCAGGCCGGAGAACTGTTGGGAGACTTGTTCCAAATTTCTGATGTCTTTGCCGGATCGTTTGCTAATATTTCAAGCCCAGACAACTATTCCATCCAATTCCAGCACTTTAGGCTCCAACAGGAGCAGCATCCTATCAACCTTTCGGAGCCTAACATGGATAATGAGCCTTATAACTGGCTCTTTTCTATCCATGAGCTCCATAATGCACTGAAGCACTGTGGATCCACTGCACGCGAAGCGGATGTCATTTCATATGATATGATTAGGAATATGCATCCATTCCTCCTCTCACATTTGCTGGACATCTATAACTTCATCTGGATTAGGGGCTGCTTCCCTTCTAGGTGGAGGGAGGCTATGGTTTTAACTTTCCGAAAACCAGGAAAGGATGGGACGGAACTCAACCATTACCGCCCCATTGCCCTTACTAGTTGTCCATGTAAATTGTTTGAGAGGATGATAAATACAAGACTTGTCTGGTTTTTGGAGCCAAACCATCTTATATTTCCCTCTCAATCATGGTTCAGAAAAAAACTGAGTACCATCGACCTGCTTGTTAGAATGGAATCTTATATAAGAGATGCTTTTTCAAAGAGGCAGCATTCTGTTGCTGTTTTCTTTGATATTGAGAAAGCATATGATACCACTTGGAGGCTTGGTATCCTTAAGCAACTCCATGATTGGGGCCTGCGGGGCTTTCTCCCCAGGTTTGTCAAGCAATTCCTCATGTGGCGCACACTTCATGTAAAAGTTGGAAATGCTCTATCAGAGCCCCTAGAGCAAGTTGAGGGTGTGCCACAGGAAAGTGTCCTCAGTGTCACCTGCTTCTCTGTGGCCATCAATAGCACATATCGCAAATCTCCCAACTGAGATTTCCTCAACTTCATATGTGGATGACTTAGCGCTTATCTGTTCATCGCCTAGACTTCCATTTGTCATCCGTAAGCTACAGCGGGTTATAAATACCATAGCTTATAATGCTTCTTCCAAGGCTTCCACTTTTCTGCAGTAAAGACCAAGGCTGTCCACTTTTACAATCATAGATCGGTGACATGGGACCCTCCCCATTTGTCACTCTATGGTGTCCCTGTCACCTTTGAGCCCCATTTCATATTTCTAGAGGTGATCTTTGATTCGAGGCTTTCTTAGAGGCCTTATTTGGATGCCTTGAAAATGTCTTATCTGAAGAGAATGGACATAATAAAATTACTGTCACACACTTCTTGGGGAAGTGATCGACGTACCCTGTGGCTTTTGTATTCATCATTAGTCCAGTCAAAGCTGGACTATGGGTTACAGGTGTACTCCTTTGCCTCGCCGTCCATCCTCGAAAAATTAAATACTGTGCATAACCAGGGTGTGCGCCTAGTTTCTGGAGCCTTCAAGTCCTCCCCTGTGTGGAGTCTCTATGCAGATAATGGGGCTCTTCCTCTTCCTTTTCACAGGCTCAAGTCTAACCTCAAGTATCTTTTTAGACTTGAGCAATACCATGGTCGCTAGTATATGAGTGCACGTTCAATTTGCGATCAGTGGCCTCATATGATAGATTTCCATCTCTGGCTCGCCCCTTTCCTCTGTTATTCCGTTTTGATTACCAAAGATTTCCCCATGGCTCATACCACCTGTAGTGGTATGCAAGGGGCTTACTGGTAAGCCCAAGGATCAGTTCTTGCCTGTAGCCTTGAGAACCATGTATGATCAACACTCCTCCCACCATCGGCCTAGCACCTTTGTGTTCACCTATGGGTCCAAGTCATTGGACGGAGTTGGAGCTGCTGCTGTCTTCCCATCTCAGACAGCATTGGTTTGCCTACCAAGTGCAGCTTCTGTTTTCACAGCAGAACTTGTTGCCATTCTTGCTGCACTCTTTGTTATTGCTCCTATGCCATCTGGTTGTCTTATGATTTTCTCTGACTCACTTAGTTCTCTGGAGTGCTTTTGGTTCTAGCCACCCGCTGGTTTCCAAGATCCAGCAGTGGCTTTTTTATCTTTCCTATTCATAAGATTTCTTTTTGCTGGGTGCCCAGTCACATGGGCATCCCATGTGACCTTCAACAGATGCTGCGGCCAAGGAGGCGGCATCATTGGGGGCACCCTTATCAGTCCGAGTCCCACTTTGTGATGTCTATCCCTTCATCACCGAATATGTTGTTGGCTTATGGCAGAAGATGTGGGATGAGCTTTTTCCCACCAAGCTCCATTGCATAAAACCTTCAGTCCTCCCATGACCACGTAGACTGGATGTTATTTTGTGCTGACTGAGGATAGGCCATTGCCGCCTCACTCATGGGCACTTGATGAATGGGCAGCCCCCACCTTTGTGCATCCTGTGCGGGATGCAGCTGTCCATCCTTCACATCTTTGCCGAGTGTCCCCTTTCAGAAATCTTGGGAGGAGGGTCTTCCCTTTCATTACTGGGCAGATGGCTCCCCCCAACAGGTTCTGCTGGGCATCTTATCTGAGACTCATGTCTCTTTTAGTGTGAATAGAATTTTTTAATTTTTAGAAGAATCTAATCTTTTAGCCAAAATTTAATATATTGTTTCATGATTTTATATTCTCTGTTTTTGTATCTATTGTTGATCCATCTATAGTCTATGTTTTTATACTTTGTCGAGTTCTCAATAGTTTATTTTTGATATCCTTTTACACCCCTTGATGGTTTTAAATTCCTGTACTTCCATTCTATTGATTTTAATTTCATAGCTATATTTTTGTATATTCGCCAGATGTCTATATTTTTATTGAGAATTTTCATGCAAATTACCCATCCTTGAATTTGGCTGCGGGCTGGTCCGTTTGGGCTTTGCAGCATTTATTTTCAGCACTATTCATTCATGATTCTTTCACAACCCCTTTATATCTAATAGGCCCTATTTTATCACTGCTAGATTTGTTATTTATTTTATAATAGCTAAGGAATTTTCTTGGATATTTATTATTATTTTGAGCTAAATTAATTTCTGCCGCCCTTTTGCTCTTCTTAATAATCTTATTTAGCTCATTTCTGGTGAAACCTGTAATGATTTAAATTGTCAAAAGTACTTTCTCTCATAATCTTTGGTATGCCCTTTTCTTCTCAGAAATTTTCCTACCTATCTCCTGATTCTACCACAATGGCTTCTTACATTTCCTCCTAAGGACCTTCGTTGGTCCAACATCCATTCTCAGAAGCATACCTCTCACAACACCTTTCATTTCACTTTCATCTTTTTAATCATCCTCTCATACCTCACATGCACCCACTCTTTTAACATCATTCACTCCCTACATGTGTAATCACAACTGCATCACATGCACAGCCAGACACCTGCCCCTCATACCTGTAACTCAGATCACTTACTCCAGCACCTCACATTTAAACCTTCAATCAACTATTCGCATTCAACTTCCTATCTAACTATCTAACAGGAGAATCATCCATCGCAAGCACATCAGTCAGATTCCTATTTCAAATTACCCGACCTAATTCTATTTCATATCCTAGTTTCATTTACACTAACAGTACCTCCAATTCCATCTCCATCCTCACGTCCAATCATATCACTTTCAATTGCTTTCTCTCTTCGGGCACTGAATCGATTCGCTAAGATAAGAGTTTCTGTGTCCTTTTGTCTTACCTAATTATCCTGATATGGCCATACATTTGCCTCATTTGCTCCAGATCCTACACTAGGCCCACCCCTCATAACTACTTTCCACTGACTATCTTTCCCCTTTGCCCTACTCCGGGATAATACAAGTGGGCTAACCCAACATGTTCTAAAACTACCCTTACCCACATCTGGCGCATCTACTTGGCTTACTTTACATCTGCCTTCTTCACACCACCTAACATTACAAACACCCACAGATTCATGCTCAGACAAAAATTCTCTGCACTCATCATTTCGCTACAAAAAACCCTGTAAATAAAAAAACAATCAAATAGACCTTAAATCCCTTATTTGTAATTTGGAGAAAACCTTTAAAAACCCTTTAATTAACCAAACTGAAAAATTGTAAAAAAAAGAACAAAAGATTAAATAAGGCAGTTCTGAAATGTAAACAACAAATATAATACTGATTCTGATACTCTTGACTCGTTAAACCCCTATTTAATATAACTGTTTGTGCTTATTTTTTATGCTACCCTCAGTAAATGATATTGCAAGACTTATAACTTATATTTTATTGACTAATTACTATGTGAAAAATATGAAAAATACAAAGAATATCTGGTTTATCGAATTGCTCACAGAAATATTGCCACCTCCGACTAGTGGTTTGGATCCCACGTTAATCAGCTGTGAAATGAAAGGCATCTTAAGAGAGTCCAGATTGTCAATAACACCCCTACCATTTATTTTTCTCACAAACTTTGTGGGAGATGCCCTTGTTTGATGTTGCTTTAAATTTAATTAAAAAAAAAGATCTTTTATCAAGCACAAAGCCATCCATCATATTTTCCACCCCAAACTTGCCTTTCATTATGGTGGGGTGCTCTAGTATCTCATCCAGTCATGGTTCACCACTGGGCAGAAGGCCCCAAGTACACTCCATACCCAATTTAACAACTTTTTATTCAGTCCTTTCTCTCACAAATACCATTTACATACTCAACTCACCTTTTACACAAGCATCCACCTTTTGTGTACTACCTCAGACAAAGAGAACAATAATAAACTAGGCAAAGAAAATCCATCGACACACAAAAGCCACCAAGAAAAATGTGTGAAACTCAGCTGCCACAGGTCCAGACCAAATATACATCCATCACCTAAAACACCTAGGCCCCGCAGCTATCCAATCCCCCACAAACTTCTTCAACTACTACTGGCCCCACTATTGCCTACCATCTGGAAAAAAGTAGCTAATAATGTCCCAATTCTCAAACCCATCAAAACCCCTTAATGAACCATCTTCACACACCCATCTCTCTCTTCTCACAATACTATCCAAAACAGAGAAACATACAAAAATGTATCTCATCCCACAGAAGAGTTAGTGTAAGAAATCACTTCTACAACTCTACTCACAAATCTAACATTGCACATACTAGTTTTGGTTTTAACTAATACCTACCGCTACAAACAACCATATTAGTAGCCTTAGACAAACAAAGAATATGGCACAAGTCCCTCAAACTACACAAAAATACTAAAGACACACACATCCACCAAAATGACAAGGATTGTTCCACTAACTTCCTCTTACTCATGTTGTTCCTAACTAAGGTCCATTGAACTCCGTCCACTGGGTGGGATTCTCATAGTAATACAGCCCTACCTCTGCTTGTGTAGGGCATGTGAATATGTGCTGAACTGTTCCTCGTTCCACTGAGAGCATGGATCTATCATTTGTGCCAATGCAGTATTTGTGCTTAATTTTGGGTGGTCAACTCCACTGTTTCTTCCGAGTCTGTATCTGTGCAATTGGGATTCAGGAGGTGGTTTGGACACAGAGATTGGCTCATCTGCCGCGTTGTGTGTTTGCAGATTGTTTTGTGGGTAGATGTGGTTAGTTATGGGGAAGTGGGATTTCTTGGAGTATATATCTGTAGAAGATGTTCTTGGATTTATGCGCATGTTTTGTGTGGATATTAGTGGTCTTGTTGCATGTAATGTTGTGGGTGGCTTGGCTGGTTCCACATTCACTATGGAAATTGCATTGCATGGAAGTTTAGGTTTTGATTCATGGGCATGATCTTTCTTTCAGAGTGTTTGTGATTTATTAGCACACTGCTTTTGCACCCTGTAACGAGGCACTGCTCTGTTTTGTGTTCTCTATTCTGTGCTGAAGTGAGTAGATGTGAGATTGTGCGTATCTAATGTAGAAGCATAGGCAAATACTGCTTGTATGAGTTAAATGAGGTATTTATAATAGCGTATTTTGTGAATGCTAAAGAATTATGACAGGTTAATTGGATTGGTATGTCTTTCCTTCTTTACTGTGTATTTATCCACATCCTTATGCTCAAAGAATGTTTGGTGCATATATTTCTTTCAGCATAGAAACTTACCACCCTCCCTCCTTTTTCACCTTGTTGCCTTTTTGTCCGTTCCTAACTCTTACAACCAATTCCTCTTCTGAATTCCATCTACCACTCATCCCAAGTCATTCCAGAACTCAACAACTTTTGTTATTATAGAAGTTTCTCCTTTGCAAATCCAAACTTCCATGTAATTCTCGATCAAGCTCACACATCCCCAACCATTGTATCCTACCACTCAACCAAAGCACTAATACTCCCTTTACCCATACCACCATAATTCACCAACACATGTCAGAAGTGTTCTGTTAGAAAACTTGTTGGTGGCATTCAAGAAACTTCTTGCAATTTTTTTTACACATTCAAAATGTCATGTTTAGTCATTCTTTAGAGCAGCCAAACAACATTACAGAAGATGGTTTCTTTGCTTTATGCTCCGAGGATTTTGTTTGTTGCCACTCTCAGATTCATCACTGAGCATATAAGTAAAGACCAGCCCCTGGTAAATGTCAGGTTTAAGGATACACCTCATTTTGAAGATTGCAGTCATTGGAAGAAAGTTGTCTGCAGGACTGCCCTACATCTTGACCCACCTCTTGGTTAAGAACTATATTTGTATGTTTAATAGGATTGAATTGGTTCTTCTACAGTTGTATGACATTTTTGTAAGAGAGACTCATTAATATGCCAGGGTAGATGCTCATCTACTAATGAAAAAAGGCTGGGAGAAAATGTTTTCTTATATTTTATTTTATCCCTGACAGGTGTACCAGTTTGAAGATGATGATGTGGGAATTCTGAAATCCTTTAAGGATGTACTTTTGAACATGATAAGTGATATTTTTCTCAATTTATCTGAAGAGTCCCTCAAAATGATTCCAAATTATGATCTCATTCAACATTCCAAAATTGCTGGAGCCTTTAAGAAAGTTTCCTCTTGCCTGGAAAAGTCATACAAGTGTAAAAATGTCTCATTATCACAACCAACTCCTAACCACTCAAAAGTATCTAGTAGTCTAGAAACTTTAGAGGATGAGTCTAGGAATGAACAACAAATTTGTGAAGCATTATCCCCATGTAAACCCATTCAGCGACACTCCAACACTGCTGAAGCAGCCCCTCAAACTAGTACAGTTTTAGAGAGACTTCCCAAGAAAATTAACCTTTTTAAAAGGGGAAGCTTGGAAAAGTTCTCTTCCAAATTTCCTTATGAAGGGCAATTCCCTTCTGAAAATCCTCCTCAATCTGTATTTGTTTCAAATCCACAGCCCCATCCCAGTTGTAGTGATAATCCTGATCTCATCACCAAACATGCCATAAATAATTCAGAATGCAATTTCCAGGCATTAAAAGACCAAACCCTTGTTGACACAGGCTTAAGTTATGATGTCCAAAGAAAAAAGGACCATCATGATCCTTTAACGTCGCCTTCCATACAGCCTACTTTTATGTTTAAAAAGTTCACATCTACACCCAAACTAGATAGGAAAGATGATAGTCGGATACAAGGGTTTTCTGCAATGAATGCTGTCACTCCTTCCCTTATATCCAACCCATCTGAGAAAGAAGTAGTGGCAGTAGAATACATAAGGCCTAGCAACTTGAAAATAAGGCCTGGCTTCTTACCATCCCTGAAAAAGAGAAATGATATCTTTGAATCATCTCTGGAGACTCTAAAATCATCTTTCAATGGTGAGAACTCATTTTTACATTTATCGTTAATTAGACTCATTAAAAATTTATGAGTTAATTTTGACCCAAGTAATCAAATATCATAAGCATGTGTTAATTAATAGCCCCATTTGTTTTATAAATAATAAGTAAAGTAATTTTTAAAAATGCTTAATGCGAAAAAAGTGTCCCCATGACAATGGGTAGATGTGTGTACAATTATAGACCTTCATTCATTGCTGATTGTCCTATTTGTAGTTAATTGGGGAAAAATAAAATGAAGCTGTCATCTGCCATGACACTTTTCATGAAAAGGCTTTCATTGGGCATGGCAAGCAGGACAGTGGCATGTTCTCCTGAGCAATAGGGTCGTCTGATCTCTCCTTAGCAATTCTTACACTTGATCCTTAATACTTTTCTCTCACACATGATCCACTAGTTTTATGCTATTATACACACCCATCATACACCTTTTAACTGTACCATCTAATAATTTTGCTATCGATTATTTCATTTTAATTCCCTTTCATTACATAATGTATTTTCTCATATTCTTTGTCACCCTGTTCACACCTTATAAACTCCTTTAGAAATCCATTTGAACATTCTTGATTTTTCTTCCTCCTCACTAGTCTCATTTTCACACTTGAAAGTTGGTTTCAAAATGTTCTCATACAAATATCTGCTTCACTCGGCACTCAGACCCTTAACAGTCACAAGGGCTCTGATACCCCTGCTACCTTTCTACTTAACTTTAGATCCCCCATGAACATCATTGACACAAGCATCATTGAGTACTAAGACATATCTCTTTCACATTCAGATACTGGTGCAAGGTCATTGGCATTCATCAAGGCTTTTATTACCCAACTGTTATACTCACTACACCCATACACTTCCCTGGTTCCTTGACATGTAGGTTTGCTGTAAATACATGTGCTGATGAGGGGGTCAGGCTGTCTGAAAAGGCTGCTCAACCTTACCAGCATTTTATTCTGAGTGTGGCAGGGATCAGGTCCGTCCTTCGGGATGCATGACAAAGAAGATAGCAGACTGGAATTTAAAGTCGTGCGACTTTCTCCATGGCACTACTCCAAAATGCCGCAATGGCTTCAGTTTTTGTGTGTCACCTCTGAATCACACACACTCGCAGGATGCATCATTAGCCAGGGGAGTGCTTCCCTGGACCCTTCTGTTGAGACCACTTGGTCCCCCAGTCAGCAAGACATTTTTTGGTTGAATAGCCTCGTCTGGGGGATCTCTGTGAGTGGTATTTCTCTCACTTGTGCACACTGGAGAGAGGCTTGTGTATACCAGACTGTGTTATGATTGAGTTATTGGAGTAGGCCCCCTCCCCCTCCATACTCTTTGAATTATTAATTAAATTGTTGGTTACATTCCTGGGTCCTTAAACGAGGTGGACCTGTACCTATCTTATCTGTTGGTCTCTCTGTATTGCTTTATTTTTTGTTCTTGTTTCCTTTTTCTTTTAAATTAACCTGAAGATAGGCTTATATTTGTGCCTTTGACAGCTATGCCCTTGAAGACTGCTGCCAGATACTAAAGCAAGATCATGAAGGCTTACATCTTCCAATATCCCAAATATTCTCCTCCTCAGCAACATGCCCAATATACCCCCCCCCCTCCCTCTAAAATTATAATTAATTCATTTGGCTACAAATTCCATACAAGGAAAATGTTTAATACTAAACTCATTCTTTATTTTATTTATTTTTTTAAACAGAATCATTAACACTTTTATTGGCTAATCATTTTCATATTTTTGGTCAAATTGGTATGAAATATGCGTGATTACAGTAAATTTTTGCACTCATTTGTCTATTATGTTTTTCAGTTGCCTCTAATACAAAAGATACGCTCAAACAAGTTCAAGATGGGACACAGTTTAATGGCAAGGTAAGAAATGGTTTAAATTCCTTATCCATTGCATTTTAATATTACTCTGAGGTTGACTCTCACAGAGCTAATTTTCCTTTAATCATGTAAGCACTTTGTCTTTGTGGTAACAAAAATTCACATGTCAAATCAAATACACATTTAAAAGATACCCATTGGCCACATACTCTACTGAATCTGTCTGTGTAGGGTAGGATTCAATTTACTTAAACACAAAATAATACTACAAAAATAATTCTAATTGTTGTGTATGTTCTGTGGCAGCAATTGAGGCAAATGTTTGTATTGGTGTATATTTTGTCTGTTTAGTACTACACTATGTTACATAAATTTTCCAAGGTTTGGAGGGACGTTTAAAATGCATCTGGTTTGGGAAGGGTATTAAAAATGCACAAAATCTTTGTACAATTATAGAAGAGTTGAATAATGGAGGTAATTTAGTACTTAAAAAATAAGCTGCATTATTTGAATAACAGAATCTCTAGAAGGAAAATATATAATTGGGAATGCTGACAAACAGTCTTTAAATTTACCAACTATCTCAAAAATACATATAAAAAGCTTCCTTGTAAGTAGCTAACAAATACAGTGCATAACAAGTTAAAAAAACAACAACTATACAGTACTGCACTTTAAAATAGCAGTGACAGATGCTGTCAGCACTGTCCCCCGTAAGGGGCACGGCGATTTGCAATCCTGGCCGCCGTGTTGACGGGATCCAGCGCTCCATCCAGACTTAGCTTAGCTACTCATCCTTCCTTCAGATAGCCTGTATTTCTCCCCTACTTCGTCGCTTTTCATACAACCTCTCCCACAACTTTCAATGGTCAGCCTCTAATTTCACAGGGTAGATGCTGACCTTCTTCTCAAGCCAACCGTCCCGGATCGGGGCTGAGGGGGGAGGGGACAATGTTCCCTAACCCCTGAGCTCTGGTTCGGGATGTTTTTTTTTTAACAACCTGCTTCTTCCCCACCCATACCTTCCTCACATCCCTTTTCCTCTCCTCTTCACATTCTATCCATTTTTACGCCGCATCTAAGGTGGAGCTGACATGCCGATGGACTGCCAGGCCACCAGGCGGGAGGGGTGGTCCCAAATGGCGGCGCCAGGCTCTGCCAGGCCTGTAAGCACCTCTTGCAGTGCGGGCAACTGCGAGGTGATGAGCGGTTGCATCCCGTAATAAAAAGAGGGTCACCATGCCCAATGATGAGTCCAACCAAAAGAAACCTTTAACTCCCCCTGTAGAAACGATGGAGCCGCTCTCGGGCAGCTCCACAGAAAAAATGGAGGTTCCCCCCCCCCTGTGCTTGCGCAGGGGACCCTCCATATCTCTTCAACCGGAGAGGAGGCTTACTCCTCTCCTTCGCTTACGGGTGTAGGGGACTCCCCCTCACCCCCTTCTCTGGAGGTGCTTTCGGGCACCTCCCTTTTTCACGCGGCAGTCCCCTCTTTTCTTTCCAAGGGGACTGCAAGAAAGCCAGCAGGCAGCCCTTAGCCAGCCGCTCCCCATTGAAGCGGCTCGGTAGGGCGAACTCCCTTAGGGGGGAGAGGGAAGCCAGGACCCTTCAGGCGCTTCCCTCAAAAGACCTGCTGGCAAGAATCTTGAACCTTGCCGGGGTCAAGGCCTGTATCTCCCCACAAAAGATTGGTGACGCTGCCAAGGGGACCTGCGATGTCCTGGGAGGGGATGGCCAACTGGAGGCCCCTCCTGTGATAGACATGGTCCTTGAGGAGACCCAGCCTCAGACGGTAGGGCCTTCCATGGGGGGGAATTCGGGCTCGGCGCCAAGCACCGAACCCGAATCCGCCCCTATGCAAGGTCCTCCTCAAATGGCTGGGGATTCTGAGGCAGTACAGGGAGGGGAGGGATCTCCTCCGGATGATACCCCTGCGATCACCAGGACCTTCTCCATTTCGGAGAAGGACCTGGCTGAGGCCGGTCCATCTGGCCTAGGGGCTTCTACCGGCGGCGGTGAGAAGCGGGTTCATTCCCCGTCCTCCTCTCCAAAAAAGAAAAGGACTAAAAGGATGAAAAAAACTAAGAAGACTCGGGGCTCCTCTCCATCCGCGGGGGCTGTGGGGCTGGATGGGTCTGCTGCCACTTTGGCAAGCAACCAAGCCAAGACCGGCACATCCGGCCCGGTTGTGGAGCCCCTGACTAAGACCAAAAGTGCACATGGTGGAGCCTCGTTGAAATCGGGGCCCTTCATTCAGAGGTTACCTGGCGTTTTCTAGCCCGTTAGCTTCAAACGCTTCCTCGTTATTCGCTCTACTGATGGCACCATGTTGACAAGGGCAACATGATCCATCAGATGAGAGGATTAGCTAGTGCAATTGGTAGAGAGCCGAAGGTGACCCGTTTCTCGGACGGGAACCTTCTGGCGAATCCCGCCGAAGCGGCCAAGATAAGTGCTCTTCGGACACTTCATGGCACCCCGGTGAGTGTGACGCCGCACTCTACCATGAACTTTGTAAAAGGAGTAGTTTATGCGAGGGAACTCGTTGACTACTCCATTGAGGACATGACCCTAAAGCTGGCCGACCATGGGGCGGTCAAGGTCGAACGTGTGAGGAGAAAACAGGGAGGGGCCTTGAGACCCACCCCTACACTCTTCATCACGTTCGACTGTGACAAGCTCCCTGAGTCGGTGCGTGCCGGTTGGTACCGCTACCGCGTGAAGGCATTCGTGCCACTTCCGCTGCGGTGCTATTACTGTCACCGCTTTGGCCATACGAATCGCTCATGTAGACGTGCAAAGTCAGGGTCACCTGAAGTCTGTGTAAATTTCTCCAAGGTCACACACGATAAGTCCAAATCGTGTGTGGCCAAGTTTGTCAATTGCGGAGAGCCGCCCCCCGCTTCTTCGAATCAATGTGGTGCATATCTTGAGAAAGAAATCCTGGCCATTCAGGCCCAGGATCGACTCTCATTCCGCGAGGCTAAGGACTTGGTCCTGGCACGCCCGGCTCTGCCTGGGACGTCCTATGCCTCAATAGTTAGAAAGGCACCCTCTGCTCCTGGCCCATCCAGGCCAACGAGCATGGTTGTTTCCGCGCCCATTCGGAGCCCTTCTGCGGGCTCTACCCAACCTGGGCGCTCCCCTGGTAAAGCTGGCGGCAAAAAGGGTTCATACCCAGCCCCAGCTAAAACCAGGGCTTCCCCCTCTTCCCCCAGCGTGACCGTTTCCCGTAAGGCGAAACGGCCACGCGCCTCCACCGAGTCGTTAGACTCACAGGAGGCAACACCCCTGAAGATGGTCGTTAGGCCATCTTCGGGGGTTCCTAAAGCTGTCCCTTCGAAAGGAGGACAGCAACAGAGGAGCTTCGGCTCCTTCGCCCACGCCCCGAGGTGGATCGAGTGGCTCGGAGACGGTGGTTCCTCGAAAAGAGGGCCCCCCGCCTCCCAAGCCGCAACGCCCGCCTAAGGTTTCGAGGCGGAGGGAGGAAAAGACTCGCATGGCGAGCCCAACCTCCCCCAATAAGTCCTCGAAGGCGACAGCGCCTTCAGCGCTTTGTCCGGCCAACAGCGCCCGGGGTTCTGCCCCAGGGAAGCGTACGGCCATTCCCGTGAGGGTCTTCAGTTCGAGGAGGGCCCCCGCGTCTCCTCCGAGCTAGGCCTGGAGGGTATTTCCTTCAATGGAATTGCCGTGGACTCCGGACCAACTGGGAGGAGCTGCGGAGGCTCGTCTCGTCCCGTTCCCTGTTAGCTATCTTTTTGCAGGAGACCATGCTAGGCGCGTGCCCCCTGCCTCCCCTACCGGGGTATAAGGGTCTTGCGACCCCACCACCGCGGGATGGCCGGGCTGGGGGATGCGCGGTTTACACCCGGCATGATGTCTCCGTTCTTCCTTTCTCTTTAGATACCTCCTTTCAGGCAGTGGCTGTGCAGCTGCACCTGGATAGGAGGTATACAATCATTTCTGCGTACATTCCACCGTCAGCTGACTTCGACGCGGGGGACTTCCGCCGCGTCGTGGCACGGTTGCCGAGGCCCTATCTCTTGCTTGGAGATCTGAACGGCAGGCATTCTCTCTGGGAAGATTACTCCATAAATCCCAGGAGACAAGTCGTGGCCGATCTAATCGAATAGCTTGAGATGGGTGTCCTAAACGTGGATGAGTTTACGCATCACTGTCCGAGAACCGCTTCATTTTCTTGCCTTGATCTATCTTTGTGCTCTTCGGATGCAGAGCCTGATTTTGATCTGGGTGGAGGGTCTTCTCCCAGACTCCTTGCGAATCGCTACTGTGCTCACCTTTCGCAAACCGGGGAGAGATCTCTATACTCCGACAGGTTTCCGCCCAATCTCTCTAACCTCTTGTGTGTGCAAGTTGATGGAGAAATTGGTGAATGTTAGATTAGCCTTTTTCCTGGACAGCGGAGGCCATCTGTCTTCTGCACAGTGCGGCTTCCGCAAGTTCCACTCCACGTCGGATGCTCTGCTCCGACTGGAAAATGCCGTATGCGAGGATTTCCTTCGTAGACAGCACTACGCCACGGTGTTTTTCGATCTGGAGAAGGCCTATGATACCTCGTGGCGATACGGTATCATGGAGACTCCACACGATGGGGGCGAGGGGACGCCTCCCAATGTTTATCTGAATTTTTGCGAGATCGTCGATTCCGCGTACGGGTGGGGGGTGCCCTCTCTGGCCCAAAGGAGCAGGAAGAGGGTGTCCCGCTGGGAAGTGTCCTCAGTGTCACACTCTTTGCCCTGAGCATCAACGGCATCACCTCGGTGCTGCGGGAAGATGTTCTCGCTACGCTCTACGTGGACGACCTTTCGATCTCTTTTAGCGCGGCCCAGATGCCAACTCTGGAGCGTCGACTCCAACAGGCATTGAACCGCGTCTCTCGCTATGCCGAAGCGCACAGGTTTCGGTTTTCTTTGGCCAAGACTAAGGTGGTGCACTTGTGCCGCCATCCACGGCTTCACCCCGACCCAGATTTGTTTTCTTAATGGGGTTCGCCTGGATATGGTTGAATCGCACCGTTTCCTTGGTCTTGTATTCGACCGACGCCTCACCTGGGAGGTTCATATTCGCAGCCTTATGGTCTGTTGTACCCGCGCCATGAACATTCTCAGTTCCGTGACGTTCAGTGCTTGGGGCGCTGATAGGGCTACTGCCCTACTCTTTTATCGATCCTTTGTTCGTTCGAAGCTCGACTACGGATGCGAGTTTTATGCATCCGCAGTCGAGCGTTTATTGCGGAAGGTGGATTCGATCCACCACACCGGCCCTCTGTTTGAAGTCAGCGGGGCTCTACCAGGCGCTGCGTCTGTCTTCACGGCCGAGCTGGTGGCAATACACCACTCGGTACGGGAGATTACGCGACGTGCCCGGTTCGGAGACCGGATTGTGATCTATAGCGACTCACAAAGCACCCTGAGTGCTCTTGGGGCATTGGAATCTCCGCATCCTCTGGTTTGCGAAATCCGTGACGCCACGGTTTTGGCGAGCCGGGCAGATGTCGAGATTATCTTCTGCTGGGTTCCTGGACATGTAAGAATTGCGGGGAATGAGCGCGCCGATGAGGGCGCCAAAGAGTCCGCGAGGACTCCGCGACCGGACCAGCGTTTTGCTCTTCCTCACACTGACTACATGGCAGGAATACGGGCAGCTCTTCGGACTGCTTGGCAAAGAAGATGGGAGACTGTCGAAGGGAACTTAAAGTTGCGTGCCATTGTGCCGCGACTGTTTCCATGGACCTATCTCCCAATGCCGCGACGGCTTCAGGTCGCTTTCTGTCGTCTCCGAATCGGACACACTCGTGTGACGCATCGCTATTTGATGGAGCGCTCGCCTGCGCCCTATTGCAATTACTGCGTTGATCCCCAGACTGTTCGGCACATTCCTGTCGAATGTCCCAGTCTGGGTGATCTTCATGCACGTTACCGGTACCGGGATGGGTGGGGTCGCTACTGCCTGTCCTTTGTACTCGGGACGAGTTCGTGCACATTGACTTTTGGACTTGTTGACTATTTGGGGGAGGCCGGCCTTCTCCCTTTCATTTAACTAGGTTTAGTTTTTGTTTTTGTTATTCTTTTTATTGTTGTTTGCTGTTTTGAATTTTTTAAAGTAGCCTAGAACTAGGCTGTTTGTTTACGGTGACTTATGCCTAAGTTGGCAGTCGCCAGATAGCCCCTAAAAAAAATTAAAAAATCTGAACATCTGGCCTCCCAATTTCCCAGATTGCCACCTCCTGATCTATTATGTGTTGGGTGCAGTTTAGAGAAAGATGAATAAGTCGTCATGCACCACCAAGGCGGAGCTTAGGTCCAGGATCGCCTCAGTTTTCACCCAGTTTTACAAGGGACCACCAGGAAGGTCTGCAGCTGGTTACTAGGATGCCTGGTTGATGCTGACTTTTAAAAATCACATTGATTTTCTTAAAAACAAAACAAGTGTCACACTCCGAATCCTTATTTCCAAATGATCAGTTTTCATGTTATTTCTTTGTTCCCAAAATTCCCATTAATGAGTTAGAGAAAAAGAGATTCCTTATCGATGGATGGCTCCTCATGAAGATACCAATAATTGGGGAAAGAGCTATAGCATTTTTAAGTAAATAAAATACCCTGATATTCATTACTAGGGAAGGAAAGATAAAAGTTAGTTGCACAATATTAAAGAACATTCTCCTTTAGTATAGTGAAAAGGTACTTTTTTAGAAGTAGTGGAATCTGAATCATTCAAAAGCTATTGCAATAACTTTCATAGTTTGATAGATATTGAGGAGAAGCTTGTAAATGATCTAATCTCTAAGCAGATTACCCTCTTTTTTTAGAAGGATGCAACGCCTTCCACTTTTTGTGAGCTTGATTTTCTTGAAGATAAAGACATAGATGACATTCCATTAATTCCCAAAACAAGGTAAGTTCTTGCTTTACCTGAGGTTGAGGATTACTATGACAATAGCAATTTAGATGATTAATTTAGTGACTGGAGAGATCCCACACTCCATATCTCCATAGAACTGCCTTCTTTCTTTTTTTCTTTCTTTCTTTTTTTTGTCTCAGCTGTGCTTATATTGGGAATGTAAATCACTGTTGAACTGTGTCCAGTTTTTGGCGTCATTTAGAGCAGATATTTATGCAAGTCAAGCCAGTGTGGTGTTTGTATGTGTTTAGTTTTAGGTGACAACCACATCCAAGTGGGATGGTTCTACTTCAGGATTGGCAACCAGTTAGAGTGGTCATGTCATATCCACTTGAGAATGACTAACCTACTCTTCAACTTTATTCTCTTTCCCTACAGGTTGGTTAAGTTTAAATTGTTTTCAGTTTTGCTACAACATCTGGATGCGATATGTTGATGACATCCTTTGCCTTTGGCCTAATAATTTAAATAGTAATACATTTCTTACTAAAATTAACACCTTAGTGCCCTCGATTAATTTAAGTTTACTTTAGAAGTTGAAAAAGATCACACACTCCCTTTCCTAGATATTCTAATTCATCGGACAAACCATTGTTTCAAATATGAAATATATAGAAAACCCACAGCCATAGACTCTTTTATACACTTTTATTCTAACCTCCATAATAGCATCAAACAAAGTGTTTTCTCCTCTATGTTTTTGCGTGCCCTTAGAATTGTCTCACCAGAATACCTAGACAAAGAAGTCAATAGAATATATAAAATAGGGATAAATTTGTGCTATCGTTTGTACTTTCTCGACAATTGTTATAAGTCTGCCAAGCATTCCTATTATCAAAATAATGTTAATATCCCTAAGTTTCAGGCCAAAAACTTATTAGTTTTACCCTATAACCATATTTTCATTAAATTACCTCGTTTACTTAGGCCTCTGAACATAAATGTTGTTTTTTTAAGTACGAGACTACAATTTATCGCATCCTTGTTAAAAATTCACCCCCGACTGGAACAGTGCCAAACCACTAATAAAATATAGTAATTATATTTCGAGAAATATATTAGAATGTATCTCCATTAACGCGTTTCCAAATTTCAACCTTAGCCCTGGTTTGTTCATGCAAGACCCCATTAAGACTACATAAATAAAATCTCAAATAAAGTTGTTTCAGGATTTTGTACCCCTTAATTAAGGTTCAGAGGTGGGTAGTCTAATTCCCTCTTCGACTATTTAAGGCAATGTATGTCCAGCCTCCTGTTCATTGAAAAAGTGTTTCAAGAATAAAGACAAAAGCTCTCGGAATCGTTTGTGGGTGTATCTACATCTGGTCCAAGTTCAGAAAAAAAATAAATATATACTTATCCTGTGCCATATAATTTTCTAGGATGTGCAGGGAACCTCTTGGTGGTTTTTTTCTTACTTTTCCTTACTAGAAAAAGCCATTAATAGCATTTTTCTTTAGGATCGTACAATTTAAGTGGCTGCATTGATTTTAAGTATAATAGAATTACATTTAAGAAAGAAGAAGGAAGGCGAGCAAGAGAAAAGAAGTGTTTTTTTTTGTTTTGTGACAATGTGTTACAAAATTTTAGATTGCTTTCTTTATTGCCTCCTGCTTTCTGCAACATCTCATAATGCTGTGTGGGGGGTCTATTTCACTTGATGATGAATTTGTGTCTACATCTACTTGTAAATTTCATTTTATTTTCAAAACCAAAGTTTATTCTTATAAATTCCAATCAGTTCACACCTACTTATCTAATAAGATTTTCTTTGGCAGTCATATCCACTCTTACAAACTAGAGTACATCATCTGGTAGTTTAGTCCACCAACCATTGCCTTACCATTTATTGTCACTATGGTGTTTTGCTAATGGATAGATGAGGTTATGTATGCATTGTTTTCTCAAGCCAGCATCGACCTTCTAAATATTATGATAATGATAAATTAAGTGCACCATCTTTTAATTTCTCGAGCATGAATAGGTTGCTCATGGATGATTGATTGTCCTTTGCCTTTGGAATGTGGTAATTTTTTACCTTTATAAAGTGGGGGGTTTTATTTGTTTGTTTTTTAGTTCCACTGCCCTGAATCGCACTTCTGAAAAGCCATTTGTTTCTGCAAATTCCTTAAGTGATTCTCCTGAGAAGGCCAAGTTCAGAGGCTCAGTTAAAAATGATGGGATCACTGGTGAATTTAGTGGTATGAATTATCCACACTCTAAAAATGTCATTGATGTAAGTATATATAATATTTTTATGTGGATTTTTATCTAAATTAAAATATTGAATTAACAAACAGATTCAAAGTTTCTTTCATTGATAGATTGAATTTTTTAGATTTTCCTTCATACATTTGGCCTAAGGAACTTCAGAGAGAACCAACGAGAGGTCATCAATGCCGTCCTCTTGTCAAATGACTGTTTTGTGCTGATGCCAACTGGTGGTGGGAAAAGTCTGTGCTACCAGGTACCATTTTTAAAATGCTAAAACAATAAAAATCATAGTAATAACCGAGTCTTTTTCATTTATGTTACATTACAATCATATCTCTACAAAGTATATTGTCATTTTTTTCATGCCTTTGTATTCTTTATTTAAATTTTTTCTATTCAATTCTTGTATCTGCATTTAGCAAGGTTGGTATGTCTCTCTTGTCCACCTGCTTTGTCTATCTCTTATTCCTCACCCCCCATTGAAACCTTTTCTGTTTCTTGCTATCATGGCCACCCACCTTTATTGGAGATTTAAGGTAGGTTGGAGAGTTGTGTTCTTTCTCTAACAAGGACTCCAAATAGTCTCCTTTTGGCTACTTCAAACATTTTTCCTTTTTACTTCAGCATTCACAATACTAAAAAAAAACAAAACAAAAAAACTTACCTTAACTTTTGTTTGTTTGTTTTTGTTGTTTTTTTAAGCTTTCTTGAAAAATTGCACCTATTGCTTATATATTTCCTTTTTGATATATATATTTTTTTACTTTATAATTGTTTGCTCTTTCCATTCAGCTTCCTGCCTGTGTCATGAGTGGAGTTAGTATTGTCATTTCTCCTTTGAAATCTCTCATTCAGGATCAAGTACAAAAAATGGCCTCCCTGGATGTAAGTTTATCTCTAATACTCGGCAGCACAGTTGCTACAGGCCTAGAAATACTGTATTAATTAGTAGAGATGGAATGTAACTTATTAAACTAATTTTAAGGGACTTTTTCAGCTTGTGTAATAATCCTTCATGGTGGCTTATCTCTCACCCTTTGGAGAAGACCTGCCTTTGTGAAGTAGGAAATGGTCTAGGAGAATTGTGCACTTCCTCAGTACCTAGCTTCCCAAGTAATCTACTTGGATATGTATCTTCCATACACTTTCATTATTCACAACTTTAGCACCTTTACACATCTCTATTCATAAACAACTTGGGCTGAGAGGTAATCCTTGTTTTTTGGCTTTGTGATAAATTATTGTCTGTTTCTTTCCTCATTCCTTGAATCTTGCATTAATTTGTCAGCCTCAATTGAAATAGGCACCAAACGGTTTTGAATTGGTTGTGTCAAAACATTGAGAAATCTTCAGCAGTTCATGGTGGATTCTGCTTAATAAGAACATCCATTATTAAGATGAGGTATATAATAGGACCAGTTTTGATAGTGCCATTTCATACTTATCTTCCCTGTAAGGGGCGCGGCGATTTGCCATCCTGGCCGCCGTGCTGAAGGGACTCAGCACCCTGTCCGACCCCAGCTTAGCCTCTTCTCCTTCCTTCAAAACACTTGTTTCCTCGTTTTTCATACAACCTCTCCCACAACTTTCTCTAGTCAGCCTCTAATTTCACAGGGTAGATGCTGACCTTCTTCTCAGCCAACCGTCCCGGATCAGGGCTGAGGGGGGAGGGGACAATGTTCCCTAACCCCTGAGCTCTGGTCTGGGGTGGTTGGTTTTTAACAACCTGCTTCATCCCCACCCATACCTTCCTCACATCCCTTTTCCTCTCCTCTTCACAATCTATCTTTTTTATGCCGTGTCCAAGGTGGAGCCGCCATGCCGATGGACTGCCAGGCCACCAGGAGGGAGGGGTGGTCCCAAATAGTGGCGCCTGGCTCTGCCGGGCCTGTAAGCACCTCTTGCAGTGCGGGCTACTGCGAGAGGTGATGCGATTGCGTCCAGGGATACAAATAGGGTCACCATGCCCAATGATGAATATAAAAAAACAAAACAACCCTCAACTTCCCCTGTATCATCAACGGAGCCGCCCTCGGGCAGCTCCACCGAAAAAATGGAGGTCCCCCCTCCCCTCTTGTGCTAGCGCAGGGGACCCTCCATATCTTTCTAACCGGAGAGGAGGCTCACTACTCTCCTTCGCCTACGGGTGTAGGGGACTCCCCCTCACCCCCTTGTCTGTAGGTGCTTTCGGGCACCTCCCTTTTCCAGTGGGAGTCCTCTTTTCTTTCCAAGGGAACTGCCAAGAAAGCCAGCAGGCAGCCCTTAGCCAGCCGCTCCACATCGAAGCGGCTCAGTAGAGCGAACCTCCTTAGGGGGGAGAGGGAAGCCAGTCCCCTTCGGTCGCTTCCCTCAAAAGACCTGCTGGCCAGAATACTCAACCTTGCCGGGGCAAGGCCCATGCCTCCCCACACAAGACTAGTCACGATACTGCCAACGGGACCTGCGATGTCTTGGGGAGGGGGGGAGGGCCAACTGGAGGCCCCCCCTGAGATAGACATGGTCCTTGAGGAAACCCAGCCTCAGACGGTAGGGCCCTCCATGGGGAAGAATCCGGGCTCGGCGCCAAGCACCGAATCCGCCCCTATGCAGGGTCCTCCGCAAACGGCTGGGGCCTCCGAGGCAGTACAAGGAGGGAAGGGATCTCCTGTGACCGGTTCCCCTGTGACCACCAGGACCTTATCCATTTCGGAGAAGGACCTGCCCCAGGCCGGTCCATCTGGCCTAGGGGCTTCTGCCGGCGGAGGTGAGAAGCGGGTTCATTTCCCACCCTCCTCTCCTAAAAAGAAGAAGAAGAAGACAGACTAAAAAGACTCGGGGTTCCTCTCCATCCGCGGGTGCTGCGGGGACGGATGGGTCTGCTGCTGCCCTTCTGCGGGCTCTACTCAACCCGGGCGCTCCCCTGGTAAAGCTGGTGGCAAAAAGGGTTCATACCCAGCCCCGGCTAAAACCAGGGCTCCCCCCTCTTCCCCCAACGTGACTGTTTCCCGTAAGGCCTCCACCAGGTCGTTAGACTCACAGGGGGCAACACCCCTGAAGTTGGTCGCCAGGCCATCTTCCGGGCTTCCTAAAGCTGTCCTCCGAAAGGAGGACAGCAACAAAAGAGCTTCGGCTCCTTCGCCCACCCTTAGTGGTGGAGTGAGTGGCTCGGAGACGGTGGTTCCTCGAAAAGAGGGCCCCCCGCCTCCGAAGACGCAAAGCCCGCCTAAGGTTTCGAGGCGAAGGGAGGAAAAGACTCGCATGGCGAACCCAACCTCCCCCAATAAGTCCTCGAAGGCGACAGCGCCTTCAGCGATTTGTCCGGCCAACAGCGACGGGGTTCTGCCTCCGGGAAGCGTACGGCCATTCCCGTGAGGGTCTTCAGTTCGAGGAGGGCCCCCGCGTCTCCTCCGAGCTAGGCCTGGAGGGCATATTCCTTCAATGGAATTGCCGTGGACTCCGGGCCAACTGGGAGGAGCTGCGGAGGCTCGTCTCGTCCCGTTCCCCGTTAGCTATCTTTTTGCAGGAGACCATGCTAGGCGCGTGCCCCCTGCCCGCCCTCCCGGTGTATAAGGGTCTCGCGACCCCACCACCACGGGATGGCCGGGCTGGCGGATGCGCGGTTTACACCCGATATCATGTCTCCATTCTTCCTTTCTCTTTAGATACCTCCTTTCAGGCAGTGGCTGTGCAGCTGCACCTGGATAGGAGGTATACTATCATTTCTGCGTACATTCCACCGTCAGCTGACTTCGACGCGGGGGACTTCCGCCGCGTCGTGGCATGGTTGCCGAGACCCTTTCTCTTGCTTGGAGATCTAAACGGCAGGCATCCTCTCTGGGGAGATTACTCAATAAATCCCAGAGGACAAGTCCTTGTCAATCTGATCGAAGAGCTTGAGATAGGTGTCCTAAACGTGGATGAGTTTACGCATCACTGTCCGAGAACCGCTTCATTTTCTTGCCTTGACCTATCTTTGTGCTCTTCGGATGCACAGCCTGATTTTGATTTGGGGGTGGTCGATGACCTCCATGGTAGTGATTACTTTCCCATTCAAATATCATTTTCAGGGCAACTGCCGCCTGAGATCCCACCTCAGTGGTGCTTGGCGTGGACGCGGTGGCCTGCATTTCAGGAAATGACTGAATTCTCTATCTCAGTCGAGGAGTTTATGTCGGTAGATGAGGCAGTTGAGTTCTCCGGCAACCTCATCGCCGTGTGCCTGACTACTAATCCTAGGACGTCTGGTCGTTTTGCACGCCGACCACTTCCATGGTGGTCGGCCAAGTGTGAGAGGGCCCTGAAACAGAAGCGTTATGCCTATATGCGCTATAAGCGCCGCATGAACGATTTCACTGTCACTGAATTTCGTCGGGCTAGGGCTAGGTTCCGGTATATTTCGAAGCACGCCCGCCGCTCTTCTTGGCGGGCATACGTGTCTTCACTTAACGGGAAGACCCCTTTAGCAGAAGGCCGCTGGCTGGACTTTACCTCCAGAGGCGGAGAACCCTTCAACGACAAGTTTACTGTGAGTGAGTTGCGCTCCGCTCTCGCTTCTTGCACGGACACCACCCATGGTCCCGACGATGTTCCGTACGCCATGCTTCGACATCTCGGTGAGCGAGGCATTGCCTTTGTTAGATTTGTTCAACAGGATCTGGGTGGAGGGTCTTCTCCCAGATTCCTGGCGAATCGCTACTGTGCTCGCCTTTCGCAAGCCGGGGAGAGATCACACTACTCCGACCCGGCTTCCGCCCAATCCCTCTAACCTCTTGCGTGTGCAAGTTGATGGAGAAATTGGTAAATGTTAGACTAGCCTTCCTGGACAGCGGAGGTCATCTGTCTTCTGCACAGTGCGGCTTCCACAAGTTCCACTCCACGTCGGATGCTCTGCTCCGACTGGAAAGTGCCGTCTGCGAGGCTTTCCTTCGTAGACAGCACTACGCCACGGTGTTTTTCGATCTGGAGAAGGCCTATGATACCGCATGGCGATTTTGTATCATGGAGACTCTCCACACTATGGGGGCAAGGGGACGCATCCCAGTCTTTATATCTGAATTTTTGCTTACGGGTGGAGGGAGCTCTCTCCGGCCCAAAGGAGCTGGAAAAGGGTGTCCCGCAGGGAAGTGTCCTCAGTGTCACACTATTTGCCCTGAGCATCAACGGCATCACCTCGGTGTTGCCAGAAGATGTTCTCGCTACGCTCTACGTGGACGACCATTCGATCTCTTTTGGCGCGGCCCAGATGCCAACTCTGGAGCGTCGACTCCAACAGGCATTGAACCGCGTCTCTCGCTATGCCGAAGCGCACAGGTTTCGGTTTTCTTTGGCCAAGACTAAGGTGGTGCACTTGTGCCGCCATCCAAGGCTCCACCCCGACCCAGATTTGTTTTGTGCATGGGGTGCGCCTGGATGTGGTTGAGTCACACCGTTTCCTCGGTCTTGTATTCGACCGACGCCTCACCTGGGAGGCTCATATTCGCAGCCTTAGGGTCTCTTGTACCCGCGCCATGGATATTCTCCGATCCGTGACGTTCAGCGCTTGCCCTCCTCTTTGATCGATCCTTTGTTCGTTCGAAGCTCGACTACGGATGCGAGTTTTATGCATCCGCAGCCGAGTGTTTATTGCGGAAGGTGGATTCGATCCACCACACCGGCCTTCGCCTTGCGACCGGTGCCTTCCGCACTTCCCCCATTGAGAGCCTGTTGGTCAATGCTGGGGAGATGCCACCCGCTCTGCGCCGCGTGCAGTGCATCACTCGCCTGTACGCGCGAGCCCGGTGCCTCCCTCAATCGCCAACAGCTTTCACTGCATCCGCAGCTGATCTCGACGGTGCCTATGCCGTCGAGAGATGCCATCATACCCTAAGCCCTTTGGGTTTAGGGCCAAGAAACTCCTTCGAGAGGTAGATATAGCTCTCGGGCCGGTGGCGCCCCTGGTTCTGCCCAGGACGCCACCTTGGAGGGTACCACATTTGGCTATTTGTCGCCACGCCTCTGCTCCCAAAGCTTGTACGGCGCCGGGGAGTATTGCGTTCGACCTTTTTGGAGCACACCTCGTGTCACGCTGGAACCGTGCCAGTGTATACGGATGGCTCCAAGTCCCAAGAGGGGGTCGGCTTCCACGCCGTATCCCCTCTGTTTGAAGTCAGCGGGGCTCTACCAGGTGCGGCGTCTGTCTTCACGGCCGAGCTGGTGGCAATACACCACTCGGTACGGAAAATTACGCGACGTGCCTGGTTCGGAGACCGGATTGTGATCTATAGTGACTCACAAAGCGCCCTGAGTGCTCTCGGGGCATTGGAATCTCCGCATCCCCTGGTTCGCGATTTTCGTAACGCCACAGTTTTCTGCTTGGTTCCTGGACACGTAGGAATTGCAGGGTATGAGCGCGTCAAAGAGTCCGCGAGGACTCTGCGACCGGACCTGCCTTTCGCTCTTCCTCACACCGACTACATGGCAGGAATACGGGCAGCTCTTGCGACTGCTTGGCAAAGAAGATGGGAGACGATCGAAGGGAACTTAAAGTTGCGTGCCATTGCGCCGCGACTGTTCCCATGGACCTATCCCCCAATGCCGCGGCGGCTTCAGGTTGCTTTCTGTCGTCTCCGAATCGGGCACACTCGTGTGACGCATCGCTATCTGATGGAGCGCTCGCCAGCGCCCTATTGCGACGACTGCGTCGTCCCCCAGACTGTTCGGCATATTCTTGTCGAATGTCCCAGTC
This sequence comes from Ceratothoa steindachneri, assembly GCA_963969495.1. NCBI lineage: Eukaryota > Metazoa > Arthropoda > Malacostraca > Isopoda > Cymothoidae > Ceratothoa > Ceratothoa steindachneri. The sequence goes on from OZ018332.1 coordinate 36,358,170, forward strand.
TGGGTGATCTTCGCGCACGATACCTGTCCCGGTACCGGGATGGCCGGGGTCGCTACCGCCTGTCCCTTTTACTCGGGACGAGTTCGTGCACGTTGACTTTTGGGGGGAGGACGGGCTTCTGCCCTTTATTTAAGAAGGTTCTTCTTCTTTTTTTTGCTGTTGTTTTCTTTGTAGGTTGCACACTCCTGCACGGGGGTGAGGGGGACCTCCCTCCGATGCCGGAGATTGCTTCCTAATTGTTAAGTTTTTCACATTTTTTCCTTGTTATGTTTTTATATTTTTATTTTAAAGTAGCCTAGTTCTAGGCTGTCGTGTTTCCGGCGACTTATGCCCTAGTGGGCAGTTGCCAGATGGGCTCTACAAAAAAAAAAAATCATGCTTATCTCATAGAAACTAGGTGCCATTTATGTTTACTTAATATAACTGGCAAGGTATTGGGGCCAAAATATGGGGTCTCATTGTCTGACTTATTTATTTTATTTTCATCCTAACTCTTTTTTGATACTTTATTCTGTCCTCTCTGGACTGGCCTATGCACTTAAGCAATTTCCCATTTTGGAAGAAAAAGCATCCTCTGAGGATGTTGAGAATTGTTACTTCCCTAAACCTGTTGGGGTACTTTCAACCAAGTCTCTCACTTGAATTGTATGTTTATGTTTCCTCTTTATAATGAACTATACCCATTATAGACACTTGAGGAGTGATTTCATTTGTAGTGAAGGATTTGTAGTTTTATCAGTTGGTTGGTTTCCTCCACTTAATATAAGTTTATTGAGATGAATGGTGATGTTGTCTTTTGATAATGAAATACAATGATTTTTGATTTTCCTTTTCTTTCATCAATAGAAAACAAATAGCTATAACTGTATGTACAATCCTTAGAAAAATATATATTGACTCAATTGCAATGGAGTTGAAGATAATAGACAATTAAATTAGATAAAATAAAATTGGCAAAAAACAGATTCATTTTGTATGAATTGATTTTAGGTATGAGTTGCTTTGAGATTAACCCTTTTAATTTATGTGGTGAATTTGGTATCCAAGTGTACTCTTGTTGTAGATGTACATTGTTTTGTAAACATACATGTACACTTTTTGTTTCATTATGTCTACGCATTGTGGTTTTGTAGATTTAAAACTTGGGGTAGTTGCCTGAGTTGTCTAAGTGATTGCTTTGTGTTGTGTGAGTAAGCTCATGGGAATGCAATTGCCACTCAGGTGAAAATCACAAAGCTGAGTGATATGGTTGAACCATTATAGGAATGCTGCTCCTGCTTGGGCAGCATTGGCAAGTGTTGGTTAAAAATCAAGAAATGGGTAAATGTAGATATCTAAATGCTGCTTAACATTAACTAACTTTTTTTACTTTTTTGTCCCAAGGGCTGCTATCATGAATGATGCTATATTTGTCTGTCAGGGGAGTTCAAAGTTTCACTACTGTTACTTTAGTTTTTCAGTGTCCTCGGTGTTATGCTTGCTTCTTGGACAGTTTGCATAGTTGTGTAGGTGGTGACCAAACCTGAGCTTGATAAGCTTACTGGTGTGTCTGGTCAGGCATTCCTCTTCCTTGATTGTCTGCTGGGCTTGCCTGTAGTATTAAGTTGTTTGGGAGATTATGATGATACAACTTTTTTTTCCTGATCAATTGAGGTGGATTGGTTGCATCCTGTTATTGTATAGAAAGTTTGGTTTTGTGTGATTTGGAAGGAATACGTGCCAGATATGTGTGATGCACACACAAATTGTACAGATATGTTTAGATTTTATTATGCTTTTCCATAGGTTTTGTTGTGCGTTTGGGTGATTATTGGATTCTTGTTTGTGAAAAGAGAGATGTAACTCATTCTGTTCTACAGGTTTGTTTGTATGTTCCTACTAGTTCTGTATAGGTTGCTGTGATATTAGGGTGAGGTCATTAGCATATGGTTGTGGTGGTGGGGATTGGGGGGACTAGTTGTGCATGAATAGCTTGAAGAGGATAGGTGACAGGATTACCCTTTGGCCCACATCATTCTGGCGGGGCATTTAGTTTGAGGTCTGGTTGCTAGTGACTGGTTTGCCTAGTGGAGAGGAGGTTGATGAGCCACTTTTTGTTTTTAGTTTATTTGAGTGTTTGGAATTGTCTGGGAGAGGATGTGATGTGATATTGTCACATGCCTTGTTTATGGAAGGAAACCTGGATTGGTATTTTTGGCGATGGTTTTTGGTTCCATCCAGTTGGATCTCAATACAAATCTGGTAGGATGGTGGTAATTGAGTGGTTTGGTCTGAATCTATAATGAGTAGGTGCTAGTGGAATATGTGGTATGATGAGTTTTTATAGTGTTTTATAATGTGGATAATAAGGTGGTGAGGCAGCAAGATGATGGCTAGTTTGGGGGGTGGGGTTGAGAATTGGGACAATGTTTGTTTTTTTCAGGTTGTCTGAATTTGGTTATGGATCCAGGAGTGCTTGAATATTTGGGTGAGGTTGTCAGTCATGTTGAGGAGTGTATGTTTGAGATGTCTTGGCCAGTGGCTGTGGAGATTGAAATGGGGATGAACTGTGGTGTTTATATTGGTTGTCCAAACGTTTTATGACTGATTTTGTTGTAGTGTTCTTTGGGAGAATTAATTTTGTGTGTTGGAAGAGCGTTTTAGTTATTGTGCTATGACAGGATTTTATATTTATTTTATTTCTGCATGATTTAAATTTTTTAACAGTTACGCTTGCATTTTTTAATTATTTATTATCCTGGATCTCATGCATTCTTTTCCCTCTCTTGTCTCTTTTATATAGTGTTTGGTTTTTCATTTAATAAAGGAGTGGTCATTATATTAAAATTAGGGAAAACAAATGGAATCAAGTGAAAGGAAAAACTAATGCAATGAAGTTTCAGTCCATTAATAATGCAAAGGACTCAGGGAAGCGAATGATTAAAAAAAATACTCAAGCTGAAATATATTGAAAACCTAAACTAAACTAAGTTCACCTAATTAAATGAGCCACTCTCATAGATGTAGGGTTGGCTTATGTTCATTTCAGAAAGATGAAAGAGAAATGAGTGAAAAGGAAATGAAATAGCGAGAGAAAATCACAAACTTATTTAAATACTGCTACAAAATTTGACCTCTCATAATCAGTAGCGGTTTCCTAAATGAGACATTTTACAGATTGGCTGCAACACATGTATAATGATGCATTTTTGAAGACGCCTCTCAAAGGGCTTCATGAACCACCTCTCCACTGACTAAAAGAAAATGAGAGGAAGGTTGTCTCGGAATTGGGCACACTTGCAGGAGGCACTGCCACCATTTGATGGAGTATCCCCTTGCTCTTTGAATTGGGCACATTTGATGGAGTATTCCCCTGCACTTTATCATGATGACTGCATTCTCCCACACATTGTTCAGCACATTTCTTTCTGAATCCTCCACTCTAGGTGATCTTTGTGTCCTTTACCTGTCCTGGTTCTGGGATGAGTGGGGTTGCTACCGCGTATCCCTTGTACCCTGGATGGATTCATGCACTCACTTAGGGACTATCTGACCTTTTGGAGGAATTTGGCCTCCATTTTATTTAAATCACTTTGTTTTTGTACTGGAAGTGGGGGCGGGGTCCTCCCAATGGCGACTGCATCCTTCTAGCTTCTTTTTTTTGGGGGGGGGGGGTTATTGAATTATTTTTATTTTAATGTAGCCTAGTATTAGGTTTTAAATTTATGACAGCAACTTATGCCTTTGTAGGGGGTCGCCAGATGGGGGCTTAAGAACAAAAGAGAGACAAGGGGTGTCATTAAAGCATGACCTCAGGCACCCTTGAAGAAGGGAGGTCTATACCAGGAGGCCGATCATTCCTGCATTCTGGGTGCACAGATCCAGCATGAAAGGTTCTCATGTGTCAGGATAGGCTTAATGTGGATGACATTTAAGAGGGGAGGACAGTGGTTAAGATGTAAAATGGAGGACCTTGATGGTGATTCTGCATCAAATGGGCCA